>JAQPPZ010014634.1:7310625-7977500 GCA_028583015.1 Wollemia nobilis
CTATAGGTATCTTCATTGCATCCATAGACGTGGTCATTGTTATCTTCGTCAAACCCCATCAAGACCCATATCGATAATAAATCGTCGACAGAAAAATGAAGATAAAAATCATCGACACAAAATTGACGATAAAAATTGTCGATAGAAAAATGACGATAAAAGTCGTCAACACAAAATTGACGATAAAATCATCGATAGAAAAATGATGATAAAAATCATCGACAATAAACTAATGATAAAAATCATCGACAATAAACTGACGATGAAAAACATCGACAACAATTTGACGATAAAAATCGTCAACAAGAAATTGACGAAAAAAATCATCGACAAGAAATTAACAAAAACTACAACCTAAAAGCAAGCAACCCATTAGCCACTCAAAAATAAAATAAAAACACCCAAATACAAAAATAAAAATGTGGGTCCCCAATTTTGGGGCGAGTTGTGCGACAGTCACAACAAATGGTGACTCTACTGGGAAATGCTCCTGAGCATTTCGGATAAAGAACCCAACCTGAAATGAGAACACACAAGATCAACAAAACACAAATTATTTAGCAATATCCCGAGAAGGTGGGGGTAAACAACTTCAAACCGAACAACTAATCCATCTGCCTTTGCTCAGTGTGTGCAAAAGTGATTTATTCCTGCATCTCTAAAAATCCTCTAGATTCCATCATCCCTTTTTGCATTAGGCTATGAAGTATCACTCATGAAGAAACGGTGATAGATAGAGCCCCACTGCCATTCAAGCATCTATAGTCCTAGTGGGTTTTATCTAACTCACCCTTGTGTTTGCTTGACACTTTGTAAAGCCTTTCCTTTTACCTGAGCTATGTCTAGACAGAAACCTACTATCAGTCAGGTGTCCATAGCCCCGGTAGAGTTTATCTAGATCTCGTGATTGATTTGATCAAGCTTTTCAATGCTTATTTTTTTTTCTTTCAAAGAAAAAACCTTACAAAGCTTCAAGCATCACTGAGGTTATGCAGCCTACAAGTGGAACGTGTTGGATTTTCGCTTAGGGTTGCAAATCAAGATAACTTCATCCTTCATAATTCCAAAAATACCATTTAACAAATACAAGTTACATGTGGAGCTCTAGTGAAATCTTTCATTGTTCCACTTTCCACTATCTTAGTCCCAAAATCTGAGCATGATCACCAAATAACTCATCCCCCTTTTCTCGGGTTCACTTGTTTTCAGATTAGATACTCCAACCTAATAAACATAGAAACGCCAAAATGGGTCAAGGACAAAAAGTTAGCGACCGCGAAACATTACCCCAAAACAAGGAACAACCTTAACACACCAAAGACCCGAATAGACCAAAATCTAACGCAAAATAACTAGAAATAAAATAGTACACTCAAAGCGAACCAAACAACACAAACAATCAAAACCAAAACACCAAGCATATATACATATAATACATGCCTATACACCTTTCAGGATTTGAAATAGTGCTTTAGAGCAACCTATTAACAGGCAAAGACAAATCTTTTCCATCCAATTTTTTTAGTCTAAAACTATTTTTACCTAGGATTTCATAAACTTGATATGGACCCAACCACAAACAATCAAATTTATCATGATCTCATTTATTTTCATGTCCTTTATCCCACAACAAAACTAGATCTAAAATTTTGAATTTTTTGATCATAGACCTCTTATCAAACCATCTCTTTACTACATCTTGATGTTTACTAAAGTGAAGCATGGCTTCCTCTCTCTTCTCATCAAGATGCATTAAATGTGTTAATCTAGTTTCAAGCTGATTATTTGTTCCAAGATATTCCTTCATAAAATGAAGGGTTTGCAATCTTAAATTAGTGGGAAAGATAGGATCCTGCCCATAGACTAAGTGATATGGATATGTTCCAATTGACTCTTTTGTTCTAGTTCTATCAGCCCAAAGGGCAAACTTTAGTTTACTATGCCAATCCCTAGGGTTCTTTTCAAGCAATTTTTTGATCACACATAGCAAATTTTTATTATATGATTATGCCAAACCATTACCTTATGGTTAATAATTTGAAGAGAATTTCAAGCTTACCTTGTTATCATATGCCCAATTTGCAAATTGCAATGAAGAAAAGGTAGAACCATTATCACTTACTATTGCGTTGGGCATGCCAAAACGAGTCACAATGCAATTCTCTAAAAATATAATAACGGCATCAGTGGTAGCATGCTTTGTAGGGATTGCTTCAGTCCACCTAGTGTAGTAATATGTGGTAGTAAGGATATATTTATGAGAATCAGATGAGTTGGGATTGATAACCCCAACAAAATCTAGTCCCCATTGTGCAAAAGGTATTGTCTCCACCATAGACTGTAATGGCATTGTTGCATTTCTTTCTCTATTGGCCGCCACTTGACATGTATGGCATGATCGCACATGAGCATGTGCATCCTTGAGACATGCAACAATTGATTTTATCTTGAATTCAAATTTGGAAAATTGAACAAACTTGGTGTAATTTGGAGGTGCAAAATTTTTGGATAAGGACCAGAATGAAAATAAATGAAATGACAGTGCAGGAAATTCTGGAAAATGGACCAGAATGTAAATAAATTGAATAGTAAATTTACAAAAATTAAGGACAAGAGCTAGAATGGAATAACTGAAAACAAATTACATAAAATTTTGGAAACGACTAGAATAGAAAAAAGTGAAAACGAAATATAGAACTTCTAGAAAATGACAAAAATGGAAAGAACTGAAATTTTGGAAAATGGATCATAATGGAAGGCAATAAAAAAAATGACCTTTTTACAAAATAGAATAAACAAACTACAGAAAATAAATTTAATCTATTTACACCAAAGCTAGAAAAATATGCATATAAATTCTGGTATCACATTCCCCTACCCTGCAAAACCATAGATTATGAGACAAGTCTGAAGGTAACCAAATCTAAGAAAACCTGCATAAAACACAATCGGATTAGATCAAGTGCAAGACTCAAAGGACTCAATAATGTTTGCATCAATTTTAATCTTCACCTAGTATAACCCCCTAAAGGCATTAAATACGTAGATACAAATTAAAACAAGATGCAGTAAAAGAATAAACCATAAACACAATAACCCTCAACCAAAAATCTCCTATAATTTTACTCACAAAGTGTATGCTTGCCAAAATGTATGCATTAACTTCTTCAAAATGTCTTTCTTTACAAAAATTTCCAACCCTTTTACAATGACCTCCTTAAATATTTAAGGTTTCAACACCTTTGTTCATTTCAACTTCCCTCGTGAAATATTAGAAATATTATAAAAAAAAACAAATATATTAAAAAAACTTTAAATATTCCAAACAATCATAACTTTCAACCAAAATTTAAAAAAAAAAAAAAAAACCGAAGGACCACATTTAAACCATGGATACTCCTTATAGCTCCCTCTTCCTTATAATATAAAAAAAAAAAAACTTTTAATATCTTCATTTTCCTTATGTCTCCCTTTTAACATTATAACATTAAACAGATCAAAAACCAAAATCTTCGAATATTTCCTTTCCCTTATACCTCCCCTATATATTATAATATATAACACAAATTTCAAACATTTATTTCATTATATTATATAAAAGAACAAAAATTTCATATTACCCCCTGCATATGATAATATAATGCCCTTTAAATTAACAAACATATCTTAGGGCATAAAAAAAAATAATGTAAGGACGACAACCTTAGCCCATTAATTGGGATTTATCACCCAAAAGCGACCGTCACTCGCGACCTCCCGGTGATGGTAGCAATATTCAACGCCACCTCGTTTTGCTATTAAGGTCTCGCCTACCTCCCGTGGGTCCACCGTCTCTCTTCGCACCCAGCGATCAGCACCCGAATCAAATAAAACACCGCACCCTCTCAGACGGCTACTTGAATATGAGGAAAAAAAATTGGTTGAGGGTTTACTTGGAGGCGTTATATGATCTTCCGCACCATCTGCAGTGGCCATGGTAGACCTCATCACCCAAGCGGGTCCCCCTATGCGTTGTCCACATCCAAGTTACCGACAATTTTGTTGGCTGTCATATCTTCGTTTATTTCCCCGGTGCGCCATATCATCAGTAATCTTGCCCGCCATCGCCGTGGCTATTGGTGTCTTTATTGCATCCGTAGGCGTGGTCACTATTAGCTTCGTCAAACCCCATCAAGACCAATCTCGTTGTTCCTGTGAGATGCTGCCATACTGCCATCGATGTTCGTTTCATGTCATCATCTCTATCTACGTACTTATCAATTGTCTCATAAAGCACGCATAGTGCCCTTCCACTCGATCGAATCCTGGTAGCATTACAGGCTATGATAGTTCACCCTCGACGATCCATGTCACTCTTGCACGGTCCACTTCTCAACCTATTCAGCACTATTCGTTCATCCATGTGGATATATTCAGCACTGTTTTTCAACAAGAAATTGAGGAAAAAAAATCATCAACAAGAAATTAACAAAAACTACAACCTAAAAGCAAGCAATCCATTAGCCACTTAAAAATAAAATAAAAACACCCAAATACAAAAATGAAAATGTGGGTCCCCAATTTTGGGGTGAGTTGTGCGAAAGTCACAACAAGCCTCTTCTTCCTTTGATAGTTAGATCAGAGTAAATTGGTTTTATTCAAGGAAGGTACATCCTCAATAATATTTTGGCTATCTGGGAGGGCATGGAATGGGCTCTGATGTCAAACTAGAATATGTTTTTTATTAAGATTAATTTTTAGAAAGCTTATGACCACATTGAATGGAGATTCATTCTTGCTATGCTCAAAGCTTTAGGATTTGGGCCAGTTTTCATTCAGACTATTGCTATGCTATTCAGATATGCTTAGACTATTCTCAATCTGAACAATTCACAGTCTGAAGCAGTGGGCTTTTTTAGGTCTGTTCGGCAAGGGTGTCCTATTGCTCCCTCTTTATATGTGCTTGTTGTTGAAGCCTTCGACTATCTTTTAGCTGCTCAAGCTTCTGTAGATTTTATTAAATAAATTGCTCTTCCGAATGATTAATGGTCACTTTGCTGATGACTCCTTTCTTACTATAAGGGAAGAGGAGCAATTTTTTTCTAATGCTCTATTTTTTCTTAACACCTTTTGCACAACCTCTGGTTCTAGCATACAATGGAGGAAGACCTCCTACTTTAGACAGTCTCCCTTGCCTATGTCACCTTGGCTTCAAGGGTATCATTGAAATTGGATCCCTCCTGGAGAATTTTTTAAGTTTCTTGGTATTCTTTTTTCCTTTCAAGGCTCCCCTGCTCAGCTTTGGAATTATGTGCTTCAAAGAGTTGAAAATAAACTTGATTTTTGGCTTACTAAGAAGTTGTCATTAGCAGGTAAATTTTAGATTTGCTCTAAAGTTTTAGCTACCACTCATGTATACTATTCCTCTTGTTGGGTTCCTTCATGTATAATATTTCTTTGGAATAATTCTTCCGAAATAAATGGATTTCATAGAGTTGCATGGGATATTTGTTGTCTTCCTAGAGAATCTGGTGGAATGGATCTGTTGGACTGTAGACAATAAGGTATTATTGTGTGTTAAGTGGGTGGTCAAGCCTCTAAGGGGATCTAAAGCTTGGAAATTTTTGGTTCGACATTTAATTTTCTCTGGTCTTTCCCTTAAACCATAGAGCATGGAGAGGGTTGGATTTTCCCTCTCTCATTTTTTCTCCAGTTTTTGTTAATATTTTTGGCTCCTTTGTTATTAAAAGTATATGGAAAGCCTAGCAACATCTCACTCCTTGGATTTTTTGGAGAGGATATGGCTTTCGTAAAGGCTTATCCATCAATTCTATAAATATTTGGTGGTCCCCGTGTTTCTTCATCAAGGTTCTCCCTTAGCTCGGGTGCAATGGATTCATGCTCAACGATTTTTCAAAAAGGGTATTGTTACAATAGCTTATTTCTTTTCTCGCAAGACTAGGGATTGGATCCCATGGAATGATTTCAAATGCACCTTCAGGTTGAATGGTGCGGATAAAGATACGTATGATGTTGTTATTGCTCTCACCTCTTTTTCTATTTTGCACAATATTGGTGTGTGCTCGCAGCATCCTTGGTGGTCAGACTAGAGATGGCATGTTGACACTCCTTTGCTTAATTATAAGGCTCGTTTGGGGTATAAATGGTTATCTCCTCATCTTCCTCTAGTGCCTAAGCTCAATCAATGTTGGGACTTATTTTCTACAAGGACTATATGTAATTCTAGATTTTAGAATGTTTGGGCTACTTATGTTGAGCCCAAGAAATCTTTTTTACATGGAGCTTGTTGTGTCAAGGTCTTTCCTTGGGGGAATGTTTGAAGCACCTTGGAATTCATTATTCTAAATGTCCTTTTTGTGGTATACCCGAGTCTTGTACTCACCTCTTTTGGAATTGCAGAAGTTCTAAGAAAGCTTGGGAATAGGTTCTTTCCTTTTTTTCCCCATTTATAACTGCAAGAGTTTCTTGGCCCAAGCTCTTCTTGGAGACTCTTTTACTTTGTCTCTCCCACTTTTTTAAGTGTGGCAGGTTTTTAGGATTAGCCTGCTCTTTCATATTTGGAAGGCTCGTAACATAATTGTTTTTAAACAATATACACCTTCTGTCACATTTACTCATGCTGATAAATTAGAAGTTTTTAATGACATGTGGCTACAAATATGTACTCAAGCCAACAAAGTTGCTATGGAGTTGGATCATTTGTAAGTTCTTTTGGTGCACTGGTCCAATGCTTCATGTACATTCAATCGAATCCATCGAGAGCGTTCTTCTCAGGAGCATTTTTGATCTCGCTCTCATCGTCGACCTCCATCATATGCAAGAAGTTCTCTCACAAACAGGCACTGGTCCCAACCCTCATCAGTCAGGAAGTAGCCTAATATTGACATTGCTTGTTCGTCCCACCAAGTTGGGGGTGGGATGATGTTCAACCAGTTTCACCTGGGCTAGTTGTTGGTTGGAGCGATGCAGGTTTTGAAGGCCTTAATCGCAATGCAGAGGGGTGGATTCCCATCCCATAATCACTAGCAGTTTATGCAGGACAACATGCCAAGGCACATTACCCCATATGATATGCTTTTTTGATGTAATGATCATCAATGATCATGATTGGTAAACTTGTGTTTTGTTGGTGGCTTTGTTTACTAACCCTTGTCAATGAGGGTTAGTTTGATTCCCCATGGGGTGTGTTAACCCACCCACTTTTTTTTATTGTAAAGACTTTTATCTTAATTTAATATAAATTTGTTTTTTTTATAAAAAATTAATTATTATAATATTTTTATTAAATAGTATTAGATTAATCAAGTATATTCTTCAAATTTTAAAAATGAAACTTAGTCTAAAATATTTGTAAGAGATATATGAATAGTTGTCAAGTTCTTATAATATCACTATGCGCCCCCAAGGGCTAGGTGGATTGGAAAAGGCTTGACTGGCCAAGTATTTGTCAAGAAGAGACCTAGGTTCAAACCTTGGGGGCATGTTGCTAGCTTTAGTAAAGGTAGTAGTCTATGCTAAATCCTCTGAGTGTGCGCCAGACCGACGACGACGGTATGAACCCCGAGCGACCGGTGGTCTTCATCTCACGTCGGGTCAACAATAACAAGACGAATAAACTATTGGGAGCAGTCCTTGTTGTTTGAACCCTACGCTTGCCAATTACCAAAAATACTGGTTTTAACTAACTCCCCTATGTAACCAAAAAAAAATATCACTATGTGATCATGATGTATTAGGGGTGAGGCCCATTTCAATCCTTCATATTAAAAACATAATTGAAGTGTTTTTTTCTAAAAGAATAAGTTATAATATATATATTCAATGTAGTAAGCTTAAATCATTAATTTTTTAATTTTCAAAGATAAAGTTATTGTAATACTACTATATAATCATGATGTAATAAATATTGGGCTAATTTCAACCCCATATAAAATATATATATATATATATATATATATATATATATATATATATATATATATATATATATATATATATATAACTTGATTCTAACAAATATTTAAATACTTGGAGCTCAGATTCTTCAGTTTCAGATTGGAGCTCTTCCTTTAACTTATTTGGGAATTCCTCTTTATGTGGACCCTCTGCCATGAGGTATCTGGAATAATATTTTGGATAAATTTTGGGCTAAAGTCTCTCATTGGACTTTTAAGTGGCTTTCTTTTGTTGGTAGAGTGTTGCTTCTTAAGTTGGTGGTTCAAGATTTATGTATTTATCGGTGCATGATTCAGGTCACTCCTGCTAGTTTTATTCATGAGCTTGAATCTCTGTCCAGAAAAAATTTTATGGGCTGGAAATTTGGAGTCTTCAAAATGGAGTCTGGTTAAGTGGGAGACTATTTGTAGACCGAAACAGGAAGGTGGTTTGGGTCTTCATTTGACTTCTCTTTCTGGTCAGGCTTTGGCGGCCAAGCTTTATTGGAGATGGTACATTTCTCAAGACCATGCTTGGGCTAAAATTATTTCCTTTAAGTATCTTAATGGGGTTGAGGGCTCTGAGATACCTGAATACAGTTTTTCTGGTAAAGGCTCTTTGATCTGGAACACCCTTAAGAAGGGGGTGACTCTTGTTAAGCAAGGATTGTTTTGGATTTGTCTCAAAGGCTCGAAGGCTCTTTTTTGGCATGATTCTTGGGATGGTTTCCCTACAATTTTATCTATGTTTCCTCATCTTTAGGAGCTATGTAATTGTTTCTTGGTTGTTGGTTGGTACATGATGATGGATTATAAAGTTGCCAAAAGAGTTGGATAGGTGGAGGTAGTTCAATGGAAATATCCTAGATATTGGTCGGTAGGTGGTTCTGTTCAGGATAGAGAAGAGTTGGCTCGTATTTTGGCTACTAGGGAGTTCTCTTCTTTACAGGATGATGATGTTTTAGCTTGGAGTTCGGATCCTAGAGGGGTTTTCTCGATGGCTTATGGTTACCGTGTTTTAGATAGGCAATATTTTTGGGAAGAGGAGGTTCCTTGGTGGAGACAAGTTTGGAATAATTTTTCCTGGACCAAATTTAATTTCCATTTGTGGTTGGCTACTAGGAACAGATGTCTTACCTTGAATAATATCCAAAAGAGAGGTTTTCAAGGCCCTTCATTTTGTTTCCTTTGTGAGAATAGTGATGAATCTTTAGGGCATTTGCTCTTACAGTGTTCGTTTGCACGGGAAATTTGGCATCTTTGGTGGAGGGTGTGGAAACAGTCTTGTTCTCATACCTCTTCTCTTGTTGAGTTCTGGAGGATTTTAGGAAGATCTCCTACTAAGGCTTTTTCCTTCAAGTTGCGTGGAGTATTGGGCCCTCATGTATTATATGGTAAATTTGGGTTGAAAGAAATCGAAGAATTTTTCAAGGTAGAAAGTTAACTGTTTATCAGATTTGGTAGAGGATTATTGGTATGATCCAAGAAATTGTTTCTTCTAAATATCAAATCAGTCTTCCTTTGGAGCAGTCTGAGATTTTGATGATGCAGGACCTGGGTTTAGTGGAGAATGGCCCTCGTCCTTCTTTATCGGTCGGGAGGAGAGGCCTTAATCAAAAAGTGCAAAGAGATGGTAGATGGCAGATGGCATCCTCCACCTTGGGGGGTGTTTAAAATTAATACTGATGGCTCTTCCAGAGGAAATCTTGGGTATGCAAGTATTGGTGGTGTTGGAAGAGATAGTAGTGGTGCAACTCTTTTCATTTTCTCCTATTATAAGGGGAAGCAAACTAATAATTATATGGAGGCCCTTGCTATTCGTTTTGCTTTGGAAAAAGGTTATGTTTTGGGATGGCGGAAGATAATCTGTGAGTCAGACTCTCAGATTATTATTAATTTGTTGAAGACTCATAATCTTTCTAATGTTCATTGGCAGTTGGCGCTAGTGGCTCGGCAGATCATTCAAATATGTCGGCATCTTGAGTTTATTTCCTTTGTTTATATTCTCAGGGAATGCAATAGTGTGGCTGATTTGGAAATGGAATAGTGTGGTTGATTGCTTGGCAAAATGGGCTTATGAGTTTCAGGAAGACTGGAATGTTAGGGAATGGGATCAGCTCCCATTGGATTATTCTCGTCATCTTGCTAATTTGCTTGTTGCGGATATGCTTGGTTGAGGTTGTTGTTTGTTGAGTGTCTTTTGGTCGAGTGCTTGGTGGTTTTGGGGTCTCTTTCTTCTAGCCCTTGTAAGAATTATTGTTATGAGATTCTCTATTTTTTGTATGGTTTTATTGATTCAATAAAATTTTATCAACGTTAAAAAAGTTTAAATACTATAAACCAATATTCATCACAAACTCAATAATATTTAAATAAAAAATATAAATATATAATAAATACTAAATAAGTAAAAGTTGTATAAGTAAAAATTAAAATCTTTAAAATTTTACTCAAGATAAATTTTAATATATAATTGTAAAATTCAATAGTCAACTGTTTAAGTTATATATATATATATATATATATATATATATATATATATATATATATATATTTTTTTTTTTTTTTTTTTTTTTTTTTGACGAGGAACCTTTTATATACAACATATCCGTAACATGTGAGGGGAGAGATTTGAACCTGGGCCTCTCGATAAGCTGGAGAGTTTTAACTACCCACTTGCTCTCCAACTCCTCTCGCATGAACGGATATAATTATAATATTATTATATATTACTTAACCAAATTAAAAAATAAAAATAAAACCTTAAAACCAATATTTAAAATATTATTAAAACATTTTCAATTTACATGAATAAATATTTTAATGTTTTTAATTTACATCCATGGCTCTCCATTAGCACGAGATAAAACATATATATATATATATATATATATATATATATATATATATATATATATATATATAATAGTAAACTTGACTAGAAAACTTTACAAGTTTTATATTTCTTATATAAGTTTTAAAATTAAAATTTTTTATTTTTAAAATAATTTTTAATAAAAATTATTTATATTTATATATTATATCAACTATTTGTTTTCGCCGTTAAATCAAAAATTTGTTGATAAAAAATTATAAAATAATTTTATAATACAAATAAATACAACACATTATAAAATATAACCATTTAACTTATTAGTGAATGATCAATCTTTTAAGTATGTTTTGGTATAAGTCATCTAATCCACCAAATATATCTAAAAAATTAGTATACTCAATAAGTATATCTAAAGTTTTTTACCTTTCCACGTGGCATCATTATGTAATTATATTATATAAAATAATTTGTATATGCCAAACAATATAACTAATAATTAATTTATATTAACATAAAGTAGAGGAAATGGGCCAATAACTTGAGGTCTATTAATTATGCATTGTTGAAAATGTTGTCCTCCATTTGATGAAGTTATAATCAATAATATATTTTTAAAAAGCCTATTTATTAGATACAAAATATTATTATATAAAAATTAAATTATATATTCGAATGTTGTGGTCTACCTTTAAGGACATCCACTGCATTATCATGATGTGATGGGGTTCAATCCCATGGCGAATGTGTATAGTCTAGTTTCCTATAAAAATTTGCAAGGAAAAACATGTACTATATTTTGTAGAAGTTGTTTAGTTTTTTATAAAAAAAATTAAGGAAAAACATATATTTTTTATATAAGTTGATGTAATAATTTGTCTTCTAAAATATTCGAAGAAAGATACACAAATAAATGTAAATAGATGACCTAACATTACAATGAACAAAAAAATAATCTATAAATAAAACAAAATAATAAATAGATAAATAAATGAAATATTAACCTTTTGGAGAGCAGAGACTGAGGTAGCACCCGCCACTGTAGCAGTCGATACTATAGAAGCCTGCAAACTGTAGCAGCCACCACTGTAGCAGCCACCACTGTAGCAGCCACCACTGTAGCAGTCTGTGCACTGTAGCAACCGCAAAAATTTTGGCCCTAAAAAAATGGCAGATTTTGGAGGCAACAAGTTGTGACGAATGGAGCAGCAAGGAGGAGGAGCGGGAGGTCTAGGGGCAACAAACCCTAGGTGTGGGGCTTCGGAGGGCAGATCAGCAGACGCGGCAGGTGGGGGCTCTAGTGAGATAGCAGGCCCCCAGGCGGAGGATGTGGACAAGGAAGTTCTATTGGAACCGGTCCAAGGGCATTGGGCGGATGCGGTTGAAGATTTCTCTGAGGGGGACCAGGACTTTGTGCATCAGGATCAAAGGAAGACCCAGGAAGGAGACAAAGATAAACCTGGCAACTGGAGACCTTCATATCTTAATGCTCTTCGCGGTAAGCAAAAATTATCTGACTCTTGTTTTAATCTAAAATATGTCGATGGTAGGTTGCATGTCCCGAATACCTTAGCTCAGCATGTGGCTATTGAGGGCAAAACATCTCTGGTGGCAAAATTTATGGGGGTGAGGCCAAACTTGGAAGTCATAAGGAGATGGGCTGTCCAAAAATAGCAGCCAAGGGCCGGTATGATGATTAAGGCTTTACCCAAGAGTTTTCTTTTGGTGACATTTCAATGTGAACAGGACATGGAAAGGACTCTCCAAGGAGGTCCTTGGTTTTTTGGGAAAAGAGGCTTGTATCTGAAGCGTTGGTCCCTCGATTTCAACCCCCAGACTCAGGTGCTGGATTTGGCTCCTATTTGGGTTAAGATGTCGGGATTACCTCTGCTTTTTTGGAATGAACAAATCTTGGCTGGGATAGCTATAGAGATTGGAGAACTAATAGCTATTGATCTTGCAACCTTGAGCAAAACAAGACTCCTTTCTGCTCGCATGTGTGTGTTGGCGGACCTGAGTAAAGAACTCCCTAAATCCATTATATTGTCGTCTATGTTTGGCCTTCATACTCAGGTCTTTGAATATGAAAATATGTCTTTTAAGTGTAGTGTTTGCAGGAAGGTAGGGCACCAGGGTATCCACTGCATTTCCAAGAACCAGCCCCCACTCCAAAATACTGCTCCTCAAACCCAAAATAATATCCCTCCCCCGCAGATCTCCATTCCTACCCAACATGGGCCTCAAGGACGTGGAGCTCGAAATCCAAATATCAGAAACCCTGTTCACCCTTTTTTAAGCAAGAGGTAACGTTATAACCCTCCTCCCAAAAATACCTATGCCTCGAAACCCTATCACAGGGGAGCTGGTCCCTTTGATGGGAACCCTCAAGCTCAACCTGCTCCTAAGATGATACAACAAGCCTCAAAGCCAAATCACAAAGGAAAGAACCCCATAGATCAACACCCTAGGGCAAGTAAGTTTGATTGGGTAATACGGGAGGCCTATGGAGGCTCGGTGGAAGTGGTCCCATGTACTACAGAGGAATTTATGGGAAGAAATTCCAAGGAGATCAACATCCCAGTGGAGAACAGTTTTGATGCATTAAATCATCTGAAGGGAGATCAGATGGATAGCCAAGAAGTGGAATCTAAGGTAGAGGAGACTCAAGAGAAGGATTTAGAGGAGAAAAATTAGAGGAAGGAGCAGGAAACTAATTATACAAGCAAGGATACTCAGGAGGAAGAGGTGAACCACCAAGATCAGTGTAACCCCAAAGCAGGGAAAAAGAATCTACTAATCAAGAAGCTAAGAGCATGAAATCTTCTCCACTGTCAGAAAGACCAGTTAACCTGGAAATCCAGATTGTAACCCCAAAGACCAAGACTGACCTATCCAATATGGTTACTAGAAGCCAAGTGAATCCCAAGGAACCCCAGCATAGAGCGGATGTATGGGGATATGGTTCCGTAGGAAGAGGGAAACCTAGCAAAGCTGCCTTAAGGCAGAAAGAAGCAGAGTGAGGAGTGGTTGATGGCACTCAAGCAGTATTGCTCTTTGGGGTGAAGGCTCGAGGATCCAAATCCCATAAATGAAGATTCTTTCATGGAATATTTGCGAGAGTAATCCTACAAAAATAAGAGCTTTGTATGCTCTTAGACAAGAACACAAATCGGATATGATTTTACTGCAAGAAACTAAAATGGAGGAGAGTAGAGTTATTCCTTTTAAGAATAGGACTTGGCGAGAAGTTGAAGTAGTAGGCAAAGAGGCCACTGGAACAGCAAGAGGGTTGTTGGTTATGTGGAACAAGAATGTGATTGATAGTAGAGTGATTTTGATGTCTAGTTGGTTTATTTGTCTCTTATGTGTGGATAAAACCACGCAGGAAGAGTGGATCTTAACGAATGTATATGCTCCAGTTAGACAGGTACTGAGAAGGGTTCTTTGGAGTCAACTTGCTGAATTGAGGGAGACGTTACCCAACTACCCTTGG
Organism: Wollemia nobilis; assembly: GCA_028583015.1. NCBI lineage: Eukaryota > Viridiplantae > Streptophyta > Pinopsida > Araucariales > Araucariaceae > Wollemia > Wollemia nobilis. The sequence continues at coordinate 7,324,886 of JAQPPZ010014634.1, forward strand.
ATTGTGGCGAGGGATTTCAATTGCTACCTTAATCCTGCAGATAAATTGGGGGGCTCTCAAAGAATAACTGATGATATCTACGAGTTTAGAGATTTTGTTGAGCAACATGAGCTGATGGATGTGGACCTGCATAGATTCTCCTATACATGGTCTAACAAAATATTGAAGGAAAACCAAATTCAGATCAGATTAGATAGGTTTCTTCTTTCTCAAGAATTCCTGGAGAGGTTTGGGGACTCTTCATTAACGGCACTCCCAAGAATCGGGTCTGATCACAACCCAATTTTGTGGGAAACAGGGGAGGACTCTAAGAAAAGATACATCAGACCCTTTCGATTCGAACTTATGTGGTTCCAACATCAGGATCTCAAGGATCCGGTTGCCCAATGGTGGGACAAAAAGTATAATGGTTCGAAGCGGCCGGGTGGCATGTAAACTAAGGAATGTGAAGGCTAACATTAGAGAGTGGAACAAAACTTCCTTTGGCAATATTTTTGTTAAAAAGGCGAAACTAAAAGACAAGATCAATGAACTACAGGAGAAGCTGAAGTCAGAGTAGCTTATAGAGGATCTGAGAAACCAAGAGAGGGAGCTGTTAGCCGAATACCACATGATGCTAGGATTTGAAGAAACCTTTTGGAGGCAAAAATCTAGACTGCGTTGGTTAAAGGAGGGTGACAGAAATACAAAGTTCTTCCATGTCTCTACTCTTCGCCACAGGAGTACTAACAAAATTAAGGAGATCAAGATGGTCGATGGGTCTAACACCAAAGATATGGAAGACATAAGGAGGGAAGCGATTGAGTACTTTAAATCGTTGCTAGAAGATGTAAATCGACTATTGAAGAAGAGGACTCTCTGTTGGCAGCCATTCCACCCCTCATAATGCGAGAATCTTAATGGATTCTTACTTAGTCCTTTCACAAAGGAGGAAATCAAGAAGGTGGTTTTTGACATGGATGGTAACAACTCCCCAGGACCGGATGGCTTCCCCATGACTTTCTTCCACAAGTTTTGGGATATCCTAGGCAATGATGTAGTGGAAGCTATAATTGAGGCTCAAAAAGACATGGAAATCCCATAAGGAGTTAATGCTACATTTTTAGTCCTCATCCCTAAACTAGTGGGAGCAATGAAATTTTCCAGTTTTCGCCCTATCAGTTTATGTAACACTCTGATGAAGATTCTCACAAAAACAATCGCCAATAGGTTGAAGGTTATCCTTCATTTCATCATTGATATGAACCAAGGAGGCTTTGTAAAAGGGTGACAAATACTGGATGGTATCATCACAATTCATGAGGTTATTCATTCAATGGTGGCTAGTAAGGAAGCAGGTATGTTACTAAAGCTTGATATGAATAAAGCCTACGACCGGGTCTCATGGCGGTTCCTCACCAATATTTTGGGTAAGTTTGGTTTCTGTCCCCAGTGGATTAAGTTGATTTTTAGTTGTATCTCTACTACAAGATTTTTTGTCATGGTGAATGGGTCACCCTCCAGTTACTTTAAGAGTGAAAGGGGGTTGCGACAAGGAGATCCTTTGTCTCCATACTTGTTTATTATTTTAGAGGAAGCATTGGGTAGGAACATTTCAACAGCAATGGCAGATGGTCGTTTGGAAGGTTTCAAACCAGCCTCAACAGCAAAGCCAGTGTCTCACCAACAGTTTGTGGATGATACAATCATTGTGTCCAAAGCCTCGGTGTCTCAGGCTAGAAAGCTGAAGAGAATTCTAACCAAGTATGAGACAGAAGCAGGACAGTGCATAAACTATAAGAAGAGTAGCATCTATTTCTTTAACATGCTTGGTGAGAGGGAGGAAAGAATAGCTAACCTCTTCGGTTGTGGAAAGGAGCTTCTACCAGCAACTTATCTAGGCATACCTATGTTTGAAGGAAGAATGAAGGCTACATTTTGGAACTCAGTCATTGACAGGATCTCCAAAAAGTTAGCAGGGTGGAAGGGCAGCCTTCTCAGCTCCGCAAGAAAATCCTTATTAGTTCAAACTACTTTACAGAGCATTCCAATTTACTGCATGTCTCTATTTAGAATGTCTGCAAAGGTCCGAGCTACATTGGAGCAAATTCAACGCAACTTCTTGTGGTCAGGTTCAGAGGAGAGAAAGAGAATTTCATTGGTAGCATGGAATCAGGTGTGTGCAAGCAAGGATCAGGGGGGCCTGGGGCTAAAGAGAATGAAAGAAATGAATCAAGATCTGATTGGCAAACATGTATGGAGATTTATCAATAATGATCAATTGGGATGGGTAAAACTTCTTAAGGCAAAATATATCAAAAATAATCAGGACTTCTCGAAAGCTGATAATCTCCCTAAAGGATCCTATTTTTGGAATTGTTTGCTCGAATGTCGAGAGGTAGTCAGGAAAGGCATCAGATGGATAATTGGTAATGAAAGACAAGTGGACTTTTGGCAAGACCCATGGTTGGAAGAGGCCCCTCTGAAAGATAACTTAGACCTTCAAGTCCTCCAACATAAACTTTCAGAGGAAATGAAAGGAAAAGTAGGGGATTTTATTGCTATAGCAAAGGAAACTTCCTCTTGGAAGAAAATCATAGTTCATAATCTATCAGAGCAAGAGAAGGTGGCCCTAACCAAACTCAATGATGCTTTAAGGGTGTTCCCGATCATTCTTGGGGAAGGAAGAGACAAGGCGATTTGGGGCAAAACTACAAGTGGGATCTATTCAGTAAAAGCTGCCTATAAGTTAATCCACTCGGGATACAATGGTTGGACTCCGACTTCTATTATTTGGTTAAATAATTTAACCCCAAAAATAGCTTTCTTCTTTTGGTTGGCAGTTCAAAATAATATTCTGACAACAGATAATCTGTAAAGGAGAGGTTTCCAATTCATCGATCGATGTATCTTGTGTGAGAAAGCGTTAGAATATGTAAGTCATTTCTAACTTGTGAATTTTCTTGTACAGCCTTCCAAATGATCCTGTCCAAATTTCATATAGATTGGGTCTGTCTAAATAGCATGTCTGACTTCTGCATACAGTGGGCTTCCCCCTTTCGGGTGAAACTTTTGACTTAGCTCTGGAAACTCAGCTTACCCCATTTTTTATGGGGGATATGGAATGAGAGAAATAAGAGAGTATTTAAAGGACGTAAGAAAGATCCCAGGTTATGTGGTAATAAAATAATCAGAGCTTTGAAAGAAAACTGGAAAACTTTCTTCTTCAAAAATGAGACCATGTCTCTAAGGGAAAGGAGGATTTTGCGAAGCGGGGAGAGGAACTTCCGGACCTAGACATTACAACCAACCCACGGGATGGTGTCAAGTGGATACCCCCACACAAAAATGGGTTAAGTTTAATTTTGACGGGGCGACTAAAGGAAATACGGAGGCTGCGGGAGCGGGAGGAGTTCGAGAAATGATGAAGGAAAAGTGGTCCTTGCCTTTGCAGAGCCTTTGGGAACTCAAACAAATCATTTTGCAAAAGCCCGAGCTCGCATGCGAGCAATGAGAATTGCCGGACTTGAGGGTTATAAGGAAGTTATCTTTGAAGGGGATTCGCTTAATATAATCAAGGCAATTAAGGAGGATAAAGACCCTAGCTGGACCATCTTGGAGCTTATCCTAGAAGCAAAGATTCATAAATCTCATTTGGTTAATGCCCGAATCCAACACACCTTCAAAGAAGGGAACCAGGCGGTCGATCTAATGGCAAATATTGCAGTTTTTGTTGGGGAGATGCAAATTTGGAAGGATAACTTCCCTCAAGAACTATTGGTGTTGGCTTCTAGAGAAGAGCTAAGATCAAACCTGTTAGAGCATCAGGAGATCAGAGGGGTTGATGATGAGTAATCCGACAGATGGAATTAGGCAAAAAAGGCATCCCATTTGCTAGGGCCTGGGAGGTGACAAGTGTACAGTACAACAACCTAGTGGTATTAGTAAGTGCTAGGTGTTGTTTGGTTTTTGTTTTATCCTTAATAGTCAAGCGACAAGTATAGGACTGTGGACTCTAAGTATGGCTTAATGTGGGTCTTAGAAAGATCCATTTTGTATTTTGATTATACGGGCTTGAAGCTAGAACCAGCCCATTTTGACTATGTAAAAGGTTTGTGGACCTTATAACCACCTCTACCTTATACCAAAAAAAAATAAATGAAATATTAACTTAAATAAATGTCTAAATAATTTTAAAAAAATATTCAGACATTTGTTTAAAAAAAAATTAAGAGTAGTTATGAAGAAAAAGTAGAAAAAAAAAACATTATATTGTTGAATTCAACCTTACATACAATAACCATCAAACGATTTAAATAAACTCAAACATCAATTAAAGAGCAAAATACTTATACCCTAATTAAGAACTATTACCTCATATCAACTTAGATGTGAAACAAAATATATATATATATATATATATATATATATATATATATATATATATAAAAAGATATATACACCTTTTACACAATAGAAATAGTTAAGTTAAAAAAAAAACAATTGATTTTAAAATACAAGGTAAATAATATTAATAAAATTATTAAAAAATATATGTTTAAAGAAGATAAAATATTTACTAATAAAATTAACAAAAAAATATATATATCCTTAAACAAACTCAGTTCTGACTTCAATAACTAGCGGCGGAAACAGCCAAATATTTAATAACTAGCGGCGGATTACCCAACTTCAACTAAATATTTAAAAACTAAATTACGCCGCGCTCTCGGACATGATTTCCCGTAAAGAATCTAGCGGCGGAAACGGCCAAATAATGTCACGCAAAATTTCCCGCTCTCTTACTATTTCCAGTTATAGATCCGGTAATGGTCATGTTCTTGAGCTTTCCCACCAAAAATTTATGAATTACCAATCTCCACGAAAAAGTTTTTTAATTTTGATAAATTTGATTCATGGATATTTTCATTTTATTTTATATTGAAGTAGATCTTTTGTTTTAATATCATTATTATAAATTATTCTTTTATGTATATTCAAATCTTTTCAATGTCAAAGAATTTTAATTAGAAAAGAAAATGGATTTTTAAGTGTCAAAAAATTTATATTAGAAAAGAAAATGGATTTTTTTACAAAAAAATTATAAAGGATAATTAAGGTTTATAAAAAACCTTAAAATTTTTAATCTACTATTGCTTGTTAACTAGCCAAGGCATTATTAGAATAATCCATCACAAAATAATTAATCATCCAAATGGATTGGATTGAATATCAAAGAGGAAAAAATAGTAAAACTATTAGTGAATCTTTATCATGGGCTAGTTAGTTGTTGTGGTATAGAGAGATCTTTATGATCTAAGCTCCAACTAGGTTTTTTAGTGAAACCAAAAAGAATTATAGACATATCGATGTTTCTAAAAAATTCTCTATTTTTGGAATCACCATATGATAGCATATGCTAGAATTTTAGGTTGAGTAACAAATATTTGCATCCATTTAATACCATGTTAGATTTATTAATATATTTAGGAATTAATAGGATTAGCACACTAGTTAGCAAAGAAAAAGTAAATCTCATATAAGCACAACACAATATAAAAGGTGTCCTTAGACACCAAACAATATCATTAATGAATAAAGATTCATCTCTAAAGGATGATGAAATGATTGGATTCATGGGTCTATAAACACCCAAATTACATGTCTCCTAATGTCAAGGTTAAAGAATTGACCTTAAGGTTAATATTACAATAATCTACCTATAGAAAATGTACAATGGTCCATAGGATAATATCCAAGTAAGCACAATACAAGATCAACCATGGCCTTAAGTGAATATTAACACCGCATATTTCAATAGGAAAATCAAATTGAACCCCTTCAGACTATGCATGCCCATGACATACCCTATGGGTATCATAAATGCCCAATCAAGTTAGGATGTAAGGCTTTAGAGAAATCATAATTTCCTACTTTTAAATATTTCCCTTGAATATTTCTAGTCACTTGAGGCCCTCCCTAAGACCTTAGCATTGCTATAGTTAGTAATCGTAAGTAAAATTCGTATAGGTCAGAGTCTATAAAGAAGAGAATATGAGAGGTTTTTGATGGGGGAAGAGAGTGCACAGGGAGATTAGGGTTTTGGGGCTCTACAAGTAGAGGATAGGAGATGGTGATGTGTTTCGATAGAGGTAGCAGGCCTCGTCCTCACAAGAAGTAAGTTAGCTTCTGGTTTTGAAAGGTGATCGATGCAAAGTCATATGGGGGGCTCCACACCTCCCCTCTGTAGATGGAATGACTGGTTCTAGCTCTAAAAATTCAATCCCAGATAAGGGTCCAACGATCTCAAGTTTATCTAGTTTGATTAAAAAGATAAATATTGTTCTGGTGCTTAAAATACACTCCTCGAAGGCTACATTCAAAGTTCAAAGGCTTAAAATTTTTTCTCTTATCTGTAAATTCTCTAACATTTGGCCAACACCAATAAACCTCCAAGTATGGATAAATAAGAATTGGGATCAGTATATCAAAGGTCAAATTGATCTTTCTATAGTGGGCAAAGGCTACTTCTTAGCTATCTTTAGTATGCCAAAGGAGAGAGAGGCAATCTTTGACAAGGGTCCTTGGTTTTTAGGATCATCTAGTTTGTACATGAACCATTGTTTCAAGGAATTCAATCCTCTTGAAAAGATACCAAACATAATTCTTGTGTGGGTTAGAATCCCTTTCCTCCCGTGGTTCTAGTGGAACAAAAATATTATGGCGAGCATAGGCAACCAGATAGGCAAGTTTATCAAAATCTCAAAAAGGACTAGATCTAGGTCGATGGAAAATTACACAAGAATTTGTGTAAAGGTAAATCTGGACCAAGGTTTACTGGAGGTAATAAGCCTACAAATTAATTACTCTAAAGAATATTCACAAAAATTGAAATATGGAAGTGTTCCCTCACAAAATACCATTAATATGGCCATTTCGCAAGAGCATGCGCTCTAAATCCTTCACTAGAAAAACAAAATAATTATGGTTATACACAGGCTAGAGGCAAAAAAAATAACCCAAGAAGAAGAGCTCAATACCAATAGCAAACAACTCTCCATAACTCATTTGAGATCCTAAATCAAGAAAAGACAGTGGCAAGTTTGGCTAAGGAGATTACTTCACTGACCTCTCAAGCAAAGGCTTTGAACTCTAGAAACAGAAAGTAGCAGCGCACAAGCATAGTAATCGAAGAAGGAAGCCAAAAAGTAATCTCAAAGACTTCTAAATATTTATCCAATACTGATGAAATAAAAACTTCTAAATATAAAAATCCTTTGAAACAAGGAGATAATAGCCAAAGAACTGAGCAAGAAGTATATTCTACATATGAGCTCTTAGATTATAAAGGGGTAACAGAAGTATATCAGGCTTTTGATCATCAAAAAAATTCACTGGACACATCGATCTCCAAGGAGCAGAGCACTCTGAAGTTGAATAATAAAAACTTTGTCACATCCAAAGGAGAACCAAAAGATAATGTAGGGGCATCAATAATGAAAGGTGGGTCCATTATGTAGGGCTCCTCCATTCACATAGATCCACTCCAATACCCTATCATAATTGAATATTATTCATCCAAAAAGGAGAACCAAAGTATCAAAATAACACATTCAACCTTGGAAACAGTAGAAATATGGATTTAGTGAGAATTGGATCAAGTGGATCCATGCATGTATAAATAGTCCTTAGTTTATTGTCCTTCTAAATGAAGGTTCAATAATTATTTTTGGATCCAGCAGAGGGATTAGACAAGGATGCCCACTTTTCCCATATTTATTTGCATTGGTGGCTAACTGTCTTAGCAAAGTTATCAAAGCCAAAGCAGAGGAAGGTCTTTTAGAAGGGGTAAAATATCCTCAAAGGCTAGATCTATCAACCATACTCTCTATGCTAATTATACTCTTATAATGGGTAAGCCTTCCATTTCTAATTCCAGAGCTTGCAAGGAGATCCTTAACATGTTTCTAATGGCCTTAGGAGGCAAGATGAACCATGAAAAATGCCATGTATTCATTTTTAATAGTAGCAGTAGGCTCCAAAATAAAATTTGAAGAGTACTAAATTTCCAATTAGGAAACATCGAAGGAATTTTTAGGTACCTAGGAGTCCCAATATCATCCAATGTCACCAAATATGTGGACTGCGATTTTGTTGCTAAAGAAGATAAGCAACAAAACATATTCTTAGACTTCTTCATTTCTAAACATGGCTGAGAGAACCACCTTGATCAAATTGGTTCTATCCTCATTATCTATATTTTGGTCTTATCTGATGCTGCTCCAAAATTGGTGATGAAAGAAGTAGAAAAAAATGAAAAATTTTCTTTGGAAAGGAGGAAAAGATGGATCAAACAAATTACCTTTGGTAAAGTGGTTCATGATCTGTTATCCTAAAAATAAAGGTGGACTAGGTATTAAAAATATATACCTTATGGTCATAGCCCTAGCAACAAAATTGGTGTGGCATATGCTTTAGAATGCAAACAACCTCTAGATTCAAGTCCTATTGAGCAAGTATGACATGGGGTGTCCTCCAAAAACCTTGTCGTTCAAAGTGAATCCCTGTAGAAAAGGAACAAAAATTTGGGGACACATTCTAGAAGGTCTGGAACTATTTAAAGCAAATTATTCTTGGGCGATTAGGGAGGGAGAGATAGATGCTTTCTCTCATTCCTTTTCTAGAAAATTCCCAATAGTGTAGCATAGAGATCTTGCTCAGATTATTAGAGGGTTAAGGAACAGAGGACACAATAGAGTTAAAGACCTCAGAAGGGTTGCAATGCTTGAAACTAATTCTTAGAGTTGAAAAAAATAGAAGAACTAAATATTCCCACCCACCTCCACCCTCTTTACATGGATTTATTAATGTTATTAAAATACATACCGATGTTTTGAAGGAAAGGTGAAGATATTGTTAGATGGATTGAAAAGAACAGGTTGGTGGTGTATACTGTTAAGAGAGGGTACTCTACCATGTTAGCTTAACAAATAGAAGGATAGTTAGCAGGCTTTAAAAAGGCTTTAAGGTTGGTTTGGAGTTTTGTCGCCATTAAAAAATCTAAGGTCTTTGCTTGGTTGTTGATCAAGTAGGTGATTCTAGTTGGATAAAATAGACAAAAAAGAGGTTACGTTGGGCCAACAATCTGCTACCTATGCAAAGAAAATAATAAAGCATGTATCCATATGTTTATTCACTATCCATTTATAAAACTTTTGTGGTCTAACTGTGCAAGCATGTATGGCAAAGACATCAATCCTGCTTTGATCGAATAGTCAATAAAAGGTTTCAAGGTTGTATGGAATAATGTGGTGAGCAATGACAAATGTAATGAAATCATATGAAGTGTGTGGCTATTGCTTATGATAAATATATTTTGGAACGTTTGGATTTGTAGGAAAATGGTCTATTTTCACAACTGAAGGAACTTGGAAGAAAATTTTGAGAGATATGGAGGAACAATTCAGAGTACAGAAAAGAAGCATGGTAGCTACCAAGTATTCTTGGAACCAATCCGATCTCAGAATTCTAAAGATGCTAGATCTAGATAAGGATAATTTGACTAGACAAATCATAGAACCAATTGAAGTTGAGAAGATACATCTTGACAAAGATAAATAACATGTGTTTTTTGATAGAGGTTCTAAAGGAAATTTAGGGCAGGCGAGTGCAAGAGGTAAAATTATTTGGTTCTACCCAACAAAAAAAATCTTATTCAAAGAAGGAATAGGTTGCAAAACCAATAATATTACAGAATTTAGAGGTCTAATATGAGGACTGAGAATTGCTATTCAGTTTGAGTTGAAGTATGTGATTAGAAGGGGTGATTCCTCGTTGGTTGTCAACATCATGAAACAGTTATGGTCTCCACAGGATGAGTTAATAAATGACTCTTATAAGGAGGTGAAAGAGTTATTTAAAAAATTCCAAATATGGGAAATGTTCGTATTTCAAGAAGTCTGAATTTTAAAGCAGACAAACAAGCCAATGAAGGAGTAAGATTGAACAATAAGTAATTCATAATGACCAAGGATTCATATTTAATTCTTTGTAGTGTTTGTCTTTTTTCATGTAGGGTGTGAGGTATAGTTTTCTCCCTCGATTTCTTTGTACTTGTATTTTTCATTAATAGAAATGTTGGTTTTTTGTTTTTTGTTTCAAAGAGGATATATAGACATTTTAGGTGTACCTTATGTAATAAGGATCTAAAGACATCATATCATTTAGTTCTCATTATCCCTTTACTTACAACATTTAGGGCTACTTTCTTTTTAAAAATAATATAATGGGTAGCTCCATTAACATTGAAGTTGATAAAATATATTTTTTTTTAATTAGGTAACATAAGGGGTTTTGAAAGGATCCCCAAACCTTTTACAGCCTAAAAGCAAAAGCTTCCTCAGAAAACTAAAGAGAAACAAACAAAGAGCTATCCCACCTAGTGGAACCAAAAAACATGCCCAATTCAAAAATAAAAAATATAATTGAGCAAGGAAATATAGGAACATAGAGAAGATAGAACTAAGATAACCCTCTCAAACTCCAAAATCAACATCCACAACAGGTTCCTTTTTTGCCTTACGATTTTATATAGTCCCATTGACATGAGAGAGGGATTGGAATGGGAAACTTCCAAAATTATCCAGTAGTTCCTGCCTAAGCTACTGCCTAGAGTATGACTAAGTAATTTTTAAATTGCGCAATCTAGCAGTTTTCACCCAACCTATCACCAAGAGTATGGCTGAGAAATTAAAAAATGCACAATCCAACAAATATCGCCCAAGTGTGAGGTAAAGAAATTTAAAAAAGTGCACCCATGTGTAAAATAATGGGGCACACCTAAAGTACCACAGTAGAATAAAACCAAACACCAAATTTTACCACCCATTGGGACAGATTCAAAATTTGAAAACAAACGAATGGCACCACAAGGATTTCATCACACTGTTGGAAAAAGAAGCTTCTAAAAAGAAACCTCAAAGACCTCCCCCATTCTGAGACTGAACATAACAAAATCATCATAGGAAACAACAGAAACATGATATCTTCAAGCCTATTACTTATAGGAGAAAAACATTAATAACAACACTAAAGAGAGCCCTAGGCTCCTTAAGCTAGAAAAATCCCTTTCCATGGATGAGCCGGAGCAATTGACCAAATTTTTAAAATAATTTTGAGATATTTTTGCTTGGTCATATGCCGACATGCCAAGGCTTGACCACTCCTTAGTCATGCATCGCCTAGTAGTTAGACCCAATGTCAAACCCGTTAATCAAAAGCTTAGAAATATGCATCCTAAAGTCACCCTATTAGCCAAGAAGTAGCTTCAAAACTCCTTGACGTCAATTTTATCAAAGCCATCGACTATTCTAATTGTATCTCCAACATCGTTCCTATTGCTAAGAAGGAAGGTGCAATCAAATATGTATTGAATTTTGTTTAGAGTGTTTAAATCAATTGGAGTTGTTGGATGAGAAGTGCATCCATGCCTTAGAGCATCTTCGAGCCTATCAAAATAGGCTTAAGCAAACTTATTCTAAGAAATTTTGCACTCGTTCTTTTGAATTTGGGGACCTTGTTCTCTAAGAAAACCAAAAGAATACCAATGCTTGCACATATTGCAAGTTTCAACCCAATTAGCTAGGTCTCTTTGTTATAATGACCAAGTTTGGATCATGAGCCTATCACTTAGTAACGTTAGATGGTAAATATCTTAAGGAACCAATGAACATAATGCACCTAAAATGATATTATGCATGATTTTTCATCTTCTCTTGATCACTTCTCTATTCTTCTTCATCATCTTATTCTCTTCTTTCACTTTTTTTGTGCCAACTTGCATTTGGTTTGCTTGCTCATACTGCATGACTTCTTGTCATAACTTGCATGAATTGCTTGACATACTCTTCTTTTTGCACTTATGCTTGTCATATAGCTACTTTGTTTCTTGATCATACTTGCATTTGACTGTATGATCATATAGATTTTTAGAGACTTTGCAATGACTCATGAGGTAAGTTATGAAATCTACTTAGGTTTAGCTCATATTCATTGCACTCATACTAGGTCACTAATGCTGAGTGAATCCCCAACCGAGGGCACATCTTTTATTGGAATCAATCATACTTCTTTTCTATCTCATATGTTCCTTGACCTTGAATATTTCAAAAAAATCATCAAAATTTTCCCAAGTCAAGGGATATATGTTCTCTTTCTTCTTCTCTTTTATTCTTCTATGTTCTTTGATCTTGAATGTTTCAATAATTATAAATTGTATCCCCAAGTCAAGGGATATAGTTATTCATATCTTGTATATCCTTTGTTCTTTGCAAGTTTTCAATCATTTATTCTCCCCAAGATGAAGGATATATATTTCTTCTATCTACACATCTTGTTTTGATCACAGTTCTCCTTGTTTGATCTTTTGATTGTTAAGGGGTCCTCATAGGATATGATAAATATTTCATGAGTATCAATGGTGTTCATATGGCCACTGACTATTCTACACAGATCTCTTAATTATTGAATTTTCAACAAAGGCACACACACACATTATTTTTTATCCCTTTGTTCTTCTTATCTATCTATCTTCTATCTAGCACATGCACACACAACACCCTTTTGCTCTACTTTGATCAATCCTCTTATATTATTCAGCAAGCTAACACCTCTATTAGGTTATACACTCCTTTTAACCATCAACACATACTACACCTCTATCAAGTTACACTCCTTTTGGCTCAGCGAGCACTACACCCCTAAAAAATAGCTTCATGGTTGCCAACAAGCATAGCTCCACCATAGACCATTTATGAGCACACATCATTTGTGAGTTTCACTCCATAGACAACCACTAGTGATCACACATCCATAGTAGGTTTTGCTCTACCTTTTGATCACTAGCGAGCACACACCCATAGCTGGTAATGCTCCGCCACACTTGTTCTCATCAGTGAGCATTATACCTTCACACGATCGCTTCATGACCACTCATGAGCATTACACCTATAACAGTTTTTGCTCCATTCTCAGCCATTTGCAAGCATACATCCTCATAGAGTTTTGCTTCATATTTTGTTTTCTCTTCTTTTTGTTTAGCTTATGTTCATATGATCACATTGATCTCTTGTAGTCTACGTTAATTCATATGACATATTCTAATCGTCTTTTGCTTTCTTTGACCTTTTGGTGACCTTCTTCTACTTCTTTTTCTTCCTTCTTTTGTTTTTGTTTTATTTTTTATTCTTCCTTCCTTTTATCCCTCCTTTTCTCTCTCTTCCTTTTGCTGTTTTTTTTTTGTCTTCTTTTTTTCTTTCTCTGTCCGTCATTTCTAGTTTCTTCATTAATGTTGTATTCCTTTTGAAACTCGAGGATAAAATGTTAATAACTTGTTTTCAAAGCTATTAAATAATTTTACGTTCTATCGGAGGATAAGTCTTGTCATTACTTGTTGGAATATATGGCTTGAAAAGAATAATAAATTTATAAATAAAAAACTCAAAACCAATGATCAAATTTAGAATCATATTATTATCCATCTTGCAAAATATTCATAGGCATGATGCTCATTATGGAAAGTATCAAGTATAGAAAAAGAGGTGTTATCCTCTTGGTTATAGGATTTGAATATGTGTGCAAAGAATCATCTACAACAATGGAGCTAACACAAATAATATGCGTCAATCAATGGTAAAATAGAAATGTCCAAAATTTGGGTTCATCAAAATTTATTTGGATAGTGCTTCTAAAGGAAATCTAGGAAAAACTGGTAGAGGTGGTATTTTTTAGAATAACTAAGGCAAAATTCTCCTTAGAATCATATAGAAATTTAACTAACAACTATGTAGAGGATAGGGCATTTATTGTAAGGATTAAGATGACCATTAAAAAATGAGGGAAATATAGTCTTTTTTTTTATCCATAGGGGAGTTGGTTACATCCATAGTCGTTTTCTACTAGCAAGTAAGGTTCAAATTATGGGGCTACCCCCAACAACACCTATTCCACCTCACTATTTTATAACCCAACGTGAAGAGGACCATCGGTCGCTCGAGATTAGTACCATTGTCGTTGAGCTGGTGAGCACTCAGTAGATTCAGGTCAGACTACTACCCTTGCAAATATATTCAATTCATAAATTATTACTAATGCTATCAAGAAAAATGAAAGTGGAGATTGGATAAAAAATAACATTGTTTTTTATATCCATTAATTTTTGTTGGAGGTAGTATCTTAAAAATATTAAGATATCTATAAATGAGGAAATAGAGTAGCTAATTATGACAAAAATAATATTAAGTAGTTGATTGCAAAAACATAATAGTGTGAGGAATATGAAGAATATATTTGATAAAAATGTAGATAAAGAGTATATTTAATGGAAAATTATCTAGTTAACCTAACAAATGTATTTTTCTATGAGAGTGACTCCTAAAAGAAGCCACACATAGCTTATTAAAAATAAGTTCATTACTCATCAAAAAAATATCGTATGAAATTACATTCCTCTTTTTAGTACATTTTTTATTGATACTAACTCTTCTCAGTTATTACTTATACGAAATAGATTTACATAGGAATTATATATGGATTTTGGTAGTGTAATATTAAACTCTCTAAGATAAGTCATAAGAAATATATTAAATAAATTTATTAAATGATATTATTTTTTTAGGAGAACGTTTACAAATTACATCAAAAACCACCCTCAAGGGGTTTGAACACAAGACCACTTAAGAAACAACCATCATCTTAGCCACTAGGGCAATTGCCTATCGGCTATTAATAACTAGAGATACCTATAAATAAATAAATCAATACAAGCTTAGTGAAAGTTATTAATAACTAGAGATACCTATAAATAAATCAATACAAGCTTACTGAAAGTTATACCTCTAAATTTGGCACAAATGTTTTTGGTCTTATATGAAGTGTCAACTTTTTCCACCTAGAATTCTTAGAATAAAGACACTTGGATACAAAAGAATATCTACAATTGTTTTCATTGTCATAAGAACCTAAAAAATTTATTTTCCCACCTAGAACCATCAAGGAAGATGTCTGACAAGAAATAATATGATTATTATAACGATTCTATGAGCTTCCAAACTCCAACATTTATCAACTCATTTTCATTTATAGATGTTTACAGTTTTATATAAGCCCTTAAAAAGTGTATATTAAATTGAAAATATAGCTTGTAAATATGTCTGATCATATTAAAAAAATTATCTAGTGAGAGCATAAAGATATTTTGGCAGTAACAAGTCGACTAAACAAGTTAAAGATATTTTACATACATTCAAAAGTTTGAACACCTTGGTTAGGCTTCATTAAGGAGCAAGTTATGTTTTGCCATTGTTTATCTTTCCATATTGTAGATCCAAGATTAACATGTTGAAGATCTTTTAATAAGACCCATTAACTTGTAAGTAGTAGTAACATGTTGTGAGAATCAAACACTATGTCACTATATCATGATCGATAAAGCTTACAACAATGATATAGTTTCATTTCTAATATTAATTTATGCACATGCATAAGAAATGATATTATGATTGGCATTTTGATCAAAAAAGCTTGCAAGCAATGACTTATAACTTATATGTACTTATTTTATGCACATCTAATTTGTATCTTAAAAATTACAAATAATATAATGCTTTATTATACTTTACAAGACCATGTTGAGTGAAACATAGTCAATCTTTCATGAGGTAAATTTACATATTAATCAACATATTCAAACTTGTATTTCATTGTAATCAACAAATACTTCAAGTATGATATTGTCTCTAACAATGTCATTCTTTTCTTTACTTGTAACTTTACTCAACAATGATAGCGAGCAAATAAGAATGAAATATAGATTTAATACTCCTTCCCTTAACTTGGTGGTTGCTCTTGTCTAGTCCCTTGAGGACTGTCTCTTTTGGTTTCCTTTGATGTAAAAGGTTTGGGGACCCTTTCAAAACCCCTTCCTCCAATTAATAAAAAAAAAATATAGATTTAATACTTGTGTATATTAGACGGACCTTTAATGAAAAATCGAGAATTTGGGCTCTGGCGATTTGGCGAGAAAACCTTTGAACAGGCGTCGGGCGATGCTCGAGGGTTTCTGGCCCGTAAGATCTTTCCAGAGACTTTGGTGTTTTGGTTTTGAACTACTCTGAAGGTTTGCTCGTTGCTCCGGGAGGGCCCGATGGGGTCTCCTCCAGTCCCTCTTGCGGGGAGAAAAAGTTCTTATGTTGAGATGTTGAAAGAAAACCCCTCGTCTTCCACTGGTGAAGCTCAGAGGAATACTTTTCAAACGCTACTCAAAAATGCTGGCAACAGCCCAAATGCTCACCGCGTTAATGGATGCCTCCCGCAATCCGCTTCCAGACCTAAGATTGTTATCGAACCCAAGCTGGTCGAGGATACAATTGTCTACCGAGCTAACCATGACTTGATCTGCAAATTCATGGGCATCCGACCTTCTCTGAATTTTTTGCATACCTGGGTTCGACAAAACTGGGAGCCACAAGGTGAGTACTCTTTATGGCCAATAAGCAATGGGTATTTTATTATTAGTTTCTCTTCTTTAGCAAGATAGAAACAGAGCATTTGAATCAGAAAAGAGAAACCACGGACCAGCGGGGTTATTTGTTCAACCCTGGAGAGTGGGCTTTGATCCTCGCATTGAACCCACGGCTGTTTCGGTCTGGATCCGACTGTACGCTCTCCCGATGGAGTTTTGGGGTGAGCAGGTTCTAGAAATAATAGGTAATTCCCTAGGCAGATATATAGGAGTCTCTAGAGACACCATAGAGGGAAATACAGCTGTTTTTGCTAGAATCTGTGTAGAAATGGACATTAGCCAGCCCTTATCAGCTGAGGTGGAGCTTGAGTTGGCAGGAGTTCCCTGGATCCAGCAGTTAGACTATGAGGCCCTACCTTTCAGGTGCAGAGTTTGCCATAAGCATGGACATTTGGCAAGGTTCTGTCCTAACACCTCGAGCACAAAAGCGGAGGCTTCGATTGGAATGCCAAGCCGCCCTAGAGAGGGTAATCCCACCCCTGTCAATGAACCTTCCAACACTTCTCCAGGTCCTGATGCTCAGAAGGATGGCTTTGAACAGCCGAAACGAAGGAGAAACAAAAAGAAAAATGGCAAGGAGCAGATGCATCTCAAGCCAAACAACCGGTATGAGATTTTTAAGTCATTAGTGGATCTGGAAGACCAAGTCATGGAGGGAGTGGATGGGAATGGTGAGATTAATAACACTCACTCCCAAGATTCTCCTTCATCCACTCCTGATTGCCGAGCAGTGGTTGCACCCTTGGAGAGTATGCGGTCGAGAGAACCCGAGGGCATTGGTGATACACTCCCCAGCACAATCGGCTATTAAAGATGTTACTATGGGAAATGCAGATAAAAATAGAGAAAGGCCGGCTTTAGGGATCACTCAGGTGGAGAAGAGATCTAAAAACAATAACTCTCAAGGAGCGGGAAGAAAATCCAATAAGGAACTGCTCACAACACAAGGAGATAAGCTGATCAATGGAGGATCGGTGAGGTCAATTGATTCTTACTGCTCCCAAGGTTTTCAATGATTATACAATCTTGGAACGTTAGGGGTTTAAACAGTAGAACCCATCAATCTGCTGTTCAAAGACTCTTAGGGAAGTATAAAACGGATTTTTTGCTTATCCAGGAGACAAAAATGTCGTTGGATCTTATGAGTAAAACTGTTAGTAGGATTTGGATGGGCGCTGGGTATATGGATGTGGCTGCCCAAGGTGCCTCAGGGGGGATTGTCACTCTTTGGAACCCCCTGGAATGGACTGCTTTAGAACATATAGCCTGGAGGGGTGTTCTCACATCTCTCTTCAGGAATATTGTCACAGCTGAGCATGTACTAATTACAAATTTCTATGGGGCTCAAAGCCTTGATGGCCGAGGCTCCAATGGAAAGTTGTTCACAACATGAGGTCCTCTAGACAAGTTTGTGACTGGATCATTGCTGGAGATTTTAATGCCAAATTATCTGCTCGGGATCAGGAAGGTGGAACCCCTGTTTTGGACCCGGGGGACAGGCTTCTGATTGCCCAGGTCCAGGCTTTTCACTTAGTGGATATCCAAGGCCACTGGAACTTTTTTCACTTGGACTAACAAGAGGAGGGAGCCACACTGTAGGAAGGTAAAGCTAGATCGCTTTTTGGTCTCAGAGGAGGCATTTGTTAAGTGGAATGTTAAATTCCAGATTTTGGATGGCCCTGTTTCTGATCATTCCCCCATCCTGTTGGAGGGTGGGACTCAGACAGGGCAGTACCACAAACCGTTTAGATTTGAGAATTTTTGGCTACAAAAGGAGGATCTTCATGAGAAAATTCCGCAATGGTGGGATGAAGGTCGTCCACCTTTTGGGACAACTATGTTTAAATTCCACAAACAACTTCATTTTGTCAAAAGTAAACCGAAGCAGTGGAGGCACGCCAATAAGTCGGATTTCCAGTTGCAAAGAGCCCCCTTGATGGTCCGCTGGGAGGAGGTACGAGAAACAATTCGGGGAAGGAATAATTCTTGAACGACTTAAAGCTGAAGATGATGCCCTGCGCAAAGTTGTTGAGGACATTGATAACCAAGAGGAAATTTCTTGGAAGCAGCGGGCTAGAAATTCTTGGTTATTGGAAGGAGATAGAAATACAAAATTTTTCCATAGATCAGCCTGTGCTAGAAGACAGATGAATAACATGGCAGTTCTACATGATGAGAATGGACACTCCTTTGATACTCTTCCTGGTATGCACTCCCACTCAGTGGATTATTTCTCTAAGCTTTTTGCAGAAAATAGGGAGCAAGATGTGGGGGCTCAAAATGAAGTTCTTGATGTTATTCCCCCTATTGTCACTCAAGAAGAAAATCAGGCTCTCCTTAGACCCATTGATAGAGATGAATTGAAGTGTGTGGTCTTTGGAATGAGCACAGGCAAATCTCCCGGTCCAGACGGTTTTCCTATTGAGTTTTTCCAGGCCTTTTGGGATACCTTAGAGGATGATGTTTTGGGCTATTACAGAGGAGTCCAGAATCAATAAGAGAATGCTTAAGGCTCTAAATCATACCTTCATCACTTTAATTCCTAAGGGGGAGGAAGGGGTTCATATCTCTGACTTTAGGCCTATTGCCTTATGTAATGTGATTTACAAAATTATCACAAAGATAATAGCTGAACGTCTTAAACCTCTCCTTCATAACCTCATCTCCTCAGAACAAGGGGGATTTGTTGAGGGTAGACAGATTTTGGATGGAGTGGTTCTTGCCCAGGAGGCTATTCATTCAATGCAAAACTCCGGTAACAAAGGAATGTTCATCAAGCTGGATATGTCCAAGGCTTATGATAGAGTGGAGTGGGGCTTCCTGTCAAAGATGTTGGCAGCCTTTGGTTTTTCCCAGGACTGGATAGACTGGGTTATGAGCTGTGTTTCCACGCCTTCTTATTATGTTCTAATTAAGGGGCTTCCCTCGCCTCCTTTTGGAGCTTCTCGCGGTCTCCGACAAGGGGACCCCTGCTCTCCCTATCTATTCCTTATTTTGGCTGAAGGATTAGGTAGACTCTTCTTCAGAAGAAGACTTCAAGGCCTGTTAACAGGTATTAAGGTTGGTGCAGAAATTCTAACTCATTTGCAATTTGTGGATGATACTGGCCTGGTTGGAGTGGCCAGTCTCAGGGAAGCCAGGGGAATCAGAGACTCTCTCAATGTTTACCTTAGGGCCTCCAATCAGGTTATCAATGATAGAAAATCCAAAGTGGTATTTTTCAACCTAGATCAAAGGCTTCGAGACAGAATTATGGAGATTTTGGGCTTCACTAGAACCTCTCTTCCTATAGTCTACTTGGGGGTTCCTTTGCACTTCAAGAAATTGAAAATTGACATTTGGAAAGATCTTTTGGATGGCTTCAAAGACAGAATGAACCATTGGTCTCATAAATGGTTAAGCTATGGCGGTCGATTAACCTTCTTACAGTCAGTTATCCAAGCCATGCCAATTTATAAATTCTCTATCCTGGCTGCCCCACCTTCTATTTGGAAAGAGTTGGATAAATTGGCCAGAAGATTCTTATGGGAAGGAGCAAATGGTGAGAGGAAATGGGCCTTGGTTGGCTGGGATAAGGTTACGCAGCCCAAAGAAAAAGGAGGGCTGGGATTGAGAAGCTCTAAACTCAACAACATAGCCTTAGCAGGTAAATTGTATTGGAGATGGATCTCCCAGCCATCATCTTTATTCAGTAGAATCTTAACCAGCAAATATCTGGGCCAAGTTCATCCCTCTGAAATAAGCCGCTTCCCTTTGGATGGTAATGGATCCCTCGTCTGGCAAGCTCTCAAGTTGGGTTCTCAAGTTATTAAAGACCAATTGTTCTGGAAAGTGGGAAGAGGGGAGAAGGCACATTTTTGGACTGACTCATGGGACCAGTATCCACCCATCATTGCGGAATATCCTGAATTGCTTCCAATTAAATCAGCCATAGAATCCCAGGGATGGGTCACTATTGAGAATTATTTCAACACTAGCCAGTTGGGTGAGTATAAATTCAAGAAGTTTAAGCGGTTGGAGGAGTGGCCGGTCACAATCCCTCCGGCGCTAGCAACCATTTTGACCAACATCTTGACAGCTCGGTTTCTCACGGGCAGAGATGAAGAGGATGAGTTAGCTTGGGGCCATGGGAACCTCGGGGTTTATACTGTGAAGGCTGGATATGATCAGATCCTCCCAGAGCCTCCCCCGCATTCATTTTCGGTTCAATATTGGAAGAAGATTTGGCATTCCAAGTGTTGGCCGAAAGTGAACTTCTTTGCCTGGCAGTTTATGCACAATGGCATTCTCACCTTCGATATCCTCGAAACGAGAGGAATCATTGGCCCTTCTCGGTGTATTTTATGTCATAAGAATGAGGAGGCTGCTGATCATTTGATGTTTGAGTGCTCTTTCACGGGTCGGATTTGGAATCGGTGGTTTTCCTATTTTAAACTCCGGAGTAATGGTGCTACGACTCGGAACAATATCCGGCAAAGATGGAAGAAAGGCGATTTAAATCTAAAGCCCTCCATCTGGGGTGGGATCTTGGTATTTCCTTCATCTGGTGGCAAGTGTGGTTGGAAAGAAATGCTCGAATCTTTAGAGAGACCTTCTCCTCGCTTGATGGAATATGGCAGGTTATCTGGAGCAAAGTCACAGAGACGGTTGCCATATTTTTTGAAGAGGAAATTTTTGGTGAGTTGGGTCCTCAGGAAGAGAGAGCTGTTGCACAGGTTAGAAAGAACATAGCCAGTTGGAAACCCCCCCCAGCAGGCTGGGTTAAAATTAACATAGACGGAGCTGCAAAGGGCAATCCGGGCAATGCTTGGAATTGGTGTTGTGTGCCGTGATCATCCTTGGAACTATGCTTTACTGGGAACTGCAGGGTCTAGGAAGAGCCACCAATAATGAATCCGAAGCCTATGCTATCAAAATTGCTTCCATATGGGCTGTTAAGCAGGGATACAGAAAGATAATCCTTGAGACAGATTCTCAAATTTTGGTTGGCGCTCTTGATTGCTTGAGGAACTTTGCTTTGAAAGCTTGGAAGATACAGATTTTAGTCTCTCAAATCAAGGACCTTTGGAAGGAATTAGAAGATGTGATCCCTATCCATGTGAGTCGTGACTTAAATTCGACGGCCGATTTCCTTGCAAAGATGGGTGCGGAAAAGGAGGTTGGAGTTCAGCTGCACAGTGACATGCCTGTGGAAAATGTTGAGATTCGACAGGGACTTGCAAAATTCTTGAATCAATGAGAAAATTCTGTACTAAGGGTGATTTTCGTCGCGTTTTCGTGACACGCTTCTTTGTCGCGGCCCTTGGCGAGAAAGCGTCGCGATACCGCGACAGGTTTCGTCGCCACGGCCTTTGGAATTTTTCCGTCGCGATATCGCGACGCTTTGAGCGAGGGGCAAGAAGGAGGAAAACAGTCGCGATATCGCGACGGTTTTTGTGTTTCGGAGACAAAAGGAAAAACCGTCGCGATATCGCGACAAGTTTTGTCGCCACGGCCTTTGGAAAGTTCCCGTCGCGATTTCGCGACGCTTTGAGCGCAGGGGCAACAAGGAGGAAAACAGTCGCGATATCGCGACGGTTTTTGTGTTTCGGAGACAAGGGGAAAAACCGTCGCGATATCGCGACAAGTTTTGTCGCCACGGCCTTTGGAAGGTTCCCGTCGCGATTTCGCGACGCTTTGAGCGCAGGGGCATCAAGGAGGAAAACAGTCGCGATATCGCGACGGTTTTTGTGTTTTGGAGACAAGGGGAAAAACCGTCGCGATATCGCGACAAGTGTTGTCGCCACGGCCTTTGGAAGGTTCCAGTCGCGATTTCGTGACGCTTTGAGAGCAGGGGCAACAAGGAGGATAATAGTCGCGATATCGCGACGGTTTTTGTGTTTCGGAGACAAGGGGAAATTTCGTCGCGATATCGCGACGTTTTTGATGCCTGGGAGCCAGATAGAAGTACTGTCGCGATTTCGTGACACTTTTGGCGAACTGATGACTTCTGGAAAAGACGTCGCGATTTCGCGACCATTTTGGAGCTTGTGCCTCATGAAGATAATTCGTCGCGATTTCGCGACACTTGGGAGGACTGGTTGCAGATTGACAATCTTGTCGCGATTTCGTGACACTTCTGGCGTAAAGGAGGCAAACGAAAAATACGTCGCGATATCGCGACCTTTTTGAGGGATGACTGCTCGGAGGAGAACCCGTCGCGATATCGCGACAATGTTGGTGGTCAGGAGTTGTTGGCTATGGCTGTCGCGATTTCGCGACATGTCGCGATTTCGCGACCGGTTGCCCGGTTGTGGCTTTGGTTGCCTTGACTGTCGCGATATCGCGACATGTTGCGATTTCGCGACATGTCGCGTTTTCGCGCCTGGTTTTCTTCTTGTGCTTAGTGTTGGGAAGTGCTGCCCTCTTGCCCTTTGTGTTGGCTTCTTGCTTCCTGGTTCTTGGTTGGGATGTTTTCGATCCCTCTTGTATTTACTCTTTGTATTAATATAAGTTTTTCACTTTCTTCAAAAAAAAATACTTGTGTATATTAGAATTCTCTACATTGCTTTAAATTTGCATATTTGCACATTTATTGAACAAATCATTTTCATTATTACTATCTCATTATATAATTATATTGTAAAAATCTAAAAGATTTCATCTCCTTCTTATCCTTCTTATGAAAAAACAAGCTTGTGCATTTCTTTTATGTAAAGATAATCCATATTAAATACTTAATTTGATGACAAAAAAAGATTATACATTTCATTTATAGAAACATAATACAAATCATTTTTTATATGACATATGAATTTAATTAATTAAAATAATTCCTATCATTGTTATAAAATATTTTAATAATTCATTATTTTTTGTTTAATTTCTAATAGTTCATAATTTTTTAAATTATTTATATTAAAAAAAACTTCAATTTCAATCAATTCCATATTTCACAAATATTTTTTAATATTTTTTTACAACGTATGTAACTAATATAAAAATACAACAAAACCTTTTATATTTACATAGAATTTTATACATGCATTTACTTATTCTGTATTTTGTAAAAGCTATATATATATATATATATATATATAGACTAAGCCACCACGGAAGCCTGGTGAAATCGATAGTCGTCACGAATCCGGGTAGGTTGTCCGGTTTTTTATGATCGCCATAGTATTCTGCATTGTCCGCCTTGGAAGCTGCCACACAAATCTTCACGTAGTTTGCCCTTATAACCACCATGCCACAATCATTTTAAACCTTTTACGCCGCTGAAAGCACCAGGAAAGGGACAAGCGTTCAGTCCGGCAAGACTTGAGATTTGAACCTTAGACCTCCGCCTCCCTTATGGGGTTTGGTTAAACCAATTGGTCTACACCTTGGGCCTTAAATTTTTTATGTATTAAAATATATTCTTTCTAAAAGGGTGAGTGAGTAGTCGAGTTGGTGTGAGGCTACCAGTTGAGGTCCGCAATCCATATCGTGGGTCCATTCAACTCTAATTCAAATCACACTGGCTATCGTAATCTCTTTTATGGTTGAGGCCTCCTACTCTAGTTGAGACCTCATGCTCTGGCTCTAACTCTCTAAAATCCTTTGAGCGAGAGGTCTCTTGTTCTCCCATTCTGGATTTGGCTGCTAGCCATGCTTAGTTTCTTTGTTGTGGCCCTTGACCAGGTTGTTCTGCTTGCTAGGGGTCTTGTTGATATGTTTTTTCTTCCTTATGGGTTTGGCATTATCACTCTTATCTAGGGCAGAGAGTCGAATGCTGACTCAAATTGATCGGGGTGATTCTGGGATATTTTATTGTAGTGAAAAATTCTAGCTGTTGACCCCTTAGCGGGACTTCGATCTGGTTGGTGGGTGTGTAGGGTGGCTACATTTCTTGGGTTGTTCGCCAGTTTTGAGGACTTAGTTGGATGGTGCAACACTTCTTCTGGGTTTGGTAGTTTCATTTTTTTTTGGCTTTCCAAGGTGGGGAAAAGACCATGTAACAACCCAAACCCATGGGAGTGAGCTTGCAAAAAACACATACAGAGGTATGGTATATCGTTGTGGATTCTAACGATGTTCCATTGGCTACCTTTGATTTCGGGGGCGCGACTGCTCTATGCTTGTTTGACCTCATTGCTAGGGTTCTCTACCAGTTGTGGGTCCGCGAATGATTGGTACCGTTTTCTTCTGGGTTCAGTAGTTTCTTGCTTTATCTGGTTGTTTCAGGGAGATAGGGCCAATACTGTCCCAAACCAATTGGGGTGAAAATGGGTTGTTATGTTGCGATGGATTTTAGCTTTTGGCCCTATGTCTCTGTTGGGTTCCCTAGCTTCGACGGTCTGCAGATATTTCCTTCTCCAGTTCCAGCAGTGGTGGTGGGTTTGATCCCCGGGTATTAAGGTTTTTGTTTTTGGATCTTACCCTTCTCCCTCTCAGGTGCGGTGTTGAACATTGCTATCTCTTTTTTCTTGTACCTGAGAGTTGTTGTTCTTGTCTTACGGCTTTTGCTTTGGTTTAAGCGGTTCATGGTTTTTTCCTTTCTCTTCCGAACCGTTGCAAGAGAGAAGTTTCAGATCCTTCATTGGGCAGAGTGATCTGCTCCTAGTTTTGTGGCATGCTAAATATTGGGTTGGTTTATTCGTTAATTTTTCTCAATCGGTAGCATGCTATATTGTTTTGCTAGACTAGGCTACGGTTGGACTCCAACAAGATCTGTGGGGTTTTTGCCTTCGTAGATTTTCATGTTGGAGGATTTTCCTATCGTCGGGGCACTCTGTTGTAGATCTCCTCTTCCGATTAGTTTTATTTTGTCTCCATGGTGTGCTTCGGTTCGGGCAACTTTATTCTGGTATATTTTTTCAATTGAGGTAGGATGGTGGATGAGTTAGATCCCAAGGTTCCAACGCTCACATTTTTATCCAATATCCTCCCTTTTTCTCTCTCAGGTGTTGTGTTGGGTGTTTTCTGTTTTTCTTTCCAAATGCCCTGAGAGTGGTTTTCTCCAACGGGATATGTGGGTTTCTTGGTGATTATTTATGATGTTTCCCGTCTGGTGGGTCTTCCATTGGCTAGATGAGTGAGCCCTGTCAATTTAGTTTTTGATATGTTGTGGATTTTGTTAGCTGGTATTTTCTAGTGTTGTTTTCTTAAACTGGTTGTTGTTACGAGGGGTTTTCCTATTACATGCTTTGTTGGATAGATTTTTTGATTGTGATGACAGGATTCCCTATTCTTCTTTCTTGTGAGGTGGAAAATGCTTCAGTTTGGACGATCTTTATTTGTAAATTTATTTTAACCGATTACATTTTCGTTATTCTCTTCTTCTTTTTCTCGGGTGCTTTAGATTCCTGAGCATATGGTGGTTTGACCATGGGGTAATATCTTGTATTTACTTGATAAAAATTTGTAGCTTATTTGCTAAGAGGTTGCTTCATTGGATTTTAGGGTTCGATTCATAGAATTTAGTTCAATTTTTCTTGATATTTTATTTCTAAATCTAAGGTTTGGGAGTGCCTTTCAAAACCCTACTTATAATAAATTCGGGGACCCTTTCAAACCCTTCTATCAATCAAAAAAATATATTTTCTTTTGAATGCATGTTTAACATCCTATAGATCATCCATAAATTATTTTAATTATCAATTTGAGACGTCTTTTAACATACCATATTTTCCTCTCTTTTTTTTTTTTTTTTTTTTAAGCGAAAAACCCCTTGCGGGGCCGCCTTGGTCTGAGAGACCACGAACAGGGGGTTCTACACCGTCAAAGTCACCCGAGAGTCGCACCCGACCCTGCCCGCACCAACATTATCAATTGGATTTTGGATACCCAATTCAGCTTTTTGGTAGGGTGGAGATTTGAACCTGGGACCTCTCTTGGAGGATTTCCCTCTCCTCTCCAACTCACCTACAACACCTGGGTACCATCTTTTCCTCTTAATAGAGCCTATATTTTAAAAATTAAAATAATATAAAGAATAACTTTGAGTTTGAAAGCTTAAATCAACCTAGATATATTTAATATAAATATCAAAATGTATACCTTATTTATATATCTATGCGCATTAGCAAACTTCTTAAAAGTGAATCATTTTTTTAATGTATTTTATTAAAAAGTTGCATAGAATGCAAATAGTACCCAACTTTTGATGTATATAAATTCCAATAAATCTCTTCAAATATTCAAGATTTTCTTTTTTTCATATAAGACAAAACATGACATATTATAATATTATAGATAGTTTTATGAATGGATTATTAGGCTTTCTTGTTCACATTAGTTTATTTCTTCAAAAAAGACACATAATCCAAGTATTGTCTAATACTATAAAAAGATTTATAATTGCATTGTCCTCATGTCCTTAATGAGAAACCATTCATTTTAATATATACAATTTATATTTAAATTTTCAATGTGGCTCATGCGCTTGGAAGATAATGGTATTGAAAAGGCAAGTGGGTATATTTAACAATAAATTCTCATACCGTCTATTGAAAAGTAAAACGATCATGCATATTATTTGGAGGTTTCCTTGAAGTAAGGGTGTGCATACATTGGATTTATTATTTAAACATTAATATAATAGCTATAAGAGCCAATCAAGGAAATACAATAGTTTACGTTTTTCTTTCCTTTCTTGATAAGTCATTTTTTTTTATTAAAGCATTTACACTCTTTAAAATTTATGGATGGTTTTTCTATTTTTTCAAGTCAAAAATGTTATGTAGAAAGGAAACACCATGTTAGAATACAAAGAAATAAAATTTGTCATGGCTTTTGTTTTAGTCTTAGCTTTCCTTTTTTTCATTGGTTAGGTCTTGTGGAACAAAAAGTTTTAGCTTTCAAGGGGATATAGAGAACGATTTTCTTTAACAAAGGTTTTACTCCCAAAGGCTAGGTGGATTGGTAAGTGTAGGTGTAGCTGGGCACTTACCAAGAAGAGACCTAAGTTCAAACCTTGGGGGGAAGCCAACCCTTTGCAAAAGTAGTAGTTTGCTTCGAATCCTCTAAGTGCACGCCAGATTAACGACGACAGTACAAACCTCGAGCGACCGATGGTCCCTATCTCACATCGAGTCAATAAGAATGAGACGGATAGGTTTGTTGGGAGTAGTCCCTGTTGTTTGAACCCTCCGCTAGCCAATTACTAAAAATAGTAGTTGTAACCAACTCTCCTATGTACTAAAAAAAAGTAAGTTGGTCAGGCACTTACTAAGAAAAGACTTAGGTTTAAACTTTGGGGGCATGCTTGTTGTAAATGTAGTAGTCTAATCTGAATCCTTGAAGTGCGCGTTAGACCAATAACGATGGTACGAATCACGAGCGACCAATGGTCCTTCTCACGTCAGATCAACAATAACAAGGTGGTATAGGCTTGTTGGAACCAACCCCTATAATTTGAACCATGCACTTGGAAGTTACTAAAAATAGTGTAGATGTAACCAACTCCCCTATGTATAAAAAAAACAATAAAAAGTGAGCCACTATTAAAAGTGGGTATTCCATTATAGGATTTTTTTGCTTTTGTCTTAATATTTAGCTCTTCGTTGTGTTGTTCTCTTAAATGACAATAAAAAGTGAGCCACTATTGTGATTGGAGTGGTGTTGCATTAATATAATGGGTCTTCTTTTCTTCACAATCTTTTTAGTTGGTTATATTATATATATAATTTAAATATTTTTATTTGAATTATATATTAATTGTAGAATGGAATTATAATAATATGATCATTATTGGTAAGATTTGAATTTAAGTTTTCTTCTCAAAAGTTTTAAAATTTTAATTTTTTAAAGTTTTTTTTACATTGTTGGTCTCTTTCATTGTTATTCATGTTTAGTAGGTTTTGCCAAATAGGCCACATTCCAAGAGTCAAGTTCACTTTAATATTAGCCATCTTATCTGCTTTCTTGTTATATTTTCTGCACACATGATGTAATTCTATCTTAGAGAATTGCTTCAATAGAATCTTGATAATCTTTGTCACATACAAGATGTTGATGGACTTACAATGACCAAATTTGATGGCATTTATAATGAGTTTCAAATCCAAATATCTAAATCAAGTCACATTCCTTTTTTTTTTTTGCTAAAATCAATCCCAATTTCAAAGCATTAGCCTCAACACTATTGATTGAAGAGAGGCCTAACCCAACAAAAAAATTCACACTAATTTTACCATAGAGAAAGAAGATACCTCTGCCTCCAGCAACTCCTGGGTTTCCTTTTGAGGCCCCATCAAAGAAGAGGGAGTAACCAACAGAGATCAAGGGGTAGGATCAGAATTTCTTATTTTCTTCTTGACATGAATTCTTGGGGTAACCTCATTTAAGAGGGCAACAATCTTCGTGGTCGTAGCCCTTGGAGAAGAGAATTATTTCTTGAATATGGCATCATTTCTTGCTTTCCAAACACTTTAGAAAAGATATCTAGGCATCATTTGCTTCACCTATATGGGCCAAAGAGTAGAATTAGTCAAACCCAAAATAAGAGAGTACCTGTTCATAGCTTCTTCAAAGGAATTAGGTGTAGGAACAACAAAAGTAGTATTAGAGAGAATTAATCTCCAGAATTCCTTGACATAGGATAATGCATACTAAGATGATCTCTACTTTCTTCATCTACATGGCATAAAGAACATCGACTTGGACCCTCCAAATTTCTTTTTTGAATGTTGTCCTAGGTTAACTACTTATTCAAAGACAAGAGCCAAAGAAAAAAATGATTTTAGGAATAGCGCCTTTGTGCCAAATGTGTCTCCATTTGGGCATAGAAGGGGGAGAACCTCGGATCAGTTTATAACCTTTGTTGATAGAATAAATACCAAAACCTTTCATACTCCCCCAAATTAACTTATCTTCAGCCAAAGAATCGAGAGGAGTTCTACCCTCCATTGAAATTATAAAACAATTCCAGTCCTTAGTTAAATTCTGAGGTATTCTAAGATCATGGTAAGACTTAAATCTTGGGGGGCAACAAAATTCACCACCTCAGAAAGGAACTACAAGTTCAAAATTCAAGACTTGAATGGTAGGTCTGGAATTTTCCATTATTTTATCTTCAATTTTTTTTTTATCTTTTCTCCATTTCTAGGCATCCAAGACGAATGCTTAGAGATAATTTTCATTGCTCTTTCAATATTTCTCCAAATTAGATATTTCTTCCCCATTTAAATGTTGAGAATATATCAATCAATGGTAAAATAGAAATATCCAAAAGTTGGGTTCATCAAAATTCATTTTGATAGTGCTTCTAAAGAAAATCTAGGAAAAGGGGTAAAGGTGGTATTATTTAGAATAACAAAGGTAAAATTATCCATAGAATCATATAGAAATTTAACAAAAAACTATGTAAAGGATAGGCTAAAACCTACCGAAGTGATGGGTGTGTGAGAGGGAGCATTGAGAGCGGGAGAGGGTGTGGTTGGGTTGGATTTTTCTGGAAAGGCTTTCTTTCGCCTTGGTTCCATTATGTTGGTCCTCCTGCTTTGGTTATGGCTGGACTAGAACCTACCAGAATTGAGGTGCTTCTAGCTCCTCTTTTCTCTTTAACCTTTGGTTTGTTTATATTTGGGGTTTATTTTGGTAACCCTTTCCTAGCCCTTGACCTAGGAGGAAAAGATCCTAGACTCTCTTACCCTGAGAAGCCTCTTCAGGGCTTTCACGGCAGTGCTTGGTTCACTGGCTTCATCAAAGCTGAGTGGTTGGTTTGTCTCACCAAGGGCTAGGAGGGTCCCAAGTTTCTTCTAGCAGCCCTTTCCCAACTCTTGTCCTTGGTGAGAAAGACCTCAATTTTTTTCTCTTCCCAAAAATACCCTTAAGGGCTTTCACGATGGTGCTCAGTTTGTTGGCTTCGTCAAAGCAAAGTGACCAATTTATCATACCAGGGTCCATGAAGGCCCCCTGTGTGAAATTTCTTCTGGTGGTCCCTTCCCTATCCTTGTCCTCAATGGAAAAGACCCTTTTTTTCACGGAGGCATTCTATTTGCAAGATTCATTCCTTTTGAATCTGATGAACCAACTTGTCTTATCAAGGGCTAGGATAACCCCTTGTCTTCCATCAGTGGTGTGCGGTCGCTTTCTCTTCCTAGGAGAGCTTCTCCTACAGACACGTACATCATTTATTCCTAATCTCTTAGTAGTACCACTAGAGGCCAGGAGGACCCTTATCTTATAATAAAGGTGCATGACCTAGCTCCATTTCTCAGCATGATTAAGTTATTCAATAGATTTTAGAGTGGGATTTAGAGAGGTCCTGCTTGGTTTCTACAAAATGGCTGAGCTTGGGGAGACCCCCTTGGAGAGAGAGATTTTTAAAAAAGTTAAATTTATTGTTTGAGCAAGATCCCCTCACTTAGGCAAGAATTTTATTTTTGAATTTTTGCTTGTCCGGGACTTCCTTGCCTTGGTACCTCTTGTGCGGGTCTCGGTTCCCTTTGCTCCCCTATCCTTTTGTGCATCAGATTTCATTGAGAGCCTCTTAGGTGGGACCCCTATTTTTTTATTTATTTTTTAGTAATTGCCCTCTCTGAGGGCTTTCTTGCTTTCTAAAAGGTTCGGGGATCCTTTCAAAACCCCTTCCTCTAATTAATAAAAAAACTATGTAGAGGACAAGGCATTTCTTGGAAGGATCAAGATTACCATTAAAAAAAGATGGAAGTATATTCAATTCACAAATTATTATTTTTTGGATACATAGGGGAGTTGGTTACATCCACACTATTTTTAGTAACTACCAAGTGCAGGGTTCAAACCATAGGGGTTGCTCCCAACAAGCCTATACCACCTCATTATTATTGACCCAACATGAGGGGGACCACCGGTTGCTTGGGATTCATACCATCATCATTGGTCTGGCGTGCACTCAAAGGATTAAGATCATACTACTACCTTTGCAATAGGTATGCCCTCGAGGTTTGAACCTAGGTATCTTCTTGGTAAGTGCCTGGCCAAATAGACAATTACCAATCCACCTAGCCCTTGGGGGCTCAATTCAAAAATTATTACTAATGCTATCAAGAAAAATAAATGTGGAGGTTGGATAAAAAATAACATTATCTTTTATATCCATTAATTTTTGTTGGAGGTAGTATCTTAGAAATGTTAGCATATATGTAAACAAGGAAATAGAGTAAATAATTATTTAGCTAATCATGATGTTGATCTTCATCCTATAGAATTTAATTTTTAGTAAACAATTGAACGAAGGAGATTTTATCTTTTGATAAAAATAAAATTAAGTAGTTGATTGCAAAAACATAATAATTTGAGGAAGATGAAGAATATATTTAATAAAAAGATAAGTAAAAAATATATTTAATAAAAAATCTTGGCTGTGCATTTTTCGTAAGGGTTTCAGGGGGAAAATCATGTCTGCTGCATTAACACCGTTCACCCTTTTTAATGGTTGCCACTCATGCAGTCGACTCCATTTATTCTGAGTCTGCTGGAGAGCTCAATGGTACCGGGGAAGCGTCCGTGCAAGTTCATTCTGACAATGTATCACGAGGTAAAGGCCTTGTCCCTGAAGTTGTTATTCCTTTGCATGAATTCCATACAACTTGGTTTGAGAGTCATATCCTGGTGGGTTATTTTCTAGGTCGTATCCCATATGATACCCTTATTCGTTCATGGGTCCAACAAGTTTTGGGCCCATATGGAGTCAAAGTGGAGAATGTACAAAACCTTACAAAAGGGTATTTATTTTTTCGCTTTTCAGATCCAGCTCAAGCACAGAAGGTTTTTTCTAGGGGTCCATGGACTGTCCGTAATTCTTTGTTGATTTTGCAACCCTACTCTCAAAATTTCCAAGTCAGTGATCAAGCTGCACTGGAAGTCCCGATGTGGGTTGAATTCCTTGGTCTTCCTGTTCCTCTTTGGGATTTTTTGCAGACTTTAGTTGCCCCCTTAGGTAAGTTTGTTTGCCTTGAGCCAGAAAAGTTTTTCTCCGCTCGACCCACTAGAAGGGTTTGTATCAAAGTTGACCTTACTAAGGATTTGTAGGAGTTTATTGATATTAAAATCGGGGACCAATCCATAAGGCAAATATTTGCCTATATCAATTTACCCAATACCTGTTATCGGTGTCAATCTGCAGCTCACAAAATTTGGGAGTGTCCTTTGATGGAATGGAAATATAAGGCAAATCCGTCGCCCACTCCTGGGGCTCCTGCTAATGGCTCATGGGGAAACACTGACGAATGGACTACTGTCTCTAGCAAGAAATATCGTGGTACTAAGCAACAAGAAGCTTCGATTTCTACTGCACAACTTGCCCCTTCTCCTTCTCAAGACATGCAAGCTCCTGCTGAAGTTGTTCAGAATCCTGTTGATACGACCCCTCTGTTTGTTGACATGCAACCCCCAGTTCCACCAGTGTCTCAACTTCTTTGGTCGGGCTCTTCTTTGGCCTCAGTGGTGGCAGCTCCAGATAATTTTTCAGTGGAGGAGGGTCGGGCCTTGAAGGTCTGTCGCTCTCGTAGCCCTATTTGAAACGATAACCGTCGACAACTAAACAGTGATGCTTTCCATGTGACCTCCAACTATTTTGGCTCACTTATAGGTTTGGGTGATGCAGACGATGTCATGGAGATCATGCATCCTGACAAATCCCAATGATTTTTTTATCATGGAATGTTCGAGGACTGACGAACCCGGTCAAAAAATATTTTTTCCGAAATGAGATGTCAAATGTTTCTCGAATGCATGGAAGCCTCGATATTTTATGTCTACAAGAAGTTAAGATTTTTTATTTCAATCTGCAGTGTACATGTGATTTTTTGTGGCCACGAAGTACCTCTTTTGCCACAAAGCATTCCCCGAGAAAAGGAGGAGCCGTCACTATCCCTGGACCTCGTGATCTGTGGAAAACCGCTTGGGGTGGTTAATGTGTATACCTCAAATGTTGCTTCTGACAGATGCGAGTTGTGGAGATGGCTTACCATGAATCTGCCATTTGCCACTTGGGTGCTCTGTGGAGATTTTAATATGGTGGAGAAATCTTCTGATAAGGTTAGTCATGTCCCAATGCGGTGGTGTTTAGGTGAAATAGAAGCTTGGTTTTTTATGAAAAATAAGCTTCGCCTTTATGACCCTAATTCCTGCTTCTCGCCTTCTGACTTCCCGTAGGCTCTTTGGTACACCTGGTCCAATTTTCAGGCTGCTTCTTCTAGGGTTTTGGTAAGATTGGACATAGCCATGATTTTTGAGTGTGACAACTTTCAGTTTTCTCGTCTTTTGCCTTCTTCACCGTATGTGTTGACTTTGCTTGGTACTACACTGTCTGATCATTCACCTATTTTATTCTCGGTGGCAATGTTAAACTTTCAACCTAGAGTGCATTCTTCATAGTTTTACCTAAATGTTTCTTTTTTGCATAGCTTTAGCATGAAAGCTCATATATGCCATATTTGGAATTTGATTCCTAGACCTGATGGTATTTCTGGAAGGATTGAATGGTGGAATGTTGCCATTCAACGAACCACTAAGGTGTTGCGAACTCTAGGTGTTGAAGTTGCAAAATGATGAAAACAGGCTAAGTTTGCCTTGCAAAGTGAGCTATCCAAAGCCTATCTCAGGCTTGAAGCCTCTCCTTTCAACTTTGTTGCTCAATCCCAAGTTTCTTCCATTCGGCATGAGCTAAAAAAGGTTGATTTGTATGAAGCCAAGGGGGCTCAATTACGTGCTCGAATGCATTGGCTCAAAGTGGGGGACAGAGTGACCAAAGATTTTTTCAGCACCTCAGACCTCCTCGCCCAACATTCTCAGTTTCAAGCCATTCAAGTTGATGGGCAAAGATTTACAGATCTTTCGGACATTGTCAAAGTATTTGTTTCACATTATCAAGGTGTTTTTGCTTCTCAACCCCTTGATGATGCTATAAGGCAAGCTCTTACTGATTGTACCGATGTTGTCCCCAACAAGCTTTCTCTTGAGCAAATGTTATTTTGTGACACTCCTCTTTCTTTGAAAGATCTAAAAACTGCCTTGTCACTTATGGCCAATGATAAGGCACCTAGGCTTGATGGCTTCCCATGTGAATTCTATAAAGAATTTTGGGATATGTTTGGTTCTGATCTCCACAATGTTTATCTTGAAGCCCTGCAATGTGGTCCATTGGGTTTCATTATTAATAAAGGCAATGTTAAATTTATTCCTAAGTCTAGAGATCCTAAGCTCATCACCAATTGGAGGCCGATCACCCTGCTTAATGTGAGCTACAATATTATTGCTAAAGCCCTTGCACTTAAGCTTAAATCTATTCTGCCTTTGATTTTTAGACCTGAACAAACTGGCTTTGTTAAGGGAAGATACATTCTTGATAATGTTCTTGTTGTTTGGGAAGGTATGGAGTGGGCAAGAAATTCTGAACAAGATGCTTTATTCATTAAGATAGACTTTGAGAAAGCCTATGATAAGATGGAGTGGTACTTCATAACTGCCATGCTTCAGGCTCTAGGTTTTGGGCAAATATTTGTGAGCACCATTCTTATGTTATTTCAAGATGCTTCAGCTATTCTTACCTTGAATAATAGTCAATCTTAGTCAATTTCTCTTGGTCGCTCTGTGAGACAGGGGTGCCCTCTTGCTCCATATCTTTTCATTCTTGCTACAGAGGCTTTTGGCTATTTGTTGGCCCATAAGATGGATCAAGGATTAATCAAGGGTATTGCTCTCCCTAATTATTACCGTCAGTTGGTCAATGGTCATTTTGCAGATGATTCCTTCTTAACGCTTCAAGAAGATGAGCAATCCCTTTCCTCGGCTATTAGTTGCTTAGAGGTGTTCTGTTTAGCCTCTGGTTCTTCTATAGAATGGAAAAAAACATCCTGTTTTCGACAATCTCAATCTCAACTGCCACACTGGTTACATCAATTCCAATGGACTTGGATTCATCCAGGTGAGGTGTTTAAATTTCTTGGAATTCCTTTTGCATTTCATGGTTCCTTTGCTCAATTGTGGCAGTATGTTATTGATAAAGTGGAAAATAAGCTTTCTTACTGGACTAGTAAGAAACTTTCTCTGGCAGGAAAGTTTCAGATTTGTTCTAAGGTTTTAGCCACTACTCATGTCTATTATTCATCTTGTTGGGTTCCATCCAAACCTTGTTATAAAAAACTGGATAAGCTTCTGAGAGACTTCTTGTGGGCCAAAGACTCGTCAAGCAAGGTTTTCATTGGGTAGCTTGGGAAATTTGTTGTTTGCCCAAGGATTGTGGAGGCATGGGTTTGTTTGATTGTCACCGACAAGGTCTTGCCCTTTGTGCTAAATGGATCACCCGATCTTTAATTGGGGATGAATCTTGGAAAGTGTTGGTCAGGCATTGCATTTCGTCTGGTTTGCTTCAGGGGAAGAAAATTTGGAAAGGGGTGGGATTGCAATCCATTCTTACTGCCCCTGTCCCTATTAAAGTTAAAGGTTCTTTGTCATTCAAAGTATTTGGAAAGCTTGGGAGGCCTTCAAATCCTGGCTTAGTTGGAAAGGGAGTTTTCACAAAGCAGGTGCCTCTTTGTCTTCCATGAATATTTGGTGGTCTCATGTTATCACTTGGCAAGGTTCTCCCTTACCTCTGGTGCAGTGGGTCAGAGTGCATAGGTTCTATAAGCGTGGTATTGCTTCCATTTTTTATTTCTTCTCCCGACATGCCAGGTGTTGGATACCCTAGGAAAGTTTTCGTCAAATTCATAATTTAAATCCTTGTGATAGAGACACTTATGAGGTGGTTATTGATAGTATTCCGTTTTCTATTTGGAGCAAACTACATAAGCATTTTTAAAAACCCTGGTGGTCAGATTGGTGTTGGCTTGGGGAGCTTCCTGTTTTGCAATATAAAGCTCATCTTGGTTACAAATGGCTCACCCCACAAGTTCCAATGGTTGATAAGCTCACTATGAGATGGAATTTAGTCTCTCTTCCCTCCCAATGGAATAAGAGGTTTCGAATTGCTTGGGCTACTTATATTGAACCTAAACAGAGTTTTTTTGCTTGGAGTCTCTTACATCAAGGGTTACCTGTTGGCAGTAGGCTCAAGCATCTGGGTGTTCATAATCTCATTTGCCCGGTTTGTGGACAAGCAGAAGATTTACTGCATGTTTTTTGGTCTTGTGATCGGGCTCAGTCAACTTGGGAGTGGCTTCTTGAAATTTTCAAACCTTTTATGCAGGAGGATTTTACTTGGGTGCATGCTATTTTGGGTGACCCTATTGCTTTTTCCTTCAACTTGGATGTTGTTTGGAATATTTTTAGAATTGGTACCTTGTTTTATCTATGGAAGTCCCGGAATAGAGTTGTTTTTTCTCAGCAAGATGTCGGATATGTCTTCTCTGTTGTTGATAAATATGATATATTCTTTGATTGCTGGTTACAAATTCAAGTACAGGTGGAGCTGCAGTACTTGCGTACCCTCATGGATCGTTGGGGGAATGCATCCTGCATTATGAGTCATGTGCATCTTCCTTCCCCTTCCAGGTGGCGGTAATTTCTCGGCTTCTTTCTTTCCGAATGCATATTTAATACTGTTTTGGCAGTTGTTATTGGCAGTTTGTGGGTTGTTTCTAACACTCTTGTATACTCTTAACCACAATGGTTAATGTATTAGTTTACGGGGTGTGCTAATCCCACCCACCATTTTTTGTATGATTAAACATTATTTTATTAATATAATGGCTTTTTCATCCAAAAAATAATAATGTCTAACTTAACAACAAATGTAATTTTTTTTTAAAAGAAAATGATCCCTAATAAAAAACGGCACATAGTTGATTAAAAAAAAATTCATTACTCATCAAGAAAATATCGTATAGAATCACATCCCCTTTTAGTACACTTTTGATTGGTAACTACTCTTCTCAATAATTACATATATGAAATAGATTTCCATAGGAATTGAATATGGATTTTGGCAATGTAATCTTAAACTTTCTATACGATAAGTTATAAGAAATGTTTTAAATAAATTCATAAAATGATTTTAATAATTAGAGATACTTATAAATAAATCAGTACAAGCTAGTGAAAGTTATGCATGTATAATGTTTTTTGGTCTTATATAAAGTGTTAGATTTTCCTAAGAATTAGTGAAAGTTATGCATGTATAATGTTTTTTGGTCTTATATAAAGTGTTAGATTTTCCTTAGAATTCTTAGGATAAAGACACTTGGATACAAAAGGGTGTTTATAATGTGTTTTCTTATTTTCGTAATTATAATAAACTAAAAAATATATTTTCCCACCTAGAACTATTGGGGAAGATGTTCGACAATGATTATAATGGTTCTCTAAGCTTCTAAACTCCAACATTTATCAACTCATTTTTATTTATAGATTTTTATAGTTTCGTATAAGCCCTTAAAAATGTACATTGAACCAAAAATATAGTTTTTAAATGTGTTTAAAAAATAACAATTGTTTCTTGAGAGCATAAAGGTATTTCAACATTAATAAGTCGACTAAACAAGTTTAGGATATTTTACATTTAAAAGTTTGAACACTTTGGTTAGGCTGCATTAAGGAGTCAGTCATGTTTTTCCACTATCTATTTTTCCATATTATAGAACCAAGATTAACATATTCAATATCTCTCAATAGGATCCATTAACTTGCAAGTAAGGTTGAGGGTATCAAACATTGTGTCAATATATCATGGTTGACAAAGATGTAGTTTTCTTTTTAATAATAATTCCATATATAATCAAGTAATAATTTGAACTTGCATATATTTAATTTATGTACATCTAATTTGCACCTTGAAAACTATAAATGATATAACTCTTCGATGTACTTTACAAGATAATGTTGAGTGAAACATAGTCAATATTTTATGAGGTAAATTCATATATTAATCAACCTCTACTCCAAGCATGAGCCAGTCCCATAGTCACCATAGGTTTTGCAAGCTCCTTATTGGAGTCCTCAATATATATTTAACGATTTGAATCGTTTACCACCTCTTCTCTCTCAACCCTATGACTGGGAAGCCAAGGAATGTCACAACAACAACAAGTTTTCCTATCTCAACCTTACCATTTCCTTGAGGATAAATGTAAAAAATAACTAGGCATATAAACCAACTGGTGAAGGTCCCAACTCAGTCTGGGATCCTCCACCGAACATTCAAGATCCACTTCTATATGAAGAGGCCCCTTGGACTATGATCCACTACCTCTTTCTGGTTCCATAGCTCTTGTTGCATAAATTGTTCAGAGTTAATTTGCTTTCTCTAATTTTGTTTGATAATTTTGGTTTAATGGCTTTATCAAGCATATAGACTTTGGATGTGATTTTCTATCACCCTTCTTTTTTAATTAGTGTATTTTATTCTTTTCTAAAGTAATATAATTACTACATTTTTCATTAATATTTCATTATAATCAACAAATACTTTAAGTATATTATTGTCTTTAACAGTATCATTCTTTTCTTTATTTATAACTTTACTCAACAATGATAGCAAGCAAACAAGAATAAGATAAATATTTAATACTTGTATATATTATTACATTTTATTGGATAAATCATTTCCATTACTACCATCTAATTATATAATTGTATTGAAAAAAACTAAAAAACTCCATTTTTCATGACAAAAAAAAATAATAGCAAGCAAACAAGAATAAAATAAATATTTAATACTTATATATATTATTACACTTTATTGAATAAATAATTTTCATTACTACCATCTTATTATATAATTGTATTGGAAAAAACTAAAAAAATCCATCTTTTCATGACCAAAAAAAAAAGGTCTGCATTTCTTTTATATAAATATGAAATTTAATATATATATATATATATATATATATATATATATATATATATATAAATAAGTTAATTTTTAAATAAGTCAATTTCCAAAGCAAAACACACATTCTTTTCTTTTTAAACTCGTAGTACTATTTATATATATTTTTTCGAGATTATTTTAATAATTTTAAACCATGATTCCTATGCATTAAGCATTTTCATTATCCACCAATAATTTAAACCATGGTTCATATGCATTAATCACTTTCATTGCCATACAAACAACTCAATTCATAATTTAACAAACATTAAACACCCCTACTAATTCAACTACATGATATACATTCTACAAGATAATATTATAAATTTCATTTATAGAAACATAATTCAAACCAATTTTGTTTTTTTATAAATTTAATTTAGTATAATAATTCTAATCATTGTTCAAACCTTGAGGTAGCTTGTTTGTAAAGGTAGTAGTTTGATTTGAATCCTCGGAGTGTACGCCAGACTAACGATGATGATATGAATCCCGAGCGATCGGTGGTGGTCCTCTTCACACCGGGTTAACAATAACGAGGCTGAATAGGTTTTGGCGGGAGCAGCCCCCTGTGGTTTGAACCCTGCATAATAGATTTTGGTGGGAGCACCCTGTGGTTTGAACCCTGCTGAATAGGCTTTGGTGGGAGCAGCCCCTGTGGTTTAAACCTTGTTGAGTAGGTTTTGGTGGGAGCAGCCCCTGTGGTTTGAACCCTGCACTTGTCGATTACTAAAAATAGTGTGGTTGTGACCAACTCTCATATGTAACCAAAAATAATGATTCTTATCATTGTTTTTTTTTTTTTGTAATATTAAGAGATAGGAATTTTGACCACGAATCCCCCAACCTGTTACAACAACTCAACTCCACCAGGGAGACACACACCCACCCCCTCACACACCACCCACGCCACGGTTTAAACCTTGGACCTTTCGAAGAAAAGCCAAAGCCTAAACCGTTGCGCTACACCCCCAAGTGCGATTCTTATCATTGTTATAATATATTTTAATATTTCATTATTTTTATTTAATTTTTAATAATTTAAAAATAATAATTTAACTCCAATAAATTTCATGTCTCATAAAAAATTTAATCAAAAACTTTTTTTAACATATGTAACTAAATATAAAATATAACAAAACTTTTTATAGATAAAATTTTATATATTCCTTTGCTTTTGCTTGTGTAGCGCAGTTGGTAAAAGTCTTGGGTGTTGGTAGAGGCCGACCCAAGTTCCATTCCCCATGTGTCTACCCTGCAGATACAAGGTGCAGTTGGAAATGTCCTGTGCTGATAGAGGTCGACAAGACTCCATTTTCCTGTGTTCACCCTATTGATACCCAAAAGGTTGTGTGTTATTCTTCTATTGACAAGTGTAGCTCTCAGTCTTATGAGGGATCATGGTTGGGAGGGGACTGCTTAGCCCTATGCATCGGTCGTAGGGGTTTATTACGCTAACCACAAAAAATTAAGATCCAAGATTCAAACCGCGGTATGAGCGAGTGTGTGAGGGGGTGTGTGTGGTGGTTGTGTGTTAAATTCTCTATTGATAAGCATAGCTATCGGCTTTACGAGAGATCATGGTTGAGAGGAGACTATTCATCGAGGTCATGGTTGGAAGAAGACTGTTCAACTCTGTGTGTTGGTTGTAAGGGTTTCTCACACTAACCATAATTTCCTTCTTGAAGACTTCAGAAAATATCACGAAAGATACACCATAATTTCCCCATATAACAAGCTCTCCCACATATAAGTGTTGATATTTGGTGTGTTGCAGCAAAATATAGCTATAGTATTTTTTTCTTTGCTATTAGCTATAGTTATGGATGTTTTACAATTTATAAGAGTTAACACACCATACATATTTATACATCTTATATAGACTAAACCATTGTACAATGTGGAACATCTTAATGATTAAAGCTTTGCACTCTCTTCTTGAATACCCAAGTTCAAACTATTATGTATACATATAATGAATGAGCTTATGGACAAAAAAAAAAAAAAACATTGAATATTTTATAAATAATAACTTTGAGTGTGAAAGCTTAAATGAACATGCATATTTAATATAAATATAAAAATGTATACCGTGTTTATACGTCTATGTCCATAAGCACACTTCTTAAAAGTGAATCATTTTCTTAATGTATTTTATAAAGTTGGATAGAATGCAAATAGTACCCAACTTGTGCAAATATTCAAGATTTTATTTTCTTCATATAAGACATAAACTGTGACATATTATAATATTATAGATAGCCTTATGAATGGATTATTAGGTTTTTTTTGTTCACATTAATGATATTAGTTTATTTTTTAGTCCCAAGAGTTAGGTGGATTGGCAAGCGCTAGTTTGGATGGTATTTGTTGATAAAATATTTAGGTTCAAACCTTGATGGTGCCAGTTTGTAAAGGAAGTAATCTGCTCTGAATTCTCTAAGTACGCGTCAGACAGATGACGACGGTACGAATTTCGAGCGACCGGCAGTCCATCTCACGCCAAGTCAACAATTAACGAGACAAATAGATTTAGTGGTTGCAAAAAATAATAACTGTGGCCAACTCTAAAAAAAGACATTAGTTTATTTCTTCAACTAAGACACATAATCCAAGTATTGTGTAATACTATAGTAAGATTTATGATTGGATTGTCCTTAACAAGAAACCATTCATTTTAATGTATATACAAATTATATTTAAATTTTCAATGTGGCTCATTTAGAAGATAATGTTACGGAAAAGGTAAGTGGTATATTTAACAATAAATTCTCATACCATCTATTGAAAAAGTAGAACAATGCTGCTACCTATCTCGAGGGATTTCCTTAAAATAAGGGTGTGCATGCATTGGATTTATTATTTACACATTAAAATAATAGCTACGAGATCCAATCAAAGAAATACAATAGTTTACTTTTTTGCTTTCCTTTCTTAAACTTAAAGCATTCACACTCTTTAAAATTTATGGATGGGTTTAGTGTTTTTTTTTTCCAAGTCAAGGAATGTTATTAGAATAAAAAGGAAACACCATGTTAGAATACAAAGACATAAAAGGTGTCTTGGCTTTTGTCTTCGTCTTTGGCTCTCCATTGTGTTTTTCTTTTAATAACAATAAAAAGTGAGCCACTATTAGAAGTGGGTATTCCATTATAGGTTTTTTTTTTTTTTTTTTTGCTTCTGTCTTAATCTTTAGCTCTTAGTTGTGTTGTTCTCTTAAATGTCAATATAAAAAATATGAGCCACTATTGTGATTGGATTGGCTATTGCATTAATATAATGGGTCTTCTTTTCTTCACAATCTTTTTAGTTGGTTATAATATATATTTTTAATATTTTTATTTGAATTATATATTAGTTGTAGAATAGAATTATAATAGTTTGATTATTATATATTAGTTTGGTAAGATTTGAATTTAAGTTTGTTTTTTAAAAGTTTCAAAATTTTAATTGTTTAAAGTTATATTATTTGATATTTTTTCTTCATGTTTATAATGATATAAAATTTTATTCGTATTATACATATGAAGTTTTATTTTTAATTTTAAAAAATATATAAATAATATAATTTTAAGATTATTATAATATATTATAAATTAAATAAATTATTTTAATTTATTAATTTTTTATTTACCTTTAAGTTTAGTTTATAGTTATTTAATTAATTTTTTATTAATTATTTTTTACATGTTTTTGAATTTTTTTAAATGTTGGTAAAAATTTATTGAATCGATAAAACCATACAAGAAACAAGAAACAGAGAATCCCAAAACAATAACTCTTACAAGGGCCAGAAGAAAGAGATCTTCAAAACCACCGAGCACCCGACCAAAAGACATCCAAAAACAACAACCTCAACCAGGCATATCCGCAACAAGCAAATTAGCAAGATGACGAGAACAATCCAATGGGAGCTGATTCCATTCCCTAACATTCCAGTCTTCTTGAAACTCAAAAGCCCATTTTGCCAAGCAATCAGCCACACCATTTCATTCCTTGAGAAAATGAATAAAGGAAATAAACTCCAGATGCCGATAAATTTGAATGATCTGTCGAGCAACTAACACCAACTACCAATGAACATTAGAAAGATTATGAGTCTTCAATAAACTAATAATAATCTGAGAGTTCGACTAACAAATTATCTTTTGCCATCTCATAGCATAACCTTTTTTCAAAGCAAAACGAATAGCAAGGGCCTCCATATAATTATTGATTTGCTTTCCTTTATAACAGGAGAAAATGAAAAGAGTTGCACCATGTTAGGATCCTGCTATAAAATAAACTCAAATAACACACTCTCACACACTTGCTTGGAAATAAACTCACATAAACATCATATTAATATTCAGAACAAATTACACATTATAACAGAAATTTGCATAAAGGAACAATCTCACAATAAGATAGAATCGCATGCCTCTTCGATGGGGCAACCTCCTTCAACACTTCATTAATTTGTAAAAATATGAATACATTGGTGCCTTCTCGGGTATTTAAAGAGTTCCCTTCCATGGTTGGCTTACATGCAAAATGCCACCTGGATTACATGCATAATGCCACCCAAATTACATGCATAGTGCCACTCGAATTACATGCACAATGCCACTCGAATTACATGCATAAGGCCACCTTACATAACCTATCTACCATGTGTTACATAAAAAGGGTGTCATTTGTCATAGGCACTATATAAGCTAAAACTTAGAACATTACAAAATATTAATCATGGGTACTACCCACGTTATTTAGGAATTATTACATCATAGAAGTTATTACATTAAGGGTTAGGATGGGATCCTAACATGTCCTTCCCCTTGAAGAAGCTTTGTCCTCAAAGCTGAAATGAGGAAACTGTTGCTGGAGTTGGTGGAGAGATTCCCATGTAGCATCTTTAGGTTGAAGCCCACGCCACTAAACCAGGATCTCTGTAATTGTATGGTTGCAAAGAGTGCGAGTCCGATGATCCAACAACTGCTCAAGTTCAAGTAATATGGAGCCTTCTTCATCCAATTCAGGAAGTGTGGATTGAACTCTGCACTGTGTGCCCATAACTTTCTTGAGAGAGGAAACATGAAAAACTGGATGAAGCTTGGAAGTAGGTGGGAGCGCCAATTTGTAAGTTGTGGGGCCAATCCTTTGTAGAACCTGGTAAGGGCCATAGAATTTTGCAGCAAGCTTTTGGCACCTACGAAGTTGTAGGGATGATTATTTGTACGGTTGCAAGTGAAGGAAGACCATATCACCTACATCAAAACTACACTCAAAACAATGCTGATCAGCCTGTTGGCGCATCCGATTCTAAGCCATGTTCAAATTTTGCTTAAGTTGGTGAAGGACCTCGGTGTGTTGACTCAGAGTGTTGTCGACGGCCTAGACCTTGGAGCTGCCAAGAATGTAAGAGGAAGGCGTAGGTGGAATGCGCCCATAGACTGCTTCAAATGGTGTGAGTTTTGCTGCGATATGATAGGAAGTGTTGTACCACCATTCGGCCAAGGATAGCCATTTAGCCCATTGAGTGGGATGATCTGAGACAAAGCAACAAAGGTAGGTTTCCAAGCATTTATTAACAACTTCTGTTTGACCATCGGTTTGCGGATGGTAGGTTGAACTCATTTTGAGATGAGTCCCCTG
The DNA here is from genome assembly GCA_028583015.1 of Wollemia nobilis. Classification (NCBI taxonomy): domain Eukaryota; kingdom Viridiplantae; phylum Streptophyta; class Pinopsida; order Araucariales; family Araucariaceae; genus Wollemia; species Wollemia nobilis. The sequence goes on from JAQPPZ010014634.1 coordinate 7,369,840, forward strand.
CAACTTAAACAACTCTTGCCAAAAATGACTAGTGAAGGTGGGATCACGATCAGATACAATTGAGGTAGGCATGCCATGAAGGTGAAATATGGAGTCAAGAAAAAATTATGCAACAATGGATGTGGTATAAGGATGGGCAAGGGCACAAAAGTGAGCATATTTTGAAAGGCGGTCCACTACCACGAAAAAACTGACTTGCCTCCAGATTTAGAGAGCCCTTCTATAAAGTCCATGGAAATGTCGGTCCAAACCTGATCTGGGATAGGCAATGGCTGAAGAGTGCCCGGAGAGTGCACTATTTCACCTTTCATCCTTTGACATGTGTCACAGGCAACAACAAAAGAGCGGATGTCCCATTTCATACCTTTCCAAAAGAAGGTGCGCTTGAGTCGTTCATATGTTTTAAGGAACCCGAAATGGCCTATAGATGGAGTGGCATACAATTCCTTCATGAGGAGATCTCAAAGTGGGCACTTATGAGGTAGAACCAGGTGTTGATGGTAGCACAGATCATGGCCATTCCAATTATATCCTGGTGCAGAATCTGGATCATCCATTAGTGAGGCTATCAAAGCTTGTAAATCTGCATCTTGACGTGCTTCTTGATGCAAGGAATCAATCCATTGGGGAAGTGGTGTTGAGATGGCACACAACATACTTATGGTCTCCATTTGGCGATAAAGAGCATCAACCACAATATTCTCCTTTCCCTTTTTGTAGGTGATATCATAATCATAGCCCATGAGTTTAGACACCCACTTTTGTTGGTCAGGCATGGCAACTCTTTGTTCCAGGAAATATTTGAGACTTTGATGGTCGATTTTGATGGAGAAGTGACGCCCAATGAGTTAAGGTCACCAATGTGTGATTGCATGCAATATGGCTAACATTTCCTTAGCATATGTGGATTTTCCTAGATTACGATCAGAGAGTGCCTTGCTAGTAAAAGCCACAAGTCATCCTTCTTGCATCAATACTGCCCCAATACCACGACCAGAAGCATCACTTTCAATGACAAATGGTTTAGAGAAATATGGCATGGCTAAGATGGGGGTGGTGGTCATAGCATGCTTGAGTTCAATGAAGGCTTTTTCAGTAGGCCCTATCCAAGTGAAGGAATCTTTTTTCAACATGGAGGTGAGGGGGGTAGCTATCTTCCTATAATTGCAGACAAATTTGCGATAATATCCTGTGAGCCCTAAAAATCCTTGAAGTCCCTTGAGGGTGCGAGGTTTCGGCCTCTCTTGAACTGCTTGGATCTTCTTAGGGTCAACCTTGACGCCAATCTGTGTGACAATGTGTCCCAGATACTCTACTTCAATAAGGTCGAAGGAACACTTGGACCTTTTGGCAAAAAGGTTATGGGTGACCAATAGCTGTAAAGTTTGATCCACATGATTGAGGTTCTCTTCCCATGTGCGGCTATAAATCAAGATGTCATCGAAGAACACAAGGATGAACTTCCGTAGAAAGGGCCGAAAGATGTTGTTCATAAGACTTTGGAACGTAGAAGGAGCATTTGTGAGACCAAATGGTATTATCAAGAATTCATAATGACCTTCATGAGTGTGAAAGGCAGTTTTGGAGATGTCCTCATCCTTGAGCCGGGTCTGATGGTAGCCAGAGCGAAGATCAAGCTTGGTGAAATACATGGTCCTGTGTAGTTCATCGAGTAGTTCATCAACCACTGGAATAGGAAATTTATCCTTGATCGTAGTCTTGTTGAGTTCTCGGTAGTCAATACATAGGCGCCATGAGCCATCTTTCTTGGGAACAAGTAGGACAGGCAAGGAGTAGGGGCTAGTACTAGGTCGAATGACACCAGCCTTGAGTAATTCTTCTACCAATTTTTCTAGTTTTGATTTCATGGCATGAGGGTACCTGTATGGCCTGATATTTGGTGGTGCACTACCCGGGAGCAATGGGATAGCATGGTCGTGAGAGCGACGCAGTGGTAGTGTAGTTGGTTCTACAAAGACAACATCATGTTTATGTAGAACTAGTTGCAGGTCTGATGGAATTTTGGCCATTAGTGAAGTGGTTAGTTGGATGGAGAAGAGTTGTGCAATAACCCCACATTTTGATTTATTTAGCACTTTTTCCATACGATTGGAACTAATGAGGTGAGGTGTTCCTGCAGGGGAGCCCTTGAGTAAGTGTGTTTATTCATTTTGGGAGAATTGCATCCAAAGCTCTGCAAAGTTCCAACTGATAGTGCCCAACGTACTCAACCATTGAGATCCCAAAACCATATCACATCCTCCCAATTGGAGGGCAAACATGTCCTACTTGAGTTCATAGTCCCCTATCTTGATCTTGACATTGTGACATTTTCCTTTACAAGGTAATGTTCCCCCATTGGCTACCATGACCTCGAATGAATTACAAGTGTGGATATAGCAATTTTCCTACTTAGCAACTCTAGGATCAATGAAGTTGTGTGTGTTGCCTGAATCAATAAGGATGGTAAGACGTTGGCCCTTGAAAAATCCCACAACTTTCATGGTTTATGGAGTGGTAATTCCTGCAAGAGCATGGACTGAAATCTCTGCCTCAGACCCTTGTGTATCTTCTTCCCATGGGGAAGGTGTTTCAGGGAGGTCCTCTTCCTCATCACTTTGGTCAGTGTTAGCAGGTTCCTCAACATCTATCAAGAATAGTATTTTGTTGGCACACTTATGTCCTTTAAAAAACTTTTCATCATAATTATAACATAAGCCTTGGGCACGACGTGCATCCATGTCCTCTATAGTCAGTCGCTTGGGTGTAGTAGGTTTACTATCCACTAAATTTTGGGCATGAAAAGGAAATGAAGGTCGATTTGGAGAAAACCGCAGGGGGCGCCTTTGGTTTGAGAGTTTAGATTCAACTAGACGGGCCAAACTAATAGCTTCCATCATGGAATGTGGTTTCAACATCTTTACTTCATCTTGGAGATCCCATTTTAACCCGTTGATAAAACTACTCGTGAAGAACCCCTCCATCAATCCTCTTGTCTTATTGGCCAATTTTTCAAATTAAGTTTGGTAATCATGGACTGAGGATGTTTGTTGTAGTTTGGTCAAGGCCCCTATGAAGTCCTCATACTCACTAGGCCCAAAGCGGGTCAGTAGTTGGGACTCAAATTCCTCCCAAGAGAGATTTGGGTTGGAATTACGTAACCATTGGAACCAGTGTAGAGCCTCAGATTCCAAATTGAAGGAGGCCATATGAACTCGATGATATATGAGAACATTATGAAGTCTAAAGAATTGATCAACCCTACATAACCACCCATCAACATCCTTCCCATTAAATCGAGGGAAGTCTAATTTTGGCATTTTAAAGGATGGGTCATAGTCATTCCTTGTAGAGTTTCAGCCTGGTATTCTATTTTGAGTGGTCCCTTCTGGAACTTGCTACCCATAGTTATCAGTGTTTCTTCTAAGCGAACTCTAGTGGCCTCATGATCTAGACGAAGACCTTGGACCTCTTCCCTTATGGATAAAATTGCCAAGTTAAATTTCTCAATGGCTTTGGTTAAGGAGTCCATCTGTTATAGCTCTTTTTGATGTCCACGGGTACCTTGGGCCATTTTGGAACCTTTTGTGACCAGTTACTAAAATTAGAATTGGGTTTTAGGACTTACTATTTTTAGTAAGTGTCCAAAAAAGTGCTTGGGTGCTATATATCAAAACGATCAATTCGAAGAGGTGGTCACAATGAGCTATATCCCACAACACTACTTTTGGGCACCCCAGACATTTTTTTCTCCTGTTTTGCCGAGTCTAACGGTGTTTACAATTTTTTATTTTGCGCTACAGTGCAAAAGTTGGGTACTGGAGCACTATCTATAATTGTTCTTTGGTCACTCGCTCACTATTTTGCTCAGCCTAGATAGTCCCTTTGACACTGCTTACCTCACTAGTCTGAAGATTCTCTATATTTTGTAGGTTATTGTTATGACAGTTCTGTTATGAAAACTGCAATCTCTGACCTGACTGTGCTGACCTGATTGACCTCACTGTTACTGCCACTATAAATTTGATTTTTATTCTCCAGACTATCAACTTAACTGTCACCCTCATATTTTATCCCGAATCAATGCAATGTATGTTATTTTTTTGGTAGAGGATTCCTTTCTTATATGCTCACTTTTGGGAATTTGGAATGCAGGATTACAACAGGGAATTTTGATTTGTGATTTTGTTGCAGGTTGAAGTTTTAATAGAACCAGGGTATGCTAAGTAAAGGAGTATGTAACACCCATAGGCCCTCTGATATACCGCAGTGACGAACAATAGTACTCGGACCAATATTTCAGGCCACTACCCAAGGAGGATTCCACACATACCCTTGAGCATACTATCTGCCTCTTTGACGATACGGGAGGGTAATCGTCCAGGATGTTGTCCCGTAGACTATGGATGATACAATGCCGAGACGCTTCCTACTAGATAAAATTTTGTTAACCCTAGAATGGTCTCTCGATACACCCGAAGATGTGTGGGAGCTCAAGTATGTGCACGAGTTTTGTTTGAGGCCTGGGTATTGGATCTTGATCGCCTCTCACTTCACTAGACGTTGTATGGGCTATCTAGCTTAGCCAATGACGACAGATCCTTCGTGATATTTTAAAACCCTCGACACAGGGTTTCTACCTACTCAACTAAAAGGGACTTTTTTTTTTTTGACTAGTATTTGTCTTTCTTTTCTTTTTTTGATAAAAAAAATAAAGTTACACAACAATAACAAAGGATTATACCTAATAGGCAAGAATCGTTACTATTGCAACATAACTTGGCCCTGGAAAGCGCTCTGATACCATTTGTTAGGATCCTGCTATAAAATAAACTCAAATAACACACTCACATAAATTTCTTAGAAATAAACTCACATACACATCATATTAATATTCAGAACAAATTACACATTATAAAAAAAATTGCATAAAGGAACAATTTCACAATAAGATAGAATCACAGGCCTCTTCGAGGGGGCAACCTCCTTCAACACTTCATTAATTTGCAAAAATACGAATACATTGGTGCCTTCTCGGGTATTTAAAGAGTTCCCTTCCATGGTTGGCTTGCATGCAAAATGCCACCTCGATTACATGCATAATGCCACCTGAATTACATGCATAGTGGCACTCGAATTACATGCACAATGCCACTCGAACTACATGCACAAGTCCACCTTACATAACCTATCTACCATGTGTTACATAAAAAGGGTGCCATTTGTCATAGGCACTATATAAGCTAAAACTTAGAACATTACAAAATATTAATCATGGGTACTACCCATGTTATTTAGGAATTATTACATCATAGAAGTTATTACATTAAGGGTTAGGATGGGATCCTAACACACCACTACTATCTTTCCCAACACCACCAATACCTACATACCCAGGATTCCCTCTAGAAGAGCCATCAGTATTAATATTAAACACCCCCCGAGGTAGAGGATGCCATCTGCCATCTCTCTGCACTTTTTGATTGAGGCCTCTCCTCTCGATTGATAAATAAGGATGAGGGCCATTCTCCACTAAACCTAGGTCTTGCATCATCAAAATCTAAGACTTCTCCAAAGGAAGACTGATCTGACATTTAGAAGAAACAGTTTCTTGGATCACACCAATAATCCTCTGCCAAATTTGATAAACAGTTAACTTTCTATATTGAAAAATTCTTTGATTTCTTTCGATCCAAATCTACCATATAATACATGAGGGCCCAATACTCCACGCAACTTGAAGAAATAAAGCCTTAGCAAGAGGTCTTCCTAAAATCCTCCAGAACTCAACAAGAGAAGAGGTATGAGAAGAAGATTGTTTCCACACCCTCCACCAAAGATGTCAGATTTTCCACACAAAAGAAAACTATAAGAGCAAATGCCCTAAATATTCGTCACTATTATCACAAAGGAAAAAAAATGAAGGGCCATGAAAACCTCTCTTTTGGATATTATCCCAGGTAAGACATATGTTCCTAGTAGCCAACCACAAATAAAAATTGCATTTGGGCCAGGAAAACTTATTCCAAACCTGTTTCCACCAAGGAACCTCCTCATCCCCAAAATGTTACCTATATGAAATACAGTAACCAGAAGCCTCCGATAAAACCCCTCTAGGATCTGGACCCCAAGCCAAAACATCATCATCTTGTGAATAAGAGCACTCCCTAGTAGCCAAAATACGAGTCAACTCTTCTCTATCCTAAACAGAACCACCTGTCGGCCAATATCTAGGATATTTCCATTGAACTACCTCCACCTGCCCAACTCTTTTGATAACTTTATAATCTATGAGCCTAGTCCCTTTACCTTGTTACTACATTACTTCCTCCTCTATTGCAATATTTGATTTGTGTATGTTCTCACTTTATTAAATATCTAAAGCCTTAAAAATATTGGAAGATGAAGGGTCTTTGTTGGATAGACTTTTTTTCCACAATTTTTTTATTTTTTTCGTTTTACTTATTGGAAGCCTTCATTTTGATCCTCGGGTTTTTTTGTTTCCTTTGGTATTTTTGGGAAATATCTCTATAAATGATCATGCTCATGGCATAGATTGTATTTAAATGAAATATGCTCATAATCCAATTTTTGTGTGAAGGCCAGATAATTTATTTTCAAGTTTATGAATTCTAGGAGGACTTTTATCAAATCCATCTCCACACAAATTTGAGCAACTGAATAATTTTTCTTAGAAGGTTCAACCCATATTTTGAAATTACCAATAGTATTTCCAATTGCTTTAAGAGCCTCTTCATGACATAGATTCAGAGATAGAAAGGGCAAACAAACCTAGACAGGAACCTTAGAAGGGGATTCTTCTAAGGGATCAAAGTTGGGGTTCCAGTTATTAAGGTAAAGCCCATAGGGTCCCAAGAACTAGGGTCCACTTCTAAATATCAAGTCTTTATCTCCTTTCTCTATAAATGTTGCCACAAAGAAACCTCTTCCACACATTACTATTTCCACATTACCTACAATTTTTGGTCACCATTCTTTGTCTACCCATTGCTCTATGCACTTGGAATATGGCCATGCCCCAGTGAACTTTCCAACCAAAGCTAGTTTTGTAAGATTGATCAAAAGATCTATGTTGTAGTAGGATTTCCACTGTAGGAACCTACTCCCAACACTAAACTATCCTCAGGTATACCCTCTCTTTAACCAAGTTTTGATAGGCCTTACCCCCAAAACTATTTGATTTAGCATAGCTATTTTTGAATCATCAAATGGGCTATAATAAATTGCATCCTTGAATGATCAACAAGGATCCATTGATGCCCCAAGACAAATAAGTAGCTTTACATCAAAATCCTAGCTCTCCACAATCACCATAAGTTACAACATTTAATTTATGCTTTCAAGAGTTGTTATGGATAAGTTAGCATATTACTAAACAAAAAGTAGTATCTATGTATTTTATATGAATGTTAAGCAAAAAATCCAAAATTAAGCTTTTATTTTTTAAATTAGATATATGGGATTAAAAGAAGCCCCACCATTATTACATCATCATATAGTGACATTACAACATATTGTCTATTGTGCATGTATCACTTGACAAGATTTGAACATGGATTTCCTCCTTGAAAGTCAAGGAATTTAACAGATTGAACTAATGCCATTTAATAATCTAAAATTAAGCTTTATTCAAATCATTATTTACAAAAACCAACAAAACTTTAATTGATCCTAACAATTTTTGAAATTTGGATTGGTTAAAATATTAAGTTTTGGATCATTGGTATTAGAGCAATCTATCTTTTGAGTATATATCCATAAACATGAGATCAAGATATTTAAAGTTTGAATTTCAAACATGAGATTCCTCTTATTACCTCCCTTATCATTCCAAATGATCTCAAGTGAGAACCATAATGGACAACATCAAGATAATCAATCCTTTCAAGGAGATGTTGAACAAATCCCTCATGAAATAGAGGAATGAGATGAATCAATTTGCTCAAATTCTTCAATGACTACTTGTTGCAAGTTCTACAACCCCATCTACGCAACTTGTAATTATCTTAGCACCATTTAGCGGTCCAACATCTTTAAGGTGTAGGTAAATTTTGATATTCCTACTTTTGAAGAAAAAAATAATGTCAATGCCCTAGAAAATTGGTTGGTTCAATTATTTATATACTTCTCTGTAAAAAAAATTATAGATAATAACAAATTCACTTTTGCACTCTTGAAAGCTTCATTACCTATTAGAAATTGGTAGGAATCTTATTGTAACAAGGTTCTAGAAGAGAATAAACATAAAGTAGTGTTCACATGGGATAATTTCATGGAGATCATCAATGAAGAATATTATCTTGTGGGAGCCTATGAAGACCAATCTATTCAAGATTATACTAATACTTTCAATTCCATGGTAGCAAAGCTAGGTATTGAAGATACCAAAAGGTATTGAATCCTCAAGTATTGTAGTGTGCTACATTGGTATATTCATTGGACCTATTTGAATTCAAGACACTATGAGAGGCATATAAACTTGTCAAATTGGAGTAGAAGCACAAAAACAAAAGTAGAAAGGAGGATCATGTAACAAAAACTAAAATACTAAGTACCAACCAAAGAAAGGTAAGAGTGACTCTACAAAAAATCAGGATAAAGGGGGTAATCTCCAAAATCATAATTGAAAGCAGAATAAATACCTCCAAGAAAAGAATCCCTCAAAGGGAAAGAGTGGTAAATGGTGTGACTATGACAAGAGCAGTTAACATTCAAGGGAGGAGTATCAAGAAATTCAATTATTTCTTGTCAAGGTGCAATCCTCTACATCCACTACACCACCTCCACATACACATTTTAAGGATAAAGGGAAGCAAATCATGGAAGCTAAACCAAATTTGATAATTTCCATCATAAATGTTGCACTAGAGAAGTCATGAGATGAGGAATGCCTATTTCACTCACAAATGTGAGCCAAGGGGAAGCCATTACATGTCATTATTGATAGTGGTAGTCAAAATAATCTAATTTCTACTCAGATGGTGAAGGAACTAAATATACCTAATACACCACACCTATACTCATATAATGTTGGTTGTTATAATAAGGGAGAGAAATTCATGTCACTCAATAATGTCTCATCTTTTATGACATCAAGCCCTTCAAAGATAAATTTTTATCTGATGTTGTGCCCTTGTATGTTTGTGATGTAATTGTGTACCAACCATTTATATGGAAGAGATAGGGTATATATGAGTCTAGGCCCCAAAGTATCATCATCACTATTAGAGGTCAATATTATAGGATCTTATAGGTCTTTCCTCATAACTCTATTTATTTAATCAATGTTAAACAATGCACAAAGATGATAGCCAAAAAAAATAAAATCCAAGGGGGGGACTATGGGGGACTTCCTTGGGAAGTCCTGTTTTGCTTCCCTGCTTCCCCTTCCCTTGGTTATGTCCTAGTTCTCAAGCACTTCCCTAGCACTTCCTTCTTGGCTATTTTGTGTTGCAGATGATATCCTTGGGGTGGGAGGTTACTTTTCCTTTTGTCTACCCCTTTCCATACCTATTTGAGGGTTTCTTTCATATGTCTCTGTTCTGGTATGTCCCTGGAACCTTACCTAGGTTTTTTGTGGTGCTTCAAGGATCCTTTTTCCCTAGTGCTCTTAGATCTATCCCAAGTTTTTTGTAGGTTTCTACTTGGATCCAGGTTTCATAGGTTCTCTAGATGTGGTGCGTTGTGGCTTTGGGATAGTTACTTCTTGAGAAAATTTTCATAGCATATTTTTGGTCTGGGGGGACCACATGCTTCTTTTCTATGAATCTACTCTTTGGGTTCCTGATTTTGGTCTTCTTGATGGGCTTTCAACGTCTCTTTATTGGCTTGTGAGGGGCCTCTACTTTGCTTACTACTGAGATCTTGCTAGTCTTCCTTTTTTGGATCCTTGAAGTTGTTCATTAGTGGTTTTGGAGGTTGTCTAAGGTTTCTTACTACACATTTTGGTCGTGAGGGGACTTGTGTTTAATTCCTATAGCTTGTTAAGCCTGTGGCTCCTTCATTTTGGTTTCCCTGGGACCTTCCTACCCCTTTTTTGTGGCTTACGATTCTGCCTCTGCTACTTCCTCTAGTCTCTACGTAGCTCAACCTCATTGCAAGGGGATTTCATGGCCTGTGGAGATCTTCATATTGTTGTTCCATTTTCCAGGCCTGTGTGGGATGTTGTTATGGTCTTTTTTCTTGCATCCCTACGTGTATCCCAGCCCTCCCTGGGCGGGATGATCCTTCTTGGTGGTTCCTTTGCTCCATCTAGTTGTTCGGGGTAGTTTTGTGCACGACAAATTTAGTTTTTTGGTGTTTCCTTGACGGAATACCGGTTTCTAATTTTTACCCTACGCGAGTTTTTTCAAAATTGTATTATTCCTACTTTGGCAAGAATTTTCAAATTTCTCATTGGGTAGGATTTTCAAATTTCATGTTGGGTGGGTTTTTAAAATTTTTCCTGTTTATTTTTTCCACTTGGGCGGGACTCTCTTTTTTCCTACTTCAGGTGCATTTTTAATGTGCTTTTCCTTTAGGCTATCCTTTGGCCTATCCTTCGGCCTTTCTTGTGGCCTTTTATTTGGTATGGTGACCTATTGTAAAAAGGTTTTGGGGCCCTTTCAAAACCCATTTTTAATAAAATTTTAACTTACCAAAAAAAACAAGAAAATCCATGTTGTTGATGATCAAGATATAAAGTAGAAGGATGATTATCGCTACATAAATTATAGGCCCCATATAAAAAAAAAAACTTGAATAGATTGTAGTGGAATATGATGACTTATTCAAGTCACCAAATGAGGTTCCACTTCATTATGAGGTAAAGCATTCTATTCATTTAGTTTTTGGTTCGCCTTTTCCTATTGCACTTGTTTATCATAGATCAATCCTTAAAGATAACAAAATAAAGATGCAGATCCAAGAATTGATTCAAAAGGGGTACATCAAACCAAGTGCTTCACCATATGGTAGTTCAATTATCTTGGCTCCAAAGAAATATGGAACATGGAGAGTTTGTATTAACTACAGAGCTTTAAATAAAATCACTATGAAGAATTGTTATACACTCCCTTAGCTAGATCATTTGCTCAACTAGATCCATGGTGCAAAGTTCTTGATATGGATTTGAGATTGAAAAACCAAATTCCTTGATTGATTTTGACTAAATATCAAACATATATTTATAGGCATTATATGCTTATTTACAAACTGCCTTATGGGGTCAAAAATTATGTGTGGTCAATAACTATATTTAATGAGACAACCATCATCTTTCTAGAAGACGGTTATTGCCACATGTGCTTTTCATATGCATTTATTTATAGCATGTGCTTAGAATCTTATTTTTATATCATTTACATATGTCATTCCTTACCATTACTCCCAACAACAAAAGCATTAGACCTCAATGTGTAAAAAAAATGAAGGAATGAAGACAATACAAAATGATATAGGCACGGCTCTATCATGGTATTATGAAGTATAAAATGGAAATTTCCATAAAATAAAAAAGGAGAACCCTAATTTGTATCCAAAAGTAAACAAATCTAGGGAGTAGAAGTACTATAATGACCATGAGCAAAAGCAAGGAAAGATTCGGTGAGCCTGATGTTGAAACTATGATAAACACAATGTTTTGGATGTGGTGTTGTGCTGACAAGACAAATAAGGCAAGAAATAAAGAGAGGAGTGTTGGATACTACTGATAATGCAATTCATTTTTAAATAAATCCATAGAAAATTTTCTAAAGAGACCCTCAAAACAAACCCAAACTAGTGGATTGAAAAAGGTAACCCAAATCCTCTCTATTGGAACAAGAGCCACAAAAACCCTGATTGGAGGATTAGAAAAGCACCCCAAATCCTCTTAATAAAAATGAGAGACTCAAAAACCCTAATCGAAGTAGTGAAAAAGACAACCCAAATCATCAAGATAGGAAACCCCAATCCTCCAGATTGGAAAGATAAACCCAAACCATGAATTGAAAAAAGGTGAACCGAAACCCAAGGTCAGAAGAGGTTAGCAACATGAACTTTGATGGACCACTAACCTGATTAAATATTCATAAAATTGAAAAATTATGCTTCCAATGGATAAGACTCAAAAAATATTTTCCAATGAGTATATATAAGTCTATGCTCATAACTAGTTTTATGCCCCAAAGTGCAAGAAATCAATGTCTCATTGGGTGACAAAAAGACTCGTGGATAATTGTTCCCTTTAAAAGGAATCTTTGTGGAATATTATTTAAAATATTTCCTATGTTTTTATAATAGCATATGGTCCTTTAATTTCTCGCATGTATTTTATGAAAGAAAAAGATATGTAAATAAATGTTATAATTAGCCTGCCCACACTTCATGTGGGATAATTGATTTACAATGTATGTCGATCTCCCTATAGGTAAGAAAAGGATGGCACCATGTATCTTCTTCATGGTAGAGCTAGGACATGACATAACAACATTTGTGTTAATCACCATGTAGGTTGCTTTAGAATAGCTTCAGGAGGGCCAAATTTAAGGCAAGTTGAGATTGATGTAGCCAAAGCAAAGGCACAAGCATATTTGAACCCTACTTAAGAGTTGTACTCGATCATGATCACATGTGCCCATTGTGGGACATCCCCCATAAGTGGATATTACCACGTGTTTTTCATATGCATTTATTTATAGCTTGTGCTTAGAAACTTATTTTTATATTATTTACATATATCATTCCTTATCAGTTCTTCACCAAAATTAATCTAATATATGGTTGTCATTAAATACTCATAGAGCCCAATGTTTTATGGAAGACTACATTCAAATCCAAGGATTAATTATTTGAGTGATTGGTTATACCTTTTGGCTTGACTAATGCACTTGCCACTTTCATGAGGATGATGGATGACATCCTGCATGTCTGTACCAACTCATTTATGGTTGTCTACTTAGATGACATTTGCATCTATAATACAACATGGTAAGAATATATACAACATGTTTGATAGGTATTCCAAATTATTCAAAGATACAAGCTATATGCTAATTTGGATAAGTGCTCATTTGACATGACAAAGGTTTAGTACCTTGGGTATATTGTTGACAAATAGGGAGTCCATGTTGATCCTAAAGATTCAATTAATTAGAAATCGGCTTACCCTAAATACTTTCATAGAGCTTCATAGTTTTTTGGGTCTTGCCAATTTCTATCAAATATTTGTATTAAGATTATCATACATTTCTTGGACACTATGCGAAGTGATCAAAGGAGGTTCCAAATATAAGTTCCATTGGGGAGATACACAATAAAGGGTATTTGAGAGGTTGAAGGTCCAATTATGTTTAGCTCCTACACTTTTCCAACCTAATCTACATCAAACTTTTGAGGTAATAAGTGATGCATTAGAGTACACATTGGGAATTGTTCTCACAAAGCATGGGTATCCAATTACCTATCATAGTGAAACATTCAATAAAGTAGTTTAAAAATACCCCATATATAACAAAGAGCTCTATGCCATCCAAGCATGTAAATAGTGGAAGCACTACATCTTGGCCAAGGAGACCATTATCCAAATAGACCATAGACCTCTAGAGTTTATTCAGATGTAGAGTAAGCTAAGGAATGAAAGGCATCAAAAATGAGTCACATATTTACAATAATTTCATTTTATCATCAAGCATAAGAAAGGGAGTGCCAATTCAGCAACAAATAGTTTGATCCAACCTCCAATCATAGCATTCACCACCATTCTTGATTCTTATGGGCATGATACTTCCAATTAATCCACCTTGTATGAAGTAGGTTCTAATTTTGCAAATGCATATCGAGCTCTTCTTGTGGGTAAGCATGTTTCTTAATATTATTTACAAGATAACCTCCTCTACTACATGGGACAAATTTATGTACTAACTAGTGGGCACTCAAATATGATTTGGGAAGCACACTTTAGCAAAGTAGTAGGTCACTTTGGGGTATAAGAATCATTGGTAGTTCTTCAAAAGTACTTCTATTGGCCCAAGATGAGGAACAATGCCAAGATGTACATCAAGTCATGTAACACTAGGTTGTTTCTAAACTAAATAACAAGAAGCAGGGACTGTATACACCATTGTTAGTGTCATCAAGGCCTTAGAAATTTATCTTCATGGATTTACTCTAAGTATGGTAATGATTATGTTTTTTACTAGTTGATTATTTTTTAAAAATGACTATCATAATTTCTTGTAAGAAATATATTTTATCGTAGAAGAGTACTAATATTTATTTTAGTCATGTGTGGCTCCACTTTGGATTTCCAAATTCCATTGTATATATAGGGATAGCATATTTTGGAGTATTTTTGGTCCACCCCATGGAGCATGGTGGACACTAGGTTGACAACATCCACAACCTTCTATCCTTAGACTGATAGCTAGACAAAAGTTATGAATTGACTAATTGTACATCTTATTTGAATGTACAAGTCCAAGCATCCATGCACATGGGATGATATCCTCCCCTACATTCATCATGGCTACAATCGAGCTTTACATAGCTCTACCAAACATAATCCATTTCATGTTTGTTTTGAGTTCAAACCCTTGACACCCACTAATGTAGCTCTCCCTATGTAACTCATGGAATTATCACCTCATGGACAAAAAGAAGTAGAAAATGTAGCACAATTTGTGGAAAATTTTCAAAACATCCAATAATATGTCCATGACCTCTTGGAAAAGACATTAAAAGTACAAGCAATGTTATGACCAACATCAAGTCCCACATCAATTCAAGGTTGGAGATAAGGTATGGTTACATATTTATAAAGAGAGACTTGTTGGACCCATTAGGAAGATCAGACTTATTCATTGTGAACCATACACCATCACCAAGAATGTAAGATAAAATGCCTTTGAATTTAATCTTCTATATTATTTTGGTTTACACCCAATATCTAATGTTGAAATTCTTAAGCCTTGTCATCCACCTCTATTGGACACCTTTGCAGTAGCAGAATAGTTGGAAATTGTAGAAATCAATCCAAAAATATTAGAAAAAGTGGAGGATGATCATATTCTTGATATTTGGTCGAGACCACAAGGTAATTCACTCAGATGTACATAGTGGACAAGGCAAGATAACTTGGTCACCAAGGGGAATGGCTCACAAGAAATCAAAGAAACAATAGTTGCACTTCATGTAAAAATTTGACATAGTGGAGACCATTTTATTTCAAGGAAGATGAATGATCTAGACATGTGACCTTTTTGTAGAATGGCTTTATGCTCAAAAATACCCAAAAACCTATTTTTTATCCTAATCACATTGTTAGGGGCATAACTTTTTGCTCAGGATTACATTTTGATCCATTCAAGAAGCATTGGAAATATTAGAGAGAGAACACCAATATTCATAGGAAACTCTATATTAGATACTTTTTAACACATGTGTGGAAAAAACACTTCAGAGGTCCTAAAAAATGCAAAACAAAATACTTACTAAAATTAGTAATTCTCTATTTTTAGATTTTCATAGCCAAAATTTATCTCTAGCTATGGTGACATATGAGCATAATACAAAATATAAAATAACAAGTTACATGTATCTAATTTTCATTAATATGGACTTTGTAACTCATGGAAGGTGAATCACCACGTTTTCATATGGGTGACCTTGTAATTCACAGAAGGTAAACCACCATAGTTTGATATGGGTGACCTTCCATATTCAGTATGGTGGATTTCCAACACACCAATTCTTGTATAAAGATATATACATCCTTGACTATAAAAGCATGAGTAATGGATGTAATGTTATAGCTTCACATATTTTCTTAGAGATTGCATACATTGTACTCTATTTTCGAAGCAATAAAATCACTATGTTATTTTTCTTGTATAATCTCATGTTTTATTTTGTTATTCTCTCTTATTTTTGAATTGTACTATTTCATGATCATCTTTAACTCAATATTTTGATTTTTAGATCAGTCAAAATTATAAGTTTTGGATCTCACTTCCTCATCTTTTTTCAACATGAAGATTATGGGGGCACACATTGTACCTCTAAACACATTATACTTAACTTTTAAACCTTTTAGTGATATCAATCATTAGTTGCATCATTGTTTTTTCTTTAAATTTATTTTTATGTATCACTAACTTCACCATATTTTCAAAATTATCAAAGTCTTTCATCTTTCAAATTCCTATTTTCATTTAACCTTTTGCTAATATTGATTATCAATCAACAATATAGGTTAATTTACCATCATGTTGTGACAAGAAAGATAGAGTTGAATTCAAAATAAATTGTTATAAGGGACAAATATTGTATATATTATTGTCATCCTTTATCTTAGTGTTATAGCTTAATGTTATGAAATTTGCACCATAACTAGTTAACACAAAAGGACTATTTAAGTACAATAGTTAGTTAATATATTGGTTGTGTCATTTCACCAAAGCAAACTTGTAAGCCTATATAAGGTAAAAGGTTTTCAAATTATAGGATCGATATTTATTATGGAAAAAGTAGATGTAAAGAGGTTGATAATATAAATAATAGGTTTTGAGGTGTATCCATTTTTATTTTTGTTCTATAAGATCCTATGTACATGTATGGATAGCATAGTAAGTAGATTGCAGTAGTACATAACATAATGGTATCCCTATGTTAGTTCAAAAAAAGGAAACATACATAAATTAAAATCTTTAAGTTCTATGGTAAATTTAGGTAAACTCTTTAATAATTTTTTTGTTGGAGAACAAGGGGTTGCACTTGGGTCCCCCACCCTTGACAGATTACAACTATCTCCTTTAGAGCTTGAAATTTTACAAACAGATTCAATTATCATTTCAATTGAGATGATATAGCTAGATACCTATATCATTTTTCATAAAAAGTTTGAATTCTTGATTTTCATTTTCTAGATCTTCTTCAATTTTCTCTGTGAATACAAATATTCCAAAATCCAGCATCCTTCTTGATATTTTTCTGTAGCATCCTTTACAATACCAAAATTCTACCTCTATTGTCTAGGCATTACATCTTAGTAGAGTAATATTTCCAAAACTTTGCACTATCATAGTCCACTTTACCATGTCTAGATTGCTAGTTTCCTTCCTAAAGCATAACTGCAACCACAAGAATTATGTTAAATACTTTATATGAAAATACATTGATGTTATAAATAAAGCTAATATTACCAATGAAAAAATTAAATTAAATATTAATCATTATTTGATTTAGGCAGTCAACATTTTCTTATCAACTTCAGCTAAACTAACTACTGCCTCTAACCATGGAAAAAAAAATTAACTTCATGATCCTTAATTGAAACCCCTCTATTAGCTAGATTAAGCTATTTAATATTCATAATGAGGATACATCTTAATTTTCTCTTCAAAATTAAATATTTGCATCCTATATATTCACATGTCCATGGCCTTGGAATGTTTGAGTCATTACGCAATATCTAAAATTGCCATTAAACCCATATAAGATATCATTCAAGCAATAAATTTAACCACAAATATAATAGCATCATATTTTTCCTCTTAAAAAATATGTAAAATCGATAATCAATTCAAGTTTGTATGACCAATATATGCCTTGGAAAAATTATCACATAAGTGGTAATTCAAATTATCCTTTCTAAGAACATCTTATAATATCACCAAGGAAACATCTTGAACCATTCCAATGGTGGAGTTGAATATATATTTAGATACTAAATTTATGATCTGATTGAGGCATTTCATCAATATTACATTAAACTATAGTTGTGTAACTTTTCAAATAATTTCATAAGCAATACCTTGAATAATGTAGGATCATCATTATTATCAAGGATGCTTCTATATCAAAATTTCTTATACAGTTTTATGTTGAGCATGATGTGCACATATTTGAACCTAATAAAGAAATAAAAAATTATCAAATAATGTGGCCAAAGCCCCCACGTGAAGCTCAGTTAGCCAAGTCCCTCCAAATCCCTTCCTGTAAACTTTCTTCTCCCTCTTCTATGGTTGATCACATCTCAATTAAAAATTTTATCAAGACGTCCCCCTATTCTTTTTTAGGATTATTGAGTTGTCATTGATGTCAAAGGCTAACTTGGTTGTTGGCAATCCATGGTGTGCTTGGGTGTATTATTCAAGGCAAATATATTTTATTTCAAGGGTGATTTAATATGAAGTTTGATATATTTAAATTAAAAATTTAAATATAAATATGAAGCCAAAATTTGAGTATTAATGTAAAGTGTATGGGCCAACCACTTGGGCACCAAAAGCAAGGAAGAGAAAGGGTTATATAAATACAAGGCAAGTTCACTTTGGTATTATGTTTTTCTTTGAATATCTTTGAGATATACACAAGCACGATGAGGATGAAGATGCGAACAAGGAGAGGGATACACTGAATCCTTTGATGAAAACTATTGAAGCATATCATATTTGACTCGACAAAGGCAGCCTGAATAGATTTTTGGGATGCATTACAATTGTATTACGTATATTCAAAAAAATAGCGAAAGAGGAGAACCGAAGTTGAGGAAGAAAAGGTAGAAGTCAACATCGCTAAAAGTCTCACGGATACGTAGGAGGAAATCTGGTGGAACTCATGCACCTCATCGTAGTACAACAACACCAAAGGCACCATTGAATTGATGGAAGAGCTTTATCTTGAGAAGATATTTTTCACGATGTAGAGTAGGCAATCGATGAGGAGGTGAAGCATTCGGAAGGACCACAACGTAAGGCAATCAAGTTTGAGTCGAGCCATGCATCATTGGAGAGGAGCAACAGTGAGATACTTGGAGTCGTGCATAGTCGTTTAGGGTTTTAAAATTGAATACACAGTGGCAAAAGTGTTTTAGTGTCTAGAGGTACAAGAAAGGAGCTTGCATGCGTAGACTATTACAATCCAAGCATCATCCAATGGAGGCGTTGTATCCAAACATCATATGAGAGTTGAATCAGCAAGATGTTAAAAGAAGCAACATTTGATTAAGAGATAGTTGCAGTAAATAGTGAAGAAAATATCACCATCATTGAAGTACCAACAAAGGGCAGTAAAAGTGTGTATCCATTTCGAATGAGAATGAAATGGATCAGTGAAATGAAATAAGGTTATGTTATTTAAACTCTATTCTTTTTCATATTCAAACACCTTCTCACCTTCCTCGACATCAGAAGCAAGAGAATATAGTAAACGAAGCAGAGTATGAGATTTTAGCTACAACATCGACACAGCGATCAGAGCAAAGTGTGAGGAGATTATAATATTATCTGTCCAATGGACTTCACAATGAAAGTGTGAGGAGATTGTCTACCCAACGGATGTCACAATGAAAGTGAGTAGGAAATTACCTGTGATCCCAAGGAGAAAAATAGGCAAGTAGTATATTTTAAATTTGCTAAGGTTTATAAAACAACGATGATAATATATTCTTTGGCGGACGGTTTTACTTTTGGTTGGTATTTTTTGTAGGAGTGTTAATCCCACATCTATCCTACAAAGGGCATGGAACAGTATAAGAGCTATTTCTCACAATAAGTTTATTGTGAGCACCTCATGCTGCCCACGACGCCTGACTATATGCGGGCACACCCAGTTGGAGGGTGTAGGCGCCTTGCACACCACATGGCAGAAAACTAAAGAATCCTGTAATGTTTGTTAAATTTCAAATTTGATTGGAATTAGATCTGTGCAGTCTATCTTTGATCCACCATGAGTTAACCGTGCTCACAAGGAATTTAAAATTATTTTTTTAAGGTAGATTTGGAGGCCACATACAAAAGGAATGATAGATTTGAAGCAAGTCAAGGCATCACACAAAATGCACATAGCATCAAAGGATAGAGTAAGAGGATTAGTGCACATATTCATCCAAGCATTCAATTAAAAAGGAAGGACAAATCAGCCATCTACAAGAAGAAGAAAAGGTGCACAAGATAGTGAAAGAAGAGCAAGAAAGTAGCCCTCACAAAAGCATTCACTTCATACAACTTGCTAATCAAAATCAACATTTACAAGGTGAGTAACATTCATTATATTATTGTAAGTTTGATATCCAAGTGCATTAGTAAGTTGAAGAAGAAAACTCAAGAAAAGGGAATAATGAATGTTATTGTACTGCAAGTTTGATATCCAAATGCATTAGTAAGTTGAAGAAAGCAAACTCAAGAAAATGGAGGAATTTAAAGAATAAAAGCAAGGTACAATAGAAATTATAATATCTTCAAGAGCAAAGATTAGAGTGCAGATTCAAGAGGATCTTGTGATAAAATTATGTGCAATCTTGTATGCCATTATTGATCAGATTTTGGAGTAGAATTGAGCAGAGTTGTTGATAAGATTTGTGAGCAGAAATTGATGTCTTTGATGATCATATTTTGAAGAAGACCTGTGTAAATTTGTTAATCAGTTTTGTATTTTAAAGTTGGCATCTCAAGGAGATTGGTATCTCCCGTAGGTTGGTCCATACGTTATTGCAACAAGGATATTGGTATCTCCCATAGGTTGGTGTCGACATTTTGTACAAGGAGATTGGTGTCTCTTGTAGGTTGGTGCCTACAAATCTGAATAAGGAGATTGGTGTCTCCCGTAGGTTGGTGCCTACAAATTTGAATAAGGATATTGGTGTCTCCCATAGGTTGGTGCCTACATATTTGTATAAGGGAATTGGTGTCTCATGTGGGTTGGTGCCCACAAATTTTATTGAAGAAATAAAAACAATATTTTTTCGTAGTTTTCTCCCAAAAGGGTGTTTCCACATAAAATCCTTGTCTCTTGTGTGTGTGGTATTTTGTGCTTTGATTCATTATTGCATTCATATTATTGGTTATTGTTTTGGAAGGAAATTTTTTATCTTATACTATTCACCCCCCTCTCAGTATAAGCATGTATTTCTTCAATTGGTATCAGAGCGGGTTCCTTCGTGAAAGCCTAACCGCTTGAAGGAAGATCTTACAAGAACACACATGGCTCACCAAGAAGGTTTTTCGTCAAGTAGGGCTCTATTTTTTGATGGGACTAACTATGATTTTTGGAGTGTGAGGATGCAAACCTATTTGATGGCACATGGCTACGATATATGGAAATCCATTGAGGATGGGTTCACACCACCTAAAACCCCTCCCATGGATCGAGATGACAAGAAACTATTTGAAAATAATACCAAGGTAATGAATATAATATTAAGTAGGTTATGTAAATCAGAGTTTGTGAAATTCATGCAATGCACCTCAGCAAACGAACTATGGGACAAGTTACAAAGAACATATGAAGGAGACGACAAGGTTAAAATGGAAAAACTTCAAACCCACAGGAGAAAGTTCAAAGACTTAAAGATGAAAGATGAGAAAAATATTGTCAAATATCTGCTATGTGTTGATGAAATTGTCAGCACCATTCGTGGACTTAGAGAAAGTAATGATGAATCTAATATTATTCAAAAAGTTTTAAGGTCACTTCCCATGAGGTTTGATGCGAAGGTCTCGACGATTGAAGAAATAAAGGATCTTAAAACCTTAAGAATGGATGAGCTACATAGAATTCTTATAGCCTATGAGATGAGAACTAAAAAAGATCAAATATCCAAATGGGAGGCCACATTTAAAGCTTCAAAGAAGACAAAGAATAAGGAACCAGAGTCAAGTGAAGAATCGAGTAGCAAAGAAGAAGCCAACTTTGTACGAAGAAATAAGAAGGGATCAAGAAAACACAAAGGTAAGCATACTGTGAAATATTTTAACTATGGTAACATTGATCACTATGCAGCTAAGTGCCCACAAGATGGAAGTAGTAGCAGTGAAGAAGAAGAGGAATACAAGAAAAAGAAGGAAAGAAAATTTTATCATGAAAAGAAAAAGAGGCACGGTCAAAGCAAGCATGAGAAGAAGATCTATCAAAGGCACAAGAAGAGTTTTTATGTTGAAGAAGCAAGTAGTTCTTCTAACAGCAGTGATGAAAGCCTCTCCGATAGTGAAAGAGAAGAAATCATGTTTATGGCTATGGAGGAGAAAGAAGATGCTCCTATTGTAAAAACCAAGAAAAAGAGAAAGATCCAAAAGATGAAGAGGAAGCCATAGTTGACATAGAAGAGGAACTTGTTTTTGCTCTTGAAGAGTTGAAAATGCTTAGAAAGAAGAACTCAAGATTGAAGACTCAAGTACAAGAGTATGAGAAGACAAAGGCAAAGCTTTCATAAGATCTCACCGACTTAAAAGTGAAAATTGAAGAGGCAAAACGAATTGAAGAAGGTATGGTTGAGTAGTTAAAGACAAAAGAGTTGGAATGTGAAAAACTAGAACATGAGGTTATCTCTCTAAGGAAGGAAGTGGAAGAATCTAATTATAAGCTACATCAAAATATTAGGTTTGAGAAAAGCACAAAAATATTGGATGATATTATCAAAGCATAGAGATATTTGGTTATAAATACTGGACTTGGTTTTGAAGAAAGTCAAAAGAAACAAAAGGAGGAGTCAAGCTCAAAAGGAATAGAGGCATCAAAGAAAATAATTAAAGAAGAGCCTAAGACCTATGCTGATGTGTTGAGAAGTGGAAGCATAAATAAGGAATAAAATAAAGAATCATCAAGGAACAAGGTCCATCATAGAAACAATAATGAGATAACCATGCAACCATATCCTCCAAGGCAATTAGATAGGTTTCAATATTTCTTTCGAGGTTATTGATTTTCATGTCACCAATTTGGTCATAAAGTTGTACATTGCAGGGTCCATGCTAAAAATAATTTTGGCTTCACCAAGAGGAATTTCAATTCATTTGCACCTCTCATGGACTACAACATCATTTTTTACAAATGTAATAATTTTGGGCATACAACTAAATGGTGTAGAACGGTGTTTCTTGAACTTCTAAAATCAAGTAAGAAGGAGGATGGTCAAACTATTCAAAAGGATATGTCCTCCAAAGTTTGGAGAAAGAAAATGGAACAAGAAAAGGAGCACAGTAAGTTGGGAGTAGTTTCACTCCCATCTCATCATTTAATCTCTAAGCTAAAGCAATTAATAATGGGGTGTTATCAAGTGTCTTATCCTTTAGCCCCACGAAGCCTTTGCCATTGATGTCAAATGGGGATAATTTCAGTAAGGGGGAGCAGCTTGGAATTTCAGTAAGGGGGAGCAGCTTGGAATTTCAGTAAGGGGGAGCAGCGTGTATTTTCAGTAAGGGGGAGCAGCTTGTCAGGAGGAGCAGTTTGTGATCCTATTGCAAGTAGAGGATAGTTTCTTTGCAGGGTTGCCATCAATGACAAAGGAGGAGATTGTTAGAATTATTGAGTTGTCATTGATTTCAAAGACCAACTTGGTTCTTGGAAATTCGTGGTGTGCTTGGGCAAAAAAATTAAGGCAAATATATTTAATTTCAAGGGTGATTTAATATGAAGTTTTATATTTAAATTAAAAATTTAAATATAAATATGAAGCCAAAATTTTATTATTAATGTAACGTGTATGGGCCGACCATTTGGGCACCAAAAACAAGGAAGAGAAAGGGTTATATAAATAAAAGACAAGTTCACTTTAATATTATGTTTTTTCTTCGAATATCTTCGAGAAATACACGAGCACGGTGAGGATGAAGATGCGAACAAGGAGAGGGATACACCGAATCCTTTGAAAGTGGCTATCAAATCATTTCATATTTGATTAGGCAAGGACAACCCAAATATATTGTTGGGATGGATTAAAATTGTATTGCACATATTCATAAAAATAATGAAAGAGGAGCACCAAATTTGAGGAAGAAAATGTATAAGTCAACATCGCTAAAACTCTCATGGATACGTAGGATGAAATATGGTGGAACTCATGCACCTTGTCGTAGTACAACAACATCAAAGGTGCCATTGAATTGACAAAAGGGCTTTATCTTGAGAAGACATTTTTCATGATGCAGAGCAGACAATCGACGAGGAAGTGAAGCATCTAAAAGGACCACAATACAAGGCAATCAAGTTTGATTCAAGCCATGCATCATTGGATAGGAGCAACAGTGAGATACTTGGAGCCATGCATAGTCATTTAGGGTTTGAAAATTGAATACACAGTGACATAAGTGTTTTAGTGTCTAGAGGCACAAGAAAGGAGCTTGTGTGCGTAGACTATTACAATTCACGCGTCATCCAGTGGAGTCATTATATCTAAACATCATATGAGAGCTTAATCAGCAAGATGTTGAAAGAAGCAACATTTTATTAAGAGATAGTTGCAACAAATAGTGAAGAGAACATCACCATAATCAAAGTACCAACGAAGGGCAATAGAAGTGTGTATCCATTTTTACTGAGAACGACATGGAGTAGAAAAAGGAAATAAGGTTATGCTATTTAAACTCTATTCTTTTTTATATTTTAAACACCTTCTCACCTTTCTCGACATCAAAAGCAAGAGAATACAGGGAACAAAGTACAGTGTGAGATTTTATCTACATCATCAAAACAATGATCAGAGTAAAGTGTGAGGAGATTGTGAGACTGCCTGCCCAATGGAGGTCACAACAAAAGTGTGAGGAGATTGTCTACCCAACAAATGGCACAATGAAAGTGAGTAGGAAATTACCTACGAGCGCAAGGAGAAAAACGGGCAGGTAGTATATTTTAAATTTGCTAAGGTTGATAAAAATAACGACGATAATATATTCTTTGGCGGATGGTTTTACTTTTGGTTGGCATTTTTTGTGGGAGTGTTAATCCCACATCTGCCCTACAAAGGGCGTGGGACAGTATAAGAGCACTTTCATGCAATCAGTTTATCATAAGCACCTCATGGTGCCCATGACACCCGACTATACGCGGGCATGCCCAGTTGGAGGACGTAGGCACCTTGCATGCCACGTGGTGAAAAGTTGAAGAATCCTGCAGTGTCCATTGAATTTCAAATTTGATTGGAATTAGATCTGTGCAATTTTTCGTTGATCCACCGTGAGTTGACCGCACTTGCAAGGAATTTAAAATCATTTTTTGAGGTAGATTTGGAGGCCACATACAAAAGGAAGGACATATTTGAAGCAAGTCAAGGCGTCACACAAAATGCACATAGCATCAAAGGATAGAGTAAGAGGATTAGTGCACATATTCATCCAAGCATTCAATTAAAAAGGAAGGACAAATCAACCATCTACAAGAAGAAGAAAAGGTGCACAAGATAGTGAAAGAAGAGCAAGAAAGTAGCCCTCACAAAAGCATTCACTTCATACAACTTGCTAATCAAAATCAGCATTTACAAGGTGAGTAACATTCATTATTATATTGCAAGTTTGATATCCAAGTGCATTAGTAAGTTGAAGAAAGCAAACTCAAGAAAAGGGAAGAATGAATGTTACTATATTGCAAGTTTGATATCCAAGTGCATTAGTAAGTTGAAGAAAGCAAACTCAAGAAAATGGAAGAATTTAAAGAGTAAAAGCAAGGTACAGCAGGAATTATAATATCTTCATGAGCAAATATTAGAGTGCAGATTCAAGAGGATCTTGTGACAAAATTATGTGCAGTCCTGTATGCCATTATTGATCAGATTTTGGAGCAGACCTGAGCAAAGTTGTTGATAAGATTTGTGAGAAAAAATTGATGTCTTTGATGATCAGATTTTGGAGAAGACCTGTGTAAGTTTGTTAATCAGTTTTGTATTTTGAGGTTGGTGCCTCAAGGAGATTGGTGTCTCCCATAGGTTGGTGCCTATGTTATTGCAACAAGGAGATTGGTGTCTCTCGTAGGTTGGTGCCTATGTTTTGTACAAGGATATTGGTGTCTCCCATAGGTTGGTGCCTACAAATCTGAATAAGGAGATTGGTGTCTCCCGTAGGTTGGTGCCTATAAATTTGAATAAGGAGATTGGTGTCTCTTGTAGGTTGGTGCCTACGTATTTGTATAA
Organism: Wollemia nobilis; assembly: GCA_028583015.1. NCBI lineage: Eukaryota > Viridiplantae > Streptophyta > Pinopsida > Araucariales > Araucariaceae > Wollemia > Wollemia nobilis. The sequence goes on from JAQPPZ010014634.1 coordinate 7,395,716, forward strand.
GGGGATTGGTGTCTCCTATGTGTTTGTTTCCATGGAAATAAAAGCAATATTTTGTTATGGTTTTCTCTCAAAAGGGTGTTTCCACGTAAAATCCTTATCTCTTGTGTGTGTGGTATTTTGTGCTTTGATTCATTATTGCATTCATATTATTAGTTATTATTTTGGAAGGAAAATTTTTGGCTTATATTGTTCATCCCCCCTCTCAGTATAAGTGTGTGTTTCTTCATTCTTTGGTGTACGATAAGGAAGCAATATTACACATTCACATTGAGTTGTCATCTCTTCAATATTTGTAGTTTCTTGATGATAAGGATGATGAATTTGATCCCATGAGCATAAGGTTGGCTCAGCTATTACGGTTGGAAGAAGAAAAGGGGAAAGCATATAATTCTTTCATAGAGCATGCTCAGATAACAAAAAATTAGTTTAGCAAGAAGACTTCAGAGAAGGCATTTAAGGTGGATGATCTTGTGTTAAAATGGAATGAGAACAAGGTGAAGCCAAGCAAACATCACAAGTTTGAGGTAATTTGGGAGGGCCCATTTCAAATTTCCAGTGTGATTCAAGTTAATTCATATTATCTGCAAGATATGGATGGTCGTGTATTGTCGATTCTAGTGAATGGTCTTCATTTGAAGGCCTGCTACCAGTAAAAAAAATGAGATCAAGAATGTAAATATGTACATAGTTTGCCAATTTGATTTTTATGTTTTATGGGTCAAAACTAAAAAAAAAAAAGCAAGTCTTCAGGGAGCGAAAGTCATTTTTGCTTGGCAAAGGAAGGTTCGCTGGTGAAAATCATTTTTGCTTGGCAAAGGAAGGTTCACTGGTGAAAATCGTTTTTGCCAGAAAAACTCCTTTTTTGCCCCTTCTTTTTCAGGAGAAAAAATAAGAACTTCCCCTGATTTTCGATACTAAAGTTAGAAAATTCACCCAAAAAGAGAAAAGCGCTATCTTGCTTACATACCTTGCTTTTTTTGGTAACTAAGATATTAAAGGACAATTTTAGCACTTTAAATCAGTGAAACACATGTAGGTTTTAATTTTTTTTGCTTTTTTAGTGAATGGAGTTAAGCATGCCAAGTTTTGAGCTTTTTCGCCAATCAAGGATTATTTTTAGGCATTTGACCAATTTGGCATGCTTTTCGAGCATTCAAGTTAGTGAAATTTATTATCAGAGTGAAAGTGGGTGAAATTGCTTTTCGCATGCTTTTCAACGAAACTTTCAAACGCTACTTTTTCACCAATGAAATTAGAAGAGGGTGCTTTTAGCACTTTAGCTTAGTGAAGACTCTCAGTTGGATTAGAAAAGATATTTTCAAAAGGGGAAAAAAATATTTCACATGCCTTTTTGCCCAGTTGACGTTTTAAAGAAAAATGAAAACACAAGTTCACTCGAAAAGGTATTTTAGTCTGTATGACATCCTTTTGGCAATGAAAATCTAGTTATGAGCACAAGTTAAAGGTAATTTTGCCAACGAAACTGCCCAAAGATTTTTTTATGCCTAAAATCAACAAAAAATGATGATTTCATTCAAGAAGCACTCTAGTTACGCAATTCAAGGTAAAAAAGTAGCGAATCACATTCCCCAGGTCAATTGTTGACAACCAAATAGCATGCCTCAAAATTGAAAGTGGTTGGGCATGGTGTTCAAAGAAGATTTGCAGCGTAAGATGTTATGAATCATTAAAAATTATGAAAAAGCATGCTAAGCGAGGGAACCAAGGAGCACATTCACCCGAATTTAGTGTGTGCACCACATGCATTAAATCAGGTTGTTGAGGTCGACCATTATAAAAATATTGAACCTGTGAGGCTTATAAACAAAGAAAATCAGAGTATTTTATCAGGGGTATTGTAGAATTGTTGCAGAATTGTTGTCGAATTACTGCTTAATTGCAGAACTGTCAACATATTGCAGTGAAGTTTCTCAAGGGCAAAAATGGGTAAGAAAGTCGTAGAATCAAAGAAGACGCAGAAAAAAGCCAAGAAAGCAAGGAGGAATAAAGATGAGGAATTAGAACCATATTACGATGCATTAAAAAAAATTAGCAATTGTGCCATTTCGAACAAGGGCATGGAGGAATTACATTGAGATGTGGAGTTTGTAGTGAAGCAAGGATTAATGCCTAAGATTTAGCAAACTTTAGCATACTATGCATATATTTTTTGGTTCCTGTGTACACCGGTTCATGCTTGCCTAGAGCTTATTTTGGCAATTTCAAAATTCTACAATATTGCTACGAGAGCCATTCAAAATATGAATGGGGATAGGTTGTTTAGCATCTCAACCAATGCAGTCAGAGAAGCATTCACTTATGGGGTCAGACCTCCTTTAGATGTAATGTTCAGAAAGTTCAATCTCACGGAGCAAGAGGAGAGATATCAGTCAACTGTGCCATTGAGCTAGTTTATGGAGAGTTAGTTGATAAAGACTCCATATTTTGGATAGTTTTCAGCTTTTCCAAAGCCTCTAATAGATTTTAAGAGCCCAAAATTATATTCAATGTTGGCATGGATTGTTGGGTTGTCCTCAGATTCCATAGTGCATAAATGACAAGCATCGCTTGCACAGTGTATCTCATAGGTGGAGTTTTACGTCTCGACGGCTATGAAGGTGAGCACTAATCCAGTTTTCTTTGACTGGGTGGATTACATGGCTCAAAGAATGCACACACAGTTAGAGAAGGTGTAAAGTGGAGAAGAGGCAACGTTCAAAAACTGTTCATTCTTGGTGTGGTATTTCTTTTTCACATGCACCAATATTTTTCATTTATAGCTGAGAAGCAGAACGATGAAGCAGAAAAAAATATATATGTTTATTTATGGACTCAAAGGTTGTCGAGAAGGGAGTCCTATTATAATTTCAACCATATATTCTTGGGCCCGACCCTCGAGCTTATTTTCGATGCATGTGAGAGAGTGCCGAGGGTGATGAAGGAGGAGATCATCACAAGTGAGAAAGGTGATATCTTCCTACTGATGCAAGGTGTCGTGGTACAAATTTTTTTCTTTACTGGCAAGTTGTTCCTCCTTCCATACTTCACTTCAGAATGTATTTTTGCATTGGAGGTCGCCCAACAGAGCGATTTTGCTAATGACACATATGGGTCAAGCAAGGGAAATCGGGCTACATGTGACATGCCATTTCACTTTGATGATATTGAAGTAAACCAAGTGGGGAAAAATGAGCTAATTTCTAAAACCCTCTATGAACTTGGTTTGGTCAAATTGACCCAACGGTGGAAATATGACCCTTTGGATCATTTTGTAAAGTTTATTAAAGCGAAGAGTTTTCATTACTATCCTAGGGAAGATATTATGTAGCAAAGGAACAATCCAGAAGGGCACGATCTTAAGTGGCACATTGAGAAGATGACATCACTCCCTCCATGGCATGACTTATACAATATGGAATTTGAATATAGTGCTAGAGTCCAGAAGCACAAGATTCCTCCTCTAAACTTGTTTAGTAAAATAAAGAATCAATTGTTCGATTGTTATGAGGAGAAAATTACCAACTAGTGGATTATGAGGGCCCACCAAGAAAATACTGGGTCATCCTATGGCTTGGTGATGGATGAGACATTTTTAGATATATATAATGAGCATTGTGACAAGTACCAGCTGATAACTTTCGCTAAAGTTGTGCCTTGAAGCTTTTAAAGATCTGACAAAGAAGAAATCATGGCTGGAAAAGAGTGGCTGGTAGCTGAAGAATCACCACTTGTAGAAGAATAAAAACAATTATCATTGAAAGAGTAGCTTCAGTACAAGAAAAGGAGTGTGGGTGAGGCACTTCCTTTTCCAAACGTATCTAAGAAGTCGAGAACTGATGCAGTATCTTCATCTAGCACAAACCCTCCTATAGTTTTAGTCACACATGATGACATTTCAAAGATGTTTCCTTTGGTCTAGGAAGAGCAACTTGACCAGAAGGTTAAGGTCATTAATATTGAGGAGGAGGCAGAGGAATATTGGTCCAAGAAAAAATTAGTGTCGTAGCCACCTTTATCATCGACTCAAATGGTGTTGGAACCCACAAGTACATTTTCTCTATCTTCTTCCCTTGATCATGAGCATTTGGTGACTATTGCATCCTATTCAACAGTTTTCACTTTCATTTCACCCCCATCTAGCATACCTTCCACTTTAGGTTCACTCCCCATTTCTCAGTCACCGGTCACCAATGCTCCTTCTTCTATTCCCTTTCCTTCTATTTCCCTTTTTTTTGTTCTTTTGAATTCGCACCCAATCCATTTTCACGTTCATTTTCACTATCTTCATCTTCCATTCCGATTAGTTCTCTCATGGCTCTAAGTACAAAAACTCCTTCTCGTGTAAGTGTAATTGTAGCCGAATCCTATATTTCCATTCTATCAACCACTCTCATTTTTGTTTTCCTTTGTGAGCTAGACCCTTAGTAGGCTCTTTGTTCCTTTTCCTCGTTTCTTGAATTGCAAGCACTGCCAGAGTCAGAGATGGAAGTTGTGCCAAAGCACCCTATTTCTAAAAATATCATTCAAGCCCGCCATAGTTCATCATGGTGGCTAAAAAATTGTAAGCAAAAGGAGGCTCAAGCTCCAGTGAAAAAAATGAAGAAGGTCTCTTTTGATCCTAAAGCTATGGAGTCCCACACGGTGAAAATGATTCCATAGGTCCAAAAACCCCAAGGAGAGATGGCTCTAAGTGACTATGCTTATGAATTTATTAAAGAGGACCTTATACATATTGATGTTACGAAAAATATGGGGAACATTTAGGTGGATATGAGCTCAATCTACTTACACGACGAGTATTTCAAGAAGAACTTTTTCAAATCTAAAGCAAAGATCACCGAGTTGGAAGGTGCCCTAGCCAAACATAAGGCCCAGCTGGAAATAATAGAACTAGAGGTAGAGCATTGGTAGTAGAAGGCAGATGGATTGGAGAAATAAATTGCAAAATATAGGCAAGCGGTCAAGGAACACCAGAAATCCTGGGAAGAAGCAAAACAACAAGTGCAAGCATTGGCTTCCCAACTCAATATTTTACAAAATCAGCTGGTTGAAAATGTAGTATAATAAATGGGTTTTTCCAAGGAGAAAATCAAGGAAGCTCATCATATTTTGACTAAATACTATGCAAAATGGGCATCAAAAGCACTCTTGGTTCTGATGTATATTCAAGAGGCTCGAACAATACTTATATTTGGTGAGGAATCATTATAATATGTCGATGAGTAGCTAGAACCAAAATTGGAGATGGCACTGAATATTTAGTCGTTAGCTCATTCTAACCTTCGATGTAGACCCATGAGTGGGATGGATCGAGCTTGATCTAAAGCTCGGATAACATTGCATAGTTATTTTTCTAGATTTGATCTAGCTAGAGAAGGTCGTAAGCTACTTGATATGTATGAGAATGAGTATTGTATTTTACTTATTTATTTCGAGGTTATAGCTGATACTGAATTCTCGAGTTTCACTGATAACCATGGGGATATTTTGTTGAAGTGAGAGCTGGAGGCAGCCTGGAGAGATTTTGCAGAGGATACCTCAGAGATTGATAGCTGGACAAAACCAATTATAGAAGAGCAAGTGTTGTTGTTCATGAAGAAGCTCACCCGCATTAAGTCATCCTTGCTAGAGTTGAGCCAAAGAGCCAATCATATTAGCTTAGACCAGATCCAAACATTGTGTTTCATTATTTATTCACTCCATTATCCTTCAATGCTTGATTCAAATTCTTGGGATGAGGCGGTTGCAGTATATGAGACCACCAGTGCACATCTCAAGGAGGAGGAACAAGCACATGCAAAAAGAGAGCAAAAGGAAGCTACAGAACGAAGTGAATCATCTAATGCAGTGAGTGAAAGTGAGATTTGATCCCAATGGATAAAGGCCTAGGATCGATTGCATCCAGACAAGTCAAAAACCCTACGAGCCACCAGAAGTGTTGGTAGTTTTGCCACTCTAGAACTTTTTTGTAAAAAAATCCAAGTATAAGATATAAATTCTGCATTTTTGCTATTATCTTCAACATTTTGGTGTTTTCATTGGTTTGTTTTGGTATTTTCACTGGTATAAATCTCTCTTTCAATACCTCTTTCAATTTTGGCAAAGCTCAAACTTTAGATGACTTCACTAATAAATTTTGATAAAATTTTATCGAAGTATAAAATGAATTTTGTCAGCGAAATTATCATTCGGGCAGTTTCGCCCCTGTTTGCAACAAAATTCATTTTTTGCCCCAGGCACAGCAAAATGACTTGCTGGCAGTTTCACCAGCGAAATTCCTTGTTGGTAGTTTCGCCCAGTTCGTAGTGAAATTCCATTTTTGAGCGAAATTGCAGACCAAATCAACTTTCGGGTGAAATTATCAACGAATTTCCTTTTCGCTCCCATTTTCAATGAAATACATTTTTGAGTATGTTCTAGAAAAAAATATTGATGAGAGCACATTCTAGGCGCAGGACCAGATGAAAGCCTTTTTCGGGTGCAATTACAGTGAAACTACATTTCCAAGTAGTTCACAGCGAAAACCCATTCCAGGTGAAGTCATGGCAAAAAAAAAAATTTGGGCGAAGTCCCAGTGAAATTCGTTTTTGCCCCCTTTCCTAGCGAAATTCCATTTTTACCCATATTTTCAGCAAAATTATTTTTCGCCCCAACGCCTTGGCAAAAATCATCTTTGTCATATCCCCTCCGGGCAAAATTATTTTTCATTTTTGGAGAAGTGCAAGGATTGGTAAATTTAAATCTTGAGGCAAAGAAGCTGATATTTCTAGAATTATTGTTGAATAATTATCGATATTAAATGTCGGTTCTCTTCGCCTTTAACTCTGGTATAATTTTGTTCATTTTCGATACATCGTCCACTGTGGTGACGCTCATTTTCGATGCACTGACTATCAAAATGAATTTTCATCGTTCCTTCTTATTGATTTCCAAGATGTTCTTCACTGAATAAGGATCACTGCTTCCCAATATGTTCATTGATTTGTTCGTTATTGTTGCCGAGGAGAAAATTGTTGCTGATCAATATTTGACTAGTTGACATTTGCTTTAATGCTAATTTAATGTTGGAGGTAAAATCCTCTATAAATACTAAGAAAATTGATGTAAAAGAAAGAGGAACATTTTGCTAAAAAACCTCTTTAAATTTTAAATTTTGCCTCAATTGAAAGACTTTGGACTCTAGTTCCTAGATCAATTGTGTATGTGATTGCTTTTTGCCTATTATTTATGCTATATTCATTGCCTTTATTAGATAAGTTAAAATTTTGCATTTGAATTTAATTTTTGATGAAGAAATGAATATTGAAATGTTAACTGGAAATCATATTTGCAATCTGTGATTGGTTCCTATACTCTTCTTTATGATGAATGCTGGTTAGAACTTGATTTGATGATTTAGTAGTTAGTTCATTCCCCACTTCATTTTTTGGAATTACAGCCATATTTCCCATGTCTTTCTGTTAATCTCTCTCCCTAAGCTTTATACCAATTTTTATATTAGTAAGGGAACTAGCCCTCTCTGGAGATTGGCCCGAAGGACATATCTTTCCTTCGACCTTTCAATGTTGGTCGGGTCTAGGCCACATATTTTTACACTTAGGCAAATTTGTGACCAACACCCCCATTATTGTTTCCTTGATTTATAAGCAAAATCCTACAAGTTGAGCTTGCAAATTTTTAAATGTCATAATAGCATCCAACTGGTGTATGTCCATTCATTCTCTTATTCCTCCAATATATGAATAATTCCAAATGATCGTGATCCTTAATCACTATGGTTTTTCAAGGGCCCCTCAAATAATGATATTTGTCCTTATCTCTTCCTCTTGATGGGCCTTTAGCTAATCAACCTTATTGACCTCGTTTTAAACATATGAACAAAGGGCTTTGAGTTGAACATCCTTCACAAATGGCTAGGGGTCCAACTATGAATGATAAGGAACATAAAAACCATAGACATAAAATTAACAAAGCAAATTTTGGATATTAGGAGGGTTTTCTTAAAATGTTTTGTAAAATAAGATGGGTTGTGTTACATACTTGGGTTCCCTAAAGTAAATCTAGGTTAATTGCTACAAGATCCACTACTCTCGAAAATAAAGCATAAGCTCTCGAAGGAGGTCTACAAGCAAGGAGTTTGTTCATCAACTTCCCTATTCTATTAATTATAGTTTTTAGCTCATCTTTTATGCTGACAAGCTCCTTCTCCAATTCATAAAACCTTTCTACCTATGGCTTAGCCTTATTATACTTTGTTTCCCAAGTATGTAGAAAGATATACCACCTCTCCTTAAGATATTTAATCTAATTTTCTGAGATGTGTTCATTAGATGGTTCTTAGGTCATATTCTTCTATTATTATATCATATATGTGAACCTTGAATATTGTTCTACGTCATCTACTTCTTCATGTTATACTAGCCTTGCCTACTAGAATTCATCTTGTTGTGATGGCTTTGAGTGTTGAGTTAGATGAGCACCTTCTAATATTACTTTCTAATTATCATAATACATTGAAAAAGAAAGAGTCCTATTGATTCTAAAAATCTAGGGAGAAATGGCTCAAGGAAGGAGATAGAAATATTAAAGAAATTCATGCTATAACAAAAATAAAATTTTCTTTCTATCACAACAAAATATTTTAACTCCAGATGGAAGAAATATTAAGGAAGAAGAAGATATCAAAGATAATGAAGCAATTAATTATTTCAAAAATATTTTATCATATATTGGGCAAGACAAGGAGGCACAAGATAAGATTTTATAAAATGAATAAGATATATATGGAGGAGCTACATGAAGTAGTTTTATTTTTCCTTCCTTACAAAGCACCTAGCCCCGATGGATTTCCTATAATTTTCTTTCAAAAGTTTTGGGATTTATTGAAGAGTGATATGTTAGTTGTGGTTGAAGAGGACCAAAAAAAGAAGGCTATCAATGTCACTTTTATTACGTTGGTTACCAAGAATGACAAGAAAAAATATTATGATATTTTTCATCCAAAAAGCCTTTATAATATGATTTATAAGATCATTTCAAATAATTATGGCAAAAAGTTTGAAAGGCGTCTTGTATTATCTCGTAGGAACAACGTGGTTTTGTTCATGGTAAACAAACACTTGATGGTGTAATCATTGCATAGGAGGCCATATATTATCTTCATTCCATGAAAAGGCTAGGTATGCTTATGAAATTAGATATGAACAAAGCATATGATAGGGTTTCCTAGAGTTTTCTACATGATATTCTCAAAAGGTTTGGTTTTGATTACAATTGGTGTAAATAGATTAAATGTTGTTATAACACTACAAAATATTCTATTTTGATCAATGGTTCTCCTATTGGTTATTTCAAGTGATCTTTTGGACTCTATCAAAGGTAATCCACTATCTCCTTATCTACTCATTATTCTTGTGAAGGTATTGTTGGAATAAATTACATTATTTGGTACATGCTATTGTACCATCATGGGCACACTTAGATTAGGAGTTTGTCTTAATTAGGATTTAAATATTTACTTTATGCAAAGGAATAAATGCATAATTATTATTAGAATGTGCAATGATGTAAATGTGCATGTTGTCCACATGTACATGAGTCCTTAAAAATAGGAAGATGAAGAGTCATAGGAATATGGAAGGCCAAGAGTCATGTCTTATTATATATAATCCTTCTTAGGTGATAGCAAAGAGAGGTTTTTGGAGTGCACAAGGTAGAATAGTAGTAGATACAATGTAGATCATATAAGCAATATGGAGTGCTTGAGAACTCTATTTCAAAGCAATGTACTATTTTTGTGAGCTTTCATTAATGGTTGATTTATGAGTATTTTTAGAATTTTCTCATCATATTCTCATGCTTAGTATATTGTAATTTTCATATATTTAATATTGCATGCTCTTTTTATGCCTTGTGGTAGTTATTTAATTAAATATATATCATCAAAAGCTAACAGTGGTATCAGAGCCACAAGGGAAATTGATAGGAGATAGGGAGAGCCACAAGAAGATTGAGAGGAGATAGGAGATATTATTTTAAAAAAATTTAGAATTTTTGAAATTTCTATTTGGCTAGAGTCTTTCTACAGAATTGCAAAAAAAACTTGTGAAGACTAGGACTCAAAATTTATTTCACTAGTTTGACAAATCAACTAGTAAAGTTCATTATCTTTAGAAGTTAAACAATTTCCATTATCATTTTCTAGTACTTTGTTGTAGAGAAGAGTTGATTCAAAGAAATTTGATAAGCTTCCTAAAATAGCTAGGAAGAATATCTTCTTTGGAATTGATCCAGTATTTGAAGCAACAAGTTGAAGATTGAAGAATTTGGATTTCTAAAGAAAAATATCCCATTGCAGGATTTGCAGATTGAAGATTCCAAGTAGAAGATTGAGAAGAGAGGAAGAGGCCAAAGGAGCCACATTGAAGACTGTAGATCAAGGAGGAGGTCCAAGGAAGAAGGCTCCATTGCAGATTGAAGATAGAATATTAAGGAGACTCACGAAAGAGATCTCCATAGAATATTAAATATTTAGGAGAACCAAGAAGGAGGTCCTCGTAGAAATCTAAAGATTAAAGACATCAGATTGAAGAAAGAAGAAAGTAGCTCTAGAAGGAGGAGACCCAAGAGAAAGGTTCTATTTAAGAACTTCTATATTTGGAAAATTGAATATTAAGGATAGAGGAGGTGTTAGAGTTAAAGTGCACTATGCCTTCAGTTTGACACTTGTCAGTTTCATTGACAAGTGTCATGTTCATCATATAGGCCTTCTGCCTATATATGTAACACATTTTTATCAATAAAATAATCCCTTCAGTTTTCCCTCCTAACATTTGGTATCAGAGCAGGCTTTACCTGCCCTGTGAAAACCCTTGAGGGGGGATTTCCCTCATGGAAATCCTCCCTCCCCATTTCTTCCTTAATTTTCCCCCATTTTTTTCCAAGCCTAGGGAGTATGCTCTTCATTTTTTAAAAATGGATCAGAAACTAGATAGCTTGAAAATTAATGGCTGCCCCCAATTTTTTTTTAGATCCATTTTTCCCAAATCCATTAGAGTACAGTCTCTCTTTCAGATTCGGCTTGGAAGGTCTTCCAGAAAATTGGGCCACCGAATTTATGTTTATGACCAGATTCATGGATGGGATTTGAAACCGGTTCAGTTCTCTCATGAAGGGGGATTTCCCTCATGGAAATCCTCCCTCCCAGACCTCTTCTAATTAAAAGTGACAATGAAAGGGATGAAATTTTTTTCTAACGATTTTTTTTCAAAGAAGTTTTATGGATGCATTGTTCCGAAAGATGATGTAGATGCCCCGTGTTGAGCAGTTGATGCTATGATTTTTTATTCCTCGTGCAGGATACCCTGTGCACAGATATTGGTGGTTGCACAGGAGAGGAATGATAGGTTGTTCTGGGAGTGTTCATGCAACTCACAGTCAACCTGACAAAACTGCCACACCCTCTTCAAGAGAAGGACCATGGCTATTATTTGAACTCACACAGTGATTGACAGAGAATCCGGACGCTACAGCAATGACGTGAAAATCTGCCGAAGTGTAAAGATCCAGCCGCTCCATTTCCTGTTTCCTACGCTTTGTGACGACGGCGTGAGCGATATCACAGGAGTTTTTTCAGTCAATTTTTTTTTCAAATCAATGTGAAGATGTGGGAGCTCTTGGTGGGACGTCAGAAATGCTGCGATCACGGTGGGAGTTGCGCAGGCACACTGATTCGGAGTGTTCAAGTCGAATCTGTTGATGGCGTTGGAGCACCAAAAGCTGGATCCAGTTTACAGGCCGCCTCCTAGTCAAATTCCCAGATTTTGTGAAGAATTTGGCACCGATGACAAGGAAGAGCGTGGAGGTTCTGTTCCAGTTTAGTGTGGTGCACAGGCACGAGGGGGAGGAGCTAGACCTAAAGAGGATCGAAATCCAGGCAAAATCTAGGTATGGGCACTGGCATTGCTGGCCTTGTGGAATCCAAGCACGAAAAGAGCCTGAGCAATGAGATTACGATCGAAGTTTCTGTTAACGGGGTGTCTGCCATTGCTGAGACGGACCCAGATTTCATATGCGCCACGGTGGACTGGTGGCCGCCGGAGAAAAGTTTCCAGGCCTTGTTAAAGGCCATTGTTGTTCCTGCTATTGTTATTATTGAGCTGCTGCCTGGCGCTTGGCAAGAGCTGCTAAGCAATTTTCCTTCGTAATCCTTTTGCAAGAAGAGATTCGATCCAAAGATGGTCGAGTCCTCAATGATGTCCTCGAGATTTGATGGTTCCGACGGTGCTTCTCAGAGTTTTGGCGGGGGTTCGAATTCTTTGGATATTTAGCAGCGGCAATGCGCAGGCAGCCACGGCGTCTACGATTCTCCACCATCAGATGAATAATTTTGTTGCGACGGGGGCGGTTTCCAAGCGTCGACCCCGGGACTTTGGATGAAGTGCTGTCAATTGACGAAATTTTGGCCGCTAATGGACCAGTCGATGCTCTAGCGTACGCCGTTGCTCAGGGACTTTTCGTGCCATAAGCATGGTCAGTCGCCGCGTCGTCCCATCCCGACGTCGAAGACTGGCGTCCAACTCCTCTATCCCGTCATTTCTGGTATCAATCTGGTAGTCCCGTCATTTTTTGATGTGGAGGTTTTTTATTTTTAAAAATGAGTGGGGCCTTTATTCAAACTACAAGTAGGAGAGCCCACGTAGCCCATAATGCCTTTCAAAGCACGGGGGGCATTTAAAGTTTTTTTTTAAACTGAAGATGATCTGCATTCTGTGGAGACTGACAGTGAAGCTCTAGATAGATGGAGGACTGGATTTTTTTAATGAATGTGATTATGGCCACACCATGCATTTTAAATACATTTATTTAATGTGTGAGGGAATATAGTTGTGCATGCTTTATTAAAGTGGAGGGGACCACTTTGTTTTATTGGGAAATTGACTGTAATTCCCCTGTGAGGGAAATTTTAAGACTGTGTTCATTCCGCCTGAGAGCGATGCCGCTATTGAGCGATGTTGTCTTTTTTCTGCCTTAGATAGGCATTATGGTTTTTCCACATGATGAAGGCCCCTTTGATGGTGGAATATAGGGGTATTTATAGTCGTTGGAAACGTTTTTCCGTGACGGACACAATGGTGGTGTCATATTGTAATTTTGTTGTTGTTTCAATTAAGTTTTTTTGCCTCAAAGTTTTTCTACCTTGGAGTGCACTTTCGGTTGTACCCGACACTCCCAAGGTAATTTTATATGTGATCCTTGTACCTAGTGACCTTTTTTATACACTCGACGAATGCAGCGGTTGGTTACCCATGCATTTTGGTGGGATGACATGGTCACCATAAGGACACTTATACTAGGGACTACAGACAAAGACACCCTAGACTCTATCCAAGGTCTTTTCCGAATCTACTTCTGAAGACTACAGACGAAGACACTTCAGAAGATTCTCTTCTTTTCATCTTCTCTCCTCCTATTTTTATCTATGGCTCATTTTATTGTATTGAGTGCATTTTCGACAGAGACCGACACTCTTATATGGCTCATTTTTTCTTTCATTAGGTGCATTTTTGGCAGAGACCGACACCTTCTAGATTGAGTTCACCATGAGGAGGGATTTCATACTCATGGTGAATCTAGTTAGTGACCTACGAGTGGCAACATCCTCTGAGGATGACCTGCAGAGGCAACAGACCTAGATGTGGTTGACCCTGAGGCACCCATGATGACCCTGAGGCACTTAGACGGCTGACCTAGTGGCAACAGAACCGTTGAAGTGGTTGACCCTGAGGCAACAGACCGAGATGTATACACAGTGGATCTAGCGTTATTCATAGTTGGAGAGCCAAGCGCACAGAGCACGAGCCTAGACCAAAAAAAAAAAGAGGATGATAGGTTATTTTTTAGAGAAGTCAATGTTAAGGGGGAATGTTACCTAATGTTGACTTGCTTTGTTTTTTCTTTAGTTAGGATAGTGCACTTTAAGGGGGAATGTTAGAGTTAAAGTGCACTATGCCTTCAGTTTGACACTTGTCAGTTTCATTGACAAGTGTCATGTTCATCATATAGGCCTTATGCCTATATATGTAACACATTTTTATCAATAAAATAATCCCTTCAGTTTTCCCTCCTAACAGGAGGACTAGGAAAATTCCTATTGAAGATTGAGAAGTTACAAAATTTGAAGACCCAAAATAAGAGGTCTCAAGAAAAGTTGGAAGGAGAAAGAAGGAGGCTAGAGAAACCCTATTGAAGAAGTTGAAGAAGTGGCCATTGGAGAAGATCTAAAGAAAGCTTAAGGGAGAATATTGTAAGCAAGGAGAAGTTATTTATAAAAGTAATTTGGGATAATTATCGTCATCTAATAACAAGCCCAAAAGGAAGAAGGATTTGGCAAGAAGTTTGCCAAATTTTTGAAGAGATTTTCAAAGATCTCAAGACATTCATATTCTTGAGAGAGAATGCCAATAAATAGGCCAAGGTTGAAGTTAGAATTCGACAAGGAGGTTGATAAGAGGCCACCATATTTGAGAGAATTGAATATTACCATTGAAGACTTGAAGGCTGATTTGTAGAAGAGAAGATTATTGTTTTTATAGTAGAAGTTGAAGAGTCACAAGACAACAAGAATCAAGGTGACATAGACTTGCATGATAGAGGATATTTAGGTAAATTTTGAAGAGCCCTTGAACAACCAACTTGAAGGAAGGCTTGAAAACAAGGAAAGTTGCAAATTGGAGGAGTTTCCTAAAAAATTTGAGAGAGTTAAGGACAAAAAAATGGAGGAGAAATTGGCTGCATTAGAAGCTAATTATTTCAGAGTTTAGGACAACAAGAAGGCAAAATTCAAGTAGAAAAGAGAGCTACAAATTTACAAAATTTAGGGTAGTAAAGCACAAGGAGTTGAAGCTGCAAAAATCACATAACCAAGATAGCAAATAGGTGAATCAAATCACCAAGGAAGCTTTCTGCAAAGGAGGCCTAAATAAGGTTTGTGCATTGGTGCTATTAATTTTTTATTATTCACGTATTATTTAAGTCTTTAACACCATATTTGAGTAGCAAAAGGAAAATGCTCAAGTTTACATCATCTAAGTTCAAAGAAGAATTAGTTATATTGGTGCTATACAGGTTATTATAAGCATTTCATTTTAATATTATAAGAGCACCACATTAGAGCCATTAAAGTCAACAAAATAGAGCTCTAAATATTAGTGTCTGCAAGGTGAAAAAAGGAGACATCTTGGGTATCATCAAACATACACATTTCAAACAACATAAAGCAAATCAAATATTGCTTAAAAAATGAGTTATAAAGGAAGAAAGCATCAATCTCAAAAGCATGCTTTAGACTTATCAAAGTGTAGATTTTTCTAAGGTCTACTGAGCAAAAGAAGGAGACTCACTATTAAACAAAGGCAACACAGATTTCTAGTATCTAAAGACACCAAGAGGTGTGCCAAGTATTAAAATACTTTGATGAAGGTAAGATTAACAAAGGCATAGAAATAACTACCATAAGCAATGCCATATTTTTTAAGATAGCCACTTGCACCAAGGAATGCAATGTAGAGTGTTGAGTAATAGTCATTATTCGACCAATGAAACCGTCACAAATTACAAGGTTGAGCCACCAAGGTTGCACCACTAGTGTAAGGAGAATAAGCATAGTCTCACTACCAACATTAACATCACGGGTCGTGGCATACAAATAGTCAGCATCTAAGAGTGAGTGTTAGAAAACAAGAAGTCGAAGATCCAACATCTTGAAAAAAACACCACCAAACCTAAAGAAATATTTGTAATAAAGGAATCATCCATGTAGAAACTACCATAGGAAGATAGCGTTGGAGAAGTAACAGTGAAAGAATCGTAGTGAACGTTGGTAAGCATAAAGAAGTTTTGAAGTGATTGAAGGCCAAAAAACAAGAACAAAAACTAGGATGCATAAGGTGCATGAAAATGAAGGCCAAGTGTTAAGAAGCCATTTGCCACGTGGAGGAAGTTACATATTCTATTGGAGGACATTACATATTCCATTAAAGGATGTTACATATTCCATTGAAGAGAGATACGTTCCATTTATAACATTAAAGAAGTCATAATACACTCATACCCACAAAGTATAATGCTCTTGGCAAGTGTTAAGCAAGAAAAGTTGGGTAGAGCACCACAGGAGATGATAAAATGAAGTGCAAAGATCTCTAGTGCCACTTGGCACTTGATACTCAGAATATCAGTTAAGATTAAAGGAAGGTGCAACATCTAAAAAGCATCTATTTAGTACATGAGCTGAAAATAGCCTGTGAACAACAAAGGGAGCGCGTGGAAATCAGAGTTGAGCACCTTGGAGTAGTTGGAGAGTGTAGAGGAGAGTCAAACCTCACGAGACCGCATTGAATGAGCAAGAAGACACATTGATTGTAGCAAGATAGAAGTCTTTCTTAAGCGCAGGTTTCAGAGTTATTGCAAGTCAAGCTTGGTGCATCGCATATACAAGAAGGTAAGAATTATTTAGTTCATAACCTTTGCAAAGTTTAAAGGGAATATAAGGCATTTTTTTAAGGATATAATTAATTAAGTTCTTATACTTAAGGTTATTTGAGAAATAGGATAAATAAGGTGATATATTATAACCTTGGATAAAGTATTGAATGCCTTAGAAGATATTTGAAGAGAGAAGCATTGAAATTAATATATTCAATTCATATTGCATTAAAATATTTGTAAATTATTAAACTTGGAGATATAAGGATTTCCACATTTATATTGAAATTGAAATTGCAAATACATTAGTTTTTTGAATCTCCAATTAGGGAGTTATAAGGAGTTTAACACCAAATTTAAAGCTTTGAAATTTAGAAAATATATTATTGAAAATTGAAAGAAACACAAACATAGAGTTTCTTGAAAAGTTGGAAACTACATTGAAATTAGTCTCTTACTCAAATTAATGAGACATAAGAAATCCAACTATAGAGCCTTGAAGATAGAGAATTACATCAATTGAAAGTGCATCAAAAATATCTTTAGCTTTCTATAAGAATAAATAAAGTGTTTGTCTTAAAGAACATGAGTTGAATATTATATTAAAATTATCATCAAAACATTAGGGAGACAAAAGGGATTCAACTCAAAGGAAAGCTTAGAAAGCTAAGTCTACTATCCAAGCCATATTCAAAATATTTGGGAGAGACAAGGTATTCTACAAAAATTGAAGAGTTGAAAAGATCTTATCAAAATTGATCTTTTACATTCAAAATACTAGGGAGTTAAAAGGAATTCTACCTAGAGATTTGAAAAATTAAACCTTTGTCAAAACCATTGATTGAACATTAGAAATTTCAGGGTATCCTACAAATTTGAGAATTAAAAAGAGTTCATTAAGTTTAATCTCTAAACTAGGGAGTCATAAGGTAGACAACTTCAAAGGCTTTGAAAGATAAAATATTCTATCAAATCTATTCTCAATATCAAATACTAAAGAGCAAAAGAATGTCTACTTCAAATAATACAATGAATAATGATATGGAAAACATCATTAGAAAGGAAAGAGCAAATGTCATAAAAATTGGAATCAAGAATTTACTTACAAATATTGAAGGAAACATAGATCTTACTTGAAAATTGATCTATAGTGAAGCCTTAGAAGAAAACTTTAAAACTCTGGAATATTATCTACATGCTAGAATCATTGAAGCAATTGATAATGGAAAATATGATATTCTAATTCCTTTAGACATTGGCAATGTATTATATATGGCATTACTTACATACAAATATTACAAAGAAAAAAATTGGAGTAAAAGGAATTGATTGAATCACTTATAGAGAATAAAAACAGATGAATCCTTCTTAGAGAAGATATTTTATTATTCATGCAATATTGATACTTCAAGTTCTTCTAAAATAAAATCTTATCATGATGCTTTAAGTGATTGCTCAAAATATTGTACACTAAAGAAGACTTGCGATAAGAAGGACAAAGGAAAAGAGGAAATATTTTTACAGGAATTTGATGATAGCATGACAATTCATAATAGCACAAAGACTGACTCTAATGATGAAGACAAAGAAGAAGAAGAGGAACCTGACAAAGGAGGCATACAATGCAAAGTAAATTGAAGATAAGACAAAGACCATATTGAAGACTAAAGTCTTCAATACCCAAATAATGTAATACATGGGGGTGTTGGAATATATTACATTATTTGATACATGCTAATGTACCATCATGGGTACATGTTTAGATTAGGAGTTTATCTTAGATTATGATTTAAGTATTTACTTTATGCAATGGAATAAATGCATGTACCATCATGGGTACATGTTTAGATTAGGAGTTTATCTTAGATTAGGATTTAATTATTTACTTTATGCAATGGAATAAATGCACAAGTAGAATGTGCAATGATGTAAATGTGCATGTTGTCCACATGTACATAAGTCCTTAAGAATAGGAAGATGAAGAGTCGTAGAAATATGAAAGACCAAGAGTCATGTCTCATTATCTATAGGTCTTCTTAGGTGATAGCAAAGAGAGGTTTTTGGAGTGCACAAAGTAGAATAGTAGTAGATACAATGTAGAGAATATAAGAAATATGGAGTGCTTGAGAGCTCCATTTCATAGCAATGCACTATTTTCATGAGCTTTCATTAATGGTTGATTTATGAGTATTTTTAGAAGTTTCTCATCACGTTCTCATGCTTAGTATATTGTCATTTTCATATATTTAATATTGCATGCTCTTTTTATACCTTGTGGTAGTTATTTTATTAAATATATAGCATCAAAAGCTAACATGCATTAAGGAGAGCTTTCTCAAAGGTAAAAATAGAAGGAAAAATCAAAGGTATTCATGTTGCAAAAATGGTCCCTTCAAATCTCATTTCCAATTTGTTAATGATACTTTTCTCTTGGGCCACCTCTCAATTAGTGAGGCTATGGATTTTAATTCAATATTATCATGCTATGAGAATGCTACTAGACAATTGGTTAATAGTACAAAATCCAAAAAATTATTATCACTACCCTAGATTTACAACAAATTACTATGGATATTTTAGGGTTTAAAATTAAAAAAAAATATCAATTTACTTGGGTATTCCCTTATCTCATAAAGGAAATAAAAAGGATCTTTACATCTCTTGTTTGGATAGAATGAAAGCTTCTTTGGAAGGTTGGAAAGGTAAGTTCTTAACCATGGAAATAAGGGTGCAACTCATAAAGACTACATTACAGTCCATCCCTATTTATATGATATCTCTTTCATAATTCCCAATAGCTATA
The DNA here is from genome assembly GCA_028583015.1 of Wollemia nobilis. Taxonomy (NCBI): domain Eukaryota; kingdom Viridiplantae; phylum Streptophyta; class Pinopsida; order Araucariales; family Araucariaceae; genus Wollemia; species Wollemia nobilis. The sequence goes on from JAQPPZ010014634.1 coordinate 7,415,001, forward strand.
GCATTAGAATGATAAAATTCAAAGAGAGTTTATTTGGAAAGGATGTGAGGAAAATTTAGGTTTCCTCTTTGTATGTGGGATAGGATTTGCATAGGAAAGAATATTGGAGTAGGCTTGCAGAATTGTAGACTTTTGAGTTTGGCATTATGGACAAAGCTTGGGTGGATATTATTGAGAGATCAAGGAAAAAATGGGGTAAAATATTATTTCAAAAATATATAGGTTCTCGTGATGCAATTAAATTATTTAGGAAAAGAACCCTACCTAAAGGATCGTCAACATGGAACTTCATATCAAATAGTTTACAATTAATAAAGAAACATATTAGATGGTCAATCAATGAGAGGAATTATGCAAAATTTTGGTCTAATGTTGTTGAAGAATATACTTAATAGAAAAATATACTTAATAGAAAAATTTTGGTCTAATTTTGGTCTAATTTTGGTCTAATAAAGAAACATTCCTTTGAGGAAGTTGAAGAATATACTTAATAGAAAAATATTTGTAGTAAAAGGTATAGTGGTTATGGTTTAATTGACTTTAATACTTTAAGGAAGTTGAAGAATATACTTAATAGAAAAGAAATAAAAAATATTTGTGATAAAAAGGTATAGTGGTTATGGTTTAATTGACTTAGTACCAAATGTAATATTTAATAGCGGCGTTGATCTTCATCTTAGTGAAATTCAAATTTTTGAAGGCAATGGAGATCTTATCTCTTAATCAAAATGATGTCAAGGATCTAATCGTGGAAATATTGCACTTTGAGGAAGTTGAAGAATATATTTATAAAAAAATAAATGACAAATATTTAAGATAAAAAGACATAGTGGTTATGGTTTAATTGACTTAACAATAAATGTAGTCTTTTAAGTATTTTGAAGGGAATAATTTCCAATAAAAGTCACTTATTAAAAAAAATAATGATATTTTTTAAATAAAGTATTTATAAATATTCTTCAATAAAAATTATTATTATTATTAGTTGGTATATAGAGGAATCGATAACTACCTTTCCTTTTTGAACAATTGGTCATAGGTTCAGGTTGCATTGTCTACGATCGTAATGTCAAATCATGGTGCTACCATTATAATTTATATCTCGCCTCATGACCCGAAGTGAGGGAGACACCCGGTGACTCGAGGTTGATACCGCTATCATCAAGCTGATGCACACTCAACAAATTGAGGTCAGACTACTACCTTTGCCCAAATTGAATATGTCCTCGAGGTTTGAACTTAGATCTCCTCTTGATAAGTACCCAACGTCTTATCAATCCACCTAACTCTCGAAAACAAAAATGAATAAATAAATAACTATTATAATTTTAACAAGATCCCTAATTATATTAATAATTAAAATTTTAACTATTGTCTCTTAGGAGACATCCGATAAAATTGGAAAGAGAAGATTAGCATGGCCCCTGTGCAAGGATGACACGTACAAATCGATAAATAATCCAAAATTTTAATCATTAAAATTTAATATTTCAATTAACAATTGGTTTTTCTAACTTAAAGAAAAACTTACATTATGCATGTTCAACCAATTCATTAAGCTCTTCATAATTTTAGTCATGTCATTAAGCATAGCTCTCGGCTTTACGAGAAATCATGGTTGGAAGGAGACTCCTCAACCCTATGCATTGGTCGTATGACTTTCTCACACTAACCAAATAAAAATAATAATAATAAAAAATAAAAATAAAAAAATAGCCATGTCATTAATTTCTAGAATGACTTACAATAAATTGATTAGTAGTGGTTTGTTAGTAGATTGTTTTGATTTGATTTTATGGACAGTTAGGCTCCCTTGATTTCTTCTTTACCTAATAAATTAAAGTTTATAATGACAAACTCCTAATTAAATATAAAATCATAATCCGCCTATGTGGGGGGAGTTGGAAAGAAGTGGGTAGTTGAAACTCTCATGTTGGAGAGGCTCCAGGTTCTAAATCTCTCCCTCTCATATGTTACGAATATGTTATTAAAGACCCTACTGAAAATGTAACGACCAACATTTTAAAAATATATATATATAAAATCATATCCAAAAGTATTACTAATTAAAAATTTCCCTTAAACGACGTGGTGTTGACATTTTTGGACTTTATTCAGTTCCACATGTAACGTATGGTAACCTCGTGGGACCCACATACGTACAATTAACCTTTACCCTTCCCTCGTATTTATTTGAAACTAAACTCGTCCTCTTGATTTTTACGACGTGGTAAAATATCACGAAGAAAATTAAAGATTTTTTATTTTTCCAAAGTCTACCTTTTGTAATGTTTTAATAGGCAGAACATGTTTATTGACGGCACCGTCTCCACAGAATTTTTTAATAATGCCTTCAAATTCGTTGGGTATGTTTATTCCACGTGGCGTACATGGTCCAAATGGCATTCATCACCCGCGGCTTCGTGTAATGATGTTTATCTTTGAATGGCTTGCATGTTACTTTCTTTGATGAAGAATACCATGTCTTCATCAATCAAAATCGAACTCCATAGTTGAGGGTTGGCTATGTCCATTTTTGTCGGAATGGGAATATTGGTTTTAATTTTGGTGGGATAGAACAAAATATGTTGACCCGGTGAAGGCAACGGGCACATGATCATGTTTTCTTCTTTTCCTTTTCGAAGAGCAAACAATGTAGGTTGAAAATCATTATGACTTCTAGGCAAAGCAACAAATAATACAACTTTAGCTTATTTTCTCTCATATCATCATAAAGGTTGAGGAATATTTGTTAAGTGATCGTGTGATAAGGAAATCTATGTGGTATGATGAGATACAGGTAGATTTTATTTTAATTATATACATTTTAAAAAATTATTTTATATATATATTATAATATTTTCAATTTTTTTCTAATAAGTTATATGTTTTCGATCAAAGATATTTTTCATTTGTTTTTTATCAAATATATTTGTCATCTTTCTCATATTGTTAAGTTTTCGCAACCAACTCTTTGGTATCATTTTTGTTAAGAGAGACAATTTCATTAGTACAACTACCTTTTCAAATTTAATTTTTTTCAAGATAAAATCCATTGATAGAGAAAATTTGAAAAAAAGGTAGTCTTTGGAATGAGTACAAGAAAAACGCTAGGTCAAGCAGATCTTGGATGGTGTGTTTTTAACTCTAGAGGCAATCCACTAAATGCAAAAAGTTGATAATAGAGCGCAACGGTTCAAGCTTTGGCTCTTCTTCGAGAGGTTCAAAGTTCAAACCGTAACGTGAGCGAGTGTGTGAGGGGATGGGTGTGTGGTGGGTGTATGTTAATTTTCCTATTGATAAGCATAGCTCTCGGCTTTACGAAGGGGCATGGTTGGGAGGAGATTGCTCAGCCGTGTGCATTGGTTGTAGGGGTTTCTTATACTAACCAAATCAATATATATATATATATATATATTTATTTATTTATTTATTTATTTATTTATTTATATATTTAATATAGTGATTAAAAATTTAGTTTAATTTAATTATACATTCTATACTAAACAATATATAAATATTAAATACTAAATTAATATGTTTATATTTTTTTATTTTATTTATTTACATTTTATATGTATTTTCTTTCACCAGAACTGCTCCATTACTCTCACTTTTATCTCCAATTAGAGAATGGATTGATCACTACTCCAAAATATAACTTAATACAGATGTCACACGACCTCAAGTTTCCTCTAGCTCAACTACGAGTTTGCTCCCACCAGTTGTGTATTGAGACAGATCATCACCTCCCCAGAGATCAACGTATTTATAGATTGTGTAATCTTGATGTGGAATCCGAGGAGCATTTCATTTTCACCTGTCTTGTCTACTACAAAATACAAGGTAGATATTATTTCTTATTCAGAGACACCCATACACTAAAATCTTGGATTAATTATGAATATCAGAGATGCATTACCCTTTTCATCCGGGAATTATTCAATCTCAGGAAAAAACTACTTAGTAACAATTTGCAGAAGATAACAGGATCCCGACTTATCACTTCATTCTTCCAGCCTCCAAAGGCCACGACCAAGAAGCGCCAGGGTGATCACAAAGATACAATAAGATCAACTCATCGTCGACTCCAACAAAGAACATCTATGACGACATCCAACTTTTATATCACTCACTTCTCTTCAGCCTTGAATATTGGGAGTAATCCTTGATCCACAGATCTTGTATATCATATGTCATTCTATTTACTGTTTTTCTTACTTTATTTTCTCTAGAGCTGCATTAGGCACTCTTGTTGCTTTGTACATGTCTTACTTTACAGTCCTATTGACCTCTTTTGGTCATCGATAGACATTAATACAAATTCAAATTCAAATTTTAAATACTAAATTAATTTGTTTATATTTTTTAATTAATTTATTTATTTACATTTTATTATTATTTAATTTTAAGAATTAAATATTGTATAGAAAATATAATTATTATAATCATACTTTTTATATTAAAGGGCACACATATATTAAATACATGTTATGTTTGACAAGTTAAAATTTCATTCTATCGAAATATATTTATTTAAATTATGGAGTAGAAAATATAGTTTCAATTTTCTTATATATTTTATATTAAAAAAATAAACATAAATAATTAATTATAATGCTTTTATCAAATATATATATATATATATATATATATATATATATATATATATATATATATATATATATTGGTTACATAGGAGAGTTGGTCACAACCACATTATTTTTAGTAATGAACAAGCGCAAGGTTCAAACTATAGGGGTTGCTCCCACCAAACCTATTTCGTCTCGTTATTGTTGACTCAGCATGAAAGGGACCACCTATTTATCGAGACTCATACCATCATCGTCGATCTAACACAAAGGATTCAAATCAAACTACTACCTTTGCAAACAGGTTGCCCCCAAGGTTTGAACCTGGGTGTCTTCTTGGTAAATGCTTGGTCAGACAAGCACTTACCAATCCACCTAGCCCTCGGGGGTATGTTTTTATCAAATATCATTAGAGCAATTATTTATATTCCCATTTCATATATTTATATTAGATATATGCATAATTATTAAGTTCTTATAATATCGGATAGCCTCTTTAGTCACTTGCTACTTTGTAGATATTCGCTTCATCCTTATCAATGTCTATGGACCTACATCTTAGTTAGCTAGATTAGAAGTTTGGAGTGGGATTGAAGCCTTTATGAGAAGTAAAGACCAAGAAACCCGATTCATGATCATTGGAGATTTTAATGCCATAATCAAGTTGAATGAAGAATTTAGGGGAATTAGGAAATTGACCCAAAGTATGAAAGATTTCTCAACTTTGATTCAAAACAACAATCTATGAGAATTTGAGTTTGAAGAAGACAACTATACTTGGACCAACAACAATAAAGGCCATAACCTAATTGTAGAAAAATTAGATTGATGCATTCTCTGAGATCATTGGCTAGATGAAGGAACTTGTACTAAAATTAATACCTTAACAAAGATTAGTTCAAATCATTGGCCAATAAGAGTTAAAATGGTGGTAAGTGAATTCAAAAAAATATCATATTTAAATTATGAGCAGATGTGGGAAGACCATCCCCAATTTGTTGATATGATAGCTCAAACATGGAATTCTTTAGGTAATGATGGGTTGTATGCTCTTACAAACAAAATTAAAGCTATGACATCTAGATTAAAATAATGGAACAAGAACACCTTTGGAAATATTTTTGAGAAGAAACAAGAACTAAAAGATAAATTTTAAAAATTCTAAAATGGTGATGAAAATAATACAAGCTCAGAGGAAAGGGAGTTGCTTAGTGAATATCATAATATTTTGAGTAAGAAAAAGAAACTCTGGAGATTAAAATCAAGATAGACTTGGTTAAAAGGAGATAAATGATGCACCTTGTCAGAGCCATAACTTGTGAACCATACGTCCGTTGGCCTTGAAATTTAACAGGTGGTTTTGTGTGTGTTCTGCATCAAGAAAATATTTGATTGGCCTGAATCTCCAAAAAAAGTGTTTTCGGGACCTAACTCCTCCATTTAGTGTCCTAAAATTAGCTTTTAGAATAGGTTCCCGAGTTTTTTGAGTTTTTTTTGGCTGTTAGAAGTTTATTATCTTTTGTTATACCTTAATTTGAGACCTAATATTTTAAAGTAAAGTTTGGTATTTTTATTTTTAGAAGTTTTTAGAAAGATCTATTTTTAGTAGTTTTAGAAAAAAGACGTTTTTAGGGTTTCTTTGGTTTTCAGTTGCTATATGATGGATTGTAATCTTTTGTAGAAAGGGTGTGAATTCAGGAATGAGAAGAATATCAATTTGCAGTTTTCTTCCATTATTGCATTTGTGTTATGTGATTGGAGTCCATTTTGTTGGTCTCTTGTAGCTGAGTTCACACCAATAAAAATACAAAAAAAAATCATAGGATATAGTACAAAGATCATCTTCTAGAATTAATAGAATTAAATCAATAGAAGTGGTTTGGATTGAATATCAAAGTGAAATTATAAAAGAGGTAAATTTGTTTTATTAGAATATTCTAGGTTCAGAGGAGATCGAAGTTCTTAATGATAAACTTCTTCAAGATGTTCCTTCGGTTATAACAAATGAAGACAATAGGAAACTGATGGAGCCTATTACTCTAGAAGAAGTTCATTTAGCTCTTTTCTCTTTTAATAAGGATAAATTCCCAGGTCCATATGGGTTCTCTGCAACTTTTTACCAACATAATTAGGATATAGTGAAGGATTCTTTATTGGTGGCAATGGAACAGTCTAAGGTAAAATAATACATTCCTTATTAAATAAATGCAATTTATCTTACCCTAATTCCAAAAAAGAAGGATGTTGAATTGTTTGATTCTTTTAGACCCATAAGCCTATGTAATATGGCTTATAAGATTATATCCAAAGTGATGGTGAATAGATTAAGGTCATTGTTGGACAAAATTATTTCAGAAGAGCAAGGAAGATTTGTGAAATGGAGACAAATTCTGGATGGGATCATAGTAGCTCCTGAAGTTATACATTCAGCAGTTTCAAGAAAAGAGAAAGCTATGATCTTAAAACTTGATATAAGTAAATCCTATGATAGGGTTAAATGGAATTTTATTTTTGCAGTTTTAGATAAGTTTGGTTTTGGAAAGAATGGGTTAGATAAATTAAAGCTTGTATCTCTACAGTTTCTTATCCAGTGTTGGTCAATGGTTTAGTGATAGAATCTTTTAAAGCCAAGAGAGGCCTTAGACAAGGAGATCCTCTATCTCTTTATTTGTTCATTATTATGGCAGAATTTTTTAGTAGGAACTTAAAGAAGGCTTACAAATATGGGCTTATTAGTGGTTTTAAGGTTAGTAATAACATCAATAACATCACCCATCAAAATTTTGTAGATGACACAACCCTTTTTTGAAGGGTACGGATAAATGAGACCAGAGTTTTGAATAACTTTTTAAAAAAGTACGAAAGAGCTTCAAGGCAGAAAAATAATAGGACTAAATCCAAAAGTTACTTCCTTAACACTCCTGATAATATCAAAGCAAGAATTTGTAGGTTGCTTCAAATGGAGGAGGCAATTTTACCAACAACTTATCTAGGGATGCCTTTATTTGAGGGGAGAATGAGGATAGATTTATGGAATCTAGTTATTAGTAAAGTTCAAAATAAACTTCCATATTGGAAAGGTAGATGGTTATCATTAGCAGGAATAGTGCAGTTAATTAAGTCAATCTTATAATCCATTCCAACATATTATATGTCATTGTATTCTATTCCAAAATAAGTTGAAAAAAGTTTAATCTTTATTATGCAATCCTTTTTATGGTCAGGTTTACATGATAAAAGGAAATTTCCTTTAGTGAATGGAGCAAGTTTTGTGATGACAAAACTAGGGGAGGTCTTGGTTTAAGAGCTCTTACAGATGCAAACTTAGCTCTTAGGGAAAAAGTTATCTGGATATTTTACAAATAGAATCAAAGATAATGGGCAAGAATTATTCTAAGTAAGTATGTTGATCCCAATGACCCAATTTTAATATTTACTACATTCTCTCTTCCAAATGGTTCTACTCTTTGGAATGGTTTAAAAAATCTATTGATATTATGATTAAAGGTTTAAGATGGGTGGTGGGAACTGGAGAATTTTTTTTATTTGGATGGATACTTGGTGTGATAAAAAACCACTCAATTTAGATCTAGTTTTGAAACCTTGGATGAGATTGCTTCAATACAAATATGGTGATAGGGTTTCAAACATTTTTTACAAGGATCAAGAAAGAAGATAGAAATGGAAAGAATATTTTTTTACAAGTATACAAGGTATTGATGTTAAGAGGCAATTGAGTAGAACAATAACAACTGTGATTATTCGGAGGGGTGTCAATGGTAAGTTGATTTGGGAGTTGAATAGCTCAGGAGAATACACAACAAGAAGTGGATATAATTTTCAACACCAACATAATAATAACATCACTAGAATATGGAGAGATATTTGGGATAGCCCAAGCATTCCTAAAGTCAAAATGTTTATTTGGCTAGCAGGTCATAGAAGAATTTTATTTTGGGATAACCTTATGAAAAGGGGTTTTCATGGCCCCTCTCAATGTGTTTTCTAGTAATAAGGAGGAGGAGAGTATTGACCATCTCTTCGGACATTGCTCAATAGTCTAGAATCTATGACAATGGATTCTTAATATGTTTGGTAAATGTATGGTGATGAATAGAAAAATTGAATATTGGTTAAAGCAATGGCAGAGCACTTATAAAAGTGAGGCTTTATAGACAATATAGGATATATCAAAAGATACAATACTTTGGACTATATGGCTAGAAAGGAATAGAAAATATTTAAAGGAAAGGAAAGAAATTTAGAGGTAATGAAAAAGAATATATGTTTAGCCATAGAGGAGTCTAAACCAACCCTATCAACTCACTCAATTCCTAATTTGTAAGCATAGAGTCTTGATAGATAGAGTTAAGTCATTAAATGGAATTATGATGTTGGGTACAAGAGAAGCAAAAATAAGGTAAAGAATATAAATTGGAAACCACTATATGTGGAGTGGGTTAAATTGAATTTTGATGGAGCATCTAAAGGAAATCTAGGACCAGGAGGAGGAGGAATAATTAGAAATAATAGAGGAGAGATTTTGTCTCATTATGCTTTCAATAGTGGATTTAAGACAAATAATAAAGTTGAAGCTTGGGCAGCTTTAGAAGGGTTAAAAATATGTAAACAAATTAAATGGAATAAAGTATGGATGGAAGGTGATTCTCTCATAGTAATAAATGCAATTTTGAGGAAAGAAAAGGCTCCATGAAACATACAAGAGATAATTATGGAAATTCAAGATCTTGCTAAAGAGTTTGAAGATATCAGGTTTACACATATATTAAGGGAAGGAAACAAATGTGCAGATAAGCTAGCCAATAGAGGGGTTTTGATTGAAGATCGTGAATTTAATGAAGAACACATGCTTATACTGAGAGGGGGGTGAACAATATAAGACCAACTTTTTATTTTCTTATCCAAACAATATTATCCATTATTATCAATGGCAATATCAATAGCAGTAATAAAAGCAATGTACAAATCATCACACACATGAGAGACACAAATTTAACGTGGTTCACCCAATGTGGGTTACGTCCATAGAGAAAATATTTCTTCTAAATTTTCTCAACAAATATCTTGGGAAAAAATTCCCTATTACAATGATTATGGACCTTTATCCAAAGGAGACACTAATACCCTATCCTATGATTTTTAGATATCTCTCCACAAGAGAACTCTATCCCCTTGCTTTGGTTCATGGAACTTGATCCAGAAGAACTCTATATCCTCAACTAGTTCATGGATCTCTCCACAAAAAAAATCTATCTTCCCAACTGGTTCACGGATCTTACTCCACATGAGAACTCTTTCCCCTTGCTCTGGTTCATGGATCTCTCTCCATAGGAGAACTCTTTCCCCTTGCTATAGTTCATGGATATCTCTCCATAGGAGAACTTTTTACCCTTGCTCTAGTTCGTGGATCTCTCTCCATAGAACTCTTTCCCCTTGCTTTGGTTTGTGGATCTCTCTCCACAGGAGAACTCTATCCCCTTTGCTCTGGATGGTGATCTCTAGAAGACTTTTGCCCCCACTGCTATGACTTATGGATCTCTCTCCACTGGAGACCTCTATCACCACTGCACTAGCTAATGGATCTCTATCCACTGGAGACTACTGCCCTCTTTACTCTATCACCTCCAAAGCCTACTCTCAACTCCATCTCAAATCTGCACCAATCTCTGCCTCAAATTTACACTAAACTCTGTCCAAATTCTAGCACAAATTTTCTCTAACTCTGCTCATAAATTTTCTCTTAATTTTATCTTAAATCTGCCCCAAGCCTTAACACAAAGCTTGAACAAATTAGCAATCAAACCTGCTCTCAATTCTATCTCAAATTTGTCCCCAAGAATTGACACAAAGCTTGATCAAATCAACAACCAAACCTGCTCTCATATCTACTCAAATCTATCCTCAAGCCTTAACACAAAGCTTGATCAAATCAACAATTAAACCTGCTCTCAACTCTACTCAAATCTGTCCTCAAGTCTTCTTAAAAGAATTGCTCAAAACTGCCTTCAAGCCTTCTCATAATACTTGCTCAAATCTGCCTTCAAGCCTTCTCAAAAGACTTGCTCAAATCTGCCTTCAAGCCTTCTCAAAATACTTGCTCAAATTTGCCTTCAAGCCTTCTAAAAAAACTTGCTCAAATATGCCCTCAATGCTACTCACAAAACCTGCTCAATAATTTCCAAATCTTGCATACAAAACACTCCTTAAATAACTTTCAAAAATCTTTCTTCACATAAACAAATTCTACTTTAGAATTCGTTTAACCTCTGGAACATATAGAGGATGATATGCACTATCAAAATCTCAATATGTTTCACACTCACAAATCTTGTACTCAATCAATCAATTTCTATCTCTTCCAAAAATCCTTTTCAAATCAAATCAAAACAGTGTATAACTTGCTTCACAAAACTGATCTATCTTTCTTCCAAATTTGCTCTCAAACATCAACCTTAATAATACACAAATTTCCCTCACAATATTGATCTCAAACACTTTCACAATTGCTTTCAAAATCACTCAACCAATGCTTAAAAGGTTTCACAAAAATGCACTAACTTGTCTTCAACTCTAGCACAAGTAGTTCACTATCTCTAGTATAAATGTCTTAACCTCTTTCAATAATAGAAGCATAGATTGTTCTCAAATTCTCTCCCAAATATTTCCAAACCATTCAACCATGAAGAACAAATCCTAACTCAAATATTTCCAACAATGCTTATCAAACAATCCTTTTCACTCCATCTTATGTTTCAGAAATACTCATTCAACAAAAAACATTAAATAAGGAAAGATGTGCCCATACCTCTTAATTTGCTCTTATGAAGATATATCTTCAAAACCTGTCTCACATAAAGATATCTTTTGCAACTTCAAAATATTAGCACAACACCTTTTCATATATTGGGAAACCTTTCTCAACAAGTGTGCACAATTAAATTCCAAACCAACTCTCTTGGTTTCTCAAACTAGAGCATTAAATCATAAAACCAAGCCCTTCAAAATGAAGCAAAATACAAGCAATAAAAATACTTCATACACCTTTTAACTCCCTCTTAATTTCAAAAACATTCATAAAAGAATTATCAAAAATCCTTATTACTCCACAAAATCACTTTTCAGCAAAAAAATATTTTCATAATATTTTTCTCCAAAAGAAATTGCAAGAAATAATTAAAAATTATTTCCCCTTATACCTCCCTAAGTCAACAGCGCTCAAATAATCAAACACACCTCATGCGCCTAACCCTCAACCTTAGGTAATTAAAAATTTAATTAATGGTTACCAAAAACTGTCGTGGGAGTTTCAAATATAGCACCTACCACCTGTCAGCGCGCTAGTGAACTTTGGGCCGTCGCTAGGCCAACTGCCCACACAAGGACAAAAAAGCACAACACGCACTTTGACCTCCGCTCAAATTCCTTCCCAATCAAAATGCTGAACAAAACTATCGCCACCCAGATTCAAACACAGAACCTACCATCTACCAACGCCTTAACACTGCCTAGTCTACCGTTAGGCCAACTGCTTGGTTGGATATAAGATCGAACAATCTTATCCTTATACACGTTCAAAGTCCTCTCTTCTTTTTAAATAAAAATTTGTCTTCTTCTACTCACGATTGTGCATGCCAAAAATTTGCATTAATCACTTGAAATACACATCGAACACTCCACCTTAGGACACCAAACATTACCATATAAATATGGATTTACCACCATGCTAAGGACGTCGACGATGCTTAAGAATTTAAAAATTCTTTTTCAAAGTTGGCGCCAAACCCACTTAGGGTTATAAAATATTATAATATAAATATTATAATTATTTTATAATTGAACCTTAGGCTTAACTTTATAACTTTAATATTATAATATTATTTCCTTTTTGAGCCTAAACATTTTCTTCCTTTGGGATTTTTAGACCAGGGCCTTCAACCTTTTAACCAACCATGTGGAGCTTTATCCCAAATCTCTTGGGCTTAAAATATAAATATTTTAACCCTCTTTTTATCAATTCCCTTGCACTGAGATGAACTTTGCTTGCATCTAACACTTGACATCAATGACAACATAATTACTCAAAATTTCCAACAGTTAAATTCTCCTTTCCATGGTTAGAGGAAGTAGAAAGTTTAGTTGAAGTTGACAAAAATTGTTGATTGCCTAAATCAATTAATGATTAAGATTTACTTTAATGTTTTCCATTGGTAATATTTATTTTTTTGTAACAATAATGTGTTTGCATTTAGACTATTTATTATAATTTTTGTGGTTGCACTTGTGTTTGAGAAAAGAAACTAGCAATCCAGATTTGGTAAAGTGAACTATGATAGTGCAATGTTTTGGAAATACTACTCTACTAAGATGCAAGGCATAGATAGTAGAGGTGAAGTTTTGGCGTTGCGAACGCTGCTATAAGAAAATGTCAAGAAAGATACTAAATTTTGGAGTAATTGTATTCATACAGAGATTTGAAAAGATCTAGAAAATGAAAATCAAGAATTCAGAAATTTGATGTAGATTTCTAGCTATAGCATCTCAATTGAGATAAGAAGTGTATCTATTTGTAAACTCTCAAGCTCTAAAGAAGAGAGATATAATTTGTCAAGGGTGGGGGCCCAAGTACAACCCCTTATTATCAAGCCAAAAAAAAGTTCTTATAATACCAACTACCAGGTGATGTATTACGAGTGAGACTCATTTCAATCCCATATAACTTATTAAAAAATAAATATAATGTTTTTTCAAAAGAATAAGTTAGTCTATTTGTTTTAAAGATGAAAAATATGTATATGATGACATAAGCTTAATTAGTTAAATTTTTCAATTTTCAAATGAGAGACTAAGATTAAGCTATTAAGGTATCTAATACTACTATAATATCATGTCAAAATAGAAATGGGTCTCATTTAGTCCCAAGGGCTAGGGCTGGGTGGATTGGTAAGTTCTCGGTGCTTACCAAGAGGACCAAGAGGAGACCCAGGTTCAAACCTTGGAAGCAAGCCTTGTTTGGGACAAAGGTAGTAGACTGTTCTGACTTCGCTGAGTGCGCACCAACCTGATGATGGTTCCAATTCCGAGCCATTGGTGGTCTCCCTCATGCTAGGCAATTAACAACGAGGTGAGGTAGGGGTTATAGTGGCAGCTCTAAGGATTTGAACCCTGGTTTGATAGTAAAAAATGAAGGGATGTTACCAATTTTCCTATGTAACAAAAAAATGTCTCATTTCAATTCCATATAACCAATTATATATATATATATATATATATATAACTTGATTCTAACAAATATTTAAATACTATAAATGAATATCCACCATGAAATTAATTATATTTAAATGAAAAATATATAATAAATATTAAATAAATAAAAGTTTAATAAAATAAAAATAAAAATATTTAAAATTTTATTCAAGATTAATGTTAATATAAAATCTTAAAATTTAATCAAGACATCAATCCTTTAAATTATTTAAAAAATATATATATATATATATATATATAATTATAAATTGTTATAATATTCACTTAATCAAACCAAAATTTATATTTAAGGGAAACAAAACCAAAAAATATATATTAAGTAGAAAAGTGTTTTATAATATATGTTTAAGTTTTTAAATTTAAATTTATAATTCATAAAATAATGTCTAATAAAAATAAAATGTATATTCTATATTTTATAATTTTTTTAGTTTTATATTTATAATTTATCCTTAATAGAAAAAATTTATTTATTTATTTATTTATTTTTGAATTTATATGGTGGAATCGATTTAAAAAAAAAAAATTAATTAATTTACATGGTGGAATCGGTAGCCGCCACGAATCCGAGCAGGCTATCCAGCTTTTTATGGCCGCCACAGTATTCTGCGTTGTCCACCCCGTAAGCCGCCACACAGATCTTCGCGCAGTCCGCCCCTATAACCACCATGCCATGATCATTTTAAACCTTTTACGCCGTTGAAAGCACCATGAAAGGGACAAGCGTTCAGTCCGACGAGGCCCGAGATTTGAACCTTGGACCTCTGCCCCCTTTATGAAATAAATAAAATTTTAAAAAATAAAAATATTTATAAAAATTAATAACATAATTATTTTTTAAATATTAAAAACTATTATCATTGTATTAAATTGTATTTAATTATTTGATTTTATTTTTTAATATTTATTTTTGTCCTCTTCGGAACAATCCAACGGTTAGGGCTTTGGCCTCTCTCTCAGAAGTCCAAGGTTTAAACCACGCCATGTGTAACTCTGCGTGGTTCAAGCTTTGGTTTTCGTGCCCACCATGGAGAATTACTTGTTCTGATATGATGGTGTGACTTGTGTGTCAACCAAATATATATTAAAAAATAATTTTTAAATTTAGGTGTAAATTTTAAGTTAGAACACCTCAACATTTTTTTGTTTTTTTGGTTATATAGGAGAGTTGGTCACAACCACACTAATTTTATTTTTTTGGTTATGTAGGAGAGTTGGTCACAACCACACTAATTTTATTTTTTGGTTATATAGGAAAGTTGGTCATAACCACAGTATTTTTAGTAATTAACAAGTGTAGGGTTCTTGTTGATCCGACATGAAGGGGATCATTGGTTGCTCGGGATTGGTACCATCATTGTCGATCTAGCATGCACTCAGAGGATTTAGATCAAACTACTACCTTTGCAAACAAGTTGCCTCCGAGGTTTGAACCTGGGTGTCCTCGGGAGCTACCTCAAATTTAAAATGAAAACAAATAGAAAGAATTCAAAATAAAAGTTATGTATAACTCTAAGAAGAGAGTAATTTAAAGAGAAGGTTTGGAAAAATATATTTTTTCTCATGTTATTAAATACTTTTAAACATTTCTCATTTTATCAATCCACAAACATTTCATATTCTTTATTTTGTTCTCACTCTTCTCACATGTCTTTGTTTCTCATTTGCTTTCCATTTACACTTATATTCTTTTTCAAGCATTTTTTCATTTTGTTCTCATTCTTCTCACATGTATTTGTTTTTCTTTTGCTCTCCATCTATTGTTACATTCATTTTCAAGCATTCCATATTCCTCATTTTGTTCTCACTATTCTCACATGTCTTTGTTTCTCTTTTGCTCTCCATTTATTGTTACATTCTTTTTCAAGCATTTCATATTCCTCATTTTGTTCTCACTCTTCTCACATGGCTTTGTTTATCTTTTGCTCTTCTTTTAATGTTACATTCCTTTTCAAGAATTTCGTATTCCTCATTTTGTTCTTACTCTTCTCACATGTCTTTGTTTCTCTTTTGCTCTCCATCTAATGTTACATTCCTTGTCAAGCATTCCATATTCTTCATTTTGTTCTCACTCTTCTCACATGTCTTTGTTTCTCTTTTGCTCTCCACTTAGTGTTACATTCTTTTTCTTTCTTTCCTACAAGCATGCTTCTATAGCACGGTTATCTTGACCCTTACAAGTGCAATCAAACTTGTTAACAACTAATTCAATATCCTTTAATAAAGGAGGACAAAGTACTCCATTAGACCATGCAACTATTAGTCGAGCTTTTCATCAAAGGATATGTTGCCTAGAAATATTTGTAGTGTTGGTAATGTGAGAAGGGAGTTATAAGGAAGATTCATATAAAAAACAAAAGGAGATTCATTTTTTTTTTAATATAAATAAATACTACACATTATAAAATATACACACTTAATTTAGACATCATCCTTAATTTAATCATGTAAAATAATATTCTTAATTTAATCATATAAAATAACATGCCCCCTGTATCGCTCCAAATTTTTTGCATCCCTACCTTCAGGCTATAGGATCCGTGCCCGGAATGAGGATGGGAAAAGGATGGCGCGGTACCTCGGACTGAGAGGCCTTGCAAAGGTCCCGCCTCTCGGGGAGGTGTATTATGGTGATTTTTCGATGGATGGTGGGTTCACCAGGAAACGTTTGAATGGCAGTTTCCACGCCTAGGTTGGGAATGTGTTTGATGTGTTCAGTTTTATCTTTAATCATCCAAGTCCTAGGTTTGGCCAAATGAAACTAAGTTGTTCTATTATGAAAGTGCAGACTAAATGCATATAGAGAACAAAATTAGACAGAAAACAGAGAGAAAAAGCTAAATTACAGAGCCATACCTGATCCGGATGTCTGATGGAGATTCTGATTTTTGAAGCAGTCAAGATCGTCTGGAATTTGACAGGATCGTCTCCTATCTGACAGGATCGTCTGAGATCTGACAAATTCGTCAGAGACCTGCAAACAGAGAAACAGATGCAAAATACAGAGAATGCAACTATGATAACAGAGGGTAATGATGTAAAATGGCAGTAAGAACATTAAAATGATAATATCAAACTAAGACACGAATGCATTATAACGATCTAATGACAATTTATGCTTTTATTATGCATTAAAGCTACATGGGTGAACTCCAAGATGCAGGATAATAAAGAATAACCATAGAATTAACTAAATGTAGAATAATGCAGCGAAAAAGAGTGGAGAAAACGCAAACTCTGGGCACTGATTGCCCCCAATGTGGACTGCAGTCGAAATCGTCTCGAATTGGGTCGAGATCGTCCGAGATTGTACGAGATCGTCTGAGACGAATTGAGCTTGCTCCGGCTGAAAAACAATGAAGTTCCTGCAAACAAACTTGGAAAAATACAAATGCAAATAGTGATTTAAGATGGTCTAGTGCGTGTAGAATTCGAGTTATAGGGAATTTCAGCCAGGGGGATGCTAAGGGGAGGGCCTAGGATTAAATAGGCTTAGGATAGAGGTTGGGAGGTTGGAGATCATCCCAATTTGGGAGATCTCCAACGAGGGAGGTCTCTAACGGCACAGACACGCTTCTGCCCGGATTAGAGACGTCGTTGGAACAGAGTCCAACTATGCACAAATCAGTTTGGGACGAGATCGTCTGGACGTCCTACGCCAGACGAAATCGTCCGATCTGAGGCGATATCGTCTTATCGGAGACGATATCGTCAAACGGACAAAACAAACTCTAAAAATGGTGCGGGAAAGGAGGAAACGGGTTAAACGACGGTTTGGGAGCGATTTTGGAGGTTGAAATTTGAATTTGAATATTTACTAGAGTAATTGTAATTATTAAGGTTTTACTGCGCCAATTTTAGGGTGCTACATTTTGCCCCCTCTTTAGCAAATTTTTCGAAGAAAATGCGTTAAATATGAGTTCTTCTCGATCTACGAGAAAGCAAAAATTATTCCCATTTTTAGGCGACGATTCTTGGTCGAATCGTACGACAACTTACTATGGTGCCCCCTCCGTGTTTTTACCCAAATCGAACGTTTGAGGTAAAAACGCGGAAAAGCAAAATTTTAAAATGTTTTTAATTGTGTTTTGAATAAAATTAAGAAAAATAGGGTAAAACCCTAATTCATTGTTACTGTTCATTTTTCTGGTTTTTAGAGCTCGGAGACAAAAATGGTCGAGACAGCGCACGTATCGACAGAGGTCCGGTGCGGGCTACGGGTAAGAGTCTAAACTTAGTTTAGAATGCTTTAAGTTGAATTTACATGCTTTTTAGGTGAATTTTGAGCAATTTTTGAGCATCGCGACCGTTTTTGGGCCATCGACGTCGTCGGGACGAAATCGTCTCAAGTTCACCGATTTCGTCTAAGGGCGAAATCGACGAAAGGGGGACGATTTCGTCAAATTAGGGACGATTTAGGCTTGCGAAATCGGAGACGATTTTGCTCAAATTTGGGACAATATCGTCCAATAGTGGACGATATCATCATTTATATAAAATTGAACTAATTTTACTTGCATTATTAATTACTGAGTTTTTATTAATGATTTTTATTGTGTTGTTGTTTTTATGTTGCAGAGAGGATTACTGAAGAGTAGAGAATGGAAATACGGTGGGTTGAGAGATGACTTGGCCGCTCTATCTCAGGCAGAGCGAGATCAGCTGGCACAGGTCGGCTTACAACATGTGGCAGATATGCCACAAGTTTCTACAGACATGGGGCTACTGATAGCCCTGACAAAGAGGTGGTATCCGGGTTCTTCCTATTTTCGGTTATCGACAAGGGAGATGACTCCCACACTAGAGGATGTATGGAGGATTTTGAGGATCCCCATACAAGGACGACCGATCACTCCCACGGCCAATCAGGGCCACGCGATGATGCGACTGTGTGGCGATCCGAGCTTCGCCCTGGAGAAGGGCAGAGTGAACATCGAGTCGTCGCATCAGATTCCCGGGGCATCGAGACTCACACGGGTTTTGGCTGGGGTGGTAGGTGGACTTCTGCTGTGCCACCAGAGCGGATGCAGGGTACCATGGGTACTGGTATATGTGGTCTGTGACATGAGAGACCACGACTACAGGTTTGCTTGGGGCAGCTTTGTTCTATGCCGATTGTACAGGATCCTGCATGGGGTCGTGTACAAGGGCGGCCGATGTCTGGTTATGACATCACTACTATAGGTTTGGTGTTGGGAGCACATTGCGGTGCGGAGGCCGGTAGGGCTCCCACTGACAGGGATTGACGGGGAGAGGCCCCGAGCTTTCTACTGGTGGCTCCGGAGAGGGTCACAACGACGGATAGATCTACCGATGTCCCGGAGACTACTTGATGACCTTGTCTCCGACCAGATCACCTGGAGGCCTTGGAGAGATCATCCAGGGTGGGCCGAGGATGGACAGGAGTTGGCTCGCATCAGGCGAGTCTCGCTGGCTGAGGATGGAGAGGGGAGAGGTGGAGCTCCACCGCTACGATCGAGTTTTACGATAGTTCGATCTACAGCAGGGGATCCCATCTCTCAGGGATTACGAGTTTTCCTGGACTGTCCGGGATAACACTATAGTTAGCGGGGCTCCATATATGTAGCAATTTTGGAGTCAGGACGCAGATGATGCCCCCATTCAGCCAGTGGATGGGGACGATGCTGGGGTAGTCGACGGCTACGATGCCTGGTACACAGGCATCCGCCCTCCTTGGATGACGAGGGCTCAGGGTCCGATTCACGTAGTTGTGCGTCGGATGGGGAGGCGGCACCAGGCGGCCATTGAGGTGGCCCAGGGTCATGACGGGAGAGAGTAGAGGAGACCACAGGCGCAGCAGAGGCCACGACAACGGGAGAGGAGGGAGGAGAGACCCCCTTCTCCACAGAGAGAGAGGCCACCATCGCCCGATAAGGGCAAGGGTGTTGACACTGGGGAGAGCAACGAGACAGTGACTCTCTGAGCGGAGACAGTCCGTCTCCAGGCACAGGTGCAGACATTGCAGGATGAGGCTGCACGCCACCGAGCTGAGGTGACACAACTCAAAGATGAGATTGCACGCCTTAGAGCACGGGGTGGAGGAGCGAGCACTCAGGAGCTGGCACGGTCGATTGCTCAGACCACGTTCTACCAGGGTATCTACTTCCAGATGGTGCCAGAGGGTCAGAGGGTACAGCTGCTAGCCGGCATTGCTGACCCGATCAGGATTGGGTCGTCAAGGACTTCATCTCGATCGACAACTAGGACTCGCAGTACCACACATACTGCGATGGGGCCACCTCGTCCACCTCAGGGCGGGGGAGGAGATGAGGTTGAGAGCTCGAGGGGCTCTCGAGGCTAGCTACTACAGATTGCACTACACAGATTGATATATAGTATTTATTATTTTTGATAGAGGATTGAGTATGCCGAGGTACAGATTGTGGCATACCGATTCGGTTTTGATATGATGTATATTATGGTTGATACAGATATAGATGAGATATTTTTGATCATATGACTTGTGTCTTATGTATTTTTATGATGCTTTTAATGTTTTGATTGATTGATTTGATGATTCATGTAATTACGTCGTTGGAAATATTATGGTTGAAATGTCATGCTTGAAAAATTTAAATGAAATAATCTGATAGAACAAATTGGTTGTTTGTGATGTGATGATTTGATATAAAAAAATAAAAGGGACTTTTAACAATAATTTCAAAGGACATTGTCGCTATTATAGACCATTTCATGGAGTCGCCGCTCACTCGGTCGTCAAGCTAATCCCAAGTATAGAAATATTGTTAAAAAGTAAAAGAGTGCTTAAGAGACTGTCTTAAGACTTTGGTGCAATGGTGCAAATGATGATGATGATGGTTTGTTTTCAGAGTTTCATAAAAATAGTATGCATGAAATAATGTTAAAATGATTTTTGCTAGGCATAAATTCCTAAGTGTGATAAAATTTTTGGATAATTCCCTAGGAATTATACCATCATTGCAAAATTGAAGGTTGACATAATGACATGAAATAGTGATAATGTGCATGCTTTTTGTCAAAAAACATAATTGTATAACAGAATGATTTAAGTCATATGGTTTTCATGATTTTCAAATAAATGGGGAATAAAAATTGGTACAATGGTTTGCGCTAGGCATAGAATATGTAGGTATAGACTTATACCATCATCGCGAAATCCAAAAAAAATAGATAGTTTTATTGCATGGTTGATTTTTAATAAACAAAAAATATGAAGAGGAGGACTTGCGCTAGGCATAAAATTCCAATTTTGGTTTTAGAACTATACCATCATCGCGAAAGTCGACAATATATATATATATATATATATATATATATATATATATAATATATATGTGTGTGTGTGTGTGTGTGTGTGTGTGTGTGTGTGTGTGTGTGTTTTGATTGTATGGTTTTGAAAGAAATTTTGATTTTTTCTATTATGTATGTAGTTGTCTTTATACTAAACAACTGTACTTTAAAGAAGAAAATGAATTTATTCCAAACAATTTGCAAAAAAATATTTCAAAGTATCTTAAAGACAAAAGTTAGATTTATAAGGAATCCCATGTGCATATGTGAGTTCACTTCCAATCTTGATTTATCATAATGATACACAAAATCTCTCAAATACAAAATGTGTGTGCAATTGCTATGTTCATTTACCAGTTTTGAGCAAGATAATATGATACAAGTGATTTGAATGAACCAAATAAGTGTTCATTAACCATGATGTAGATGCATATAACCATACTAGACTACTATGTAAGTCGGATTATCAAGAGCTAGCTAATCCATAAGTAGACATAGGTCTGTACAAAAGAAGGTCGCTAATGTGACAGACATATCGCCACGCTAGGAGTTACCCAAGGCCAAGCAGGTTGGGCACAAACCACCTGTTATGGGGCTTACCTCACAGTTTTCGAATAATTGAGAATTCCAGGGATTCAAGCTCATCAACCCTTCTTTTCTTTTCAAAGGGTAGGGAAAGGGATTTTATTGCTTTTGCTTTTGCTTTCTTTTGCTTTATTTTGTATTTTTGCTTGATAATGCTGTAATGATATAAAATAATATTTTTCTTTTTCTCTTTTTCTGGAACTTTGCTTTTTCTTTTTTTTTCTATGCTAGGGATACTTGCTTGGATTAGCTATAGAGCAAGGGATTTTTATTCTGGGTAGGGGTGAGCTTGTCCTTTTGCCAATTCTCAAAGATTCTAGACCATGTGCATGATAGGATAGCAGGGGAAACTTTTCGCTCAAGAAACCACTTCTACTATGTAGCATAGCATGGACATTACAAATATAATCATTTTATTGTGAAAGTATGTGCTTGGTTTAAGTAAATAACAAGATCAATTCTCTGTGCTCAAACTTTATTTAATTGAATTTTGTGGATTTTGATATAAGATAGATTAGTAATCATGTCAGATAAAAATCAAGATATTTATTTTGTGTTTGTGAAAGTGAGGGATTCCAAATAAATGCTAATTTATCCAAAATAATTTGAAACATATAACTGCAACATTTGTAAGAAGAAATATATAAATACTTTTTGAGAAGTTTTGAGAATGTTGACTCTCTCTTTCTTCTTTATGTTGTTTTGGTTTCGAAAGAGTCAAGAATATTGCTGTTTTTTTATTTTTATTATTATTTTTTTGTTTTTGAAAGAATTAACAAGTGCCATAAATAAATACAACAAGTAGTTTTGAATATTTTGATGATTATGAATGTTTTTGGTGTTTTTGAATTTATAAATTGAAAGAAATACAAGATAGTGATTTTGAAATATTTTAAACAAATATATACAAGGATGAAATGACCAAATTTATACATAGTAACGTTTAAGATGCAAAATGTTCATGGGTTCTTTAAGTTCTTTACCATCTAAGGTAGATAATTTGTATGCTCCCGATTCAAATTTAGTAGTGATAATGTATGGTCCAAGCCAATTGGGCTCAAATTTACCTTTAAGGTCCTTAGTTGCATTAGTATTTTTTTGATTTTCTTTTAAAACAAGGTCATCGATCTCAAAGGATCGATGACGAACTTTTTTAGCATATGATCTTTTAAGCTTGTTTTGGTAGGCACGAAGATGCTCCAAAGCATTGATGCGTTTTTCATCTAGGAGTTCCAGCTGACTGAGTCTGCCAGCTCGATATTCATCTCCTACTTCGGTATCTTGAAGTAGTAGAGCCAAAGAAGGAACTTCTAATTCAAAGGGAAAAACGGCTTCAAGCACCATAAACCAAAAAAAAGGTGAAGTTCCAAGTGGGAGTTCGAACACTAGTTCGATAGGCCCACAAGGTTGGATATAGTTGAATGTGCCGCCGCGCCGTATTTATTGACCAATATTTTAAGGATTTTGATTAAGGTTTTGTTAGATGCTTCCGCTTGACCATTACCCTAAGGATAATAGGGAGTGGACCAACGATGTTGAATCTTATATTTTTGGCATAATTTTTTAACATCTTTATTTTTGAAACAAGTTCCATTATCAGAGATGAGATTTGCGAGAATTCCGAACCTACAAATGATTTGATTAAAAATAAATTTAGAGACTTTAGTGCCAGTGTAGGAAGCTAAAGGCATAGCTTCAACCCACTTCGTGAAATACTCAGTGGCGGTTATGATGAATTTGTGTCCATCAGATGACACAGGATTGATTTTACCAATAATATCTAAACCCCATTTTGAAAAGGGCCAAGGAGATGAAATAGCCTGCAGCTTCTTGTGCAGGCGCATGGACAAGGTCAGCATGTTTCTGGCACTTGTCACAATGGTGCACATAATCATGTGCATCATTCTCCATGGTAGGCCAAAAGTATCCTATCCTAAGGAGCTTTTTAGCAATGACACTACCACTGAAGTGTCCTCCACAAGATCCATCGTGGGCTTCACTCAAGGCTGATTGGGATTCTTCTAAATTCAAACATCTTAATAGGATACCTTCAAAAGATCTCCTATACAAAGTATTGCCAATTATGACAAATCGACTTGCTCGTCTACGTAATAACCGACGCTGGCTTCTATTAGAATTGGCAGGGAAAGTCCCATTTTGGAGAAAATCAAATATATCCGTATACCAAGGTTCAGGAGTAGTTTCATTGATTAGAAACATATTGAAAGGTTCTAAGCATGACTTATTTGAAGCGGGTTCCTGGAGTCGACGAATAATGATAGTGGCATATTCGTCATCTAACTCCAAGGGCAGGAGAGATGCAACTATGGCCATAGCATCACCCAGTTGCAAGTTCGAGAAATAGCTTCCAAGGTAACTTGATCAAATAGAGACATTAATTGTAAAACATAGGCTTTATATGGGCGCAGTTTATCATCTCTGGTCTGATAAACTTCATTAATTTGGTTTATAACAAGTTGAGAATCACCAAAAACTAACAGATGTTTAATTTTTAGCGCCAAGGCAGCTCGTAATCCAAGGATTAGAGCTTCATATTCAACAATATTGTTGGTGCAAGCAAATGTTAATTTGAAGGACAGAGGAATAAGATGTTTTTGCGAGGATATTAAAATAATACCCGCACCAGCCCCACTCATGCATTGGGCTCTATCAAAGTATAAGTACCATTGTTCAATATGGTCTGCCTCTAATTGAAGGCATTCATCAGGAAACTCAATGATGAGGGGATGGGTAGACTCTAAGGGTGCAACAGACTAATTGATCTCGCTATGATTTGACCCTTAACGGACTTCTGTCCTATGAACATGAGGTCAAAATCGCTTAGAGCAAGAACCCACTTGGTTGTGCGACCCGATAAATAAGGTCGACTCATGAGATACCTCAAGGGATCATATTTAGCAATGACATAAGTTTTCTGATTAAGCATATATTGGCATAATTTTTGCGTAGCAAACACGACTGCTAGACATAGTTTTTCTAATGTTGTGTAGCGGGTTTCATAACTGATGAAGGTTCGGCTAATATAATAATTAGCATGTTCTCTCTTCGCATCATCAAGCTAAGCTAACATAGCTCCTAAGGTAGAATCTAAAGCTGAAATATACAGGAGAAATGGGCGATCAGGTCTAGGCGGTGAAAGCACAGGTGGGTTAAGGAGGTATTGTTTGAGAAGTTCAAAATAGATAAACAATATAACCAATAATCAATTTATATTAATATAATTTTTTTTTTGGAGAGGAGATGGCCAATAATTGATTGAGGTCCAACAATTGATGCATTAATTGAGATGTTGCTTCCAACATGTGATAAAGTTATACCCAATTACATATTAAAAAATATTTTTTTTTCTAATTCACAGGAGAGTTGGCTACAACCACACTATTTTTAGTAACTGCAGGGTTCAAACCACATGGGTTGCTCCCACCAAACTTATTCCACCTTGTTGTTGATTCAACGTGAGGGGACCATTGGTCGCTTGGGATTCGTACTGTTGTCGTCGATATGGCATGCACTCAAAGGATTCAAATTAGACTACTACCTTTGTAAATAGGTTGCCCCCAAGGTTTGAACCTAGGTGTCTTCTTGGCAAGTACCTGGCCACACAAACAACTACCAATCCACCTAGCCCTTGGGGGCCAAAAATACCTATTTATTAGTTATAAAGTGTCCACCACATGACAAATGAATTACATATTTTATACATGTTTAGTTTCCTATGAAAAATTTCAAGGAAAAACATGTGCCTATTTTGTACAAGTTGTTGAGTTCCTTATGCAAAAATTCAAGAAAAAACATGTGTACAAGTTGTCTAGTTCCCTATGATTTTTTTCAAGGAAAATTAAAATTATATACCTTTCTTATAAAGGTTAATGTGATAATATGTCTTCTAAAATATTTGAAGAAAAACAAACAAATTGATGCAAATAGATGGTCTAATGTTGCATTAGAAGAAGATGTTAGATGGTCTAAGGTTGCATTAGAAGAATATGTGAACAAAAGAAATAATATATAAATAAATAAAATAAAATAAGATAAGAAGTAAATGAATAAAAAAATATTAACTTAATTAAATATCTAAATAATTTAAAAAAATAGTAAAAAAAAAAGAATAGTTTGGGTCTTCTAGGGTTTGATGCAAGACTGGTTGTGCGTTTTTCGTAAGGGTTTCAGTGGGAAAATCTTGTTTGCTGAATTAACACCGCCTTGAGGCGGTGTTAATTCACCATTTTTAATGGTTTTCACTCATGCAGTCGGCTCCATTTATTCTGAGTCTGTTGGAGAGCTCAATGGTATCGGGGAAGCGTCCGTGCAAGTTCATTCTGACAATGTATCACGAGGTAAAGGCCCTGTCCTTGAAGCTGTTATTCCTTTGCATGAATTCCATACAACTTGTGAATGGTTTGAGAGTCATACCCTGGTGGATTATTTTCTGGGTCCTATCCGATATGATACCCTTATTCGTTCATGGATCTAGCAAGTTTGGGGCCCATATGGAGTCAAAGTGGAGAATGTACAAAACCTTACAAAAGGGTATTTCCTTTTTCGCTTTCAGATCCAGCTCAAGCACAGAAGGTTCTATCTAGGGGTCCATGGATTGTCCGTGATTCTCTGTTGATTTTGCAACCCTACTCTCAAAATTTCCAAGTCAATGATCAAGCTGCACTGGAAGTCCCGGTGTGGGTTGAATTCCCCGGTCTTCCTGTTCCTCTTTGGGGTTTTTTGTAGACTTTAGTTGCCCCCTTAGGTAAGTTTGTTTGCCTTGAGCCAGAAAAGTTTTTCTCCGCTCGACCCACTAGAAGGGTTTGTATCAAAGTTGACCTTCCTAAGGATTTGCAGGAGTTTATTGATATTAAAATCGGGTACCAATCCATAAGGCAAAGAGTTTCCTATATCAATTTACCCAATACCTGTTATCGGTGTCAATTTACAGCTCACAAAATTTGAGAGTGCCATTTGATGGAATGGAAATATAAGGCAAATCCCTCACCCACTCCTATAGTTCCTTCTAATGGCTCGCGGGGAAACACTGAAGAATGGACTACTGTCTCTAGCAAGAAATCTCGTGGTACTAAGCAACAAGAAGCTTCGATTTCTACTGCACAACCTGCACCTTCTCCTTCTCAAGACATGCAAGCTTTTGCTAAAGTTGTTCAGAATCCTGTTGATACGGCCCCTCCGGTTGTTGACATGCAACCCCTAGTTCCACCAGTGTCTCAACTTCTTTGGTCGGGCCCTTCTTTGGCCTCAGTGGTGGCAGCTCCAGATAATTCTTCAATGGAGGAGGGTCGGGCCTTGAAGGTCCGTCACTCTCGTAGCTCTATTCAAAATGATAAACGTCGACAACTAAATAGTGATGTTTTTCATGCGACCTCCAACTATTTTGGCTCACTTACAGGTTTGGGTGATGCAGAGGATGTCATGGAGATCATGCATCCTGACAAATCCCAATGATTTTTTTATCATGGAATGTTCGAGGACTGATGGACCCGGTCAAAAAATATTTGGTCCGAAATGAGATGTCAAATGTTTCTCGAATGCATGGAAGCCTCGATATTTTATGTCTACAAGAAGTTAAGATTTTTGATTTCAATCTCCAGTGTACATGTGATTTGTTGTGGCCACGAAGTACCTCTTTTGCCACAAAGTATTCCCTGGGAAAATGAGGAGTCGTCACTATCCTTGGGCCTCAATTACAGAAGAATGTTGTGACTTGGGGTGTTGACCCATCCAATCAAGTTGTCTGGATTTTGCTCGAGATCTATGGAAAACCGCTTGGGGTGGTTAATGTGTATGCCTCAAATGTCGCTTCTGACAGATGCGAGTTGTGGAGATGGCTTGCCATGAATCTGCCATTTGCCACTTGGGTGCTCTCTGGAGATTTTAATATGGTGGAGAAATCTTCTGATAAGGTCAATCATGTCCCGATGCGGTGGTGTTTAGGTGAAAGAGAAGCTTGGTTTTTTATGAAAAACAAGCTTCGCCTTTATGACCCTAATTCCTGCTTCTCGCCTTCTGACTTCCCGCAGGCTCTTTGGTACACCTGGTCCAATTTTTAGGTTGCTTCTTCTAGGGTTTTGGTAAGATTGGACAGAGCCATGATTTTTGAGTGTGACAACTTTTAGTTCTCCCGTATTTTGCCTTCCTCACCGTATGTGTTGACTTTGCCTGGTACTACACTATCCGATCATTCACCTATTTTATTCTCGGTGGCAATGTTAAACTTTCAACCTAGAGTGCATTCTTCACAGTTTTACCTAAATGTTTCTTTTTTGCATAGCTTTAGCATGAAAGCTCATATATGCCGCATTTGGAATTTGATTCCTAGACCTGATGGTATTTTTGGAAGGATTGAATGGTGGAATGTTGCCATTCAACGAACCACTAAGGTGTTGCAAACTCTGGGTGTTGAAGTTGCAAAACGACGAAAATAGGCTAAGTCTGCCTTGCAAAGTGAGCTATCCAAAGCTTGTCTCATGCTTGAAGCCTCTCCTTTCAACTTTGTTGCTCAATCCCAAGTTTCTTCCATTCGGCATGAGCTAAAAAAGGTTGATTTGTATGAAGCCAAGGGGGCTCAATTACGTGCTCGAATGCATTGGCTCAAAGTGGGGGATAGAGTGACCAAAGAATTTTTTCAGCACCTCAGACCTCCTGCTCAACATTCTCAGTTTCAAGCCATTCAAGTTGATGGGCAGAGATTTACAGATCTTTCAGACATTGTCAAAGTATTTGTTTCACATTATCAAGGTGTTTTTGCTTCTCAACCCCTTGATGATGCTAGAAGGCAAGCTCTTGCTGATTGTACCGCTGTTGTCCCCAACAAGCTTTCTCCTGAGCAAATGTTATTTTGTGACACTCCTCTTTCTCTGGAAGATCTAAAAACCGCCTTGTCACTTATGGCCAATGATAAGGCACTTGGGCTTGATGGCTTCCCATGTGAATTCTATAAAGAATTTTGGGATATGCTTGGTTCTGATCTCCACAAAGTTTATCTTGAAGCCCCGCAATGTGGTTCACTGGGTTCCATTATTAACAAAGGCAATGTTAAATTTATTCCTAAGTCTTGAGATCCTGAGCTCATCACCAATTGGAGGCCGATCACCCTACTTAATGTGAGCTACAAGATTATTGCTAAAGCCCTTGCACTTAAGCTTAAATCTATTCTGCCTTTGATTGTCAGACTTGAACAAACTGGCTTTGTTAAGGGAAGATACATTCTTGATAATGTTCTTGCTGTTTGGGAAGGTATGGAGTGGGCAAGAAATTCTGAACAAGATGCTTTATTCATTAAGATAGACTTTGAGAAAGCCTATGATAAGATGGAGTGGTACTTCATAACTGCCATGCTTCAGGCTCTAGGTTTTGGGCCAGTATTTGTGAGCACCATTCTTATGTTATTTCAAGATGCTTCAACTGTTCTTACCTTGAATAATAGTCAATCTCAGTAAATTTCTCTTGGTCGCTCTGTGAGACAAGGGTGCCCTCTTGCTCCATCTCTTTTCATTCTTGCTACAGAGGCTTTTGGCTATTTGTTGGCCCATAAGATGGATCAAGGATTAATCAAGGGTATTGCTCTCCCTAATTCTGACCGTCGATTGGTCAATGGTCATTTTGTAGATGATTCCTTCTTAACGCTTCAAGAAGATGAGCAATCCCTTTCCTCGGCTATTAGTTGCTTAGAGGTGTTCTATTTAGCCTCTGGTTCTTCTATACAATGGAAAAAAACATCCTGTTTTTGGCAATCTCAATCTCAACTGCCACACTGGTTACATCAATTCCAATGGACTTGGATTCATCTAGGTGAGGTGTTTAAATTTCTTGGAATTCCTTTTGCATTTCATGGTTCCTCTGCTCAATTGTGGCAATATGTTATTGATAAAGTGGAAAAGAAGCTTTCTTACTGGACTAGTAAGAAACTTTCTCTCGGCAGAAAATTTTAGATTTGTTCTAAGGTTTTAGCCACTACCCATGTCTATTATTCATCTTGTTGGGTTCCATCCAAATCTTGTTATAAAAAATTGGATAAGCTTTTGAGAGACTTCTTGTGGGCCAAAGACTCTGTCAAGCAAGGTTTTCATCGGGTAGCCTGGGAAATTTGTTGTTTGCCCAAGGATTGTGGAGGCATGGGTTTGTTTGATTGTCACCGACAAGGTCTTGCCCTTTGTGCTAAATGGATCACCCGATCTTTAATTGGGGATGAATCTTGGAAAGTGCTGGTCAGGCATTGCATTTCTTCTGGTTTGCTTCAGGGGAAGAAAATTTGGAAAGGGGTGGGATTGCAATCCATTCTTACTGCCCCTGTCCCTATTAAAGTTAAAGGTTCTTTTGTCATTCAGAGTATTTGGAAAGCCTGGGAGGCCTTCAAACCCTGGCTTAGTTGGAAAGGGAGTTTTCGCAAAGCAGGTGCCTCTTTGTCTTCCATGAATATTTGGTGGTCTCCTGTTATCACTTGGCAAGGTTCTCCCTTAGCTCTGGTGCAATGGGTCAGAGCGCAGAGGTTCTATAAGCGTGGTATTGCTTCCATTTTTTATTTCTTCTCCCGACATGCCAGGTGTTGGATACCCTGGGAAAGTTTTCGTCAAATTCACAATTTAAATCCTGGTGATAGAGACACTTATGAGGTGGTTATTGATAGTATTCCATTTTCTATTTGGAGCAAACTACATAAGCATTTTCAAAAACCCTGGTGGTCAGATTGGTGTTGGCCTAGGGAGCTTCCTGTTTTGCAATATAAAGCTCATCTTGGTTACAAATGGCTCACCCCACAAGTTCCAATGGTTGATAAGCTCACTCTGAGATGGAATTTAGTCTCTCTTCCCTCCCAATGGAATAAGAGGTTTCGGATTGCTTGGGCTACTTATATTGAACCTAAACAAAGTTTTTTTGCTTGGAGTCTCTTACATCAAGGGTTACCTGTTGGCGTAGGCTCAAGCATCTGGGTGTTCATAATCTCATTTGCCCGGTTTGTGGACAAGCGAAAGATTTACTGCATGTTTTTTGGTCTTGTGATCGGGCTCAGTCAGCTTGGGAGTGGCTTCTTGAATTTTTCATACCTTTTATGCAGGAGGATTTTACTTGGGTGCATGCTATTTTGGGTGACCCTATTGCTTTTTCCTTCAACTTGGATGTTGTTTGGAATATTTTTAGAATTGGTACCTTGTTTTATCTATGGAAGTCCCGGAATAGAGCTATTTTTTCTCAACAAGATGTCGGACATGTCTTCTCTGTTGTTGATAAATATGATATATTCTTTGATTGTTGGTTACAGATTCAAGTACAGGTTAAAAAAGTACAAGTGGAGCTACAGTACTTGCGTACCCTCATGGATCATTGGGGGAATGCACCCTGCATTATGAGTCATGTGCATCTTCCTTCCCCTTCCAGGTGGCAGTAATTTCTCGACTTCTTTCTTTTCGAATGCATATTTAATATTGTTTTGGCAGTTGTTATTGGCAGTTTGTGGGTCTGTTTCTGACACTCTTGTATACTCTTAACCACAATGGTTAATGTATTGGTTTACGGGTGTGCTAATCCCACCCACCCTTTTTTGTATGATTAAACATTATTTTATTAATATAATGGCTTTTTCATCCAAAAAAAATAGTAAAAAACTTAGACTTTTGTTTTAGAAAAAATTAAAAGTGGTTATATAAGATGATGCAGGGGCATTCATTCTAATCAACATGTCCATCCCCAAGGTATGGTTAGCGTAGTTTTTAGGTTGTGCATGTAAACCAAGTATTTGTTTTTATGTAAGTAGGGTAGATTGTACTTGTAAAACCATAGTGTCTAGCATTGTTCCCCTTTACTTCTGCATAGCCAAATCCAAGGGCATTCTGTCAAATAGTTGGGGAACACTTGAGCGATAAGTTAGATCGAGGAGGGAAGTTACAAAGACCACCAGTAGGATAGTTCATTTCAAAGGTATATTTTAGTTCAGTTAGCATGGAGGTTGATGTGGAGCCATTAAGTCATGCGTAGAAGATATTGTTTATGCCCTAGCAGTCAACTGTTAATTTGAGCTGTACAACAGGACGATGGCCGTAGAAGCGCAACGACTCTTCCATGCATAGGTATCTATTTCCCTCATGATGATTTATATCACAAGTAGTAAAAAAAAAAGGATGTTCAAAAAGATAGAGGAGTGGAATCCCAAGTGGAGGCCGGTGGAAGAGAGGTTGAAGGGGTCCAACGCAAGTGGAGGGAACTTTGTTGTATCCGGATGCTCCGAAGAAAGGCAAGGAATTCTCGGCAGCATCTCTGCTTAAACTAAAATTTTTGTCTTCTATCATTTGATGTCTTATAATAATGTTTTATTTGTAAAGCATTCATTGATATTTTTTTGAGGGGTTTTGAATTTATCAGAAAAAAAAAAAAAATTGTAATGGGAGGGGTTTCTCATTTCTGAATGATTTTTTTATAAAGCTACATACTTTTTGGACTGTGAGTGACATCCAATGTATAATGGGATGTTTTTTTTTTATAGTAATTTTTTCATACTAAAAACAAAGTTTTGTTGCGATTTATCCGTAATAATGGCAAGAGAAATAAAAGTTTAGTATGTTAAAACCAGAATCAGTGAAGGTTGTAGTAATGTAAAAGAAGGTTGGTTGTTAAAATTTGTTGAAAACACTCTCTAATAATGGCAAGAGAAATAAAGGTCCCAATCCCAATCTGCTTCCCCTCATAAGACCAAATCAAAAAAAGAAAAAAAGTAACATTTTTGAAGCGATTTTTTTTCCTCATATTCCACTTCTTTGCATATCTTGTTAAATAGACGTTGGGACATTGTCTAGAGAAGAAGTGGAAGAAGAGGCTAAAGCAGGTTTGGAAATTTTGATTATTTGCTCAGCTCAAGGTTTTTCTTTGGTTGCTTATTTTCTAAGGTATCCATTGCAAAGTAAGGTTGAGAAGGTGGATGAATATATCAGACCTCTCTAGTAGCTATGGAAGAAAAGAAACCGTTAAACATATCTTTTATGATTGTAGTGTATCAAGGAATGTTTGGAAAAGATTGAAGTAGATCTATTATCCTAGGTGATAGGTGGACTTTAAAATTGGTTCTTTTGAGAGATGTCTTTGGCTGCCCTCAGCATCTTAGGGGGGGTATGAACTGTTATCAAAGCATCGACTTTGTATGTTATTTGGAAGACGAGATGCACTTTAGTTTTTTGAGATGAAGCTATTTCTGTTTCTGGAATTGTGTATAATGTTGTTATTGATATTCAGTTCCAATGTAGAGTCTTTAAGAGGCTTATAATCAAATATCTCAAAGACTACTCTGTTGAGGATAAGTCAGATGGTTGGATGTCCTTGATCATATTTTGTATGCGATGTCTTGTATTTTGATTTCTCTATATTAATATAAGGAACAACAAAAAAAAAAAATAGTTCTATAAGAAAAATAAAAAGAAAGAAAAAACTTTATCTTATTGAATTTAACCTTAAGCACCAAAAAAAAAAAAAACTTATATTAACATAAACATCAATTTAAAAAATCCACGTGAGGTCTATCGACAAGGACACCACTTGCATTATCGGTGATGTGACACTAGTTCAATCCCCACGATGGATGTTTATAAGAAGTATTATTAAAAAAAAAAAGCAAAATGTTCATGTTTCAATTAAAAATTATTGTCTCTATCAACTTGGATGTAAAATACACAAATGAAAAAAATCAAAAAACAAATATATTATATAATAAGAGGAAAGAATATATTCGATGATGTGACCTAAGTTCAATCCAAGGTTATGCATAGTGGCCAATATTCGTAAATTGGGCGAATATTAAGATTTTCAAAATTGGAAATTGGTGAATATGAGGACCCTCGATGTCGTCCATTCGCTTAAAATTTTCAAGACCAATGTTTTCTTAGGGTCAATTCACCACAATATATATCTAAACATAGACATATTTGTACTCGTTGGAAAGCTTTTTCAAGCCTGATCTAATGGTGGTGTTTTTATGAAGTTATAAGATGATTTAATAGGTCAAAAGTGGCCCCAAAGATGAACTTACATTTTAGGGCTTCAAATACCCCAAATTTTGGTATGAAGATGCTCAATTTTATTTTCTTAAGATTCTCCATGATTCACCTTGATTTTGATTAGGATTCGCCATTTTTTTACAAGTACATTTTGAATCCAACCCCTTATGCATAAGCTTGATTCAATTCCCACGGCGAATGTTTATAAGAAAAAAAAAAATTCATGTTTCAATTAAAAATTATTGTCTTTATCAACTTGAATGTAAATACACAAATAAAAAAACCAAATATATATATATATATATATATATATATATATATATATATATATTACAATAAAAGGAAAGAATATATACTACCTTTTCCGCAACAAAGACAGCTAACTCAAAAACAATTTATTTTAAAATGGTAATAAAATTAATAAAAAATTAAATAAATATTTACTTTAAAAATGAAAAAAAAAAAAAAAATCAACATTAAAAACTAATTAAATAAAATTTTAATTAGGTATTTTAATTAAGTACACTCTTTGACCTCACACTAATTAATAACTTTCTATTCTATTTTTAAAGTTAAAAGGATGTATTACCTATTTTACCTTCCCCATTCAAACTTTGCATTGATTTACCTTCAAACATTTAATTCCACCTTAAATTTTTCCAACACTGAATTAATTTGTTAGCAAACATTTAATTTCACCTTAAAATCTTCTCTACATTATTTAAAAAAATTAATATCTTCGTCCTTCTTCCAGTCCCAATATAACATATAAAGTCATAAAAGATAATCCAATAGTTTGAACTTTGACTGTGTTAAATTTCATATCCAACAATAAAAAATAAATAAATATATAATTATTTTGAAATTAAAGGGCACATATATTAAATGTTTGTTATGGTTGAGAAGTCAAAATTTTATTCTATTGAGATTTATTTATGTAAATTATGCAGTAGAAAATTTGGTTTAATTTTATTTCTTATACAGTTTACATTAACAAATATAATTTGTTGATGTTTTATTTATTTATATTAATATAAATTATATTTATTATTATTGTTTTTTTGATATATAGGGGAATTGACAACTGCCTTTCCTTTTTGAACAATTGGTCACAGGGTCAAATCATATTGCCTCTGGTCGGTTGTAGCGTCAAATCATGGAGCTACCACTATAACCCTTACCTCATCTCGGTAAACACGATTAGGAGGGAGTCGGTAAACACGATTAGGAGGGAGGAAGACCCCAGTGGCTCGGGGTTGGTACCTTTGTCATCAAACTGGTGCACACTCAGCGAATTCTACTCAGACTACTACCTTTGCCCTAGAGTGGGCATGCCCGCGAGGTTTGAACCTAAGTCTCCTCTTGGTAAGTGCCCAACGTCTTACCAATCCACCTAGCTAACCCTCGTGGACCTAAATTATA
Organism: Wollemia nobilis; assembly: GCA_028583015.1. Classification (NCBI taxonomy): domain Eukaryota; kingdom Viridiplantae; phylum Streptophyta; class Pinopsida; order Araucariales; family Araucariaceae; genus Wollemia; species Wollemia nobilis. Next base: position 7,450,183 of record JAQPPZ010014634.1, read on the forward strand.
TTTATTTTGCCTTAGAGTGAGCATGCCCGCGAGGTTTGAACCTAGGTCTCCTTTTGGTAAGTGCCCAACGTCTTACCAATCCACCTAGCCCTCGTAGACCTAAATTATATTTATTTAATATATATATATATATATATATATATATATATATATTTTTTTTTTTTTTTTTATTTGGTTAGTGTGAGAAACCTCTACGACCAACGCATATGGTTGAGCAGTCTCCTCCCAACCATGACTCCTTGTAAAGCCGAGATCTATGCTTATCAATAGGGAATTTAACACACAACCACCCCCTTACACACTCATCCACGTCGCAGTTTAAACCTTGGACCTCCCGAAGAAGAGCCAAAGCCCGAACCATTGCGATTGTCCCCATGAGACTAATATTTATTTTGGATTTTATTAAAATATATTTAATATGTTATTTTATTTTTTGTTAATGCATACCTTGATACCAAAAACAAGTGATTCTTCAAGGGGCATACGAGAACCAAAGCTTGAACCACACTGAATTGCACACACTCCGTAGTTTGAACCTTGGACCTCCAAAAGAGAGGCCAAAGCCCTGACTGTTGGGTTGTTTTAATATATTATTTTAATTTATTAAACCAACATAATAATTATAATATTTTTATCAAATATTTTTAGCTCAGGTAGTTATATTCTTTATTTTTCAAGAAAACTTAGTTTCAAATCTCTATAAGAGATATATGCATAACTATCAAGCATTACCTAATACCACTAGGTGGGGATGGATTGCAAGTGAGGCTCATTGCAATCCCATATAACCTATTAAAAAATAAATATATTGTCTTCCTCAAAAGAATAAGTTAGGTTATTTGTTTTAAAGATGAAAAATATATATCCATAACATGAGTTTAATTAGTTTAATTTAATTTTCAAATTGATTAAGCTATTAAAGTATCTAATACTACTATAAGATTATGTCGTACTAGAAATGATTCTTATTTCAATTCCATAATACTATATATATATATAAAACTTAATTTTAACAAATGTTTAAATGCTACAAATCAATATCCACCACAACACTCATTGGAAAAAAAATATCCATCACAAAATTAATTATATAAAGAAAAAATATATAATAAATATTACATAGATAAAAGTTAACTAAAATAAAAATTACAATATTTAAAATTTCAATATCCACCACAACACTCGTTGGAAAAAAATATCCACCACAAAATTAATTATATATAAAGAAAATTATATAATAAATATTACATAGATAAAAGTTAAATAAAATAAAAATTACAATATTTAAAATTTTATTCAAGATAAACCTTAATATAAAATCTTAAAATTCAATCAAGAAATCAACCTTTTAAATTATTTATCAAAAGATATATATATATATATATATATATGCATAATTACAAAATATTTATAATATTATTATATATTCACTTAATCAAAAGAAACACTTGGAAACGGATCTATGGCAGAGTTATTTGAAGACAGCAAAATAAAAAAAAGTTGAGGAATTGCTAACCCAAATCAGCAGGAGAATGAACAACCTTCTCAAAGATCTTAAAAATCATATAATATGATTTGTGTAGTTGTACTTGCCTATTTGAGGTCTCATAGACCATATTTGGGTTGAGTTATTTGAAGACAGTAAAATAAAAAAAGTTGGGGAATTGCTAACCCAAATCAGCAGGAGAATAAACAACCTTCTCAAAGATATTAAAAATCATATGATATGATTTGAGTAGTTGTACTTGCATATTTGAGGTCCCATAGACCATATTTGGGTCTCCCGTAATTAAAATCTTTCATTTCATTTCAAACCAATATTTTAAAATTTTGAAACCAAAATTTATATTTAAAATATAATTATAAAATTTTAATTGTTTTCTTTATTTTAGATAGATCCTTTCCAGATTTTTTTAATATGGATCCATGGCTCCTTGAACATATTAGAAGGAAACAAGAAAAAATATTATATTCAACAAAAAAAAAAAAATTGCTTGAACATGTTTTATAATATATATTTAAGTTTTCATGGGCGAGTTAATTCTCTATTGATAAGGGTAGCTCTTGTTAATTTTCTATTGATAAGGGTAGCTTTTGGCTTTACGAGGGGTCATGGTTGAGAGGAGACTGCTTAGCCCTATGCGTCAAGGGTTTATCACACTACTCTATATATATATATATATAAGTTTTAAATTTAAATTTATAATTCATAAAATAATAGTTTTATAGAAAAAAAAAATATTTTTTATTTTTTTTATTTTATTTTATTAATATATCTTTATTAATAAAAATTATTTATTTTTTAAAAATAAAATTTAAAAATATAATTATTTTTTAAATAATAAAAATAATAAAATCTTTTATCATTTAAATATGGATGTAAAGTTTAAGTTAGGAATAACTCAAATTTAAAATGAAAATAAATAAAAAGACTTCAAAAGTATATAATTATATAAACATTTCAAAAGAAAAGTTATGTATAACTTAAAAAGGAGCGAGGGCCAAAGCACTTTTGTGGGAGTGTGGAGACACTGGTTTGAATCCTCGCCTCGTAATACTAGAGGGTGTATCGAGTGTGCGTTGTTGACTATTAAAAAAGTTACCTATATATATAAATATATAAGTTTTAAATTTACATTTATAATTCATAAAATAATAGTTTTATAGAAAATATATATATTTTATTTTTTTTATTAATATATCTTTATCAATAAAAATTATTTATTTTTTTAAATAAAATTTAAAAATATAATTATTTTTTAAATAATAAAATATTAAAACCTTTTATCATTTAAATATGGATGTAAAGTTTAAGTTAGGAACAACTCAAGTTTATAATGAAAATAAATAAAAAAAATTTAAAAGTATATAATTATAAAAACATTTCAAAAGAGGGCCAAAGCACTTTTTGTGGGAGTGTGGAGACCCTGGTTTGAATCCTCAAGCCTCTGATACTAGAGGGTGTATCGAGTGTGCGTTGTTGACTATTAAAAAAGTTACCCGACGCAATAGGAGTTTATAATGGAAACAAGGAGCAAAATTCAAACCCACAATAAAATGATAAAATGTTACAAGTTACAGATTCCTTTAGTACAATTGTAAAAAAAAAGTAATTCAAAGAGAAAGTTTGAAAAAATCTCTTTTCCCCGTATTGTTAAATACCCTATAAAACATTTCTTATTTTTTTCATTCACAAGCATTCCATATTCTTTATTTTGTTCTTACTCTTCCCACATGTCATTGTTGGTCTTTTGCTCTCCATCTACAATTACATTCTTTATTTCATATTCTTTATTTTGTTCTCACTCTTCTCACATATCTTTGTTTCTCTTTTGCTCTTTATTTAATGTTACATTTTTTCAAGCATTTCATATTCCTCAATTTGTTTTCATTCTTCTCGCATGTCTATGTTTTTTGTTTGCTCTCCATCTATGTTACATTCTTTTTCAAGCATTCCATATTCCTCATTTTATTCTCATCACATGTCTTTGTTTCTCTTTTGCTCTCCATCTATAGTTACATTCTTTTTCTTTCTTTCCTGCAAGCATGCTTCTATAGCATGGTTACCTTGAAAATCAAACTCAACAACTAATTTGATATTGTTTAATAAAGGAGGACAAAGCACTCCATTACCAATACAACTATTAGTCGAGCTTGTCATCAAAGAATATGTTGCCTAGAAATATTTGTAGTGTTGGTAATGTTAAGAAGTTATAAGAGATTCATATATTTTTAATATAAATAAATACGATACATTATAAAATATAAACACTATTTTTTTTAATTTAGCGAAAAACCCTTTACAGGGCCGCCTTGGTATGAGAAACTATGATCAAGGAGTTCTACACCGTCAAAATCACCTAGGAGTCGCACCCGACATTGATCACACTAGCATTATCAACTCCATTTTGGGTACCCAATGTGCGTTTGGTAGGGTGGAGATTTGAAACAGGGACCTCCCTTGGAGGATTGTCCTACCTTCTCCAACTCACCTCCAATACGCAGGTTAAAATATAAACAATTAATTTAGGCACCATATGTAATTTAATCATTTAAAATAACATGGATATGCCCTTGACCATTGCAAAGGAGATGAGCCAATAATTGATGCATTAGTTTTGTAAGAGAAAAAATTAGATTATATTAATTCTTTAACATGAACATTACAATATTATGAAGCTAATATTGTCCACCTGCTATCCTATTCTTAATTGATGCATTAGTTGAGATGTTGCTTCCAACATATATTTCTTTTTTTAAGAAAAAACTTAGATTATATTATTTCATTAAATGAAACGTTACAATATTTTGGTGCTAGCATTGTCCACCAGCTAAAAAACAAAATGAGGTAGATAAGAAGTAAAGCATTCATAACTGAATATACATAAGAATATGAGGTAATATCAATAAAAATACTATAGCTATATCTTGCTGCAATACACCAGATATCATTAGTCATCTGTGGGAGAGTCTGTTATATGAAGAAATTTTGGGCATGTCTTCCGTGATATCTTCTGAAGTCTTCAGAGAAGAAAAATAAGTAATCAAAACCTGAACCTGCTTATCATTGTTAACTACCTTCTTCTTAGTTTCCTGTTGGACCTTCTAAAGATCTTGAATCATATGAGAAAGTTGATGAAGTCTGTCAATAACATCTCGAGGTGTGTTGGAAGGTCTATAGACTTGGGAATGAATGTGTCCCACATGTAACAAAAGATAAAAGGTCAAGTCTGTTAAAACTATATCCTATGGAGGAGCAGATCAAGTAAACACCTTTTTGCATCTATGCTTCCAAATGTGCTTGAGAAGGATGAGTCTACAAACATCCCAAAGTTTGGGGCATTGATCCAACTGAGAAAAACCAAGTAAAGAAAGCTTCCAAGATCTAGTGAAAGAGGGAAAAAGAAAAGAGTAGAAGACATCCCAAAAGTGTTTAGCCATGTTACAAAACCAAAACAAGTGAATAAGAGTTTCTAAAGCATTACAAAAATTGCATAGAGGGGGAATGTGTATAATCACAACCAAACTTTCAACCGTTGATCGTTTTTGATGCAAAATCCGCCAACCAAAATTTTGAGTTTTTGATTCAACGAGAACTTTCCAAATTTGAGTAGCAAGAAACTACCATTGAACATTGGTAAAATTCACTTGCAACATTTGATAAATTTATACCCAATTATATATTGAAAAATACCTATCTATTAATTATAAAGTGTCCACCACATGACAAATAAATTACATATGTTGTACAAGTTGTTTAGTTCCCTATGAAATTTTTCAAGAAAAAACATGTATTCTATATAAGTTGTTTAGTTCCTTTCAAAGAAAATCATGTGCCATATTTTGTACAAGTTATCTAGTTTTCTATGATTTTTTCAAGCAAAATCATATATATTTTTATAAAGATTAATGCGATAATCTAATGTCTAATCTATGATTTTTCCAAGGAAAATCATATACCTTTTTCATAGAGGTTAATGTGATAATTTCTCTAGTCTAGTTCCCTATATTTTTTTCAAAGAAAATCATATACTTTTTTGTATTAGTTAATGTGATAATTTGTCTTCTAAAATATTCGAAGAAAAGCAAACAAATGTATGCAAATAAATACGCTAAAGTTACATTAGAAGAAGACAAAAGAATATAGAATAAAATAAAATAAATAAAAAATAAAATATTAATTTAAATAAATGTTTAAATAAAAAAATAAATATATATATTTTAGTAATACTTCTTATACACATTTATCACGAGGATTGAACCTAGATCACATAATCAATAATGCAAGTGACGTCTTTACTGGTAAACCATACTCACGAAAGATAAATACAAATATTTATTTAAAAAATAATAAAAAATAAAAAGAAAGAAAAAACTTAAAAACTATTTAAAAACTATTGCCTCGATCAATTTTAATTAAAAAAAAAATAAAATAGAAAAAAGAATATTATACTTTTTCATAATAAGAAGGAAGGATATATACTACCTTTTGAGAAGTAGGATATTACACCTTTTCCATAATAAGAAGGAAGGATATATACTACCTTTGCGCACTAGGGGCATCTAAGTCAAAGAAACGACTTATTTTAAAATGCTAATAAAATTGTTTTAAAAATAAAAATAAAAATATTTACCCTTAAAATTAGCAACCAAAAAATTAACATTAAAAATAATTAAATAAAAAATCAACATTTAAAAATTATTAAATAAAATTTTAATTAAGTACACTCTTTTTTAACAAATACTTATTAAAAACTTTCTCTTAAAAGGATATATTACCAATTTTACCTTCCCCATACAAACCTTGCATTCATATACCTGCAAACATTTAATTCCACCTTAAATTTTTTATTTCCCTATCCCAACACCAAATTAATTAAATTGCTGGCAAACATTTAATTCCACCTTAAAACCTTCTCGACACCATTTAAAAAAAATTAAAAATTAAAAATCTCCGTCCTTCCTCACGTCCCTAAAGTCAGACGGACGTTCGTACGTACTACTCAAAATTCCTTTTCCAACCCTTTTGCCGGAATTTTCACCTTCCGGGGACCGCTCTACAAGGCTTAATCAATACGCTAAAAAGGTTATCCATCGGAAAATGCCAACTCTTCCCTGACACCATCCCTTAAATGCCTCCAGGACCAAATCCACGTGACCTCAAAAAGCGGGTAGAAAGATAACTCCTACCCAAGATCGAGTCGGTTTAGAAATTCGGATCATCCGACTTCCATTAAATATTTAAAAATTAAATGACGCCGCGCTCTCGGACATGATTTCCAGTAAAGAATCTAGCGGCGGAAACGCCAAATAATAATGTCACGCAAAAGTTTCCGCTCTCTTACTATTTCCAGTTGTAGATCCGGTAATGGCCATGTTCTTGAGCTTTCCCACCAAAAATCTCACTGCATTCTACTGGTAAAATACTAAATTTGCCGGGAAGGTGGCCTGAAAACATGTCTGAGATCCTCTTAAAACCAGATGATGAATTTTATGGCAGTGTGTGGACAGATGAAAACCCTAGCAATGATCCAAAAATTGTTTGGAATTTCCCTTGTCCGGCCTTCTTATGTTCTTTTTCTTAAATATCTCGAGCTCCGCTAAAGTTAGGGTGAGGTCTGGTGGTGGACAAAAAAATTAACGGTGTGGCGTTTCTTGTATCCAACCCATTCTTGGCAGAGGTTTCTTTGCTTTTTGCGAGGATAATGCTTTGGCAGACATGTGTGGCTCAGGTCTGCGGTTCGAATCGCGAGGGATAATAATATGGGCGTGCTGATGCATTGAATGCCTACAACCCATTCTTGGCAGAGGTCTCTTTGCTTAGTTTGGATGTGTGCAACCCATTCTTGGGAGAGGTGTCTTTGCTTTTTGCAAGGATAATGCTTTGGCGGAGCGGCGAGGTTCGGGTCTGGGGTTCGAATCGCCAGGGCCTTGAAGGAAGGAATGGGATAGGAGTATGGGCGTGTTGATGCATTGGATGTCTGCAATTGGTCACAGAAGATTATATACTGAATTCGGGCACTAGATTATTTGTGGTGGAGAGCGGCCCTGACAAATATGTCAGGGGCTGCTGTGAGATGGACTCTATTTGCGGTCAGACAGGCTGTTAGCGATGGGATTGATTCGTTATTACGGTGGTAAGCGGGGTTGTTGTATGAGGTTGAGGCCTCTTTCTTGGAGGCGCGAGAGGCGAGAGGTGAGAATTGTCGGTCAGGGTTCGATTCCTCTCGCAGGGGCGGAAAGCTGGGAGTGCGAGGGGTCTTGTGATTTTTCATTTCCCGAGGCGGCAGATTTGACCTGGTTTTTTTTGGTGGCGTGGTGTTTGTGGACTGTACGGAGATTGAAATTCGAGCTGAGGTGTTTCCTTGGAGTAGTAAGTTTTCTTTTGGCTGCGATGCAGACGACCTTTTCTTATGCTTTCGGCCGTGATGGAGCTGGACGGGACATGTTGTAGTGGAGCACTGAGTTCGATTTTGGATCACTTGAAGTTTTTAGGCTGTAGAGGAGCTGTAAGAGATTTTGGCTGTAATTTTCAGTTGAAAGCGTGATGAAGATAGATAGTCTTCCGAGTTGATTTATGCTAATGGAGTCTTGACATTTTGTGTTGTAAGTTTTTGAAGCCGAATAAGCTTAGAGATTTTAGATCAGTTCCAGTTTTTCAGCCTAAATCGAGCGAGACTTTGGCGTAAGAAGTTAGATTGTAGATCATTTCAAGGTTTTCATTTGGCGTAAGAAGTTAGATTGTAGATCATTTCAAGGTTTTCATCCGTGATAGAGGGGACTTTATGGTGCTTTTGGTTCTCAAGCTGCTGAAAAGCTGAAATCTGTGGACGAGAACAGTCTTATAAGCAAGCATTCAAAGCTTTATGAGGTAGATTCATGCTTATTTGATGCTGATGCTTTGCATTTGTCATCGAGCCGGATCTCCGAGTTCGTTGAGACCTTTCGTTGTAAGACGGTCACAGCAAAAACTTTGTCATCCGAGTAGGTCAAAATTTAAAGCATTCAAACAAAAGTCTTAGGCGTTGGAAGGTGTCCGTGTCCACAAATGCGACAGATACGTGAAGGATTTTCGAGTTTATGCTGAAGTAGGGACAGTGAAATGAGTCGCTGAAACTCTTAAATACGGTCGCCTCGGAACTCAAATACAGAGGATTTCTGCGTTGCTTGCATCGGAACTCAAATACAGAGTTACACAGCGGGATCTCGTGCATAAAAATGAGTACTTAGGATTCTATTACCGTCATTTTGGCTTGCAAAAATCAGTAAAAATGGGAGAAGGTCATCCATCTAAACGTCTCCCTCACAACGGGGACTCCAATGGCTTCGGCCTGGCCACGAACGGCAATGGCAAAAAAGCTCAATTCGCTCTCAAAACTCGGTCCATTTCCGGCAGGGGAGGCAGCGCCATGAAAGCCGTCGAATCACGGCTATGGAAGCTTCTAATCTGTGTAGTGGTTGTCTGTTTTTTAGCGGACGCCATGCTTCAGCGCACCATAATGACGTCGTTCCGGCGTGCAGATGTTGCCTCGGGACATAACCCTAAATCTCTGGAACCGCAGCTAAATCTGGCGGAGATCGAGGTTCAACCAGAAACGGCCGTCAAGTTCTTGCCCCACAGACCCATGGAGAAATTCAGACAGAAAAATGGCAGGATTAACTCCTTCGCAGACTCTTGGCCGAAAAGGCGCATTCCTCTCCGGCCCCCTTCTCTCGCACTGGTAGTATAGAGATTACGCTAATTATAGAAACATTAGCTAAATTTAGCAAAGTTACGAGAAAATATTGTTTTTTTGTTGTTTTAAAAAATTTAGCGGTGGGTTGTATTTTCTAAATTTGTTTTACAGGTGTGTGCAGAACTTTCGGGGAGTCCTGCCATTCTTCTGCTGCTCAGCGTGGCAAAAGGCTTGCTGTCACTAGGATACGCCTTGGAGGTATGCTAAGTACTGGGTCCCACAGCTTTTTCGTTTTTTGTAGCCGCATCAATGGCTTTCATATGTAACATTGTATTTAATTGGTTGTACTGTTTTTTTTCTTTCTTTCTAGAAAAAAAATCGTAATCTATAGTTATTTATCGGAAAACGACGAATACCGAGAGTGACAAGGGACAAGTTATCTTTGTGTGATTATGTGTATCACCAGTTAAGATGTAAGGAAAAAAAAAAAAAAAAAAACCCAAAAAAAAAAGCAAAAAAAACAACTCCGGCCAACGGAAAGAAAATCTGATAAAAGGAAATAAAAGAAAAAGAAAAAACAATGAAAAACTCCGGACAAGGGACAAGTTATCTATGTGTGATTATGTGTATCACCAGTTAAGATGTAAGGAAAAAAAAAAGAAAAAACAATAAAAACAACTCCGGCCAACGGAAAGAAAATCTGATAAAAGGAAATAAAAGAAAAAGAAAAAACATGAAAAACTCCGGTGAACGGAAAGGAAATCTGATGGTTCCAAGACGTGGATCTGTTTTCCCATTTAGATTTTGGATAGAATCACCAACGTTTTGTCTTGGTCATGTGCCTTGTGTTTCAAGGGTTTACGGCGGCCAAAAAAGTCAATTCAAATTTATAAAATGATAAATAATTAAAAAGTGGTTACGGCGTCGTTGGAGTCTACCTAAAGCTTTGTTTCAATCATTTAATTGATGCTTGGTAGTTAGATTGGAAATATTCAAAGTATTGGGATATTACGATAGTTTCCAAGTTTTTATGCTCTATGATGGAGCATTCAAAGATATGCTTATAAGATAATAATTTGCCTATAAGATAATAATTATTTATGATTATTATTTAAACTTTTTAAGTTAGTATTTTTTAAAGTTTTAATTTTATTTATTTATTTATTTTTATTAGATTAGTGTGAGAAATCCCCTACAACCGATATTCAAGTATTCCCATCTTAATCATTATTTTTCATAAGGGTGAGAGCTGAACTTATCAATATGGGTCAAACATACAACCATACACACACTCACCTCCAAGCTGAGTGTGTGACAAAAGGGTTTATGGTAAACCAATATGATTTATACCGGAGTTGTGTGGATTTGCACCGTACTTACACACTCACCCCTTCACACACTCGCCCAATCTGAGTGTGTGACAAAAAGGTTTATGGTAAACCAGTATGATTTGCATCGGAGTTGTAGGCACTCGCACCGTACTCAGCTATGCACTCACACCAACTCAGCTATGCACTCACCGTTATTTTAATTATTTTTATTAACGACTATAGTGTAATCTTGAATATTTTGCCATGTCAATTTAAAAATTAAAAAAAATTAGAATATATCTATATGATGTAAGTAATACAAAGTTAGTTTTTGAAGATAATTTTGAATAATTTGTCTCCAACTTTAAAATTAAACGTATCCACAGCCCCAAGGGTTAGTTGGATTGATAAGTGCTAGTTTGGATGGGCACTTGCTCAGAAGAGATCTGGGTTCAAACCTTGGTGGTGCCAATTTGCAAAGGTAGTAGTCTGTTCTGAATCCCTTGAGTGCGCGCTAGACTGACGACGACGGTACGAACCCCGAGCGACCGACGGTCCCCATCTCACACCGGGTCAACAATGAATGAGACAGATAGGTTTGGTGGTTGCAATCCCTGTGGTTTGAACCCTGTGCTGGCCAGTTACTAAAAATAGTGGTTGTTACCAACTCTCCTATGTAACAAAAAAAAAATTAATTAAATGTATCCACAAGTGTTTTCATTTGCTATCTATAAATAGCCTCCATCCTAACCATGACTTCTCATAAGGGTGAGAGCTGAACTTATCAATAGGGGCCATACACACACCCACCTCCTCACACACTCGCCCAAGCCGCGGTTTGAAACTTGGACCTCCCGAGGAAGAGCCATAGCCCGATTTGAAACTTGGACCTCCTGAGTAAGAGCCATAGCCCGGTTTGAAACTTGGACCTCCCGAGGAAGAGCCAAATCCTGTATCGTTGCGCTGCCCCCAAGGACAAAAGGGTTTACGGTAAACCAGTGTGATTTGAACCGGGGTGCATGGATCTGCACTTACGGATCATGTTTCTCAACTGGCCGTCCCACAGCAACACGGCTACCCACTCACCCTTATTTTAATCATTTTTATTAATGACTATAGTGTAATCTTGAACATTTTGCTTTTTATAAATCAATTTAAATATTAAAAAAAATTAGAATATATCTATATGATATAACTAATACAAAGTTATTTTATGAAGATAATTTTGAATAATTTGTCTCTCGCTTTAAAATTAAATGTATACACAAGTCTTTTCATTTTCTATCTATAAATAATTGAATTATTATCATTTATTTTACAATTATTACATTTTGAACATTTTTCCCTTTCTTTCAATTTACTCAAAGGAACTTAGGGGAATAAATAATTCAATTTGTTCTTATTTAATTATATAAGTTTATTTATTTATTTTTTTAATACATATAACGCACATCAACACACATGCCGCGGTTTGAATCTTAGACCTCCCAAAGAGAAGTCAAAGCCCTAACCATTGTGGTGTCCCTACCGAAATTTTAACTAAAATATTTCGTTTTCTCCTCTTTATTATATGTTCTTAGGTGCTTCTAAACCATTTTCTTTCTTTTATTTATAAATATTTTATGGTTATTGTCTAACCACTTAATATTGTGGACGACTTTTTGTCCTTGTACATTTCAAGTTGCTTATGGTGTCTTCATGATTTCTTTTTCTTGTTTAATTGTTTGTAATTTATTGCTAATGCCTGTTTAAAACACTAAATATTGTTGAAGACTTTTTGATGAACACACACCCACCCCCTCACACAGTGACCCATGCCAGGGTTTGAACCTTGGACCTCCCGACGAAAAGCCAAAGCCCAAACCGTTGCACTATCCCCCTGGGACTTGTTGAAGACTTTTTGATTGTTAATTGTTTTATACAGTTATGAATTCCGATTAAACTTCTCCCCCGCCTAACCCATTTAACAATTTCTTTCATTTCTTTTACAATGGTTTTCCTTTTATTGTCTAAGTATAAAATTTGCTTGAACTTTGGAATTGTTTATTTTTTACAATTTATATTTGTAACTTAAACCTAAACCTCTTTTCCTTGTAGTTTGCTCTTAGCCTCTTTGTTATAGAACTTATGTGTGGTGGATGATTGTATGTTGGATGATCAATTCATTGCTTTTTCAGTTCTTTCATTTGAGATTAACCTATAGATAAAATCAAGGCACAGGAAAGTGCATGCATTTCTTATGCTTTTGCATTGCTAATGTCAGGGACACGACGTTTCATACATCTACTAAAAACGTGCAATTGAAAAGAAATGCTTAGCAGTGGTGATTAGAAAAAATGCTTAGAAGCTAATAGGAATACTGTCAATGTATATTAGTGTTATAAGGGTAACATGTTTTTAAAGGTCTTACATCTTCCATGTGATTACGTGTAATCATGATAGCTATTATGTCCAAGGAACATACAAAGAGGAGGATGATCATGATATTTGTTTAAAAGGTTAAATTGATACATGGTTTTAACCAAAATCAAAAACCTTGTACACATAGATACATGGTTTTAACCAAAAACTCAAATTGTATGTATATAAAATAAAAACCATGTAAAAGACCAAAAACACAACTCAAAATGATAGAAAAGGCCAAAACACATAAGGATGAAATGTTTTGTCCAGAGTTTTAAGTCTTAAGTCCATCAATTAAGCAAAAGGATAAATTGATAATGAAGAAATACAGGAGGAAGGTCAAAGCTGTGATGGTACTTGAGGCAATCGGATCGGAAAATCAAATTTGTGATGGTACTTGAGGTAATCAGATTGGAAAATCAAAGTTGAGATGGTACTTAAGGTAATTGGATCCACTTTAAACATTTTTGAAAAGCAAAACACTAATAAATGTATTTTTGTTCTACAAGTTTCTACATGTAATTGCAAGAGGGTCTTCTTGTGTCAAGAACCTTCAAAAGGCAAATGTGACATCATCACATGCCACTTTTACTAGCATGACATGACCACATGTCACCTTTACCATTAGTGATGGGGTTTTATGCTTCTTCAACATGAAGATAGCCTCAGCAAGAAATGGGGCAACCATAGTCAATATTGATATCCCCAAGATAGGAAGGACATGTAACATATTCTAACTACAACAAGATTAGATATATAATATGATGGCTTATCTAATATCCTTCTCTACATTTTCAAAAGGGAAGGTAAAACCATCTTGTCTTTATAAGGTGCCCAACCACTAACCCCTTAACTTGTCACAAGAACAACGAGTGGAAACCAAAAGAAAATTGATTACATTAGATGCATAACTAATAACATATCCTATTCCTAACCTGAAATAAATAATTCATTCCATCATCATCCATGTTGTCTTAGGTTGAAAAGTTTTAAAATCTAATCTTCTTTAGTTAGATGGAAAATTAAGTATTTTTTAATGTTTCACAACTGTAAACTTAGGCAAGCACCTTCTTTAGAAAACATCTATATTAAATCATATACAATAGATTGAAGAGTTTAAAGGCCAACCATCTTTAATTTGGTTTGTTGCTCCTAAATCCTTCATTTCAAATGTCCTAGCCAACTGAGCCTTAAGATCAATGATTTTCTTCATGGTGGGGCCTGCAACCAGCATATCATCAACATACAACAGCAAAATGATAAAACTGCCATCATCAAACCTCTTATAGTATGCACAATGATCAGCTTCACTCCTGCTGAAACCTTGGCTCTTCATGAAGGTGTCAAATTTCCTGTACCACATCCTTGGCGCCTGTTTCAACCTGTATAGTGATTTCTTCAGTCTGCAAACCAAATGCTCTTTGCAACTTTCTTCATAGCCCTCAGGCTGATCCATACATATCTCTTCCTCGAGATCACCATGCAAGAAAGCAATCTTTACATCAAGCTGCTCCAGTTCCAAATCCTGTGCAGCTACAAGTGCAAGTAGAACTCTAATAGTAGTCATCTTCACAACTGGAGAGAAAATTTCATTAAAGTCAACACCTGACTTCTGCACATAGCCCTTTGCCACCAAGCGAGCTTTATAGCGTTCCAACAGCCCATCGCTGTTCTTCTTCACTTTGTACACCCACTTGTTTCCAACAGTCTTTCTTCCAGGTGGGAGATCCACAAGTTCCCAAGTTTTATTCTTGGGAAGTGCCTCGATTTCCTCCTCCATGGATTTCCTCCACTTTTCTGCATTCTCAGACTCTCTAGCTTCCTGAAATGAACTAGGTTCACCATCATCAGTTAACAAAGCAAAACATGAGAATACCTTTCCGGACACTTTTGATGAAATACACGTATGATAAATATATTGAAGACATTAAAGTTATTTCACTCATATCTACCTTATTTCAGGAAAAATAGTTAGTTGTATTGGATGGAAATTATGGTATATTTACTCCTTCCTAGTGTGATATATGTATGATTGTATCCTTTTTATTGGTTGTTGTAAATAATTTTTATCAGACATTCATTATCATAGAGGAATCAGTAGTTTAGGGCTGCTCGTAATGCGTACATCTTAGTTTATTCTCGATATGATACTGAGAAATACACGTATGATAAATATATTGAAGACATGAAAGTTATTTCACTCATATCTACCTTATTTCAGGAAAAATAGTTAGTTGTATTGGATGGATATTATGGTATATTTACCCCTTCCTAGTGTGATATATGTATGATTGTATCTTTTTTTATTGGTTGTTGTAAATAATTTTTATCCACACATTCATTATCATAGAGGAATCAGTAGTTTAGGGCTGCTGCTCGTAATGTGTACATCTTAGAATATGAGTTGCTGAAATGTGGTATTGCATATTGCACATTTAATAGGAGAGAACGATGGGAATCTGTTGGTCCTTTTAGCTAGGGGTTATTTTCCTTGACTATCATTGACCTATTCAATTTTCATGGGCCCTTTTATATTTGGCATTTGTACATACACATTGTTCATGGTAATGTGCATGATTTATAGATATTTGTTTGGTGCATTTTGTGCAAAACACTTCAAACAAATTTAATGGTTTGAGATTATCACCTTATAAAAACACCTTTGATGTTACAATTTAACATACTTTTTTAAAAACTTAAATTTCATGACTTCATCATAATTTAGTTTTTCCATAAAATTTGAAGCTATTTAAATCATGTTTTTCATTTATTTCTTTCTTATAATTTTAAAATAAGAAAAAATAAAATATGCTTATTTTTTAGATTATCACCTTTTAAAAACCCTTTTGATATTACAATTTAACATACTTTTAAAAGTTTAAATTTCATGTTTTTATCATAATATACATCTTTTATAAAGTTTTTCCATACGATTTGAAGTTATTTAAAAGCATTTTTTATTTATTTCTTTCTCAAAAATTTAAAATAATAACAACAATATAAGAATGGTTTTATGCATGTTTATTCTTTTTCTTATTGTATTTATATGGTTAGTGAATGGTACAATATTTTTAGGAGCACATATTTGAAATCTGATGATGGGAGAAAAGAAAAACCCTACAGTTGGACTCAAGAATTCTGAAGTTTTTTGAAGATAAAAATTTAAATTCTATAAAAGATAATTAAATTATCTGGTCAACAAGATATCACTGACAAAATTGACAGACTTGAATTAGAATCTTGTTAAAATAGCATTTCAATGCATATACAAAATAAGAAAGAACACAAGAACTTTTTAAAGAAGTTATCAGTGCCAACTTAGGCTTGAAATATTTTACAAGCACTAGAGTTGTTGCAGTTGCCCAGGCGTTAGTGTTTTACCATCGAGAATTCTCTCAATATTATGTTCATCTTTTATTGTAGTGCTTAAAGGTCCGCTTATAGTTACTTTCTTACTTGTTTCCTTGTAGATGGAACCAGATTTCACAAATAACTATAGCAAAATTTACTTGTCTTAGGTTTACTAATACCCTTTAATGCCCTTCTGACATCAATGCTGGCCTTTCTGATACTTAACTCTTCTTGTTCTATTTTTTTCAGCTGTGTCTTCCATATTATTTTCCTATAATCTAGATGGGGTTAGCCAAAGTAATTTTGAGTCTTGACAAACAAGCTTCAATGATTCTTTACAATTTTATGCCACTGCTTAATATGTGATCTAGGAAGGTCACAATATGAAATGGAGTGGATTAATCATTAAATAGCTCCTCTCTGCATTTGAAAAGGGCTGGATAGGCATATCTAAAGAAAGGCATACGCAAGAACTAGAGACAGGATAATTCAGATGTTATTTGAAAAGTTATATGTGCTGGCATTGATTAGATTAAAAAGCTACAAGTGATGTAAGATTTCAACGCCTGGCCAGGGGAAAAACTGCATTTCTGAAAGAAATAAGACATGACATCTGTCACATGCAACATTGTTAGGATGTCAATAAAATTTGTTTTATAAAAAACATAATCTTGGAATTTATTGCATGGCATTGAGGCCCAGAAAAATTAGTAACTAGAATATCAGGGAAGATTATTTTATTAGAAGTTTGCATATAGAGAGTGCTTTATCAATGACTTGTGTTAAAGTGAGACAAGATCCCATTTTTATGTGTTGCAAATTCAAAGTAGCTGAAGGTAGCCCTTTTCTTAATAAAGAGGCTAGTTAATGATTTTAAATTTTTATGTATCTCGACATTGAAAAATCCATATTGAACTGTTTATTTTCTGTTTTTTTAATTGCCATGTTTCTCTCTTTCTTGTTTGACCATTTAGTGCATTGTTAGAAGGTTGTGCTTGATTCAGTTACAGTAAGGAATTATAATTATAATTTGCGTTGTGCAGTTGTTTTCCCTTGAAGATGGACCTGTTCGTGGTGTTTGGGAGAATATGGGAACTAATGTCAACATACTGCAAAGTAATGCACATCAACCATTCACAATCGACTGGTTGAAGTAAGACAATTTTTTTAGGGACTCTTTTGTATACTATTTTATTTTTCAACTGTATACTGAATATTTGAATTATAAGTTAGAAATTTTATGTTATCTTTGAGAAGAAACTCGAAAGAAATTTGGACTGAAGGGTGATAAATTGCAAGCAAACATTTTAGTATAGAATTTAATTAATCATGCAAATTTCTTGATACTGTATTGCAGTTATGATGGTGTAGTTGTCAGCTCTCTTGAAGCAAAAAATGTAATTTCGAGGTGAGACATTTTCTCCCTTGAAAGATTCCAGACTGTAGAAAGAATTTTCATTTACTGATTGCTTTCAATACTTTGCGGCCCCACCTCTGAACTCAATAATGTACTTTGCTCTAGTGATTGCTGAAATTTTATGTCTATGTTGATGTCATATGAAGTGGAAAAGAATTTCTTGATGATGGGAAACGTATGTTGTTTTGGGAAGTTGAACTAAAATACCTAATGCACAGTGTATCCCAAAGACTCACAACCCAACCCTACTGTCAATTTAATGTAGAATACTGTAGCCTTTTTTTTTCTCTTGGTGATAATATTTCTCTTGCACATTTTAGTTTTGGGTCAAAATCCAATCCTTTTGAAGAAGTTGTTGAGGTTCTGATAAAAGAACATCAATTATCTGAGATAAGACACCTTTGAGGAACTCGAGAAGGAAGTTATTAGGACTTTCTACACTTAATACATGATCACTATTCATCTTTTCAAAATCCAATCCTTTTGAAGAAGTTAGTGAGGTTCTGATAAAAGAACATCAATTATCTGAGATAAGACACCTTTGAGGAACTCAAGAAGGAAGTTATTAGGACTTTCTACACTTAATACATGATCACTATTCATCTTTTCCATTGCCCATGCAAGGAAGCAAGGTAGGTTTGGAATATTTTGTAAGTTATTAGTAAGAGTAGTTTCCTTCCTAATTTATCTGTGTCTGGTATTTTATCCTCAATTCATTTTAGACGGAGGCTCCATCTAGCTATAGTTTTAGATAACTAGTACTATGCTGAATGATTGAGGTACAGAGTGGCTGGGATATACTTCTATCTTTCCTCAAGTATAAATACTGATAAAAGCTTTTACAAGAGTTGTGTGTTATTACATATTGAATCTGTAAAGTGTAAACTGTACTACATATATTGGCTTTGCTAAAATTGTAGAAATCGAATTCAATACATTACAATATAATTCCATTATAAGTATAAAATATATAAACAAAAGTACACAATGGGAATAACTTACCGATACATATGGGTACACTACATGCACAACATGTATCCTGCACAACAACTATCTGCAACACAATATGGTCTGGTAAAGTGACACACACATACTTGCCTTGACCAGCATCATACTTTGACGAACTCTACCAACAAGTGCTTCCAACCAACCACACACTTCGGCCAACAACATCCCTTCATCAAGATAGATGCTACATATAGGCACAATGGGACTAGTAGTCAGTTGGCAACTGCCTAATCACCACCGAACTACCTGTTAAAACAATAAAATAATCCAAACATTGCATTATATTATTACCAACACATATATTGTCACATATACACACAACACCATTACATGACAACACTTACATATGACAACTCGTTTTTACACATATCTATGTATCATCAATTTTGCGCATGGCACTCATACAACATGCATTCAAGTAGACGTGTCAAATAGTCTGCGTAGAGAAAAGTGACTACAATTTCTACCTTGATTCATTATGAGGTTCACATGATGCTGATGAATGAGTGATGTGTGTATTACAAACTTCATATTTTTTAGGTAAGAAGCCCTATTTAAGCCCTATTTAATTCTATTGTTTTTGCAGTCTTATGCAGGAACCTTTTGGAATGGTACCTCTGGTATGGATTATTCATGAGAATATGTTAGGAATGCGCCTAAGGCTTTACTCTTCAAGTGAACATGGAAAAATTATTAGCGATTGGAAGTCTACATTTGGTCGTGCTGATGTGATTGTTTTTCCAGACTATGCTATGCTGGTAAATCCATATTGGTTTTGTGCAGTGTGCTTACAACATTGTGATCACAAATTCAGAGATTTGAATGATATTTTAATTCAGTGAGAATTTTTTATGGTTAAATCCGGGCAATTGAAATGATTTTTTCCGCCTAATTAATACCTTTGTTGCACTTGCAGATGATGTATACTGTACTTGATTGTGGTAACTTCTTCGTTATCCCTGGCTCACCAAAGGAAACATGGGAGGCAGAACATTTTATGGCCATGCATACAAAACAGGATCTGCGAACCAAATTAAACTTCAAATCAGACGATTTTGTGATTATGGTTGTTGGAAGTCCTTTTTCTTATCCAGGCATATGGAGGGAGCATGCACTGGTAATGCAGGCGGTCAAGCCCTTAATGGCAGAATTTAACAGTTCTTTAAGGATTGTCATTGTTAGTAACAATTTTAACAGGACATATGGGTTGGCTTTGCAGGTAAGGCAAACATTTATGTGTAGTAGTTTCTATAGCAGGTTTGGCATTTATTTTTTCATAGATTCTTAGACAGGAATAAATAGAATTGAACTCATAACCTTTTACTTGTGGATATGGGTCCTTAACCATAGATTAGATTGATATTAATTAAGCCTTAATGAATTCTTTTTTTTTAACCATTTATTGTTCTGAAGGCAGAAACTCTTATATTGTAATCTTGTTGTTGGAAACTATCTGCACCTTCTGGTAGATAAGATGCTATTGGAAGAAATCCTACTTAGAGATTATGATGCTCATAACTTGCTTTTATCATCTAGCAGTATAACTTTTTCAATTATAATAGGAAGATGAGTGTCAAATTTGTGGGTTAATGAATTTCAATCCCTTTGCTACCCGAGTTAAGTATGCTTGACATCATCTCAATTCAATTCCTAAAGTCATTTCTGCTAACATCAATTTTGTCGATTCATCTACTTGTAAGAAAGGCAAGAAAGGAAATATAGACAAAGAGATTAGATTAGTGTCAGAGAGTGACCCAAGTAGTTGAACTGGACTCAAAAATACATCCTGTTCCGATAGCATGGCAAGCCAAAAAGAAAAGCTTCAAAGTCGTAACTATAAACTCAGGATTACAAAAGTCTAATTATATCCACACATATGTAACATCATGTAATGCCAGTAGAAGCTCATATGGGAGTAAGAAAGATGATTCACTGGAGGAATGCCTTTGAAGACTAGAGTAAGATGATATGTATGTTGTAATTCTTCCAAGAGGGCTGAAAAGGCATTTTTTATCCAAGTCTGGTTGTGTTTCTCTTTGATGTTCATACTGTCCTGAATTACTATGGATAGTAGAGATGTTTTATCCGAGTCTTGAATTAAAAACTTTAAGCTGAATTAATTTGGTTTAGGATCTTAAAACTTGTTTAGAGCAACGAAATTAGGGAAGACAGATATCAAGCATTGTGGCAATAGAGATCTATGTATTATATTTCTGATACATCTAATTCTATGTGAATTGGAGCCTTGAATTTGGCATGCCTAGAGCTAAGTTGAATCTTCAAGCGAATTCTGTATGCCTCCATCTGCTGAGAAATACCTCCTGATTGAATAAAGAATCAACTCTAAGCACTTCTTTGTAAGAAAATTTGGTGTTTATTGGTTCATATTTTGTCTATGCCTAATTTATATAATGCAAACATTACATTTAGTGCTTATTATGTAGGGAACAGAACTAAGAAATAAAGCAAAATAAGATCCTGAAAGAAAGTGGCCTGCAATGATATGAAGCTAAAATATCATGTATATGTAGTAGTATTATAGTTTGGGAATATCTTCTGGAAGAAAGTACTTGGATTTAAAAGCATGAACTAGTTCATAAGTTTATATATGTAGTTCTCCTATTGTAAAGAATAATCAATAATGGCAGTTTGTTTGTAGTCTGTTGAATGCTTTTCCTTGACAACTAATATGGACTTTTTGAGATGATGTTATTCATGCTTGTGATTGTAGGCAATTGCACTTCAGTTGGGGTTTCCACCTAGAATTGTCGAGCATGCTTGTGTAGATGATGTCAACAGCTTCATGAGTATAGCTGATTTGGTGGTTTATGGATCCTTTCATGAAGAACAAGCATTCCCATCTATCTTGATGCGGGCGATGGCCTTCGAAAAACCAATAATTGCTCCCAATCTCACTATAATTGAAAAATATGTGAGGCTGATTTGTCTAAGTGCAACCAAAATAATGTAAATTAGATGTTGTAATGGCTTGCAATTGTTTAAAGTAGCTTGTTATCACGGTTATGTGGTGTGAAATCTATTTTAACTGAAACATAGGGTCCTTTTCATCATTGAATATGTACAGATGGAAGATGGAATACATGGGTTCCTTTTTCCCCTTGGAAATGTTCAGATGATAACAAAAGCATTGTCCATGGCAATATCAAATGACAAGTTATCAGATTCAGCCCACAAGATTGCATTGGCAGCTAGATTACATGGGCGGGATTTGATGGCTTCTGATGCTATTGAAGGCTATTCTGCAATACTTGAGAATGCCCTGCAGTTCCCATCTGAAGCAGCAATTCCTCGCTCTGCTTCAGAAATTCCAGCGGAAATTAAACGGGCATGGCAATGGAAGTTAATTGAAGAATTGTTAGAATCAGAGGAAAAATATTCGAGGCAATATTTGAGAAATGTTAGTGTAGTATTCCAGCTTGAGGAGTCGTGGACAAAGGGTCCTTCCACAGAAGATTTCACTTTAAATGCTAGAAGGATTCAAGAAGAGACTTTCAGTTTGAAAGACTTGGTGGAAGTAAGGGAAATTGATATGGCAGAAGACAAAGAAAGGAGGGAGGAAGAAGAGGTATGGTGAAGGAAAAATTAAATTCTTTTGCAAGGTGCCCTTTTTAATGTACCATGTAGTTTGTTTTGTTTGCTGTATTTTGTGTGCATTATATAGGTTTATGTGCGTATTTTGCAGTTGGAAGAAAGAAGAGACCGGGTAAAGAGAACGTGGGAGGATGTTTACCGCAGCGCCAAAAGGGCAGAAAGAACAAAAGGTGAGCTACATGAAAGAGATGAAGGTGAGCTGGAAAGAACTGGGCAACCATTATGCATTTATGAACCTTATCACGGACAAGGTGCTTGGCCTTTTCTACATCAGAGAGCACTTTACCGAGGAATTGGCTTGGTCAGTTTGTCACTTTTATGCCTATACTTTCATATTGAAATATGCATTAAATTTCATAATATTCACAATCTTGACATCATTTTTAATTTTTGGGGGGAAGTGCCATTCAATCATCCTAGTTAAAAACTATAAGACAAATGACGATTACAAACATCAATGTCCTATAACAGCTGTTGTCTTTGAGGGATCATCTTGGCTCGAGGGAACTTAATATAGTACTTATAATGAGCAATTAGGATATCTTTAATTGAACAAAGAATTCTGTTTTAGATCTTTTTATCTTAATGTTGGATTCCAGTTGTGAAAAAGATTGTTCTAGTGTTTGCATTCTTTACTAAAGCTATGTAGTTACTTCTTTCACATATTTGCAATTCATTCTCATCGGCACTCAACTTTGCAAGGATCAAGCTCTCTAACAGATTGGCTATCTTGAATGGATATATTATTGTGTCTTTCTTTCCCTTTTTGAGTGTCAACTAATGCAGACAGGCTTGTAAATCACATATTGGCAAGCCTATTGCTGAAGTTTCTTTTCAGCGATAACTTGATCTAGTAAAATGTCTTGATGACCATTAAACCTGTGGAAAAATTTACATCAGGTTACAAGGGATTTAACTGAATATTTTGTCTGACTAGATTTTCTTGATGAAACTCATGGTTTGCACTTTCCTTGGGGAATTTATGACCACAATTGACATTTTTACATATTTTCTTTTGAAAATCCACGTTAGAATGTTTTATTTTCAGTAAGCTACATACTTTTTGGGCACAAATGATCCTTATCTTCATCTTGTCTCTGTCTTAAGGAGATTGTTTGAGCTCACTTGCTTCCTATATTTTACTTGTGATAGTTGTTCACGTGTGAGATGTTATTTTTCTCGAGATCATTCTCTTTGGATTCAAGTGAACAAGAAATTTTATTCCTTTTTAACTAGAGGTTTTTGGTTTAGACAATCTTTTATCAACTAATTTTCTGAGTGCAAACTGCAGTTGTACCCATTTCATAGTTCCCGAGAGCTTCTGTTTGTGATAACAGTAACTTTTAGCCCTTCCATATTCAGAATAAACCCTTAAGCTTAGGATGATGAAGCCGTTAAGTGTGAGGCTTGTATATTGAGCAGTTACTATTACTTTGTTTGGATTGTCTCACTCTAAATTGTTTCATTTTTCTTAGGGGCTTTTTACTCATGGAATTCCTGTTTTGCTTTTGTGCAAACCCTTTTGCATTATGATCCAGATACACAAGTTTTCTTATCTTGACAGCATTCCTTAAGAAGCCCTGACAGCTCTTTCTTGCTTTCATATGGCATTCTACGGGGGTTGCCAAAATACAGAAGATGGCATAGTCTGAAACAATCCTACGATGAAATTGCAAGTAAAAGGAAGAAAACAGCATTAGTTTACCTCTTAACAGTTGCTAGTAAACTGTTGAGCTTAGGAACTATAGATTTCCTGTAAGACAGATTTTTAAATTTATTCAAGGCAATGATTTTCAATAACATTTCATTTTCATAATCTGGGAGCAACATCTCTCCTGCATCAGGACAGCTTATGGCATTTGCTGAGATATGTCACACTCGAACACAAATGGCAAATCAGGGCAAATGCTAGAACATCAATGCTAATTGCAATTTGCCTATGCTTGTATGACCCCTTTTGGGCATCACCTTTCCACACGTTTATTTAAAAAGAAATGTCTTCTCAGAAAATTCTAACAGTTATCACCGAAACTTGCTTACCAAGATAACCTCTTGGTGAAGTTTCTAAGTAAATGCATGTTTGTCTTCTTTTGTTGTGTAACATTTTCCTAGTGCTCTATCTGCTTTTGAGGATTATATTTATACAATCATGGCATGAAAAATCCAAACGGAGGGCCTCATATGTGCACGGTAGGATGTCTTACAAATATTATTGAGCACACTTCACAAAGCTGGTTGTGAGCTGATTCTGATCATGAACTATGGCTGTAGCAGCAACACCCAAATTATGTTTCGAGTGTAACATATGTAACACAGCAATGGATGGATGAATTATTTCAAATTATTGATTGGTTGAGAATTGGGCATACTGTTGAAAACTTGGAAATTGTTTTGAGCATAGTTGAGAAAATCGAAATTGGCATGGAAAAAGAATTGGAAAAAGGGGAATTGGCAAAAACAAAAAGGGAAAAATTAGCAATTTTTCATTGAAAATCCGAAGAAAATGCAAATTTTCATTGATTTTTTTTTTTTTTTCATGCAAATCACAATTTTTTGGAAAACAAATTGACAAAAATCGGCCAGGCTGTGAATCGGGATTTTTTGCAGATTTTCTCAACTATGGTTTTGAGTGTAAGGGCAAATGGGCTTAAACAGTTTCCTTCTCATTGTAAAAAAGATTATTTTGAATAATTTATCTTTCTTTTATCTTCTATTTTTTAATCCATTTGATCGCTGTTTTGCCAAATATAGGATAACATATAACTCAGCATTTGTCCCAAGGCAGTCAATGTTTATTTTTTAAAGCTAATTTAATATGGGATTAAAAGGGGCCCACCGGTATTACATTATTATCCTGTTACCACGGTATTTCAACAAATCACATAGTGGTATTAATACAAAAACATTTTGGCAATTATGCATATATCCTTTGACAAACTTTCAACTTGGGTCCCCGAATTGAAATTCCACCTTTTAACTACTTGAGCACAGTGCCATTTGATGAGGTACTCAATCCTAAAATTGGGTTTTTGAGTTAACTTATGGAATCACCCTTTTCAAAAATACCAAGGCACATGACTTTAATGACCATATATACGCACTAACTTACATGTTAGTTTTCTTGAACCTGAAGCTGCATTCCAAGATAAAATGTTATTAAGATCTATGGATACAAATACTCATGCACATACTTCTTATAAGCATCTTTGTAACTGAAGTGCCTAGTTTGCCTGGTCTTCTGTTGGACTTGGTTGTCATGTGTTTTTATGACAATCTATTTGATAAATTTTATCTGTCTGTGTTAACGGCTAACAAATAGTTGGTAGCTCCAATCATTTATTAGATTGATTCACCTTCAATCTAATACAAGTCTGTAACTTATTTGGTGCAGAGCACAAAAGGGCGAAGGCCAGGGGCTGACGATGTTGATGCTCCAGCTCGACTTCATCTTCTCTATAATTCATACTATCAGGATGTCCTTTGTGAATATGGTGCCTTTTTTGCTATTGCTAACAGAGTTGACAGGATACACAAGAATTCTTGGATTGGTTTTCAGTCATGGAGGGCAGTTGGACGAAAGGTATGTGATGCACATTATATATTGATGTGTTTCATTCGTCCTTTGGACTTTATTTGATCCTCACCGTTTTAGGTAGTATTTGTTTTTTGTTCTCCCTTTAATCTTTCCCTATTCAATACTTCTTGAAACGTAAAGGTTCTATGGTATCAGAATTTTAGAAGATAAACAGAGGAAAACGTGGCCTAATTCATGCGTATACGGACTGGTCACTGACATGGACTTTTCTTTGTCAAGGTGTCACTTTCAGTAGCTGCAGAAAAGGCATTGACAGAGGCTGTTGAAGGAGGCAAGCATGGAAATGCTGTTTACTTCTGGGCAAGAATGGACAAAGATACTAGGATTGGCACTGGAGGAGCAGCTTTTCCAGGGAAGGAAGACTTCTGGTCATTTTGTGATGCTGTTAATGCCGGAAACTGCAGGTATGACAGTGATGTATGATCCATGTAGTTCTTGTCTTTTGATGTCCAGTCTGAAAGAAAATGAATAAAGAAAGAAAGAAAGAAAAAGACTTGTGGGGGGTGGGTAGTACATAGCCTTATTAGAAACTTAATTATGAGTTCTCCCTTGACAGAATTTCTATTTCCATCTTTTCATTTGGATGGAGTATTAGTTGTGTGGAGTTTTTTTTGAAGTGGGAAAATTAATTGAATTTGACATTTGTAAGTTTAATTTTTGAAGGGTTGTGTTCTCAGACGCATTAAAAGGGATGTATAGTCTACCCAAAACTTGGATGGCAGTTCCACCTATGCCCTTTGATGGAGACTCTTGGTCTGTCTTACATAGTTGGGCAATGCCCACAAGATCATTTTTGGAGCTAGTAATGTTTGCAAGGTAAGCCATGATTTTAATATTTACTCATATCTGGGTGTCTTAAATATAGTTGAATGGATCAATAATTGTTGAATTGTAATTGCAGAATGTTTGTGGATGCTTTGGATGCACAATATTACGATGAGCATCATGATAATGGGACATGCTGTTTGAGCATTTCAAAGGTGGTTTTAATTGTTTTTGTTCCTATTTTTATGTTGCAGTTTAGTATCATCACATTCCTTATCCTACTACGCATTTGACACTATTAAGTTCACCTGCTATCAGAAGCTTTTATACAATAGCAATACAAAATGTTAATATTTGGGTACAGGTTCAATTGTATTTGTGCTAAATCAGGCTGTCTTTGATCATAGTAAGAAATTCTGTTTCTTAGCAGGATTC
This sequence comes from Wollemia nobilis, assembly GCA_028583015.1. Taxonomy (NCBI): domain Eukaryota; kingdom Viridiplantae; phylum Streptophyta; class Pinopsida; order Araucariales; family Araucariaceae; genus Wollemia; species Wollemia nobilis. The sequence goes on from JAQPPZ010014634.1 coordinate 7,477,255, forward strand.
TCATTGCTACTGTCGGATTTTGGAGTTGCTTATGAACGTTTGGGCATATCATAGTGCAAGAAGAATGATATATATAAATCCAGAAACAGGACAAATGCAGGAGCAACACAAGTTAAAAAGTAGGAGAGGTCGGATGTGGGTGAAATGGTTTAATTTTAATACTCTAAAGAGCATGGATGAAGACTTAGCAGAAACAGAAGATACTGAGCACCCCACGATCAGGTGGCTGTGGCCTTCAACTGGAGAAGTGTATTGGCAAGGCATATATGAGAGGGAACGAAATCGCCGTAACCGATTAAAGATGGAAAAGAAAAAGAAGAGTAAGGATAAATTGGTACGCATGAGAAGCAGATATAGACAAAAATCCCTTGGGAAGTATGTGAAGCCACCACCTGAAGAATTCTCCAATAGTACTGAAACTTCCATGTGATGTGGAACATGTTTTAGCATCCTGGAGAGCCCTGGGTCAGGTCCAAACCACTTCTCATCTTCATGCTTAAAAAAAAAGGATTACAAATTGTGGGATCTACGGTAGAATTCTCCATGGAGCCTACACCTTATTGTACCACTAACAGCAAGATTGTTGTTGTCTGATTTTTTTTGATATATTTGTAGCTTCAGATCCGATTTGGGGAGCATAATGTCTCCAATGCAATTGATATTTTTGTGTATGTAAGATTCAAATTTGTTCCCTCATGACCTGTAGTTTGTTCTCTGATTTTGAGGAGACCATCACATCTTTGTCCAGAATTGGATCTCCTCCAAGGACTTTACTTTGTACAATACAGACAAGAAACATTACTAACAAATTTTGAATATTCATGCTTGGTTGAAATCCCAACCCAAAACAGCATTTGGCATTCTCTGAAATATTTGGTTCCAGAAAATGAATCTAGACATATGTATATTACTTATCACAATATGATTTATCCACACCGTTTTTTTTTTTTTTTTAAATTGGTTTTATGGGATTGATACAGGCCCCACTCATATTACATCATAACCAGACAGTGGTATTATAACTACTTTGACAATTATGCATATTTCTCTTGGCTAGTTTTGAACTTTGGTCTTCTCCTTGAAAGTCCAGGAATTTAATTGATTGAGCTCATGCTATTTGATGAAAATGTTAAGGTACACCCATGTGATTTGAACCTTGGTCTATGGCATGAAATTCTTCTCCTAACCAATTGCCCCAAACCCAATGGACTTATAAACACTGCATTATGAAGGAATTATTGAATGTATTTCCCACGCTGGTTACTGCAGATTCTTTACAGATCTTTCATAATGTGAAGCTCATCACTAGAGAAGGTAAGCAAATCCATATCAACTCCGAACTAGTTTTATGAGGCAGATTCCTTTTAGTCCTTTCTTTCAGTCAGGTTTAACTTGCCATTTCTTTACTTGTTTTGCTGGATAAATTGGTGTGATGAGTATTTGGGAGCAGGCCACCCTCCTGTGAGGCTGGGTTGATACAATGAACCACTTAAGGTGGGATTTCCAAGTTTTGAAATTACATCTTGATTGCAATAAGCGTTCCATCTTATCACTAAACCATGGTCCTATAGGCAACTTATCAAAGTTACAATGCACAAACACTCATCATCCCCACCTACACTTCTTATAAGCCGGGGAGAAGAGTATTATAGATGCATTAACATGTTGAGGAGCTTAATTAATGAGGGCCCTACAAGATGTGTTTTAAGCTTATATTTCATTCTATGTAGAAGCCTAATATCAGTCAACATAGCATGGCAAACATCAGAGAAAGTGATTGAATTGTACAATGTTGGATTTCGTATGGAAGATCGCATCTAGATAGGATTATATGTTGGCCTTTCTAATACTGGATGCAAGTATTCCGAGTGTTAGCCAAAATCTAAAACCAAAAGAAATCAGGAAGTGGATAAATGTCATCATGGGTCTAAATTAGCTGACATGATAAAGCCAGTCTACTTGCCAATGATTTTGGTCTTTTAGACAGACCATGCTGTTTGCTTGAAGACTTTTAATGTAAGGCAACAAACTTCATTGAGAAACTAACACTACAATGATGCTACTTTTGGACTTTAAGTTTCACAAACAAATGTATTCCAAAAGGTTAATTTGTTCTAGAATATTCACTGCATGGTTTTTCATAATGTTTTCAAGTGTTCTGATATTTGAAGTTGCTTGGTTTCATTTCTAGTAGCATTGCAGAGTGGAACCCTTCAGAGTTTGTTTTAGGACAAAACCAATAAATCATATGCCCTATTATTGAAGAGTATGTGACGATAGAATTGAATTAAATCAATACATTACTTACATTCAAAAAAGAAAAACAAATGATGTGTCCTTGGAGATGAAAGTTGTTTACTAAAGAGAGAAATAATTCCATGATGTTGTGTCCTTGGAGATGAAAGTTGTTTACTAAAGAGAAATAATTCCATGATGTTGTGTCCTTGGACATGAAAGTTGTTTACTAAAGAGAGAAATAATTCCAACAGATACATAAAATGATGGATTGGTGGAGTTACAAATATACTTCATGATACATTTGTGTGGTATTCGTAACTGCCATTTAGACAAACTATTGGTCCATTTAGTCTATACATGGATCAACTTACAAGGCAAAGGTGGACTCATGAGCTATTATCAAAGTATAATACAATATAACAAAGTTGGCTGATTACAAATTCCAACGTTCCCCTTCATTTGAATGAGGGTGAGGGGGAGAAGACATCACTAAATGTTTCTACATAATGATAAGTTTCCCATGTCAAGACGATCACACAACTTTATGAAGATAACCTTTGGCATAACATTTATAAATATATCTGCAAGCTTATTTGCAAAAGAGGCCTATAAAAGCTTGTCCTTAAATACAAGCTTTAGTAAATAGTACATCAACTTAATTTGTTTGGTTTGTTGATAATCTATTGTATTAAGAACCAATTGGATAACACTTTAGTTATCCAAAGGCAAACTACTAGGGCCTTTCAATGAAGACTTGATTATATAAGATGAAATGAAATACAACAAGTTGCCATACAATTTTATTACCACTTACATAAACAAAATACACAATGAGACTACTTGCAAATACAAACTGATACACAATGCACATATGTATTTTGCATAACTATCTATAATACATCATAGATAAACAATCTACCAAGAAGCAACTCTTGCTAACAATACACTTTGGCCAACAACAATGAGCACTTACTCTTCTCTCTTGCATCTCTCATGTAGATGTGGACTTATAATATAACAAGACCCACAAATGTGTACTTATAATATAACAAGCCCGGTATGCAATTGGCAACTGTCCAACTACCTTTGAACTACTTGTTTATATGAAACATTAAAAATACACCATTACTTTACATTATTACAAACACTTTGCATGTGCGCATTATTACAAACACTTTGCACACACATTATTACAAACACTTTGTCATGTACACATACAACACTACATGACAACTTATTACAAACACTTTGTGCACACGCATTCACACATAAATTCCTATGCTTAACCATATATTCATGCAACCGTATCAATTTGTTTGTCTACACCTATCTCCTCCTCTAGACTTGTTGCCATCCTCATTGACACATGAACTGAACATTGAGCATAAAAGCACCGAACACTATTGGAATCTTGTCATGCTTCTTTCTCTTTCTCTTGTTACACGGATCTTTTGCAATTGTCTTCATCACAAATTGCTGCCAACAAACTATTTGTTCTTTGAAAGCTCACTCCACTTATTGTAATTGGCCACATTACCAACATGATAGGCAACACTCACCACCATCTATGTTACGGATCAAGGAGTAGCGCCCCTCACATGTACCTCTCCTTGGATTTAGATGATCTCTCCCTGGCCTCATACGACCTAGTCTTAGTCTTTGATGGCACGCCTCTTGGACCAAATGACCAACCTCCAAGGCTCGACGACCTGGCTTTGGTTGGACAACTTTGATAAGCGATCAAAAAGTTGTACACTTCTTTCTATTAACAACACACTTTTCTTAGACAACCTAACACAACACTTATTTTTTGCTCCACACCCTCATCATTCATCGAACTAGGATTTTCTTCGTTGAAACACCGAGTTCCTCTTGTAAATGTCTGTTTAAAAACTCATTAGGCATGCCATATATGACATATCGAAGGGCAACAATCATTGTGGGGGGCATTCCTCATCGATGTTTGGTTTGTAAAAAATGATGGACCAGATGATCAACCGATCTGGGATGATGATCCACTCCTCTCTTTTCCCAACCTAGATGACCCAAGGGGCTAGATGATCTCCTTGGTCATCCTAATGGCCTAACTTCCTAGTCTGGACTGCCTAGGGGTCAAACGACCTTCATGGTTGTCTTGATGATCGTCTCGCTAGTCTGAACGACTTGACCGATTGGTTAGATGACTCTTACCACGACTTTAGTGACTCGAGGGCCATTTGCGGGCCAAACAACCAGGGAGGGGTCTAAACACCCCCTTGTCTAACTTCCCAAGGGTTGTTTAGGGGCTACTTGGCCTCTTCAAATGGATGAGAAAGAGTCCATACAATCCTTCCCTAGTAGTTGACAACCTATGGGCCATTTGGAGCTTGAAAGGTTCCTCCAGATGATAGGGAAGGGGTCCTAACAACCTCCCACTTGGTTGTACCCCACCCTAGACAACGTGGGGGACTTGATGACCCATCTAGATTGCTTGGGTGGCCATGTTTTTGCCCCAAATAGTCTAGGGTATTTGATGGCCCACCCCAATAGTCCAAGGTCTTGTTCACACACCCGATATGACCTAGATGACCTAACGACCCAACTAGACAACCCAACAATTAGTCAATTTTGACAAATGATGAAAGGCTCCTTGACGATTCGTCACAGTGTCATCATTTAAGCACTTAGCCAAATTTTCAACCTTTTGGCTTATTTGTTTCCTTCATCAACTCATACTCTAATTGAGCCTCAGTGCTCTTTTCCATCTACTTGTTTGCCAATTATTCTATGCCCCTCACCTTTCTTCTTTGTTAGAGAAACTTTTGAACCAAATTTCAACTTGTTCACTTTCTTCTTTGTCAGAAACAATTTTGAGCCAACTTTCAACTTGTTCATGGCTTGTGCACTCAACTATGTTTTTTAGCGGGTCAATTCCATTATCTAGTTAGATCAACCCAATTATTTGGTGGTTCAACTTTGTTTATTGACACATGGGTTGATACTTGGTCAAAGATAAACCTCCATGTTACTATCCTTGGTACTCCATGGCGGTAGTAGTTATGAACACATAATAACTACGCATGATAGTTATTATAACTATCCTATTTATTCTTTGTCTTCTTAACCTCGAGCTTGAACTGACACTACTCCAATATGCAATATTTATGAAAAAGGACATCCTACTGATCAATGTCATTTGTTTCCTGGACTGAAAAATGCAATGGAGGAACAAACTCATCCTACAAAAGAACACAATTTTGTAGGACAAAAACAAGGGGGTATTTTTTCTCAAAATCCATATCAAAATGCTCCTCGAATGCCTATAAACTAGGGAATACATGTTTGGACTATGCCATGGTCCATTCCATTACCTGCACAACCTTGGGGCCAACAACCATGGACATTACATCAAGACTGGTCCCATCTTGGATGGAGGAATTAACATTGGATTCAACAAAATTCACCATAGTAATCTCCACAAATGCAAGGACAAAAATGGACACAATCACATCAACCTTACCAAGGGCAACACCGGTATCAAAACCAACAAGGTTTGTTAAATAGACTTGGCCATATTCCATTTTAGGGATAACCGCAACAGGTTAAACAACCCCCACTTCTAGATCAACCTGTGACAAACCCTAATAAAACTAGACAGACAACACCTGTCTATATGATTGAATCAAAAGGTACAACTACACTTAATGCTATTGACTGTGGTAATATCCAATTGCTCTAAGGAAATACACTTCTTGATCCCACTCCATCCATTATTGTAGAGATGGGAAATGATGAGAATAACCAACAAGAGCCATCCTCACCTAGCAACTTCAACAAGAAAAAGCAAACCATCAAAACAATTCTCCTTCATTTGAGAAGGTACCTTATCCTGAACGATTAGAGATGACAGAAATGTCTTCTACATATCTGATTTGATAAAGGAATTGAAATGCTTAAATATCATGATTCCTTTACTGCATGAAATTAAAGATGTTCCTATGCTTAATAAAATAGTTCACAAATTGTGCATTAAGATACCATGAAGGAAGAAAAAAGCATATCCTAAAGCCATATATGTGGATGGAAAGTTACCAGACCTTCTTGTAGGGAAACTTATTCCACCCAAGTATGGAGATCCAAGAAGTCCAATAGTTACAATGTCAATAGGATCAATCTAGATATCCAATGTTTTGATTGATCTTGAAGTTTCCATTAATATCATGACAAAGGATACTATGTAGAAATTGCATTTAACCAATCTAAATCCAACGTCTATAATACTTGAAATGGCTAATTGATCAATTACAAAACTAAAAGGAATAAAAAAAAAAATTCTTTGATGGTTTCTTCATGGGAATATCTAGTTGACTTTTTGGTATTACAACCTCGAATTACTGCAAATGGTTATCCATTAATTCTTGGAAACCTTGGCTTGCTACAACAACAACTTTTATTGCTTGTAGGTTAGGGGATATGAGCATTTCAAGTGGAATATATTCTAAGAAGATTTCATTGTATCCTCTAACAAAACCTTCAATAAATTCTTTTGGTAATCTATGGTTTCCCAAATTAGATGAAAATGAAGAAACTATTTCAACTTTATCCACAATTTTTATAAAAGACCATGTTGAGGAGTTAGATGTGTTGGAAAGAGTTATCTTTGAGGATGAAACTATCTTGCTTAAAAACATGTTTGATTTAGGGTTTGAATATGAACCAATTATTGTCCATCGATTATTATGGAAGGACAAACATGAAGATCCTGAGTGTTTATCACCTATTTAAATACAAGATAGCTCATTTAACTTACCACATCAATGGCATTATCAACTCCTTTCATATTTTCAATGCCTTATAAAAAATTTAATTCCCTTAGGAATTACATTTGATCAAAACACTAGAATATTCAATTCTTTGTTACCACATCATTTCCCTTTAAATTCTTTGGTTAGCAACTTTGAAGGAATTAACTCAGTGTATTCTAGCACCAAACAAATATGGATACAACCAGGAAAGTTTTTGAATATCAATAGCTGGTTGTATAAGGAACACAAAGAAATGCTTTTCAACGTGTTGAGTAAACATCCTAATGCTTCCGCATGGAAATGTAGAGATATGACAAGAATTTGTGACTAAGGAAATGCACCATAACAATTTAAATAAACAAAATGAAAACTTGATATTGCATTAATAGAATTTGTTTGATACAAATCAACCTTTATGATTACAATACACCTCCCAAAAGGGAGGGTTTTCTTTGCAAATGAGTTTTATGGTGTCACAAATTATCTCCTCGGTCACACAACAAAATTGGTGGGAGGGTTTTGAAGTCATGTTGCTTGACCTCTTGAGCCTCTATGTGGATCCCAATACCTGCACACAAGCCTATAATGAAAGCATCGGTAACATCTATTGAGCCTTTCGAGAAGATCCTAAATCATGAAAAGGAATACAAAAAGCTTACAAAATTTTCTAAAACCTTCTACAAAAGTTACAAAAATATGCAAAAGGGTTACAAAACCTTGTAAACTAATTGATTTTACCTTGCTTGACTATCTGCTATTGATTTTGAACTTCAGTCTACATTTGAGGCTCAACCACCCAAGGTGGTTGCCTCTGTGTAACTACCTAGTGTGGTTGGGTTTCAAGCTTTGGTTTGGGTCCTTTTGGGAGTGTTTCGGAGCCTCTGGTCTAAATCCAATGTTGTTTGGTTATCGAAGATGGGCGTAGTTGCAAAATAAAGAGTTAACACACATTCCAAAGAGACTCCATGGTTGACGTTGTTGAGCTCTTTGAATGGGGTACCTGCATTCACAAACTCAAAAATACACAAGGAAGATTCAAGCAAAACCAAGACAAAGTTTTATTAGTATTTTTGTGTACTCATGAAAATGAAATGAAATTGGGACCTATTTGTAATATTTCTCAATGGTGGAGATTTATGAGGGGGCAAGAGGATGAGGGACAAGTGGCTTGGATGAGGGAAGGGAGGAATATTAGGTTTCCCCACTTGGCTAGACAAATGTGCAACTTTCTATATTTGGGCTATGAGACCCTATGACACTCTATGACAAACTATGACACGTCATGACATGCCTCACTAATGCTATTTGGGTGGAGAGATTCCTCACCCATGTGCATTAATGTGCTTAGAATGAGGAGGAAGGAGGGAAAATAAATGCCAACTAGGTTTAGATGAACTATGGTTAAAAATAGAGGAATGGTCTCATGATGACCATGGGTTAGGCATATGAAGGTACTTAGAATGGTCAAAGGGGCTAGAATAGTCAACGTTAATATTTATAAGATTGCATTGTATTAATTAAAATAATTGCACAATTTATTAAATATTAACATTTAACCATTGCAAGGATGACACTTTTAGGTGTCTATAAATGCCCCTTTTTGTAGATTGTGTGCAAACACAATATGGTGCAAAAACCAATGACACCTATTTATAACTTGATGATGGAGGGTGACAATGATTGAAAAATGATGAAGAATAATCTTTGGCTTGAGGGAAGTGATGTAGAATTATTTTAAATCAAGAACAATGTATGATGCCCTAGTTATGGAAGTGATAAATGCCCTTGAATCTTTGATTTTGATAGATTGATGAGATCCCTTTGATTAGAATTTTGAGAGAAAAAGTCATGGTCTACTATTTTCCCCAGTAGAGGGGGGATTAATAATAGCCTTGATTAAATATTCTTGGACTTAAGCGACTTCAAAATTGAGTGTTTGAGTATGGAATTAAATTGAGACAGTTTTGTGGGTATTGTCTACCCCTCAAGCGGTGAGTGGGTGGAAAGAAACATATGACAACCATGAGGCGATTGAAAAAAGGTGAATGAAATTGTGATGATGACATGTGAAAGGAAAATAAGGAAAGCTATTCTAATGTGAAATTATAAAATGGTTTCGATGCTAAAGCCCTCAAAACCCCGTAGAACTGAGTTATCAATGTGGTCATGGACTTCTTTATGCTGGATTCCAACAGAGAGGTGTTGCACAACTTCCATGTGATGTTTACTTCGTAAATGACTCATGAATATCCCTCAATTTCTCTTCCATTTTTTGGAAAAAAATCTAAAGGATGTGAGGGAAGGAAAACCGTCGGACTTGATTCACCAGGGCTTAATTTTACTAATTTTTGAGCATGTGGCCAAAAATAAAGGTGTGATAGTGGATGAGGCCTTAGCGAAAATTGAGCACCAAAATGTTGCTCCTACCTTTGATCCACCTCCAACCTCTTTCAAATCTTCTTCTAGTGACTCCTCAAAGTACTAATTCAAATGACTTGAATACTCCCAACCCCTCTACGAGAAAGAAAGCTAAAATTTTGGGTGGAGATGCGGTAGCTTTACCTAGAGGTATCAGGGGAGGTCGTACTAGACACTCCAATCACCTATGGGTAAGGTTGAAAGCTCCCTTGTTATGGTGAAAATGTCAGAATCTGAAGACTAGTTGTATGTTAAGAAAAAAGGAAAGCTTTCAGAAGACAAGGCAAATGTTAATGATATGCCTCCTCGCCAAGACCTAAGTCTCCCAAGTTATGACCTTTCCTCAACAAATTAGATGAGAAGCACTATGCTTTGATTGAATCTCTTCAGGTTGCTATAGCTTTCATTGAAGATATCCAAGGTATGACCCTGCTGCAGCGTGGTGAACCGACTACCTCTAAAAAGGATATGAGAAACTTAGAGAATCCACCTTCCAAGGTGTAATTATCTTTTCTTTTTGGGTTCTCTATATCGTGTTTGTTTGGAATCCTGTCCTTTGCGAAGAGCTTGTGTTCCTGCGTTTCTGATGGTTGGTTTGGCTGGTGGTTTATTTGGAAACCTGCTATTTTAGTTAGGAAGTAGTTATGGTTTGAGTCTCCTTTGGACTCTTCTAGTCCCTCTTTTTGTATTAAGGTTTGGGATCCTTTTAAAACCCCTTCCTTTATCTAATAAATAAAATAAAATACATTACAAAAAATAAAAATATTACTTATTATTAATGATATATATCTCAAGTAGTGGTAAAGGCTTTGACCTCTCTTTGAGAGGTCTAAGGTTTAAACCCCACTAGAACCCCTCATAAAAAGCCATATAAATTCATTAAAAAAATGATATATATCTCATGTTGTAAAAAATTAAATTATTTTATGATGTGAATAAATTATCTAATACTTTTAAAATCAATAAGAAGGTTCGGTGATGTTTTGTTTTATATGTTTTTATCAATTTTTTTTCTAATTAAATATGGAGATTTAATTATTCTATGATTATAAAAATAAAATTATAGTAATATAAATTATATTTGTTTTTTTTTGAAAAAATTGAAAAAAAACTTGTATTAAAACAAAGATCAGTTACACAAGGGAGAAGACCCTTCCCAGCCGAAAACAAAGAAAATACAAGATTACAAGGCACGAAAACGCGACACAAACCACCGCTGACCGCATAAAGTCAACAAGTCATGAAATCGCGACATGTTGCAATATCGCGGCAACTAACCATCCTTGACCGCGACGGAGCGACATGTCGCGAAATCACGACATGTCGCGATTTCGCGACAACTATCCATCCTTGGCCGCGACGGGGCAACAAGTCGCGAAATCGTGACAACTATCCTTCCTTGGCCGCGACAGAGCAACATGTCGCGATATCGCGACAAATATCCATCCTCGTCCGCGACAGAGCAACATGTCGCGAAATCATGGCAACTTTCCTCCAGTGGCCGTGACGGCGCTACATGTCGCGATATCGCGACAACTTTCCTCCCATGGCCACGACGACGCAACATGTCGCGATATCGCGACAACTTTCCTTCGAAAACCGCGACGACGCAACATGTCGCGATATCGCGACAGCTTTCCTCCAGTGGCCACGACGACGCAACATGTCGCGATATCGCGATAGCTTTCCTCCAATGGCCGCGACGGCAAAACATGTCATGAAATCATGACAGGTTTCCTCCAAAGGCCGTGACGGCGCAACATGTCACGATATCGCGACAGCTTCCCACCAAAGGCCGCGACGACGTAATATGTCGCGATATCGCGACAGCTTCCCTCCAAAGGCCGCGATGGCGCAACATGTCGCGATATCGCGACAACTTCCCTCCAAAGGCCGCGACGGCGCAACATGTCGCGATATCGCGACAACTTCCCTCCAAAGGCTGCGGCGGCGCAACAGGTCGCGATATCGCGACAAAAACCACCCTTAGCATTTTCTTTGCTCATTGTCTCAGGGATCTTTCAAGACCCTGCCTAATCACCTCATCCTCCAAAGGCATGTCATTATGTAGCTGCACCCCTAACTCTTTCTCAGCACCCATCTTTGCCAGGAAATCGGCCGCTTTATTTAAATCTCTACTCACATAAATGGGGATCACATCATCTAATTCCCGCCATAATTCCTTGATTTGAGAGACCAGAATCCTCAACCTCCAAGCTTTCGAAGCAAAGTTCCTCATACAGTCTAGAGCTCCAACTAGAATTTGAGAATCAGATTCGAAAATTATCCTCCTGTGGCCCTGATTAACTGCAATATAAATTATATTTGTTAAATGGTATTTATCTCGATAAATTTAAATTTTCAACTTTAGCTTTTAAAAAAGTCTAAACTTAAATAATTATATTTATTAAATAGTATTATCTCAATACATATTAAAGTCTTCAATTTAAAAAAAATTAATCTTATAATACTATACATACACAATGGCCAACTACCATAATACTATTATATCATCATGATACAATATAAATGAATCTATTTCAATTATATAACCAATTAAAAAATAATATAAATTATATGACGTGTAAGGAGATTGAATGCTAGCATAACTTATGAGAAAATTAAAACAATTCCTAAAGTCATTTTAGAAGGTTTAAAAAAGCTCTTTAGTTGTAAGGTTTTCCTTTGAAGTCTTATTTCTAAGCGTGTAAAATGGTGAACAAAACCATTACCTATAAAGAGGTCAAGGTTCGGTATTTAATAATATTTTTTATAATTAAAATTTTGTAAATATATAATTAATTTATTACAATTTTTTATGTTAGTATACTTTGTTTTCTCGTTAGTATTTTAAGATCGTTCGGAACGAAACGAAATACAAAGAGTTTTTAATTAATTAAATAACATTTGTAAAGAACAAATTATCATCTCACATCCTATAGTATTCCTCAAAGTCTGTAAATCACGGTTCAAACTAGACATCACAAATTTATTATTTTTTAATATTATTATTATTTTATTTATTATTATTATTATTATTATTGATTTGGTTATTGTAAGAAACCACGCACACGATCAGTTTCCTCTCAACCATGATTCTTCGTAAAACTCAGAACTATACTTATCAATAGAGAATTTAACACAAAGACACCACACCCACTCCTCACACACTCACCCACACCACGGTTTGAACCTTGGACCTCCCGAAGAAGAACCAAAGCCCGAAAACGTTGTGCTGCACCCCAGGTGCATTTTTTAATATTATTATTACTTAAATCACACCATCATTATTATAGTTTATTCATTTTAAATATTATTAATTAATATAACTTTCTCCTACTAAAAAACCTAAAAAACCCTAATACCTTTATCATTGTGATGTTTCAACAAAAACTAAAATAAATATTTACACTGTATAAGCTATCAATTATCACTGTATAAGCTATATCAATTATCAATGTGCATGAGATGTATCCATTTTTAAATTTAAATGGAGTTGTCTATGTAACATAGTTTTTTTGTAAGCTTGTTGTCTTTGACTTCAATCATGGGGTTGTCACATACCATTCTTAATATTTTTCAATGTTGGACCTAAAATTTAATGGATCTTAGATTGGTTACCTTAGAGGAGATAATGGAGAATATTAGGGTTAGGATCTTGCCCTCTTTCTTGCGCTTTTCAGTTCCAGTGCCATTTCTTAATTTTTTTAAAACTGTTAGATCAAGGTTGCTCAAAGGAAATAAAAAAATAAATATAGTTCTAATGTTACCCTTTTTGCTGAATTCCTTTGGTTTTCCAGATCTTGGTACTCAACTTCATCCTTAAATATGATCATTAGTTAGGCATATGAATGAAATAAAGAGTCGATTTACACTAGGGGTTGAATATGTGAAAATTGGACTCACTCATATTCTTTGAACACATGATATTGCGGTAAACAAATGCTCCTCGAGAATACGTAAATCTATAGATGATAACAAATTTAGGTCCTCTCCCATCATTTGTCTATCGATATCCAAAAATAATTTTACTACAAATGCAAACTCAGAACCTTACGATGACATCTAGTTGACGAAAATACCTTACGGTGATGTTAAGCCTCTCCATCTCCATTTGAAGCCTCCTAATCTTGAAAGGAACGTTCTAATTGCTATCGCATCACAGAAACCACAACAAGGCTTAATATTTTACTGCCAAAGCTCAATTTACTTACCTTGGAGGAAAAGAAAACTATTAAATATGCCTGCAACTTTTAAGGTCACATGAATTATTTTTGTTAAATAATTGTTTAAGCCCAAAAATGCAAAAGGCTTGTAATATTCTTAAAAGATCGGTTGTCTTTTGTGAGGCAACAACAACCCAAATCCAAACAGTCCTATAAATTTTGAGTATATCTATTAGGTATAATAGGCGATTTTGCAGGTGTTAATAATTTTTTTATATAATTTTAAGGCGAAAAGGTTTATTATTATCGTAATAATGTAGGCGATATAAATTTAAAATGAATAAATTATTATACAATTAGGGCAAGCAGACCCATACATTTTTTTACACCTAGAAATTTTGGGCTAATGGGTCTTGGTCAAGGATCCCCATATTAGCCAATTCCACATTTCAAAAATCTAGATATTCTTGAGTTCATGATAATTCACCACTATGCATAACCCTGCCCTAGCGACATCAATCAAACTCATCTATTGATCAAATAAGCACTTGAAAATACGAAGACCAACCAAGGAAGTCAAGTTGCTCAAAGACCAATGTGTGTTCAGTGATGTTCATTTTTGAGTTTGAGTGAGGTAGGTTTGACCAATTGTATCTCAAGCCATTATAAGTTAACTCATCCATAAGCATACATAAGTCTATACAAAAGAAGGTAATTAATATGATAGGCATGTCACCAGACGAAGGGCATACTTCACTGCCGACCATGCATCTATAGCCGCAATGGAGGCAAACCCACAATCCTTTGATGTTGCTCCACTACCAGCCATAAGTCTATAGCCCCGGTGGAGATGTCTAATATGCCTAAGGATCCATGATAAAATATCATCATTTTTATTGATGATTTGTTTTTTATACATGCTATGTGGATCCTTAAGCTTGAATTATGCGTATGATAGGATGAGCAGGGGGAACCGTTTGCTTTATGGTGAGAGGGATGCTTGGTTTCATCTTTCCTAGACTCAAAATATGATTAATGTATGAAATATATGCATGGTCTAAGAGAAAACCTAAGGTAACCAGGAAAGCCTGTAACACTCAAGGGATAAATAAATTTCAATGAAGGCACTAGGTATGGTTGAGCAATCAAAAGAACCAAAATATTCTTCAAACCTAAGAGAGGAAAGAGACAAAGCATGGCGAGCTACGTCTTTGAGAGTAATGGATATAGTGGAAAAGTGCATGTAAAAAGGTTAGACAACTATGACTATGAAGACACCCTCGATTAACACAACAAAAGCCTTCGTAATGACCGAACAATGACCAAGGTAGCATTAGATTAAAACAAAATGAGAACACAAGCATGGAAAAAAATAATTAAGCGGTGATGGAGTGAAAGATGATAGAAAAAGTTAGAAAGAGAAGGGAAAAGAAGAAAAAAGAGGAGAAAGGAGAAAGAAGAAAGAGGGAAACACATCAGTCCATGGTACGTAGTTGCTCGAAGCGTGACCGTACAACTAAGAGTAGAGAGAAAATAAAAATAATGAAAACATGGCATGAAAGTGATTAATTGTAAAGCGAAGAGTGCTTGTGATATGAGCTTGTTGTTGTTGGAGGGATCTCAAGTGGATGAGAGATTTACCCATCATCTAAGGTGTTAGGGGAAAGGGCATGGATGGTTGTGACTTGGATAAATTTTGGAGGAAGCAACTGGACGTATTTAGAATTGATATATTCATCAAAATTATCAACCTTAGGATCAAGAGTAAGACATTGGAGGTCATTCCCAAGGAGGACTACCAATGAGATTTTATGCTACCCTAAACCAAATTTGTCATTCGATAGCTGGTAGGAAGGGTCAAAAATAGAGCATGGACCTTGTTCACATTGACAAAGTCCAAATCCTTTCAAAATGAAACATTGAAAATATTTCATAGCAAAGGTTAGATTGGCTAGATAATTAATGTTAGTGCAAAATAGCAATGTAGACTCAATGGAAATAAGTGGTTTAGAGGAAGCATTGAGGCCCCCATAGACAAAGTTGGTATAATTGGTGGAAAAACCAATGGGGATGATAATTCCAATAGTTAAGGGGATGTCACAGGGGTGACCAAAATCCTTAACTGACTTGATAATAGGGGGTAAGATAGTGATCTTATGGACAAAGTACTTTCTCGACCCAAGACTAGACGTTTGGACAGAGATATGCGAGAACTCTTGGTTGGATGATTAGAGGGAAGACTCCAAGTGAGGCAAAGTGGAAGAAGTGGAGGGCACAATAGCAAAGGACGAGAGCTCAGACATAGCGAAGGAAGATGATGGTGGTGTAGATTGAGAGGATGACAGATTAGAAGAGGAGCAAGATGAAGTGGTTTGAGAAGATGGCACGACAACATGAAAATAAGGATAACTAGATGTAGTAGACAACATAGAAGATAAAGTTGATGAGGAAGTTGATTCAATAATGTGCTATGGTAGATGCAGAAGCAGATGGAGGGGGATTTGCTAGTTGAAAGTCATGTTAGGTAGTGCACTGCTCCTAAGATTGACACTCTTGAGGAGTGGTAGAGGGAATGAATGAAGCATGAGTAGAGTGGTCATGACTTATTATTACCATAAAACCTTGGTAAGATGGGACATTAGTAATATGATTGACTTGATTTGGTTGCGTTGTGGAAGTTGCAGTTTCAGTATTTAGTTGGGTTATCCCATGCTGTGGTAATGGATCTTGCTAAATATCCAAGTTTTTATTAGGAGGGCCAACAAATTATCAATAAGATCCTACACTAAATATTAAAATGAAGTGTAGTCATTGATGTCATGGCCCTTTTTATATGAAAAACACAACAGTGATACTCGTAAGCTTGGGATTTGGGTTTTTTGGGATATTTTGGTTTCACTTCGGGCAAGGAGATCACTTGCGTCTCATAAAGTTTTTGGAAAATGGTTGATAAGGGCTCTGGAAGGGGGGTGAAGTAATGAGGGGGTCACTGAGGATGCCTACGTTGGAAAGTGGGGTTGGTTAGGATTGTCAAATTGAGCAGGATGTGGCACAATGTTGTATGTGGGCTATTACGATGGATATGAAGGTTATTGTGGTGGATGTTGAGGTTGCGGGGGATGAGTATTTAGGCTACTCAACACCACTTGATTGGCTTGGATAGGCCTAGATTGATTATCATTGTTGTTACCCTTAGCATTCTTTTTTGGCCATTATTTTGGCTTGGGTCAAGGCTTCCTTGAGAGTTTGATATTTTTGGAGTTGTAATAGGAGGGATATCAATTTTGAACAACTTTGAGTGAATATTTGGGCCAGCTTAGTGATGGGGATAGAAAATGATAATTCAGTTAATATTGCTCTCTATCGATTGCCATAATCAAGGATAGATTCATCATAAAATTAAGGAAGATTGGTAAGATTTGTCAATGTGGTTTTCTTTTTGACATTAAGAGCAAAGCACTCTAGGAAGATATTGGCCAATTGTTCGAAATTGTACAAGTTGTGTCTAGGTAAGTGGTTGTACCAATCCAAGGCTTCTAAAAAGGATAACAAAAATGTGTGGATCATGAGAGGGTCTATCTTATTGATGAGATAATAGGTATTGATGAAAGTGATCACATGATCTTGAGGATCTTTTCCCTTGAATTTTTTGAATTTGGGTATTTCAAAAAAGGGAGGACATGGTAGTGCTGGTACAAAAGGATGGATGGGGTAATTTTGGGGTTGAATCAGTGTTGGATTTTGGTACCCAGTACCTGTAACTTGTGATTTCAAAATATTTATCTTGTTAGCCAACATTTGAAATGCATCTAGAGTAGCCTAGGGAGCTAAATAGGGTGCGCCATGATGAGTCAAATGGGATGGATCAACAGGAGGATATGATTGATGTGAATGAAGTTGATGGTAATGATGTTGGTTAGGATCAAAATATGGGGCTTGGGGAACTCATGAACCTAAGGGTGGGTATTGGTGTGGTTTATGAAATTGGTCCTAGATATGTGGAGGATTCAATGGTGATTGATGAGTTTGATATTGATGATGTGCAGGGGTGGTTGGGGTTGAGTATATGATGGATGATATGAATGGGGGGTTGTATGGAGATAAACGAATGTGGGTGTTGGATTGGATGTGATTGGTATGGTTGCAAGGTAGATTGATATTGGTTTGGAGGTGGTTGTTGTTGATATTGATGAGAGTGGTGTTGGTATTGATCAAAGATGGATGGATATTGGTTAGGTGGTGGTTGATGTTGGTATGGGTCTTACGATTGTGTCATTGAACACTGATGAGAATCATGAGGGTGGGAATATATCATGAGTACCATGGAGGGATAGGAGACCCATGATGGAGATTGAGGAAATAAGTTACCCTCAATATATGAATGAGACAAAGGATTTAGGATCTGAGGTGGTTTTTGAGGAATATGAGCAGTGTGTAAAGAGTGGATGTGACATGGATAAGTTCTAGGGGGAACTTGTTGTGAAGACAAATGATGAGAAAAAATAAGAGGATTGTAAGATTGAGAAGGACAAACAGAACAAGAGGTAGAAGGATGTGTAACATGTGCACCAATGATATGAATGGTGGTGGACGAAAGGTAAGTTGTGGAAGGAGTAGCATTTAGAACTATGGATTATTGAGGTGGGTTAGAAAATTGAAAAGAAGAGGAAGAGATGGATAAGTGTAGATGGAAAGTGACATAGACTTGGGTTTGATGATGTTGGTGATAATTGTGCATGATATAGGAGGGTGATGTGGAAATGTGCTAACATTGTGATGAATGAACATGATTAGAAGAATATGGGGTGGTTCAGGTTAGTGGCCATCAAAATTTGGCTTGTTGTGTGCTATTGGGGGGTGAGATTATTTCTCGCAAGTGGGAATAAATTTGATGGTATTCCAATAGCTGGCACACTTGATGTGGGGTGAAAACTGATAGAAGATGCAGGAGATGATGGGGGATGATAGGGATTATAAGCTTACACTTGGGAGAGTGGGATGTCATTACAGGTAGGAATGTGTAGTGGGGGAAGATATGGTCATGGTGAGCTTGGTGGTGGAAGACATAATGAAGAGGAATCCTGGTTAGTAGGAGTTGATTGAGGATGATATATTAGATTGGTGTTGAGAAGGTGGAAAACTTCAATATCGATGGGTGTGATATTAGGATTGATTGGAGAGAGGTGAATCTCAAGGTGAGGTGATTCAGGAGGGATAGTATGGGTGGCATGGTGAATCATTTTTTCAATCATATCCAGTGTGATGTATCTTTGATGAATGGGAGATGTGATAGTGAGCTTCATTGGATAGTCTACCATGGTGGATTTGTGATACATCCCCCTACTGAGTCATATGAGTAGTTGAAGGATGGGAGGATTGACCTGAATGGTCCATGGAGTCTTGGGATTGGGATTGGGTCTTAGCTTGACTGCGGGTCATTACCATAGGCTATAAAAAATGGAGTGGGATGTAGATTAGAGGTTTCATCGTAACAGTGCTCATGATGACTATTTTTTAAAAGAAAAACACACTACCTATAAAAACAATTAAACAAACAATAAATCAAAAAATTAACGATTGTTTTAGTGTTTTTGTTTTTATTTGATGTTTTTGTAATGTTTTTTGTTTGATTTTTATGTTCCCTAAACCTAAGAACTACAAAAGGGTGATGAAATGAGATTTAGGAGGGTGTGTTTATACCTACTCCCCTAACAAGTAATGAGACATAAATGACTAATGTGGCTTCCTAGGATGGTGGGTTGGCTCTAGGTATCCTAAGGGGGAAAAAGAAACCTCTCGAGAGAGGCTACGCTGTCTAAATCTTGCTACTTACCCAACTGGGATTTTGCTTCACCCTCAGGCAGGCTCAGATAAAATCGATAGCTGTGTGTCCAATAATTACTAAGCCTTGTGAACAAATTACTAGGTTTGGGCCAGATTGATGTTTTATGATGTAGGTGACTTGTTCGATATCTTTTGCTTTGTTGGTGTGTCAAAATTGGGTGTCTACATTTTACCCTAGTTTTGACGTGATGTCTATGAGATTGCATCAAAAGTTAAGTAGTAAAACTTGATTTTGACACTGTGATGCATTGTTGTTGTGTTGTAATGTTGATTTGAAGAAATGATTATGATTGCATCTATTTTGGTTGTTTTGCATCATTATTATATGTATACCTCATTTTTGATGATGTATGCCTTGTTGATGTTGAAAAAGGTTACCCCATGTAAAAAAGTATTTTTCTCTATGATGCCCCCTCGAGAATGATGTGCCAAATTGATGATTTGGAAATGGGAAGTGCACTATTTAAAAGGTTGGGAAATGGTGGGGGGGCTAAAAAAAGGGGGAAAAGGGTGAAATTGCTTTCATTTTCACCTTACCCTTTTGAGAAAGTTGGAGAGAGAGAAAGAGGTGCGCTTTTGAAGATGGTAGATAACTAGAGGTGGCCACATCATGTAGATGTTATTCGAGGAACAATACGTGTACTCGAAGCGAGACCGATAGGTGTGTCCTTGACCCTAACTGAAATAATTTTATTTTGGGTTAGTTTTGTGATGTTTTGTGACATGTGTGGTGAATTTGGTCCCAATGGTGAATTTGGTACTAGCATTTTTGGCACTAGTGGTGAATTTGGCACTGGCCAAAATTTGGTTAGGAGGTTGTCTAATTATGCTTTGGATGTGGTTTTGATAGGGGATGCAAGTTTTGGTGAGTCAAGAGCATCGTTCGAAGAGTATGGATAGCATTTTAGAAAGTAAGCTCAAAGCGAAGGAGGTGGGAGTGTTATCGATGATAGGGTTGTACTATGTGGCGTACATGCCCAAGCTAGAGTTTGATCGACCTCTATTGATAGCCTTAGCTGAGAGATGGTATTCATTGTCCAATACCTTCAGATTACTAATGGGGGAGATGACTGTGATATTGGAGGATGTGTGGCACATCCTTCGAGTGCCTATCTAGGGTGAGCCTATTCATCTAGGGATAGATGTTGTGGTTGGGAAGTTAGCCTTTTTGGAGCATGGTAACTTTCATAGGATGAAATCAAGGTTGAGGATCAATAATGCCTTTATAGGAGGGCATATTGATCGATTGACTACATTGTTGGTATCCATTGTATCAAGGTTACTGATGGGTGATACTAGTAGGTAATTTATGCAGTGGGGATGGGGAGATATTATTGCTGGATTGAGGGATGATTAGATTGTTTATGCCTAGGCTCCAACAATTTTGGTGAGGCTTTACCATACCTTATACCGAGTGGTATATCGATAGGGTAAGAGCTTGGTATGTTGTACTCTCCTTTAAGTCTGGGCTTGGGAGCACATAGTGGTCAGGTGACCTATGGTAGTGGTGAGAGGCTGTGGACTTGAGTGATTGATAGTCTACAGGTGGGCGAGGTGTATTCATCCTTCTCACAGTTCATTGGAGTAGGCACAATGTTTGATTGATGAGTTGAGGCCTACGCATATCATTTGGAAATCATGGAGGGATCAATATATATGGGCAGATGATCACTAGGAGCTTGCCAAGGTTAGGTAGATGTGATGGTTGGATGATGGGAACTGGGCATATGAGTTGTACTCGATATGATCATGTATTATGCCAGTACAGGGAGGTACAGGGTATACCAGCTATAGGAGAGGTGTGGGTGCGATGGGTCCAGCATGAGATATGGTGGGATCCTGCTGATCCCTATACTTTTATAGAGGTAGACATGGATGATACTGTAGTCCTAACTCCTATGAGGGATGATGTGGGGGTGATAATAGAGTATACTACATGGTATGGATGGTTCAAACCTCGTCGGTTGATAGTGGGTCCACCACCAAGGGACCAGACACAGGCATTTCATAATGTAGCTAGTGCTCTAAGAGGGGTCAAATGATGACTTAGGAAGGAGTGGAAGGATAGGGTAGAATCTAGATAGATGATAGGAGGTGGTGGATAGGGAGCCACAATGGCTGGTGCTCCTTTGGATGTGCCCCCATTAGCCATGATTCCACTTTCTGGTAGTGATGTCTGATGGAGTGGGTCCTAGCACTTTAGGGGAGGTAGGGTCTAGTAGGATGATGGCTAAGGGTATGGTAGTAGAGCTAGAGACTCTACATCAAACTCTAGAGGATGTGAGGATATAACTAGTAACCTTTGAGGTTATGCGAGTGGATGAGGTGACTAGAGTTAGAGAGGAGATAACTCATGTGAGGGTTATGAGTGGGGAGACCATTGCTCATCTCTAGTTAGATCTAGATTGGATTAGTGAGGAGAAAACTATGGACTAGGTGATCATTGCTAGCCTATGATTAGAGCTAGAGTAATTACAAGAGGAGAGGGCATTAGATAGAGAGGCTATGGCTAGATTTGAGTTGATAGTGGAGTAGTTGACTCATGAGAGGGATGAGGCTCACATAAGGGTTGGATAGGGTCTAGATTCTAGGATAGTAGCCATGATTACAGGACCACTAGAGTGGGAGTTATAAGATTCTAAGGTAGAGTTAGCTTCTGCTAGGGTAGAACTAGTTAGTTTGTGAGAGGGCACAACATGTAGAGCTTCATGTTGAGAGGGAGTGAGGTAGGACTACCTATTATCAATAGTTGTACCACATAGAGGTTCCTATAGAGTGATGAGCACCTTCATATTCATAGATATGATCAAGGACATAGTCGATGAGTGATTTCTCACAATGGTCTATTGGATTTCACTAATCGCCACCTCCATTGAGAGATAGGGGAGGAGAGACTAGCTCTAGTTATTAGGCATTTAGGAGTGAGTGTACCAATTTTGAGATGTGGTACACCCTTCTTTCATATGGGTTGAGTGTATCATTTTATTATTATGATACACCTTCCTCAATGACATGTATGATTTGAGGTATATATAGTAATGACATTTATGTTTGGCTTTTGAAATTCTTTGTGATGATCTAATTTCATGGTTTGATTATATGTGATGTGTAATGTATTGATTGTATGATGTATTGATTTGATGATGTATTGATTTATTGATGTATTATTGAAATTGATTGATCGCTTAGCGATGACCTTATGAGTTTGATGATGATTAAATGCTAAGGGAGAGCAATTACTCTATTGAGTGGTAACTTAATATCTGATGATAGATAATCATTCAAATTTATGCTATGAGAGGTGGTCTCTAGACCTGATAAAAGACAAGCACTCATGTGATTGAGATGCAAAGGGTTATCCTTTGAGCCTAGATATCCCTTGTATGTTTCCATATATGGAAACATGATCTCATCATGCTTAAATGGTGGCCTATAAAGTTGCATAAAAGATAAACACTTAAGACATAATGAGGTACCTATAATATATACAAGATATATGTATTTGTTATTAGTAGAGTTAGTTGTTAGAGGTTAGTTCTACACGCTTTGAGAGGCATACCCAAGGATTTTATGCATGCTTTGAGAGGTGTACCCAAGATTTAATAAATATTTTGAGAGGAGTACCTGAAGGATTTTATGCATGCTTTGAGAGGCATACCCAAATGATTTTATGATCTCATCATGCTTAAATGGTGGCCTATGAAGCTACATAAAAGACAAGCATTTAAGACATGATGAGGTACCTATAATATGTACAAGATATATGTATTTGTTGTTAGTAGAGTTAGTTGTTAGTGGTTAGTTCTACATGCTTTGAGAGGTGTACTCAAAGGATTTTATGCATGCTTTGAGAGGTATACCTAAAGGATTTTATGCTATTTGAGAGGCATACCCAAAGGATTTTATGCACGCTTTGAGAGGTATACCTGAAGGATTTTATGCACGCTTTGAGAGGCATACCCAAAGGATTTTATGCATGCTTTGAGAGGTATACCCAAAGGATTTTATGCATGCTTTGAGAGGCATACCCAAAGGATTTTATGCATGTTTTCACAAATTTTATGCACCTTTGAGAGGCATACCCAAAGGATTTTATGCACACTTGAGAGGTATACAAGTATTTTATGCATCTTTGAGAGCATTAATTTTATCATTTTTGAATAAAAAATTTTTAATGTACAAAATTTTTATGCACTTTGAGAGGCATACCCAAAGGATTTTTATGCTATTTTTTGAAGTAATTATTTGAATTTTATTTTTGTAATGCTTTATAATATTTTGAGAGTAATGTAATGCCTTTGAAAGAGATATGTAATGTAATGCTTACAGTGTGATTTTGTAATGAGTGATTTGTATGCTTTGCCCTAATAAGTGTTTCTCATATAGGGACTTTGTAGTAGTGATAGATAATGGTTGCTTTTTAAATTTGTATATGAAGAGATGTTTTTATTTATGTTGTCGGAGCAAGTTGCCCCCTTGGTTTGAAAGCAAATGCTTTTATAAAGATGATGATATAATATTATATATTTCTTAACACGTGAGAGAGGGTAACAAGAGTATATAAGTTCATTACCTAACGCATATGCAAATATTTACATGTACGTGAGGAAGTGGACTTAATACTCATTGCCACCTCTAATGTGTTAGGAAAATTGAATGAGATTGTATTGTGAAAATTTGCTAGTAAGGGTTATCTTGAAGATCATATGTCCCAAATCGATGTATCTACAATGTAATTGTAAGTATGCAATTTGTGGGGATATGATAAACAAGTTTACCTAAGAGGTAAGGTTTTGATTGTGTAGAATGAGTTGTTTAAGAATGTTTGTTCCTTAAAATTTTGAATGCATAAGATAAAACTCTAGGGACACAGGTCCATTATCTAACGCATATGCAAGAGTTTATAGATACATGAGGCATAGAGTTGGTACCTAGAGCATATCTGATGTATTGAAATATTTAAGAATTTGTGAAACAAACAAAATATTTTAGATTGAGGGCAACGCATTCATATGGATAATCCAAGGAAAGAAGAAGCCCTTCTCCTTTGCTTGATGTGTGTACAAAGAATTGTATATGCGTAGAACATAGGAAAAAGGAATCCCCTTTTCTAGGAGGTCCATATGATAGCATGGCCTTTAGTCTGAAGGATCTTGTTGTAAATGAAAAGATAACATCCGTACTAGCTTATAGGCCATTAGGAAGCACAAGAATTTGATGATCGACTACTTGGCATAGTCATAAATGATTATGGGTATGCAAAGTGTTGATCATCAAATCCCAATGTTCCCGAAGGGTCCATAAGTCAGCTTGGATAATTTTTGTACTATTGGATGTATTAATGATATAATGATTTTTGAGGAAAAGAGGAAATGATAGTTTGTTGTAGCATATCAAGATGGAGGAAGTTCTCTATCCATTGACTAACATATTGATGTTTGTATAAATGGATAGAGAATACCTAGCTATCTTAATAGGTGCTTATGTAATTGTGTATATTCTTAAGATTTGTTGTTATTGCATACTTGCATAATAAATCAGTCGAGAAATAGAGCTTTGTAATCCAAATGACTTATTAGACAAGTAGCTAGTGAAGAGAGTATGATTTGTGGATGGTATGTTGTTGTAGAAGACCAGGTGGCTATGAGGACACCATCGATCCAGTGTCTAGTGAAGCTTACAAATAATTGTAGGCTCACAAGCCATTGGATCGAAGGAGCTTCATAGTTTGAATGATCTATTTAAATAATAGTTTGTGAGATTTTGATTTATGTTTGATAGAATGCTAATGAAATAAACCAGGTAGCTAGGAAGACAACATAGATCCAGTGCCTGGTAAGACTTACAAATAATTGTAGGTCTACAAGATATTGGATCTATGGAAGTTCCCTAATCTGCATGGTCTATCGAAAGTAATCAATGAGACTATGATTTAAATGTGATAGCATGCTAATGCAATGAATCAAGAGGAAAGTAAAGACACCATTGATCCAGTGCCTAGTGAGATTCACAAGAAATTGCAAACCTATGAGATATTGGATCAATGGAACTCTATGATCCTTGTGATTTATTGAAAAGGTAGTGCATGAAGATTTGATTTATGTTTGATTGCATACTTAAATGATAAATTAAATGGGAAAGAGGACCCTATTTATCCATTCCCTTATAAGATTCACAAATAATTGTAAACCTACAAGAGAATAGATAAATAGGGCTTCTTGGCCCATGCAATCTACCAAGTAAGTAGGTTGATGATGAAATTTGTATTAGGTATGATTTTGTGAACTTAGATGATAGACCAACTAGGGAAGAGAACCCCATTCAACTAGTGCCTAGTGAAATTCACAAATGATTATGAATTTATGAGATATTGGTTGAATGTGATTCCTCATCCATGGGTGGTTTGTCAAATGAGTTGTGCTTGATGAAAGTGATGAATAGATGTCATGATTCATTTGATAGGCCATTCTAAAGTGCTAAAATCCTCTTGTACTACATGGCATGCCTACAAAGGATTGTAATATTGTGATGCATTAGAGGAGAAGAAGTAGTACTCCAAAGGGGCCTATTAAATAATCATGAGTGTTGATGTAAAAGGTTATTTGTTGAAGGATATTGTAGATATGTAATGTTGATATTATTATTGTGAAATAATGTTGATAGTAGTGATGTGAAGGTGTGTGGGATAGAAGAAAGGGATGAGGATGGGTCATCAAGGTCATGGATGATCACATCATACATCACTTAACCCAAGAGAGGGAGAAGAAGAGAAGAAATATGATAGACAAGAGATAGGAAGATAGAAGAATAAATGTAATTGATTATTATTTGTTGTTGGGTGTCCCAAGATTGGGATAAAATAAATGGAGAAGTTTAGGTCATTAGGGCTATAAATGATCACATCATACATCACTTAACCCAAGAGAGGGAGAAGAAGAGAAGAAATATGATAGTAGTGAAGTGGATATAGAAGATTTGAAGGAGAGAGTTTTGGGACTGAGAGGATTTACTCAACATGAGGTCTTCCTATGTGAATGCAATGCAAATGGATTTTGTAATAAGGATTGGATTTTGCATCATAACAAATCCTCCTGAATCTATGGTATGATCAAGCAAACTAGGAAATCATGCAAGGGGTATAATGTATTATTTTATTGTGAGGTTTATCATGCATTCAATCATATGAGCAAGCAAGTGACACAATATTTTATGCATAGTATCTTTTAAGATGCATGATGTTGATTGGTTCCTTATGTTCTTTGTCATCCAATGTGGCTAGATGGTAGGCTCTAGATCTAAATTTGGTTATGATGATGAAAGGTCCTAACCAATTAGGCTCAAATTTTCCTTTGAGGTCATTGTCAGCATTGGTGTTCTTTTGGTTCTCTTTGAGGACTAGGTCCCCAAATTCGAAGGATCTTGGATGTACTTTCTTGTGATAAGCATGTCAAAGTCTATTGTGGTATGTTCTAAGGTGTTCTAGAGCATTAATGCATCTTTCCTCCAAGAGCTCTAGTTGTTGTAAGTGACCTAGATGATATTCATCTCCTACCAAAGAATCTTGCAATAAGACCCTTAGAGAAGGTATTTCTAGTTCGAAAGGGAAAACTACTTCTGTACCATAGACCAGGGTGTAAGGCGTTGCCCCATGGGAGTATGCACACTAGTGTGGTATGCCCATAGAGTGGGATAAAGTTGTAAGTGCCAATCTCGATCATTTTTGTTTACTAGCTTCTTGAGGATTTTGATTAGTGTCTTGTTGGATGATTCAACTTGTCCATTCCCTTGTGGGTAATATGGTGTTGACCATTTTTGTTGGATTTTATATTTGGTGCATAATTTGGCAACTTCCTTATTTTTAAAGGGGTGTCATTATCAGTGATTAGGGTAGAAGGTATTCCATAATGGCTAATGATTTGATTAAGGATGAATTTGGATACTTGAATTCCTATTATGGTGGATAGGGGTATTGCCTCGACCCACTTAGTGAAATATTCTATGGTAGTGATAATGAATTTGTGCCCATATGATGATTGAGGGTTGATTTTACCTATGATGTCTAATCCCCAAGAGGAGAAAGGCCAAGGAGATGTGATTGGTTATAATTCTTGAGAGGGGACATGGACAAGATTGTCATGTCATTGACACTTGTCACACTTCCTAACATAGTCATGAGCATATTTTTCCATAGAGGGCCAATAATAACCCATCCTGAGGAGTTTCTTAGCTACAACTAATCCACTAAAATATCCACCACATGATCCATCATGGGCTTATTTTATGATAGTTTGGGCTTCTTTTGTATTCATGCATCTAAGGAGTATACCTTCGAAGGAGCATCGATACAAGATATCTCCAATGATGACATATTTACAAGATTTTAGTCTAAATTATCTTCACTTTTGAGAGTTGGATCCCTTAAGAAATGTTCCTTCTTTGAGGAACTTAAAGATGTCTTGGTACCAAGGTTCCTGAGGTGGAGATGTTTTGATGGTGCATATGTTGAGGGGTTGTAGGCATGATTCAAGTGTAGAGGACTCATTGATTGATCTTATGATAATAGAAGCTTCTTCATCTTCCAAATCTAAGGGGATAAGAGATGCAATAGTAGCCATAGTGTCAGCGTGGTGATTGCTAGATCACGGGATGGCTTCTATGGTGATTTGGTCAAAGTGAGTTTTCAACATGTCTATAATATCTTTGTAAGGTTTTAATTTTTTGTCCTTGGTTTGATAAGTGTCATTCACTTGGTTGATCACCAATTGTGAATCACCATACATTGTTATGCTTTTGATCTTTAATTTTAATGCGGCCCTAAGACCTAAGATCAATGCCTCATATTTTGTTGTGTTGTTGGTGCATGAGAAGCAGAGTTTAAAAGATAATGGAATGAGTTGTTGTTGTGGAGTGACTAAGATAATTCTTGCCCCTATGCCTTTAGTGCACTTAGCTCCATCAAAGTACAAGATCCAAGTTTTGGGTTCTTGAGCTTCTATTGAGAAGATTATTTCATCGGGGAAGGATATGTCTATGGGGTGCTTTGATTCTAAAGGGGCTGCAATGAGTTGATCGGCTATAACTTGCCCTTTTAGTGATTTTTGATTGATGAATTCTATGTCAAATTCACTAAGGGCTATGACCCATTTTGTGGTCCTTCCTGATAGGTAAGGCTTTGACATAAGGTAATGCAATGGATCTACCCTTGCTAAGATATAGGTATTTTGGCTAAGCATATAATATCTTAATTTGAGGGATGAGAAGACAATGACTAAGCATATTCTCCAATGGCGTGTAGCGAGTTTCATAGTTCACCAAAGTTCTACTTATATAGTAGATTTCCCTTTCTCGATGTTGTTCATCATATTGGGCTAATAAAGCTCCAAGGGCATGTTTAGTAGTAGCTATGTATAGCAATAGTGGTTGATTTAGATTTGGTGGTACTAAGATGGGTGGTGTTAAGAGATAAGTCTTTAAGGCTTCAAAGGCCTTTTGAAACTCATTATCCCACTCAAATTTTGTTCCCTTCTTTAGTAATTTAGAGAAGGGTTGACATTTATCTATGAGTTGTGATATGAATCTATGGATAGCTTGTAATTTGCCTTGAAAGCTATGTAATTTGGTTAAGTTTGTAGGTGGTGACATGTTTGTTATGGCTGCAATCTTGGAGGGATCAACTTCAATCCCATGATGGGATACGATGAACCCCAATAGTTTTCTTGATGTTACCCCAAAGATGCACTTTTGGGGTTTTAGCCTAACTTTGTAGTCTCATAATATTTCAAAAATGCATCTAAGATCTAGAACATGGTTCTATATTTTCTTGGATCGACCTAAGAGGTCATCCACATAGTCTTCTATAGTTTTATGCATAAGGTCATGGAATATATATGTCATGGCTCTTTGATATGTTGCTCCTACATTTTTAAGGCCAAACGACATGACCTGATAGCAAAAGGTTCCCCAAGGGGTAGTGAAGGCTATTTTGGATTGATCTTCTAGCATGATTTTAATTTGATTATATCTTGAGAATCCATCCATCAAAGATAGCATCTTAGACCCTATAGTGAAGTCCACTATCATGTCTATGTTTGGTAAAGGGAAATTATATTTTGGGCAAGTGTTGTTTATGTCCCTAAAGTCTATGCAAATTTGAATGGATCCTTCCTTCTTAGTGATAGGAACAATGTTGGAGATCCAATCCAAATAATCTATGGCTTTTATGAAGCCAACATCTAGGAGTTTTTGCAATTCATATTTTACCAAAAGAGTGACTTTTGGATGTATTTTCCTTAATTTTTGCTTAATGGGTTTGGCATCGAGGTGCACTACCAAATGATGGACTACCAATGAGGGGTCAAGTCCTAGCATATCATCATATGCCCAAGAAAAAATGTCATGAAATTATTTTAATAGGTTTGTGTATTCCATCCGTTCTTCTTGAGTTAGGAATTTTTTGAGTTTGATAAGGTGAGGATCTTGATCTATTTTGATATTGATATCTATTATTTCTTTAATTAAGGCTTGTGACTTTTTGAGTGGTATTTTCACCCAATCGTAAAAGTACACTCTCCTTTAGGATTTGGGTTCCAAATCCCCTCTTGCAAAGAAGTCAAAAAAACTTCTCCAAGGTCTCCGTTGTATTAGCATTTGCAACTGTGTATTAGTAATCTCAAATAAAGATAATCAATTTAAATGCTTGGAACACCTTAGTGATTGCAAGTAACTGTAAACAAGGGGCAATGTTGGTTTATTTCATCATGAAACTTTAATGATGTTCATTATTTTTTTTTGGATTTTGAATTTTTTAAATGTTTGTTTAATGCTTAAAAATAAGTTAAAATTTTTGGGAAAAATAAAATGCAGAAAATGAAAATGAAATGCAGAAAACTAAAGATAAAATGCACTCAGTATGATGCTATCCTGTTCTGACAAAACCGAAGATGTGAGGTCTCCATGCATGCAACCTAACCTATTGGACTTGCAAAACAAGCACAATCCCCATAGACTAAGTGCTGGTTCCTAGGGTACGAAATAAAATTCAGATTTCAAATATTCGCCTAATGTAACCCAAAAAAATGGCATTAACATTATCTATTTATTCGAAATCTAAAAAATGAAAGAATAAACATTAAATCCATAGCATGCAAAGAAAATCTCCTTCTTTCTTGCCCACAAGATGCAAATTTCTGAAAACTTCTGCATTAAAAATATGTCATTTTACAATAGCAGAATTTTTGGTTTTCCCAAACCAGTCTGTGGAAGAAAAACAACTTAAACAGGTCCAAAATGGCCTTCTCGCCTTCAAATCTGCAACTCTATTCGCAACAATTTCTAACCCCTCTGGCCTCTTTGAATTGCGTATTTAAACTTTTGAAAAAATTACTTCCCCTTCCATGACGGTTCGTTTCGTTTTTCGATGGCTGCTCGTTTCACCTTCCCTGATTGCGTGTGCTTTGGTTTCCATTTTGTGGCCCTTCGTTGTGTTTTCTCCACATGGGCTTGCGTTGGTTTCCATCCGTGTGTAACGACCATATTAAATGATTTCAAATCATTAAATATTTCTTATGTAATGCTTTGTCTTGTTCATTGGATTTTGTCCTTATGTCCACGTCACTATGCAGGTCCGTTACCTTGGCAAAAATGGAACATGTCGCGATATCGTGACACCTTTGCCTCCTTGCTCACTTTTGTTGCTTTTAGCCACGAAAATGGAACATGTCACGATATCACGACACTTTTCTTTCTAGTTCTTTCTTTTCTCATTTGGTCGCGAAAATGCGACATGTCACGATATCGCGACACTTTTTCTTTCTTCCCTCTCTCTTTGCTTTGAATCGCGAAAACACATGTCGTGATATCGCGACACTTTTTCCTGTACGGCCACGAAAATGCAACATGTCGCGATATCGCGACACTTTTCTTTTCTTGTTCTTTCTTGTCTTTTTTGGTCGTGAAAATGCAACATGTCACGATATCGCGACACTTTTCTTTCTTGTTCTTTCTTTTCTCGTTTGGTCGCAAAAATGCAACATGTCGCGATATCGTGACACTTTTTCTTTCTAGCTCTTTCTCTTTGCTTTGAATCGCGAAAATGCTACATGTCGCGATATCGTGACACTTTTTCCTGTACGGTCGCAAAAACGCAACATGTCGCGATATCGCGACACTTTTTCTCTTTTGGCCATGACGGTGCAACATGTCGCAATATCGCGACACTTTTTCCTGTTTGGCCGTGAAAATGCAACATGTCGCAATATCGCGACACTTTTCTTTTCTTGTTCTTTCTTGTCTTGTTTGGTCGCGAAAATGCAACATGTCGCGATATCATGACACTTTTCTTTCTTGTTCTTTCTTTTCTCGTTTGGTCGTGAAAATGCAACATGTCGCGATATCACGACACTTTTTCTCCTCTGACCGCGACCAAGCAACATGTCATGATATTGTGACACTTTTTATCTTTTGGCCACGACGGTGCAACATGTCACGATATCGTGACACCTTTTCTCCTTTGGTCGCAAAATTGCAACATGTCGCGATATCACGACACTTTTTCTATTTTGGCTGCGAAACTGCAACATGTTGCAATATCGCAACACTTTTTCTCCTTGTGGTGTTTTGATTTTTTTCTTGATCTTTAGCCTATGGGCCACTTCAGTTTTCTTGGAACACATGCAAAAAAGGTGGGTCCCCAATTTTGGGGTACGTTGTGGAGCAACCACAACAAATGGCGACTTTGCTGGGAAATGCTCCTGAGCATTTCAGGTGAGAACTCAACCTGAAAACACACAGACTCAAATACAAGTGTTAGCAAATATCCCAAGAATAAAACTACACGAGAAATACCTGAAGCATTAGAATTATTAAGCATCAGCTTGGTGTGTGCAATGTGCTTCATTCCCTATCGTTTGAAACTCGTTCAACTTTCCATTGTCAGTTTCATTTATGATTCGCATGCAAGGCCATGAATGATTTGTGTAGGATTTGATGTATGAAAACTATGCTAGAGATATAACAACCTACTTTACAAAGGCTCAAACCTTATAGTATCATGAACAAACATATTAAAACTGTCAAACCCTCTTAGGACAAAAAATGTGCATACTGAATTAATTTATTAGATCCCAAAGTTGGTTGTGTCACTACCATATTGAACCCATGTGCAAGTGTAAGTGAAATCAGAGCTTTGGGGAATAGGATTCCCAACCTAAGCGAGATGGGAATTTAACCCTATCCTTACTACTTTGATCTGAAGTTCATTACCTCATCTTGGACAAAATGATTTAACCTATTATGGATGAAACTGCCAGGCTAGCCTGTCCGTTTGAGTAGTCAGTGGTCTTGTTTTTTAGATAAGACATGTTGCCATGCATGATCATACTCCACTGCTAGCCAGGTTTCTATAGCCCTGATGGAGATCAACCCCATAATCCAGGATTTGGCTCCACTTTAGATTTATTGGACCTGTTGGTCATCAGATCCGCCTAGGTAAGGATTTTGAGGTAAATGTATGCGCCCTAGACCTGGACCAACATTGAAAGGCCGAAGGGAAGAGATGCCCCTCGTGCCAATCTCCGGAGAAAGGCCGGCTCCTATGCTAAACTACTTGGGTGTTTGAAGACAAGAGTGCAGGAAAGAGATAAAAGGAGTTAGGGTTAGAGAAATAAATAAAAAAGGGTAAGGGAAGAGAGATTGATGATTTGAGGTGGGAGAGAACAGGAAGCACGATCGCTAACAGACAACTTGAATAGCAACAAGGAACACCAAGAGTAAAATGAAAGAAACGTAGTATCAACCTTCCTATGTATCCTCCCGAACGAGTTTCAGGACACTGTCCCCGATCGCACACCGGACGCAGAGTTCAGCATCTCGGTCTACAAACGAAGAGAGATAGAAGAATCAAGCAAGGCAGGCAGCATAAAAGAAAGTCAATAAGACTCTTTTCCTACTCCTATGTATCCTTTCGAACGAGTTTCAGGACACTATCCCCGATCGCACACCGGACGCGAAAAGTTCAACATCCAACATACAAACGAGGAGAGATAGAAGAATCAAGCACAGAAGGCAGCATAAAAGAGAAGAATTGAGCTCAAAGTCTCTTAGTATTAATCGTAGGACATCAAGTTACAACAGCTTTCTAGCAGATAGTTCCCCCCACTTTTCCATTACAATGCCTGGGTTTTTATAGAGGACCCGGGCCTCTGAATCATAATTACATAGCGAAGAAGAGTACGCCCTCGAGCCCCGAGAATCGGCTCCCCGAGGCTCTCGTGACCGAGCTTTCAAATCTGTTACCAAAAATGGCAACTGCAACCGGGTCAACCATGGAAAGGTGCATTGATGAGCCGTCTAGACGTCCTTGGTCTCCGGGTGCGGTGCTCGAGTGGCCGCCATGCTCGTCGAGCTCTCCATCATGGCTTGATACTTCATTTTTGATTGCCAAAAATGAGCAACGGGCTTGCTGGGCATGAAAAATAGCATTTATGAGGCACTTGATCGCCTCGAGAAAATACCCGGCTTGGAAAGCGTGCCTGTGAAGCGCTTCGCTAAGTCTTCATCCACCACTTCGCTTCGCAATGGTTCTGGGCCGAAGCAAAAACTCCTCTTTGATATGTACTTCATAAAATTGAGCTTCGCAAAACTGCTTCGGGGCGAGGAGCGCCGAAGCATATCTACTTCGCAAAATGGGTCTCTTCTTCTTTACCACTTTGTCATCAAAATTGCTTCGCCGATGCCTTGGAGAAATACTTCGCTGCGATCCTCTTCCAAAACTATGGTTCGGGAAGATTTCGGCCGAAGCAGATGTTTCATTCTCTACATCCCGTTACTTCGGTGAAGTACTTCAAATTAGCCGAAGCAAATGCTTCGCAATGACTCTTGCCGAAGTAAAATGGTTCGCTGATTTCCTGGCCGAAGTGACTAATGGAAATACTTCGGATGCGAAGTAGTTTTCTTTGCCTTCCTCTTGTATATCTCTTCGACATGCTTCTTACTAAAAAACTCCACCCGAAGTAGTATTGAAAATGCTTCGGGCGCGAAGCTCTCTTTTCTTCTGAACACCGCTTCGCTCATTTTTGCCCGAAGTAGCTGCTGGAAGCGCTTCGGGCGCGAAGTAGTTTCATTATCTTTTCCTTGTGTTTTCCTTCGACGAAACTACTTCGCAAAACTTTTACCCGAAGTAGTGCTGGAAATGCTTCGGGTGCGAAGCTTTTTTATTCTCCTTTGGCGAAGCTCTTTTCTCTAGCTTGTTTGGCAATGAAGTTCTTTCTTTTCTATTTTTATATACAAAGGGGTGGCATTGGAAGCCAAAATTGTTGCAACTTTTCAAAATAAAAACAACAAAGCAAAAAACTTTACACAATACTGTACAAAATTTGTTTTCTTTTTCTACCCCTTAAGGAATGTGACAAAATTGTCAACATTCTTGGCGGCTCGCGGGGCAACGAGCTCGTCTCGGTGGGAGAACCCTTCAATTCTGATCCATTGGGCCAGAGTCTCTCCCCGATCCTTCTCCTTCTTCTTCCTGGGAGTGCTTCCGTAGCTGGTTCTCGTTCTCCTTCTTCTTCGGCTCCCTCTTCATCTTCGGCTTCCTCCCCTGGAGCTACCTCTTCTGGAGCGGCTTCCTGCGTCGGTGAAGGGGCAAGACGCTCATGAATTTTCCTCATGGTTCGGTGAACCTGGGACCAGGCACTCTTCGAGAAAGGTTCCAGATCTTGTAGTGCCTTGATCAATACTCGAAACCGATCGATTTTCCCGATGTCTGCATGTTGGGCTCTAGTATACAGGTCATTTAGGGAGGCCGCGATCTTGCAGTATCTCAGGAGGTAGTCTGTGATCTGCTTTTTTGTAATGGGCTCCGCCCATCCGTCTATCTCTGAGACGTCGCCTTCAAACTGAAGCCATGTTGGCTTAATCTCTTCTTTGGACAGGAGATGCCCGTCATCATCTGTGAAACTTGGGAAGCCCATGGAAGAGAGATCCTAAAAATAGCTCATTGATGTGCGTTGTTCGTTCTCAAAAATATCCAGGAGATCTTTTGCCTTTTGCATTTTTTGCACCTTGGAGAAGAAAGCGCGTACTGTGGCTCGGGCTGTAGACCAGTCCCTAGCTGTTCGGCTCATCGCAGGGACCTGCAAGTCTTGATACTTGGCGCTTTGTACATCGAAAGCTAGTTTGAGTCGGCTTCTAGCTTTTTGGGTGATCTCTTCGATGATTGGCCCTCCTTCGGCAGCGGCATCCCGGGCTTCCATAATGTAGGCCAAAATTGAAAGAGCGCTGGAGGCCCGAGATCTAAAGTTTTTGAGCAAATGCGAGCGAATCTCCTTGATTCTGCTCCTGTCACATAGCCCTAGGCCCTCCTTTTCGTACAGCTGGTTCTGCATCTGCAAAAATTTTCCTTCGAGCTCTTTTGCCCTCAGTTCATTCTCGGCCTGTCTTTGTGCTCGATTTTTAGCTGTACATTCCAGTTGGTTTATTTGCAATTTTAGGGCATGTGCTTCTTTTCTCATCAGCTTGCACTGCTCTTCGGCATCCGCTAGCTTGGACCGGACTCTTGCCAGCTCTTCCTCTAGCTTAATATTCGTGCTCTCTACTTCGAATCTGTGCTGATTTGCAATGTTTGCGTGCGCTCGAAAGGTCTCGACCCCTACATGCATAGACAAAGACTCATTGTCTATGTTCAGGTGCTCCAGGTCCTTGGTTTTCTCCTGATAATCATAATCTGTTGGGGTCATCTCATCCAGAGGCTTCTGGACCCTGGGGACCTTCTTCACTTTGTGCAATTTTCCTGCCTCCAGGTCAAAGACTGCACATTTCTCGACTTGGGCCAGAGAGCGCCCTCTTTTCTTCCTAGCCTCCTTCAGCATCTTCTCTATGTTTTGTCGGGCCTGAAGTAGCTTTTCAGCTAGAGGACGTTCCTTTATTATGGACAGCTCAGATTCAAATGAGGTTGGATCTCCAACCGAAGGGGTAAACAAATATAAAGGGTTGACGGGGAATGCCTCACCAGAAGGTTCGGCGATAGGTGTAGCGGGGGCCTCGGCTAGCGGGACAGCACCGTGTATGATGGGAACCTGGGTCTCGGGGTTCGGCATTGAGATATTGACTTCGCCCTGGCTGAGAATGGCAGGGTCGATGGCATGGGCGGGCGAAGGTGTTTTAACAGGTTTGTCTTGGCCGGATGACTCGGGTGGAATGGGGTTAGGCAGAGAAACAGGCAATGCTTGGAGAGATGATTGGCCTTGTAGGGGGGAAAGGGTTGATGATGACCCTCAACCGAGACCATGGTGGACGTGTCAGAGATCGAGGCGAAAGGGAGAGAGTGCGTACCTGCGTGCCCTCCTGGCAAAGCGGCCATGGTAACTTCTTGCGTGATCGGCTCTTGGCCCTTTTGGGCCTCGGCACCTTCGACCTCCAAGACTTCTACCTCAGGATCCTCTTCCTGTGGGAGGAGTTCCTCCACATTGATAACGTCTACGTCTGGGACCGTCTCGGCATTTGGTGGCACATTTGCTTCGATCGAGACTGGCGCAGGTTGTTCGGTAGGCAGACTCGGATGCCCTGTACGGGATCGCTTTGGATGGGTCGAGGGCGCTTGTATTTGCTCTGGCCTTTTCCTCTTCTTCCTTTCCAATGGCTGCTCTGATTCTTTGGCACTTGTATCCTCAGATGGTACTTGCGTTAGTACCCTTGGCGCAGCTTCAGCTTTCTTCTGTACTCCCGAGGCATCGTCAGTCTTCCCTGGACTTTCGCCCGATCCTGGGGTAGCTGGAGGGACGAAATCGGTGAAGGATATGGGCTTCCAAGATCCAACCTTAGTTTCGTAGACGATCGCGAAGTCCCTATCCATTGTCAAGAGTCCATAGGAATTCATCTTTCGGCGATGGACTCTCATTATCCACCATTCCCTCCGTTGTTCCTCATCCCAGTTCTTCAATTCTTCCTTCAGATCATCCTTGGCCTTCTTCCAGAATGTGGAGTCTGGGGTTGGAAATGGGTATTGATCAGGATCGAACTCTATTTCCATGGGATAAAAGTCATGCCAGGGAGGCAATGTTCTCATTTTTTCTAAATGCCACTCTAGATCCCTCCCGTTGGGATTGTTTCTCTGCTCCATTATTTCGGGATGGGGGCAGACATGAAAATTTTTACATTTTAAGTGATTTTTCATCACCCCTATGGGATCATAAAACCACCTTTGAGGAATCTGAAGCAAGCCAAAATTAGCAAGCTTTTCTTCCAGAATGATGTTCTGCTTCAAGGCGAAGACTTCAATCACCCCCATCCTAAAGGGAAAGTCACAAGTAGGAGCCCACTTTCGGCCATGGCCGTAGATTTCATTGGTCGCGTCGCTTTGTCGAGCGACCTCCAGTGCGAATTGGTACTCGGATGGGAAAACCGACAGCAAGAAAGGTTTTCCCATGAAGCCGAACAGGCGTATCACAAGCCCCTGTGTAAGTTGAAAAATATCCCCCTTTTTTGCCTGCACCACCCTGTCTCTCAGACTGAGGGGCACCCGAGGGCTGGACCCTGTCAACAATTGCATGGCGGGTCCCAAGAATTGTTGATTGAAAGAATAATAAGACTCTGACCTCAATAGGAGGCGAGTCCACTGGTATATAGGCAAAGGATTTCCATCCTTGCCACTTGGTGTAATTGCAACATGGGGAAGATTCTTATGTGTATGGTAAAAGAAAAGCCATACCAGAAAAGAGCATGGGCTGAAAAGTTGCTCCGCTCTAGAAGTCTTCATCGTGGTAAGCCGCGTGTGCAGGTTTCGGGCTACCCATTCTGCCCAGTCGAAGAAGACTGGGTTGGTGTTCGGCCTCGAAGCATCGGGGGCATAAAACTCCCCTCTGGAAATACATTCGGCCAGGGACACCTGCCAAGGGTGCA
This sequence comes from Wollemia nobilis, assembly GCA_028583015.1. Classification (NCBI taxonomy): domain Eukaryota; kingdom Viridiplantae; phylum Streptophyta; class Pinopsida; order Araucariales; family Araucariaceae; genus Wollemia; species Wollemia nobilis. The sequence goes on from JAQPPZ010014634.1 coordinate 7,515,596, forward strand.
CCGAAGCGTCGGTCGATAGGCCCGCCACCCATGCGATGATGGAAAAAATATCTATGTTCTTGAAGGCTTCCAAGGGTAGGGGCATTTGAGGCAGCTTGCCTGAAGGGAGCCCGCTTTTGAGATTTTCTCGGAGGAATTGCAGCACGTAGTTGTTCGAGGTAAACTTCTCCGTTTGTTCGCTCAGAATGACGTTGCGAACCGTGTACCCCTTCGGAGGCCCTTGCTACGGTGCAAAAGCTGCTTGCACATCCTCCTTCAAGATAGAGAACAACTTGTGACCAGTGGCATTCAGCACTTGCCTGGAAGCTGGTTGATAGTTCTGTGCGATGGCATAAATCAGCTCAGGGCAATGGTGCACAGGAGGAGTCAGATACCAATAGATTTGGGAGTAATACGTGGTGGCCCTCTTGTTGTCAGCCGAGAGCCTGCTCCTCATAAAGTCGATAGTGTACCTGAGCTCGGCCACGCTTCTTGAGAGTTCTGTATCTTTAATTTTCTCCCACCTATCAACTGGTGGCTCTACAAGTTGTTCCTCTTCAGATTCTTCTCTTTCTTCCACAACTTGCTTCTCTGGGCGGGTGTTCGGGTTGGCCTTCTTGGGTCTCTGCTTTTTCTCCTTCGAACCTTTCATTTTTTTAGGCACAGTCATCTCTGGCTCCTTTCCTTTCTGCGTAGAACTTTTCTTTCCCATGTTGTATGATTATGGCAGCAACACCAGTAGCGCAGACTGTTTCGACGTCAGGGAGCTTCTCGGTGAGTGGCAGCAGAATTCGCGGACAAGCAATGTTCTTTCAATCTTGCACTTTCAAATAACCTTTTCTTTGCTAAAGCCTACCCTTTATAGCCTTAAGGGGCAACTACCCCTATTTATGGTTCTTGCCATAATTAAACCTATGCTAGTGGCCTAGGAAATTGTTGCACCATCCGATTGGCTATCCAACGGCATCGCATGCGGGGTTACGCGTCGTAATGATTACACCTTGCATTGGAAGCACATCTTGCACTCGGGTGTGAGCTTTAACTAAATTGCCTCGGGACATGCCCCGCCACCTTCGCCTTAAATTCGTATGCTTCGAGCTCTTTTCAAGGTGGTAGTCGGCACATTTCTCGAGACGTGCTTTAAATGCTCCCGTTCTGCACATTATTGGTTCGGCGAAGTTTGGGGTCGGACTTGGAAATGCTTCACGGTGAACCTCTTCTTCGGGCTGATCTTCTGCGTTTTGGGCCCGAGGTACTTATCCTTTGCCGTGCTTTGCAAGGACTACCTACCGAAGCTTGTGCTTCGGAAAATTACTTCGCAAGATTTCTACCCGAAGTGGTTGCTGGAAATGCTTCGGGTGCGAAGCTCTTTCGTGCCTTTGTTTGAACTTTGGTTCGGCCCTTTACTTCCTCGCAACTGCTTCATTGGGTAAAAATCCCCGAAGGAGATTCTGAATTTTTTTTTTTTTTTTATTTTTAAACCCTTGCGTAATGTGACAAGACTTGTCAGCATTATTGATGGCTCGTAGGGCAACGAGCTCGTTTGGAGGGGAGAACCTTTAGCCTTGATCTATTGGGCCAGAGGCACCTCCAGACCCTTCTCCTCTCACTCCTTCTGGGAGCGCTTCTGCATCTGGTTCTCCCTCTTCTTCTGCTTCTTGAGACACATTCAATGGATTCTGGCTGAGTTCTTGTGTCTCGCCCCTTGGGATACAAAAAGGGCGCAAAAAGGTGCCTTCCTCATTCTCAGGCCTTACCGCTTGAGACTGCTCTCCTTGGACTACCTCCTGATGGAGATTGCAAGCAGCCACATTGTTCATTGTTGGGTCAAAGCTTGCATATTCCCATTGCTGTTCTTGGGCAAAATTTGTTTCTTGAGCTCCGAATGACTGCATCTCAAACCTATGCTCAGTACGAGGAGTCTGCCATGATGAATACTACGCAGGATGGCCAGGAGCAGTGAACAGTGATGGGCTTTCTCCCCACTGCCACTTTCCAGATAGGAACAAGAGTTGTTCTGCTCGTATTGCTTCCTCAAATATCTGAGGAAATCTTCGTTCACCTGATTGTAGTAAGAGAAGGCGTATGTCCGGGTGAAAGGCACGAACATAGAAGAGGTGAGCTTGGGCATGCGTCGGTCGGATTTCCACTGGAATATCCTTCCAACTTCTGCAAAATCGGACATTGAAGTCCGTGATGCTCTCCAGAGGTGCTCTTATGATAGCGAACAGATCCATCAAAAGCTGGGAGGGATCTTGAGAGCCGTCGAATGTCTTGATCAATGCTTCTGCTAAATCGCTCCATGAGCAGATGCTTTCATATTCGAGTAATCTGAACCACTGCATCGCTTCTCCCTCCAGAGACATGACCAGAAGTCTCACCATGACATCTTCATGGATTATGTTGTGGAGGTTCGCCAATGCAACAACGTCTTCAAGGTGCCTTTGGGCCATTCCTTTAGTGCCATCATATTTTGCCAATGTATGCAAGGCTCCTCTAGGAATTTTATGATAACCCTGAAGGTTCAGAGGGGAACGGGCATTCCAACTAGGATAACGTGCTTCTGCCATTATGGCAGTGGCCTTGATTTTTTGGGATGTTTTCTTTCAGCTTAAAAGGCGTCTACGATGAAGGAATCTGGGTTTTCAGCTCAGTTAGAATAGCCAGGTGATTTTGACAGATGGGGGCAAGCCAGAGATTCACCAACTCGAGCTTCCTTAAAACATGGGGACTTTTGCCATGAAGGCACAGGTTTAGGTACTGGTCTTTACGACTTAGAGATTTTTGGGTTGAACAGAGTCGCCAGATGCTAAAAGTCTTTTGGTAATGAGAGCATCGGTTCTCACTACCACTAATCAGGTGAGACTGACCGGGTCACACCAGGAACTTAGTTAGAACTATTGGCCCCGGTGAAGATGGGTTTGAGATTTAAAATATGGGACCTTAACTGGTTATGGATCTTTCTAAGACAGATACAGTTGGTCCCACCGAGCGTGCCAAAAACTGTTGGTCATCAGATCCGCCTAGGTAAGGATTTTGAGTAAATGTATGCGCCCTAGACCTGGACCAACATTGAAAGGCCGAAGGGAAGAGATGCCCCTCATGCCAATCTCCGGAGAAAGGTCGGCTCCTATGCTAAACTACTTGGGTGTTTGAAGACAAGAGTGCAGGAAAGAGATAAAAGGAGTTAGGGTTAGAGAAATAAATAAAAAGGGGTAAGGGAAGAGAGATTGATGATTTGAGGTGGGAGAGAACAGGAAGCACGATCACTAACAGACAACTTGAATAGAAGCAAGGAACACCAAGAGTAAAATGAAAGAAACGTAATATCAACCTTCCTATGTATCCTCCCGAACGAGTTTCAGGACACTGTCCCCGATCGCACACCGGACGCAGAGTTCAACATCTCAGTCTACAAACGAAGAGAGATAGAAGAATCAAGCAAGGTAGGCAGCATAAAAGAAAGTCAATACGACACTTTTCTACTCCTATGTATCCTTTCGAACGAGTTTCAGGACACTGTCCCCGATCGCACACCGGACGCAGAGTTCAGCATCCAACATACAAACGAGGAGAGATAGAAGAATCAAGCATAGAAGGCAACATAAAAGAGAAGAATTGAGCTCAAAGTCTCTTAGTATTAATCGTAGGACATCAAGTTACAACAACTTTCTAGCAGATAGTTCCCCCCACTTTTCTATTACAATGCCTAGGTTTTTATAGAGGACCCGGGCCTCTGAATCATAATTACATAGCGAAGAAGAGTACGCCCTCGAGCCCTGAGAATCGGCTCCCCGAGGCTCTCGTGATCGAGCTTTCAAATCTGTTACCAAAAATGGCAACTGCAACCGGGTCAACCATGGAAAGGTGCATTGATGAGCCGTCTAGACGTCCTTGGTCTCCGGGTGCGGTGCTCGAGTGGCCGCCATGCTCGTCGGGCTCTCCATCATGGCTTGATACTTCATTTTTGATTGCCAAAAATGAGCAACGGGCTTGCTGGGCATGAAAAATAGCATTTATGAGGCACTTGATCGCCTCGAGAAAATACCCGGCTTGGAAAGCGTGCCTGTGAAGCGCTTCGCTAAGTCTTCATCCACCACTTCGCTTCGCAATGGTTCTGGGCCGAAGCAAAAACTCCTCTTTGATATGTACTTCGCAAAATTGAGCTTCGCAAAACTGCTTCGGGGGCGGGGAGCGCCGAAGCATATCTACTTCGCAAAATGGGTCTCTTCTTCTTTACCACTTTGTCGTCAAAATTGCTTCGTCGATGCCTTGGAGAAATACTTCACTGCGATCCTCTTTCAAAACTGTGGTTCGGGAAGATTTCGGCCGAAGCAGATGTTTCATCTATGTCGCATCCCGTCACTTCGGATAGAAGTACTTTAGAAAATTAGCCAAAGCAAATGCTTCGCAATGACTCTTGTCGAAGTAAAAATGGTTCGTTGATTTCCTGGCCGAAGTGATTGATGGAAATACTTCGGATGCGAAGTAGTTTTCTTGATGACTTCTTTGTATATCTCATCGACGCAATGCTTCGCAAGAATCTTGCAAGTAGTAGGAGTTTTTCTATTTATTCTTTGATATACTAAAAAACTCCACCCGAAGTAGTATTGAAAATGCTTCGGGTGCGAAGCTCTCTTTTCTTTTGAACACCGCTTCGCTCATCTTTCGCCCGAAGTAGCTACTGGAAGCGCTTCGGGCGTGAAGTAGTTTCATTCTCTTTTCCTTGTGTTTTCCTTCGACGAAACTACTTCGCAAAACTTTTACCCGAAGTAGTGCTGGAAATGCTTCGGGTGCGAAGCTGTTTTATTCTCCTTCGGCGAAGCTCTTTTCTCTAGCTTGTTTGCCAGCGAAGTTCTTTCTTTTCCATTTTATGTACAAAGGGGTGGCATTGGAAGCCAAAATTGCTGCAACTTTTCAAAATAAAAACAACAAAGCAAAAAAACTTTACACAATACTATACAAAATTTGTTTTCTTTTTCTACCCCTTAAGGAATGTGACAAAATTGTCAACAAGACCTTGGGGATGACTACCCATCATTGCAAGGGACATGTAGTACGATCCTTCCAATCCAATATTAGTAAAGAAATGAAAAATATTTGCTTTGGAATTTCAAGTTCTTGAGTGGGAAAAATAGATGCTTTGGGGAATCGGATTCTCAACCTAAGCGAGATGAGAATTAGACCCTATCCTTACTACTCCATGAAGGTCAAATCAGAGCTTTGGGGAGTTGGATCCTCAACCTAAGTTCGATGGGGATTTAACCCTATCCTTACTACTCTGATTTTAGGCTTTAAGCATTATGGGAGTGGTAAAAACCACTATTTTAAGGATTATGTTGCATGATAGGACAGACACGAAATACTCCTTTCGCCTCACCTTTTCTTCCAAGTATGGTTTTGACCATTTTTCTCAAGATCCTCTTTAATATGCGTAGAACGTGCTTGGTTCAAGATAGTTCGGGCATCAGTTCCCAACCTTAGGATCCTTTTAATATATGTTATGTAATAACCCTAAGAGGATTCGACACATTTTCAATGATTGTACATGAAATGAAAATGCAACTGAGATGAAATGTATATGCAATGCGGAATGTAATATGAGATATGAATGCATTGCTCCTTTTGAAATGCGGATGGAATATATCACCTACTTTACCATAATGTGTAAAACCGACAACTTCATGCATCACAAGTTCCAAACGATATTCTTTAATGTGTTTGCGATACTCGTGGAGCTTTCTGCAATACAATTCCGATGTTTCATATTCTCCTAGTCTTAGTCAACATTCATAAGGACCAACACACAAAACTTAAAACCAAAATGAAATCCAATCCAAAACCAAAACACGAAAACCAAAAGTATATACAAATGTACAATATAATACAAATCTCACATGATTTAAGGGCTAAAATAATGCTTTAGAACTTGCCCGTTAACCGGTAACATCAAATCTTTCCCATCCAAAGTTCTTAGTCTGAAAGTACTCTCCCCTAGGATTTCAGAAATTTGATAAGGACCTAACCAAAGACAATCAAACTTTTTGTGATCCCCTTTCTCATCATGTTTTTTATCCCACAATAAAACCAAGTCAGAGATCCTAAAACACTTAATTTTGGCTCTTTTATCGAACCATATTTTGACCACATCTTGATGTTTGCTCATGTGGAGCATGGCTTCTTCTCTTTTTTCATCAAGGTGCATTAGATGACTTAATCTAGCCTCAATGTGATTATCAGTTCCAAGGTATTCTTGTGTGAAACGAAGGGTTTGAAGCTTCAAATTTGCAGGAAAAATTGGATCTTGCCCATAAACTAGATGATAAGGTGTATTCCCTATTGATTCTTTTTCTCTAGTCCTATCTACCCAAAGAGCAAATTTTAATTGGTTGTGCCAATCCCGAGAATTCTTTTCCAATAACTTCTTAATGATGGCTAACAAATTTTTATTTGAAGATTCTGCCAAACCATTGCCTTGAGGGTAATAGTTAGACGAAAACTTTAAACTCACCTTATTATCATATGCCCAATTTGCAAATTGAGTGGAAACAAAAGCCTTACCATTATCACTTACAATAGAATCGGGCATTCCAAACCTTGTTACGATATGATCTTCGAGGAATTTTATTACCACATCCGTAGTAGCATGCTTCGTAGGAATTGCTTCGCCCACCTAGTGCAATAATCTGTAGTTGTGAGTATGAATTTATGTGAATCTAAAGAATTTGGGTTAATAACCCCAATGAAGTCTAATCCCCATTGTGCAAATGGTCTCATCTCAACTACAAGTTGCAATGGCATAGCTGCATTCCTTTCTCTATTGGCGGCCACTTGACAAATATGGCAAGATCGCACGTGTGCATGTGCATCTTTAAAAATGTGGGGCCAATAATATCCCGCTCTTAGGATTTGATGTGCTGTTGAATTTTCCGAACCATGGCCAGTTCCGTGTTTACCATGAAACTCTTGCAAAACATTGGTAGCTTCTTCTTGATTTAAGCATCGTAGGTAAATTCCCTCGTGATTTTTCCTGTAAAGAGCACCAGACCTAATATGATAAATGGCAGATTTAAGTCTCAAGGCTCTTCTTTGAGTAGAATTAAGATGTGATGGACACTTACCATTTAACAGAAAATACACAATATCAACATACCAATCATCTTTGGAAATGTGCTCTCCACTTGAATATTGGCATGTGACTTGGGGATTGTTCTCAGCAATTGTTTTCACAAGTCCTTGTCCACGAACTAATTTCATGGGTTGAATTTCAAGGTCAAATTCTTGGATGGTAGAAATCCATTTACCTCTTCTCTCACCTAGCTCGTTTTGCACAAACATGGTTTTGACAGCAGGGTCAGGCACAATGGCAAAGACCCTACTATGCACAATGTAATGTCTGAATTTTTTTACTATTTTGAAAAGTGCATACATTTGCTTATCGAGGATGGAATACCTCAATTGAGCATCCTTCAAAGGAGCGCTTAGAAAAGCTATGGGATTTTCTGTGTTATCTTCACCTTTTTGAGTCAAGACACTCGCAAAAGAGTGTTCAGATGCGAAAGCATAAATAAAGAAAGGCTTAGAATAATTTGGACTTATAAGGACAAGGGCTCTAGAAATAGCATCCTTGATGCTTTGAAAGGCAACCCTACTTTCTTCATTCCATTTGACATTCACATCCTTTTTGAGCATCTCATTCAATGGTTTAGCTATCTCAGCGAAGCCAAAAATAAACTTCCTCACGAAATTGATTTTCCCAAAGAAAGATCTCAATTCCTTTTTGCTACCTCGGGAGAGGCAAGTTTTGGATAGCTTCTATCCTTTTCGGATCAATGGAGATACCTTCTTTTGAAATGATATGGCCAAGCAATCTTCCTTCTGTCACTCCAAAGATGCATTTTTTTGGATTTAAAGAAATTTCGTGCTCTTTACACCTTTGGAGAACTTTCCTCAAATATTTCACATGGTCTTTTCTTTCCTTTGAAAACACAGGAATGTCATCCACATACACAATGATACATTTACCTATGAGCCCTTTGAATGCATAATCCATGGCACGTTGAAATGTTGCGCCTGCATTTAATAATCCGAAAGGCATTCTTCTATAGGCAAATGTTCCCCATTTGGTTGTGAAGGCCGTCTTCATCCTGTCATTGGGATGAATAAGAATCTGATTGTATCCGGAATACCCATCGAGAAAAGACATCATTTCAGACCCATTCACCGTTTGCAAGATTTCATCAATTGATGGTAGTGGGTAATTATCCTTTTGTGAGGCTTTGTTGAGATTTCTAAAATCTATGCATAGCCTTATCTCTCCATTCTTCTTTCTCACCGGAACAAGATTAGCGACCCAAGTTGAGTGCCTAACGGGAAATATTATCTTTGCGTCCAACAATCGCTTGACCTCTTTCTCTATCAAGGGCTCAAGTAATGGGTTAACAGGTCGTTGTCTTTGTCTGAAGGGTTTGGAATCCGGTTTTAGAGGGATGGTGTGCATAATAACATTTTGATCATACGTTTTCAACTCATTGTAATCCCAAGCAATGCAATCCATGTAATACTTTAGTGCACGTATTATATTTTCCCTCTCATCAGCTGTACATGCCTTTGCAATGTACACTTCACGCGGATTATCCACACTCCCTATATTGATCAAGTCACATGCATCTTTAGGAAGTGGAACCCTTTCTCCTTTTCTAGCTTTATATCCCATATCAAACATCTTCTCCAATGAAATGATGTTCTTAGGTATCTTGTTGGATTGAAATGTAGCTTCGCTTTCTCCTTCTATTTCTTCTTGCCACCTTTGATCTTCATCAATCACTTGGTTCTCAAAAATACCTGAATTGGTGACAAATTTGAAAATGTGTCTATCATTCTCAAAAACTTGCAAGTTTCTCGACGTTATCAGGTATCGATGGGCAAGGGACCAACTCAATGGAAAACTTCTTGCATTTTTTTATGTCAACCGGATTTAGCATGCCTGCAGCTACCGCAAGAGAATCAGCTATACGATTTCCTTTCCTAGAAATAAGGGATATATTAAAAGCATCAAATTCCTCAATGAGGTCCCTCACCCTAGTTCTATAAAGGCTCAATCTCTTATCGCGATAGGTATATTGTCCTTTAACTTGTTTGACAACCAACTCCGAATCTCTCAATACTTTCAAACACTTAACCTTCTTGCTCAAAGCCAATTGTAATCCAAAGATAAGAGCTTCATATTCTGCCACGTTGTTAGTGCAAGGAAATTGCAATCTATAGGCAGCAAACAATGGTTTACTTCTCGGACAAGTGAGTTCAACTCCAGCTCCTGCCCCTTGTTTTGACTTAGATCCATCAAACTTGAGTAACCACACGAGATTATCTTCTTCAAAAGAGCTACAAGAAACTGCTTCTTTTTGAGGTTCTTCGGTAGCTCTTTCAACATCAAAAGCATAGACTCCTAACTCGGGTTCAAAAAATTGAACTTCATTTGGCTTGTTGAATTCTCTGATGATTTCCTTAAGCCTTGGCTCATTTTCCACTCTAATTTGATTAGCAATCCCTCTCCAGGGTAGCCACATGTGCGAGAAATCAGTGGAGAAATAACCATTCAAAATTTTCATCCAATCCCTAGCAAGTAGCATTCCATATCGACTTGGGATATTGACAACCAAAATATCAACTACCTGTTGGACCCTAGGTTCAGAATTGAGTTGGATCTTAACATCGTAGAGGGTCCCTACTACATTTACCTCAGACCGATCCAATTGCAAAACCTTGCATTTAGCAAAAACAGGCTCTAGGCCCAGCATTTGACAAATTTCTAAAGGCATGAGGTTACTTGTGGCACTCGTGTCCACCAAACAATTGTGCAAATTTTTTCCTAGCAATCCTCACAGTCAATAAAAAAGGAGGGACATCTCGTCTTTCCTTTCGTAAAACCATGTGAGATTCAACTTCCTTTCCTTCCTGTATTTGACTAGGTGAGCCCAAAGCCTTTATCAATGCTTCCTTTTGGCCAGGCAACCTAGCCGCCTCTAAAAATGAAAGGCTAGACTTGGACTTCCTTAAATCCTCCACTATGTCATAAGTTGACTTCTCAAGCTTCAATGTTTTTTGCGTGTCCTTAGACGTTTCTCTTCCAGATGGAGGAGGGGGATTATTATCAGCCTTAGCATCGGGAGGAAGAATATAATTGTTTGGTGGAGTTGAGGATGTTTTAGGGGTTTTGGACTTACTCCTCAAATGGTATCCATGGTTCCCCTTTCTAAATTCTCTAAAATCCTGCACTTCCTGTTCCAAGATCTCATCCACTTCTTCCTCATCCTCACTCTCTTGATGATATAGAGTTTCCACCACCAAAATGTTGTCCTCTCCTTGTTGATGTTGGGGTGGACCCTCATTTGGCACAAGTTCCAAATCATCCACTTGAGCTTGGAGACAATGGGTATACCTAGCAGTTTCGGGACAATTCCTTTCATTATGCTCCTTTGTATTATGCAATCTACACCCCTTTTCCCATGCAAAATCAGAAATATTAAGAATGGAACTAGAGTGACTTGGTCCTGCAGAAGTATCTATCTGATTAGCAATAGGGGAAGGCACACCCCCATTGTTTGGCTTCGTATTCCACTTGTCTCCCTCTATTGTTGAAATTTCAATTTGGGTGAGGGGCATGGGATTCATACTTCTATTTTTGAACCAAATCATTACTCAATTTGTGAACTATATTTTTGAGTTCTTCAACCTCTCGAATAAATCTCTTTTGGTTGAGCTATGTTATTGCTAGTTCCAATAGGATTTGCGTAATTGGTGAGATCTTGACTTAACATTTGAGTTGGATTTTGAGCCCCTTGATTTGCGTAGGGATTCACACTTTGAATCAAAATTGGATTGGGGAAAGGAACTATAGCCTGAGAATTAACCGGATCGGCTCCTTGCATAGTCTGTCGACTAGTTTGCAAAAATGAAGGAATGGGGGGAATGGATGTGATTGGTTGAATTGGAATGGGTGCGTAAGCGGGTGTTGATGAATATGGTTGTTGATAAGGCAAAGCATTTATGCCTGATATTTGTGGTGCCATGATCTCATTCATCATAGGAGCTTGACCATATGGACCATATTGTCCTACCATAGGCATCTCGGGAAAACCCATAACTCTGTGGTGTCATTTGTTGTTCAATGGTCATAGCTTCATTGTAGGCTAGAGCAAGCATGGTAACTTGAGGATTTCGCCTTGCAAACATTGTCGTCATAGGATCCAATGCCCCAAAATATATTTGCAAAGCTACTGCGGGATCAATGGCAAAATGCCGAATTGCTCTATTATAGCACTTCTGAAATCTCTGATTAAAAGTTTGGATTGGCTCACCCTGGCCTCTTTTGCATGTAATGAACTGATTATAGATGATTGTGGGATCTAATGGTGACCTGAATTGGTTAACAAAAGCATCCTCCATTTGCGTCCATGACGTAATGGAACCAAGTAGGTAAGCAAATATACCATTCGTAAGCCACTTGGTCTAGGCTCATGGGGAAGAGTCTACAAGCCACATCTTCATGTTGAACTTGCAATCTTATCAAAACATCCCTATAGGCCTGAATATTTTTTTTTTGCGGTCCTTGGGCCATCCGGTTTGTATTTGGGCAAAAATCTCTCTATATTCTTAGGGATCTCGTGAATATCCCCTGCAATATTCAAAGGAATGTTATTGGCTCCGTACCAAGGAGGTGGTGGAGGTTGGGCCATTTGATTCAAAATCGATGATGATAACCCTACAAGAACCGTGGAAATGGTACCGATAATTGGTACACTAGTGGCAAATGACACCACCGGTGCAAGTCCGCTAGATGCACCTGAAACAGAAGGATCTTCTGTAACAAGAATATCTGGTGGGACCACAATTTGCTCGGTTTTATTCCTTGGATTCCTATGAGTGAGTGAGAGGCTTTGGAATATGGTTTCCTCGATTGTTTTGGACCTAGTTGCGATGCGATGCGGTGGGTCCAGCTTGTAAATGAAACTACCCTACAAAACCTGACAAAACTCTCAATACCTCAAAGAAAACCTGTGACACAAAGAAAAATCCTGCAATTAATGAAATTCAAAGAAAAATCAATTTGTTAGTCGTGAGTGAAAGAAGGAACCATGACAAAGCAGTATTCTAAAATGTCAGTTTTTGATTCACCAGATCGCACATGCGCAAGTGAAGAGCATACTCCTCGTGTTGTAGGCTTTCTGATTCACAAGATCGCATTACACGCAAGTGAAGAGCATAATACCGACAACAAATACATTTTAGACAAAAAATAATTCCTTACAAATAAGCATGAAATTGACTAGCAAATATCAAACCAAAATTTTTAAAATCAAATCAAAACACATTATTCTTGTCTGAACAATCAAAAGCGTTAGAACAATGCATAGCAATTCATGTCCTCCTTTTAACACTACAAGGTTGTGTTGTTAAAAGAGGGCTAAAGATAATAATCAATAGGGCATGAAATATTCAAAATTTAAATCCCTATAGCATTTAAATCACTCTGAAATAAAACAATTCAGGCCCTCCTTCTAGCGCCAATCTGTTGAGTGGTATTTTCACCCAGTCGTGAAAGTACACTCTCCTTTAGGATTTGGGTTCCAAATCCCCTCTTGCAAAGAAGTCAAACAAACAACTTCTCCAAGGTCTCCGTTGTATTAGCATTTGCATATGTGTATTAGTAATCTCAAATAAAGATAATCAATTTAAATGCTTGGAACACCTTAGTGATTGCAAGTAACTGTAAACAAGGGGCAATGTTGGTTTATTTCATCATGAAACTTTAGTGATTGTTCATTGTTTTTTTTTGGATTTTGAAATTTTTTAAATGTTTATTTTAATGCCTGAAAATAAGTTAAAATTTTTGGAAAAAATAAAATGCAAAAAATGAAAATGAAATGCAGAAAACTAAAAATAAAATGCACTCAGTATGATGCTATCCTATTTCGACAAAACCGAAGATGTGAGGTCTCCATGCATGCAACCTAACCTATTGGACTTGCAAAACAAGCACAATCCCCATAGACTAAGTGTTGGTTCCTAGGGTACGAAATAAAATTCAGATTTCAAATATTCGCCTAATGTAACCCAAAAAAATGGCATTAACATTATCTATTTATTCGAAATCTAAAAAATGAAAGAATAAACATTAAATCCATAGCATGCAAAGAAAATCTCCTTCTTTCTTGCCCACAAGATGCAAATTTCTGAAAACTTCTGCATTAAAAATATGTCATTTTACAATAGCAGAATTTCTGGTTTTCCCAAACCAGTCTGTGGAAGAAAAACAACTCAAACAGGTCCAGAATGGCCTTCTCGCCTTCAAATCTGCAACTCTGCTCGCAGCAATTTCCGACCCCTCTGGCCTCTTTGAATGGCGTATTTAAACTTCTGAAAAAATTGCTTCTCCTTCCATGACGGTTCGTTTCATTTTCCGATGGCTGCTCGTTTCACCTTCCCTGACTGCATGTGCTTTGGTTTCCATTTTGTGGCCCTTCGCTGCGTTTTCTCCACATGGGCTTGCGTCCGTTTCCCTCCGTGTGTAACGACCATCTTAAATGATTTCAAATCATTAAAGATTCCTTATGTAACGCTTTGTCTTGTTCATTGGATTTTGTCCTTATGTCCACGTCACTATGCAGGTCCGTTACCTTGGCAAAAATGGAACATGTCGCGATATCGCGACACTTTTGCCTCCTTGCTCACTTTTGTTGCTTTTAGCCGTGAAAATGGAACATGTCGCGATATCATGACACTTTTCTTTCTAGTTCTTTCTTTTCTCATTTGGTCACGAAAATGCAACATGTCGCGATATCGCGACACTTTTTCTTTCTTCCCTCTCTCTTTGCTTTGAATCGTGAAAACGCAACATGTCGCGATATCGCGACACTTTTCTCTTCTTGCGCGAAAATGCAACATGTCGCGATATCGCGACACTTTTCTTTTTTTTCTTTCTTGTCTTGTTTGGTCGCGAAAATGCAACATGTCGCGATATCGTGACACTTTTCTTTCTTGTTCTTTCTTTTCTTGTTTGGTCACGAAAATGCAACATGTCGCGATATCGCGACACTTTTTCTTTCTTCTCTTCTCTTTGCTTTGAATCGTGAAAATGCAACATGTCGCGATATCGCGACACTTTTTCTCTCGTCCGTGAAAATGCAACATGTCGCGATATCGCGACACTTTTTCTCTTTTGGCCGTGACGGTGCAACATGTCGCGATATCGCGACACTTTTTCTCTTTTGGTCGTGAAATGCAACATGTCGCGATATCACGACACTTTTTTCTTGTTCTTTCTTTCTTCTTTTGGTCGCAAAAATGCAACATGTCGCGATATCGCGACACTTTTCTTTTTTCTTTTCTCATTTGGTCGTGAAAATGCAACATGTCGTGATATCGCGACACTTTTTCTCCTCTGACCGTGACGATGCAACATGTCGCGATATCATGACACTTTTTCTCTTTTGGTCACGACGATGCAACATGTCATGATATCGCGACACTTTTTCTCCTTTGGCCATGAAAATGCAACATGTCACGATATCGCGACACTTTTTCTATTTTGGCCGCGAAACTGCAACATGTCGCGATATCGCGACACTTTTTCTATTTTGGCCGCGAAACTGCAACATGTCGCGATATCGCGACACTTTTTCTCCTTGTGGTGTTTTGCTTTTTTTCTTGATCTTTAGCCTATGGGCCACTTCAGTCTTCTTGGAACACATGCAAAAAAGGTGGGTCCCCAATTTTGGGGTACGTTGTGGAGCAGCCACAACATGACTCATCCTCAAAATGAGGAGGGGTGGTTAGTACCCCTAATTCTTCAATATCTTGTGGATCTAGAGATGTTTGTTTTGATTCGAGAAGTTGGGTAGAGTTTAAATTGAAGATTTATTAAGGGATTCTTCCATAGGGTAGTTTTCCATAGAATCCTCAAAGTTTTCTTTTGTTTCTATTGATTCTAGATGAGCCATTTCTATCATGTTAATGCTACCAAATCGTATGGTTTTATGGGGTGCTTGGTTGAGGAGTGACCATAGTTATTCATATTCATCACCCCATTAATATTTGTGTAGTGAATTAGTATAGTTATCCTCATTGTATTCTTCTAATAAAGGTGTGGGTTCATTTTTTCTAGGGATGAATCCAATTCCACATCATCCTGATCAAGGTTTAGCTTCTAGGGGCTCTTTGATGCCTTGTTCATAATGACCTAGGCCTTTACCTTGGTATCCCATATTGGTTAGCATTTGCTTAGCTATAGATAATGAGGGTGATATATAACATGTGATATATGTTTGTTCACTTGGAATGAATTTGTCCCCTTGAATCCTTTCGTCAAAGGTGGTTCCATCATAAATGAAAATATAAGTCCCTATTTGGACTTTGAGTTCTTTCCTATTTGGCATGCCTATGCCATGAGGAGATAGGAACATGCTTACCAATTCTATGAAGGGATCTAATTTTTGGTGGATTAAATTGACTTGATCATTGGGAGAGGATGATTAGGGAGTGTCCCCTAGGATTATGAGAGCTTCTTCAAGTATTTCCTTCCCCTTGTCTATTTTGGGTTTATTAGTTGGTAACACCTGTTGTATGGAATGACAAATATTAATCTGTTGTGTATCAATAAAGTTGCAAAATAAAAAAGGCTCTAGATATCTAAGGACATGGATAATCCACTCTTGATATTTCATATTTGAGATAGTGATGTAAGGTAGAAGACACTTCCTTCATGGCATATATCAGAGGCCTTCCAAGGAGCATGTTATATGTCATGTCACATGATATAACATAGAAGAGGGTGTTTAGGGCGCGTGGCCCTACTTGGATAGGTAGGTTAATTGTGCCTGTTACTTCTCTTTCTTCATTGTTGAAGGATCTAATGATGAGGTCATGTTTTTGTAAATTGTTTATGCCTAAGTCAAAATTTTATAAAAAATTGACATTGCATACATTTAAGGCCAACCCATTATCCACTAGAACTCTCTTGATATGTTTATCGTCTATTTGAGTTATGATGTAAAGAGATGAGTCTCCTGATATTGTTTTAAGAGTGGTATCTACCTCATGGAATGCTAGTATAACATTGTTCACTCCAATGAACCCAAATATATTGGTGATATCATTCGAAGATAAGTCTTGAGGGACTTCTTGTCACTTAAGAGTTTTAACAATATTTTCCTATGAGTGAGTGACATTTTTAACAATTTTAGAAGATATATTTATGGGTATATAATCTAGTTTCTAACAGATATCAAAGGTGTAGACACAAAAAATTGACCCACCAAAATGAGTCAATTCTTCCTTAGACCCCTAGCTAGCCACACAAACTTGCTAAGTACAAATTTGGGGCTCTTTTGCCTTCCCCCTTGGCCTTGTTTCCTTAGCTTTACCAAATTTGCACCTGATATATACATGGCATAAATTTGGTTTGCAATATTCATGCCCAATAATGATGGGATGCAAATTTAGCATTCTAGGGGTTTTTCTCACTAAACCCCTCCCATTATCAACCCGTTTTGGGGCCAACCTTTGCCCGCAATGAAATTTTATTTTCTTGTCCGTTTTGCCCTCCAAACCTCTTATAAATAAGGGTTTGTATTATCTAATATTGTGTAATAATTTCTAAGGAGATTTTAACTATTGAATTGCTCATTTGCTCATGTTTTCAAGTGCTCTTCTATTGCAAGTTGTTGTTTTGTTGTTTTTGAAGAACACAAGCTTATACTGAGAGGGGGGTGAACAATATAAGACCCCTTTTTAATTTTCTTTCCCAATAAATATTATGCAATGTATATATAGCAATATCAACATAAGTAATAATAGAAATGCACAAATCATCACACACAATAGAGACAACAATTTTACGTGGTTCATCCAATGTGGGCTACTCCACGGAGAAAATATTTTACTAAAATTTTCTCAATCAATATCTTGGGAGTCCTTTCCCTATTACAATGATTATGGACCTCTGTCCAAAGAAGACACCAATCCCCTAATCAAGTTCATGGATATCTATACATAGGAGAACTCCTTTCTCCTTAGCTATGACTGGTGATATTCTAGAAGAACTACTGCCCCCACTGTTCTGGCTAATGGATCTCTATCCTGAAGACTCCTATCCTCACTAACCTAGCTAATGTATATCTATACACTAGAGGCTATCATATTCTATACTCTATCACATTCAAATATTTGTCTCAAATCTGTACTAAACACAATATTTCAGTCTAGCACAAATCTACTCAATCTCTGTCTCTGGTCTAGAACAAACCTGTCCTCAAATATGCACCAAAATCTATCCTCAAACTCTGTCCTCTGATCTACACTAAACATAGTCCTTCATTCTAGTACAAATCTATCCTCAATATCTATCCTCAAGCCTTAACACAAAGCTTGAATCAATCTCAAATCAATACAACTAGATCTACCCTAAACCTTAACTTCAAGGTTTGAACAAATCAATCAATCAAATTTGCTCTCAAGTCCTCTCAAAGACTTGTCTCAAATTTGCCTTGTAAGCTTCCACAAAAGCTCACACTAATTTGTCCACAAGTCCTCTCTAGAACTTGTCCAAATCTGCTCAACAAGTCCTCACTAGAACTTGTCCAAATCTGTTCTTAATCTATATTGTAAGCTTCCACAAAAGCTCACACAAATCTATCCACAAGTCTTCTCAAATACTTATCTCAAATCTTCTCAAGTAGTCCTCACTAGAACTTGTCCAATGTCATAGAAACATAAAGAGAATTGTTAGAGACTCAATATTCTTCACATTCATCACAATGCTCAATCACTTTCAATCACTCTTTTAGAAACATATAGAGAATTGTTAGACTCAATATGCTTCACATTCACCTCAATTCTCAATCACTTTCAATCACTCTTTTAGAAACATATAGATAATTGTTAGAGAATCAATATGCTTCACATTCACCTCAATTCTCAATCACTTTTAATCACTCTTTTAGAAACATATAGAGAATTGTTAGAGACTCAATATGCTTCAAACTCATCAACACTCAACCTATTTCTCAAATCAATTCAAAATATAGAATAATTTGTTTCATAGAACTTGAACTATCACTTTAACACATCCACTTGACTAGGCTCAACTAACTCTACTCAACCAATCACTCAATAAAATAAACCTTGCTCACAAACCCTAGTCCAAGCATATAAGCACTCACTCAAATATTTCCAACAATGCTTATCAAACAATCTCACATAACAATGATACTCATGTTCTTTTCATGAACCCTAGCCCAAGATAGTTCTCAACTTCACATAAAAATGATGCTTATGTTCTTTGCAAATCCTAGTTAAAATTCTTCTCTTAACTAATCACTTCAACAACAATGCTTATAATGACAAGGTTTTATCAACAACTCTTTATTCCAAAAAACCTTGAAGCATTAATTTAAAACACACTCAACAATGCTAACCAAACAATCCTTTTCACTCCAACTTTTCATTCACAACATTCAACAATCACTCACTTAGGAATATGTGCCCATACCTTTTGTTTGATGTAGAAGTGCCCTTAGAAAAACCTGTCCCAATCACAATTTTCTCCTTTACCAATTTCAATAGTTAGATGACAAATATCACACTAACTCTCTTTCAAAATATTTTTCAAACACAAAAGTAATCAATCCAAAATACACCTTATTACTCCTTGAAATTAACAATCATCAAATCACTCATAAAAATAATCACTCAAATATCTCCTTATAATATCCAAATTAATAAATCAAACTCAAAACTAACCCTTCAAAAATAATAATTGCCTCCCCTTTTCCCTCAAAACACTTAATAACCAAATTTAACTTAGGCAAAAATTAAATCTCACAAACACTCAAAAATTATTTTTTAACCTTAGACACAAAATATTTTTATTTTTCCTTCAAACTTAGCACATCCCCAAACTAAGTGACAAACCGAACAAATAACATCGCATACATTTATCTCATCCGCCAAAAGGCCTCGGTGGGTTTCAACCCCAAAACCTCTCCGTAGCCCACCACATGGGCTAGGTGCTCCCACGATAAGGGGAAGGCACTAGCCTCCCTTTCTTCCTCATGCTAGGCATTGTTCGCAAAATGTAAACCTTTCCACCATGCAAAACATGAACCCCACAGGATTCGAACTTGCGTCCTTCTGCCAGCGAACGTCTAAACACTTGTCTCTATCACCAGCTATGCTACACAACGTGTGTGCACAGTTAAAGGAGACTTGCTCCTCTTTGTTCCTTTAATTCCATAGAAGATTTTTCAAAATCGTTGATTTACTCTCTACGCTCTTTTTCAAACTTAGGGGCATTCAAAATTATGATCGCTTAGGAAGTTAGGCAAAGGCTTTGCCTCCATATTTATATATAGTGCCTTGATGTTGTAATACGTCAACGCTTCCCATCAAATTGATAATTCGATTTATAAATTTGCTTTATAACTCTTTTTAAAGTTTATTAAATTAATAAAAATTAATTTATAATTAAATTAAGATTAACTTATAATTTTTTTTTGGTAATTATTTTAATAGATTAACAGTGGGTTTTTATAGAGGATCCCAAAACCTTATGTACAAAATCAGCCTGGATGGAATGTGCATCATGCCTTGTGGCTGGAGGAATAAAACTGATGACAGAAAACAAAAACTGCTAATTGCCCGAAGGCTACAAGTAGGGCCCTTATGCCTGAATATCCTGGAAAAAAACCACATTTTACCAAGGAAAACAAAAATACTAGCCGGAGAAATTTGACCATCGAAAGCAAAAATAGCCAAACCAAACGAATGACCTTCTGAAGCGGGGAGAACATCATGAGAGGATATCCGCATTGGCCAAACTCACCACCTCAGATGGGAAGTGTGAGCGCCACACAACAAGACACGTGGTCGCAAGCCCTTTGTTGGCCATGTGGTCTGCCACGTGATTTCCTTCCCTAAAAATATGACATGCCTTCCACCTGTCACGTTGAGAGAGGATCATCCTAGCCTCAATAATGATGTTGTAGACCCTCCAAGATGGGTCTTTAGAGCCTAGCAAATAGTTGACTATATTGAGCGAATCACCTTCGACTATCAAAGGCCGAGGATCCTTGGAGAGGATCTGGATACCTTTCAAAACACTTATGGCTTCAGCGTAGTGATTAGTCTGGGTGCCCAAATCTTCACAATAAGCCAACACAAGATTCCTATTATGGTCTCTAACCACACCACCAGAACCAGCAGGGCCAGGATTGCCTTTGGCCGCATCGTCAAAGTTTAATTTAATCTAGCCCATAGGGGGCTTGGTCCAAATAACATCCCCATGCTGAGACTTAGAAACACCATCATGAAAAGGGAAGAGGCCCAAAATTTTAAAGATTGTTGCTTCACCAAGAAGGTGGGGACGGGAACTAGGAACAACTTTAGAATTCTCAATGGCGAAGGATAAGGCTCTCTGAGCGACACAGGGAGTTACTCTAGGGACCTTGTTGAAGACTCTGGCATTCCTCTCTAGCTAAATCTGCCAAATGGAGTGGTGGAAAGAGGCCTCAAGAAGGAAGCAGAGTTTAGAATTCTTGAAAGGATTAGGCCATTAGTGGAAGGCATCTTTGAGGGATTAGGGAGTGCACCAAAGGATTCGAAAGGAAGACAGGACAGTGCCGAGGACAGAATGGGAAAAAGGACAGTGCAAAAATAAGTGGTCTGTCATCTCATAATTAGCAAAGCACAAGAAGCACCTGTTGGGAATAGCAAAACCCCTATTATGGAGGTTGTCGATGGTTAAGGCTTTATTGTGAAAGGCAATCCATGCAAAGTAATTAATTTTAGGAATAATACCCTTCCTCCAAATCACTTTCCATCGGTGATCCATGGCAATATCGCAAGTAAGAAGGTCATAGGCAGTCTTGACAGAGAACAGACCATCCTCCGTGCTGCACCAGATGATTCTGTCATATCTTCTAACAGATGGAATTAAAACAGACCGAAGAATATTAGACAAAAAGGTCATTTCATTGTTAAAGTCGTCCAGGACCGGCAAATTCCATCGAGGGGGAAGAGAGCTCCGACCAATGAAGTCCGCAACCTTGAGTTGGGAATTTGGATCCACCTAGGATTTTAGGCCAGCAAGGTCTGCTCTCAACTCGAGAGCTCCATCAGTAACCCACCTGTACTTCTAGAAGAGAATGGAGTTGCCATCACCCAAAATCGAACGAGCACCAGAGCTGATCAGAGAGCAGGCTTGAAGCACCGATTTCCAAAATGTAGACGCTTCAGGAGGAATCCTGACATCAAAAAGAGAACTCGATCCAAGATACTTCCTCTTAACCAGCTTGACCCACTCTGCTGGGTCATTAGTCAGGATCTTCCAAGCGTGCTTAGCGATCAAAGCAGTGTTCATGAGTCTTGATCTCCTCATTCCCATGCCGCCTTGGTCCTTTGGCAAGCAAACCTTATCCCAGGACACAAGAGGGATTCTAGATTTTTCTTCATTGCCAGACCACAGAAAGGTCCTCTGAATCTTTTCAATCTTGGAGTGGATAGAAACAGGCAGCATGAACACAAACATGAAGTAAGTTGGGATTCCTTGGAGACAAGCTTTGGTAAGGGTGGCTTTCCCAGCTTGCGATAGGAATTTGCCTTTCCAAGTGCTCAGCTTTTTGTGAAGACGTTCCAGGATCATGTCCCACAAGCTTCCATTGGCCCGGCCATTACAAGCCAGAGGCAAACCCAGATAAGACGCAGGCAGGGAATCAATAGTGCATTCCAAAATTCTGGCTATGCGGAGCTGCCTTCGCATAGGAGTGTTAATAAAGTAAATTTTGCTTTTGATGTAATTGAATTTCTTTCTGGCAGCTTTTTCATAACGGGAGAGGATTCGCTTGATGGATTTGGCTTGAGTGACGGACGCCCCAGTGGAGATGAGGGTGTCATCCACAAATTGCTAATGAGAGACAGGATCGACTTTGGAGGTGGGCAAAATGTCGGAGATCTTATTCTGGTGAAGAGCCTCTTTCAAAGACCAACTCAGAACCTCAGCCAGAAGGATGAATAGAATAGGAGACAGAGGGTCACCTTGTATGAGGCCTCTAGCGCTTTGGAAAAACCTAGTAGGGGATCCGTTGATTAGAACAGAAAAGGAGGGAGTGGATATGGAACTACTGACAAGGTCAATCCAGTGAGGGTGAAAGCCGAACTTGAAGAGGACAACACAGAGGAACCTCCTGTCAACTCTGTCAAAAGCTTTATTCATGTCCAGCTTGAGGAAAAGAGTAGTATTTTTGGAGCGATGAGCAAAATGGAGGGTTTCATGGATGGTGATGACACCATCGAGAATATTTTTTCCTTTCACGGTGCTTCCCTGAGAAGGACCAACCAAGGAGGGAAGAAGGGACCTCAGACGCTTGGCTATGGACTTGGTTAAGATTTTATAAAAAACATTGCACAGGCTAATGGGACGATAATCAGAGAAACTTTTGTAGGCGGAAGACTTAGGGATGAGAGCAAGAAAGGTAGAATTTAGTTTTGGATGGATGGATCTGGAGGCTTGAATCTCCTGAATTGCTTCGCACACATCCGAACCCACAACATCCCACATAACTTGAAAAAAATGGGGGGGAAAACCGTCAGGCCCAGGGACATTTTATGGTTGCATGGAGAACAAAGATTCTTTAATCTCGGACATAGAAAAAGGCTCCAGAAGCTTAAATATTACCTCGGGAGGAACTTTGACTGGGAAGTTATCCAGCAGAGATTTCTAAACCTGGAGATCACTGTTGGGAGGAACACCGAGAAAATCTTGGAAGAAATCAACCGCTTCACTTCGGATTTCCTCAATATCCTTGGTAACGCGTCCATCCTTGCACACCACTTCCCTGATTTTGTTAGCCCCTCTGTGCTGCAAAGTTGATGCATGAAAAAAATTCGTATTGGAGTCTCCATTTCTCAACCAGAGGTCGTATTGGTGAACCCAACATGAAAACACATCTTAGTGGCCAAAATAGGAAGCCTCTTCCTTTGTGTTTTATTGAAAACTTTAAACAAGACCACTAATTTTGTTTGTTTAGATAAAAAAAAATCTAAAAATATCTTAAGAATATTCTTGTGTGTCTTTCCTTGGTTTTCTTCTCTATCCTTTTGATTTTTCTAATGACTCATTTCCTTAGGAGTCAACAAAGGCATCTGGAATTTGATCAAATTCCTCAAGAAGATGATCAAATTGATAGGGAGAATCATAATATTGATATAGAAGAGCAAGAACATGTTGAAACTGATACAAATGATGATCCCTTTGAGGGGCCCAATAGTAGCTTCACTTTTACATCAGTTGATCATTTATGGAATTTCATAAAATATCATGGAGAGACTTTAATTAGAGTCATGGAGTGGGAAGCTTAGCTCAAAAGGGGTGAGGTGCCTCCTCATCCTATCGCCTCTCATAGGAATATTCATAACAACCCCTTGATTTAATCCTTACATCATAGTAATCCTTCTCATCAACCAACATATGCTACTACTGTAACCACCAACATTGGAAGGCTTTTAAAAATTCCTCCAACTAGTAGTGCATCTCAAGATTATGTTCAATTTCCTCCTTATTAAGCTAATCTCAACATCCATGATTTTGTTCCATCAAATGTTAGTTATCCTCTCTATAACGATACCACATATCATAATCCATACCATAATAGTGTCAATACCTCCAACATAAGCCAAGTTCCCTTCCAACAACCTACCTATACCCCTCCTTTAGGGAACCTAGGGGTATTGCACAATAACAACCATGAAGTGCAGAGTTTAACAAATATGGTGAAATAATTAGTTTCAATATTGGATATGATTCAGCTACCTAGTTTCACCTAAAACTATAGATAAATGTGCAACTAGCCCTTAAACCCTATCATTGCCTCTAGGCCCTATCCTAAGCATTTTCCAATGTCCGTTTTGCCTATCTACAAGGGAATGGAAGATCCAATTAAGCATTTAAAAATGTCTAGGACAACATGCCATGATATCTTATATGATGACATGTTGTTACTAAAAATGTTCCCTAAGATTCTTGGTGGTATGGCATTAGAGTGGTATTATTAGTTGCCCAATCATTCTTTGAGAAATTTTGAAGAGATAGCTGAAATATTTGTCCAACAATTTGGTGCTTATGTTGAAAATAATGTTACTATAAAAGATGTCTATATGTTGAAACAAGATAAACATGAATTTTTTTCAAATTTTTTTCTCTATGAAGGAGTCTAGTTGGATGGTTGAGATGCACCTTACCTCCTCGAGACATGCTTGATATATTTATTGGGAACTTGGAAGAACAATTCTCTTATGAGTTTGAAACTACAACTATCACATCTTTTGACCAAGATATAAATATGGCAAGAAGGGTAGAGCAAACCCTTATAAGAAGAGGTCAACTTAAAGTGAAATAATATAGAACCACTAAAATTTAGTATAAGAACAAGCATGTGGTTGGTGATGGGGTAACGGATAGTAGGCCTATTAACAATGTTGTTAATACCCTATAAAAGATGATTCTTAGTCAACCCTAAAAATCCCCTCAAAGGAATTTCACAAGACTCAACACTCCTATGAATGTGATCCTAAAATAAATTTTGAAAGCTAATATGATTGAGTTACCTTCCATAAGGTAACCTAATACCACGACTAATTGGTATAAGCCTAGTCAACATTATGAGTATCATAGAGTGGAGGGGCATTGAACAAACTCTTGTAAGAGGTTGAAACACATGGTTCAAAACCTGATTGATGAGGGATGACTTGTCATAGGAGGTTCTTGACCCTATCCTCCAACAAAAAATCAACATCCTACTCAAAAATCACCCATAACTAATCAAGACATGGAAATATTCCAAGATTTCCTCCCTAAGCATGGCAAACAAGAAACTAATCAAGTGTCATACTATAATTTTTGGTTGTGGAGCCTAATTCTCTCTCTAATGGAGGTCTTATTTTTAGTCGCACTTGGACCCACTCCATGAAGGGGGGTGTAGGGGGCTTGCACCCCTACTACTATCATCAAGGGTGTCCAGGGGATTATGACTGTATTTTTCCCTTTGTAAATCTAGACCGTTCATTATTAGGTCACAGATCAAACGATAGGATTTTATGTTGGTATTTTTACCCTAAAATATCTCTTTTGTAAGAGGATGATGTATGGAGGCTGGCGGAATAGAAGGTGATAGAAAATATAGGAGGTTACGACACATGTGATATAGGTTGTATCCTTTCATTTTGCTGGATAGAATAAAAAAAGGCCTGGTTATTTTCTTCATGGATGTAGCCCATATTGGGTGAACCATGTATATCTATGTCTCTCTTGTATTGTGTTCTTCTACATTATATATTTGCATTTTATTTATTGCTCATTTTATTATTCCTAACAAGAATGTGCCACATACCTATGATAATATGGTTGGAATTATAGTGGTAACTACAAGGCAACAAACATAGAATCAATCGACTTAACATTCTCAGCAAGAGACAAGATCTTCATCCAAACCACCTTAGAAACCCACCTTAGTTTTGAAGAATACCTAGAAAAGGAGCACAAGGTTAGAAAACCCACCTTTATTCTTGAAGCCATAACCTAAAGTCTCCTTTGATATTCATCAACAATTAGCTAGTACCTCGACCAAGATATCTCTCTTAGAGCTTTTGTAAACTTCTCATATTCATAGGGAAGCTTTGTTGAAACTTCTAAGATAACAATATATTCCTCAATAAATTTCCCTTAGTGCTATGGCTAACATTGTAAGTTCTCTTATGATACATCACATCACATTTTCGGATGACAATATGCCTTCCTTCGACTTACGAGAATTCTTCCCTCCAGATTACTGCATTTATTGGAGAAAATTTTATCAAACAAATTTTGATTGATAATGGTTCTTCCCTAAATTTATGCACTTATCAATTCTTCCAAAAGTTTGAATTAAAAGAGGAAGACTTAACTAAATTTGACATCATCATAAAAGCTTTCAAAAATGAGTCCCAAGAAGCTTGTGGTGTTATATCCCTCCCCCTTAGGGTTGGACCTAAGATCTTAGATACCTTATTCTATGTGGTGCCTTACCCTACATCTTCTAATATGCTTCTAAAAAATCCTTAGGTTCATGCGATGAGGGTGGTACCTTCTAATTTTCATTAGTGTTTGAAGTTCAAATCTAAGAATTAACTAGTCACCATTTTGGGCAACCTCGCCCATTTGAATATTGTTCTATGGTTGAGCAAGCTCAATCTAATATTAATTTATGTCCATCAGTTTTATCATATCATATAACCAAGCAATTTGAAAACCTAAAGTTGAGTGAGGAACCTTGCATCAATTTTCCATCATGGAATCAAGCTAATCTATTTCTTCAAAAGTCTCTTTTGGATCTTGCCAAGCTACCACCTTCACCAAGGACTACAAGTTTACCTTATAAGAAGGGTGAATTCGTACACATTAGCATGTGCATATTTATATTTATAGGTACATCCCTCAAAGAAAATATCCATAGTATCAACCCTTGTCTTGTTGAGTGTTCTTTTGCCCATTGCTACCTATCCAATGATTACCCACTTCCCAAGCAAATTCTATCCAGTAGGGATATATAGGTAAAGGTTTGGGGCCACAATAAAAGGGTATTCAAGAGCCCTTGGATGTTGATATTTGGCTTGGAAGGTGTGGCATAGGCTACATTCCTAATAAAAATTAACCTTTACCCTTTGAATGGATGTTGTGTTGTGAAAATTGAGGATTTTGGATGGATACCAAGTTGTGAACATCGAGGGAACATTGACGATTTTGGATGAATGCCAAGTTGTGAACACTAAGGGTTTTGGATGGATATCGAGCTATGAACACTAAGGATTTTGAATAATTTAAGTTTAAAGATATTATTCAGAGGGTTTTGAATGGATGTTGTGCTATGAACGCCAAGGATTTTGGATGGATACCGAGTTGTGAACGTCGAGGGTTTTGGATGGATGTCAAGCTCTAAACACTAAGGGTTTTGAATGGAGGATAAGCTATGAACGCCAAGGGTTTTGGATGGTTGCCAAGTTATGAACATTGAGCTATGAACACCAAGATTTTTGGATGGATTCCTTAAATGATAAAAATTTCCCCCGTTAGGGCAAAATGGTGAAATTAGGTATCCATATGGGAGAGCTAGGGATCTAAGAAACGTTGATCATTATGTATAAAAGGAATGATAGATGCAACAAATGTTCTATAGGAAGGATCAAGAAAGGATTCTTGGGCATCGATTCTCAAAGGAAGAAAAGAAGCAATTAAAGGAGAAGTTGGTACAAATATATCTCATGAAAATGGAAAGGTATGTATTGCTGACTCCTTAATCAAAAAGATTAATGGGCAGAAACCACTTTATTAGTTTTCCTAATCCTCCACATGGGTCTATTTTTTGGTAAAATATAATCAATAGTAGGAAAGTTCTATGGAAAGGTCTAAAATGGAGAGTAGGCATGGGAGACAAAATTAACTTTTGGAAAGACCCTTGGATTCAAGAGGAGCCTTTAGCAAACTATAGAAATTTCAAAGATATTAAAGAATATTTAACCAAAACTTATGGTAAGAAAATAAATGGTTACATTCATAGGGTGGGTTATTTTCAGGAGTGGAAAATCATGCAAGAAGATATGCAAGGCCCGAGGGGTAAAGATATGCAAAAACTCCTAAGGATTTATTATTTAGGTAGAGGTTTAGAGGAGAATCATATAATTTGGAGAAGAAACCAACAAGGCCAGTACTTGGTGAAGGATGGATATAGAGTCTTGGGCAAAGTAACCTTAGAGAAACCCAAGCTTAAAATAATTTGGAAGCTAAACATCATCCCTAAGGTTGCTATGTTTTTTGGACTACCATTCTCAATAATATCCTTACAAAAGATAATATGTTCAAAAGAGGGATTATGGTTCCAACTATTTGTGTTTTATGTAACAAAGAGGATGAGTGTGTGGACCACCTGTTTGGAACTTGTAATTTTTTTGTGATATCCTAAATATGTTATTGCAAGAAGTTAATGTTGCTTGGGTCATTCCAAATTCTCTAATAAGGATTTGGGAACAATGGTACTGAGAAAGCAGTATTTTTGGCAAAAATTCATTCCACATATTTGTTGGGGGATTTGGCTGGAAAGAAACAAACGAGTGTTCAAAAATAAAACTAGAGGAATAATTGGGGTTTATGCCAGGATAAAAACAATCCTATTGGAGGATTGTATTAAAAATATTGTTGGTCAAGAAAATCTTGCAATGATCCTCTCTAGAGAAAAATATATCTTAAATATGAAAAAATAAATAAGGTGAGACTAGATACTAGATGAGAACGTCCCCACAAAGACAGAGTAAAAATTAACTTCGATGGAGCTACAAAAGGTAACCCAGGTTAGGTGGTGGGGGCCTCATTAGGAATGATAGAGGTCAGGTAGTGGTTGCATATGCTAAGGATCTAGGAACTACCACAAATCACAAAGATGAAGCAAGGGCAATGTTTATAGGCCTCCAAATTGTAGTGAATTTGGATTTTAGGAGAATTGTTCTTGAGGGGGATTCCAGGAATATTATAAATTCACTTCAAAAAGGGGAGTTAAATAATTCTAGAATTTTTCAAATAATTATAGATGCAAGGAATATCTTGGGAAACCTAGAAGAAATTCAAGTTAAACATATTTATAGAGAGGGAAACAAAGCTACCAATAAAATGGCGAATATGGCAGTTAAATATGAGAATTTCAAGGTTTGGTCATATGCCCTTATGGAGTTGGAAGAAATTATAAAAATTGATAATAAAGCTAGAAGATAAATAGGGCAGAGCAAAGAAGAATACTTTTTGGGATCATGCGATGAACAATTTGAGCACACTAAATTACATTATTGTCAACAATTTCTTTATCAATTATGTAAAGCATTGAGCACTGCATCAACCATGTTAAATAGAAGGATAGCAGGAGGAATATTATTTCAGCTTCTCCATCAATGTTTTAGCCTAGGTTTATTTGTTTTACTAAGATAGAGCTATTATAATATTCTCTTGTTTTATTCTTGTACATATTTTGAGCTTTGTGTAAAGGGTCGGGGTCCTTCAACCCCATTTATTATCAATACCAAAAAATTAAAAATAATGATGATCATATTGTTATTTATACTAAATATTTAGATCATAAAACTTAGAGTGGAGTGATCAGGATGAGGGACCCCCTTATCCCTCATATATTATTTTTTGCAATATGGTAACCACTGGGAAACCTGAGTCTAATGTGGCCCCGAAGAAGAATGCTAAAAGGAGTACCCTTATGATATAACTTGTAAGGATATCTCCTATAATAGCTTCTCCTTCGATGGATCTATCCTTGATGTTGTGCATGTTGAGTCTCCTTGTTATCCTTATAGAGACCTTTAGAAGTTGGGGATTGCTCCCCCTTTCATTAAAAAGGATGGTACAGTCAGAGTTTGCACTGAATTTCATGCAACATATTTTGGAGAATGTACTATGGGAGGTTCCCTTTATGATTAGAATCATGAAGATATATTTCATTATAGTCCTTTATTTTATGGGTCAGATACTTGCACCATTATCATGATTGTTAAAATAGGAAACACACTTAGAATTTGTGTCGACTTTAAAAATCAATGAATGTAATTTAATCTAATAACAAAATAAAAATAAAAACAAAAATTGTGTATGGTGTTGCATTTTTATCTAGCTTGCTTTTTGTTTTCTTGTTCATAATGCATGATTGCCTGTCATATTTTGCATGATTTTCCTGACATTCTATTCCTTGCATTTTGCTTTTCATACAATTCCATTGTTTCTTGTTTATATTTGCATGACTACTTGATCATATAGATTTTTGAGATTTTGTAACAATGGCAAGTGATGACACCTAGTTAGATTTGTAGCTCACACACATTGTACTATCACTAGGGATCTAACGCATAGAAAATACCCAATATAGGGCTCACCTTCATGCATTTACATCATTGCATTCTCTCATGCCATTATATATCCCTTGACCTTGAAAGTTTTTATTTCTTACATCTCTCCAAGTCAAGGGATATAGTTCTTGTTTTGCTCTATTGGTTTTGTTCATACACTTTATTGCACACACCACACCGCTATTGGGTAGTACTCACTTTGGCAATATCATTGACATCATATACGTACCCCATAATATATAGCTTTATGGTCACGAGTGAGGGGCAGCTTCCATTCAACCATTTGCGAGCATACATCCCAGTGGGTACATATATTCTTTTCTCCAACCATTAGCGAGCACTACACCCATAGTGGGTACAACTCCACCTTGTTCATCCTTGCAATCTTACAACCATCACAAGATAGCTTCATGGTCACACGTGAGGGGTAGCATCCATATCGATCATTTGCGAGTATACATTCTCATAGGATTTTATTATTTTTATTTTATTTTGGCCTTTTGGAGCTTTGTTTTCATTCGCCAATGCATTTCATTTAGGTTTGCATTTTAGATGCATTGCACTTAGTTAGATTCATACCATTCCATCTCATTCATTTAGGATTCATTCATTGCATCCATTATGTTTGTGTTTACCATGCATACAAAAAAAATTATATCATAAATAATCAAGCAATCACACATAAAAACATACATTTGAATGGCACCATAAAACCTAAATAAATCACAACTAGTATTACTCAATAGCATTAAGTGTGTGCTTGTCAATCAATGTGTCACAAAAGAGAGCTTGACACACTTGATCATCTCCAAGGATGCATACCACAATAAAAATTGACATGTCATCCCAATACTAGCCCTAACCATATGAGTATATCTGCTCCATCTGCTAGAGGTGGTGGGGAAGTCATGTTCATATATTGCAAATAAGATCATGCTTGTGACTGTGAATGACTTTGTGATCATCAAGATGATGGTTTTGCAAACCCTCTAATCAGTTGGGATGACATGGTAATAAGCTATCTAGTAGTAGGTTGCTCTCCATACTATCATCTCATATGAATCTCTCATCCTTTATAGCTCCATTAGCAGTAGGTTGCCTCCCTCGCCCTGTTGGTTGCTCACCATGAAAACCATCCCCTTTATCTGGGTTTGTCAACCCATCTCCCCTCTGAGGTGCTCTACCTCAGGTGATGTTGTGTCTCGCTCAACTTGAGCCTAGTCTAGTGCACTACATATGGACTCTATATTTATTTGCATCACTGCTACTATGGCTCATAGACCCTCTACCTTCCTTGGACCCATTGCCTCAGGTATTTACTATACCACAATGGGGGAAACCCATGTGGTTCCTCCTCTTCTCAAGTAAGAGATCATTATGGTCCCTCTCATGACTGTCACTACCTCCATCAGAACCTATGCTTGTGATAGTATGGATAGGACATGCCTCGCTGTTGCCTCTCAATGGTACATCAAGTGGCCTCTCAAAATTCTAATTGCACTCGTTGGCTCATCACCTAGCATATCTGCACTAACACTGGTTGAGAGACCCCCGAAGGTATTATGCTCCTATACCATATCTTACTTGAGGGATACCCCAATGTCATCCACACCTAGATCCATTTACAATGGGTCATACATGCCCCCCTCCACCCAAATCACCACATTAGGAGAACCTCTGCATCTTGGTGGGTCCCTCCTTACCCATTAAGGCCAATAGTCTCCCAGATCTAGAATCTCCTATAGAATACCAAAATGGCATTGTACTTTGTCAAACATAAAAAACTTCCACTCACCCTTCTTAGTGATGAGCCATCCGATCCTCCTCACCCGAGCTAGCTCCTCTATGTCCTCCCTAAAACCTAGGTGTAGATGCCATAGTAGCCATATGACCTGGTGCTCTTGTAGCTCATCTATCATCTACCTATCTAATGGAAAAAAACTAGCTTATGGCATATGCCCACTCTCATAGTGTTTGCTCCACCTGTATGCTACTGGTCACTCTACATTGGGAAATAATCCTGGTAGTGCACTCGATATTTACACTGCTATGTGCTCCCAACACCACACCTAGAGAAAAATCATATAGATCAACTCTATATACCTCTTATACACAATGCTATGCATCATCCTATATAATCAAGCCAACACATATAGTACCCATGTAAATCTCACTCCCTGATCTCGTATGTTTGCCACTACTCCCACCAGTGCCCATGGTAAGTGTCGTCTATTGGTATAAAACACCAACATCTCTGCAACCACTTTTCATAGTATGAATATAAGTACCCCAACTCCATATCGATGTGGCATCTAATAAACATGGAATCCACTATACTGGATCACATGTGTCAGGTCTCTCGACATCATCTTCGATGCCACCAATGACACTTGTACCATGCAAACAATCCTCCCCTGATGGGGATCCTTAAGATGCACCACACATCCTCTAGTGTAAGCATCATATCCTTGATTGATAGCTAAAATATGGATGATTCTAGTACCATTGCTCCACTAGAGATGTCAGTAGGGCTCGGTCCACCTCAACGCAAGGCATCTCTACTAAATGCAGTAGCTTCCCACATTCTCCAATGTCTCCATCTCTACCACTGTGATCTCTCTCATAGCATCCTTGAGTATTCTCAACCACCACTCTCTACTCTCAAGTATGTCTAGCTACATAAAAACATAATTTTATCATCAGTTCATCATTCACACATTTAAAAATTATTAAAAATTAAAAAATCCAACTCTTTTTGTGCAAAATTTACCAAATTCGCTCCCTCAAATGATCGAGCATGAAATTAGAAATACCTCCCAACAAAATTTGTGCCTCATCCATACATAGCATAAATTTAACTTGGGAAGCCTACAAAATTTACGCTTTGCAACCAAATTCATGGTTGATGACGAATTTTGACAAAAATTGCTTAAAAAATTTTTAAAAATGCAAAAATTACTATTTTTTTTGTGTAGGTGCAAAAGAAAAAAAAAGCAAGTGCGTCTTAATCTGTACCTTCACCTAGTCAGTAGCAGTCCCCACCTTACCCCTTGCCATGACTACATGGTGAGTTGGTAGCACCATTTCTCTTTTTATTCTCCTAAGCTCTTTTCTCCCCCTCGTGCGGTGAAAATGAACATCTTTTCCTTCCCTTTCCTCTTTTCTTCCCCCCATTTTTCTTTTCTCTTCCTTTCTTCTTTTTCCTCCCCTTTCTTCCTTTTCTCTCTCTATATCTCGTCTTTTGCCCTTTTTTTGCAGTTTTTTGCTTTTTTGCCCTTGTGCGATTTTTCAAGTTTTTATTTGGAATTTTGTATTCCTTCCAAAAAATGAGGAGCCACCCTAGCCTTAGAGGCATTAATGGTAACAATACTTCATTTTACATGTAATTTTGCAGTATTTATGTTAAAACCCCTTTTTGCACTGCCCCTCTGTCCAAAATTGGCGACCCATTTTTGTGTTCACCCATAGGAGTCTACATCTTTCTTTGATGTATTTATTTGGCAATAAATGCATCCAAAGAGGGGGAAAAATATAGACACAAAAAATTGACCCACCCAAATGAGTCATTTTTTTCTTGGACCCCTACCTAGCCACCCAAACTTGCTAAGTGAAAATATGGAGCCCTTTTGCCTTCCCCATTGGTCTTGTTTCATTAGCTTTATAAAATTTATTCTCAGTCTATGCACGACATGAATTTGGCTTGCTATATTCACACATTGTAATGACGAGATGTGAATTTGACATTCTAGAGGTTTTTCTCACTAAATCCCTCCCCTTGCCAACCCAATTTGGGGTCGAACTTTGCTCATGGTGAAATTTTATTTTCTTGCTCGTTTTGCCCTCCAAACCTATTATAAATAAGGGTTTGGATTCCCTAAGCTTATATAATGATTTCTAAGGAGATTCTAACTGTTGACTTGCTCATTTTCTCATGCTTTCAAGTTCTCTTTTGCTACAAGTTATTTTGTTATTTTGTGCTTTAGTGATTGCTGCCCTTGGGGATTGAGTGGAGTCTTGATGATTGGATAGATTAAAATTATTGGAGTGCTTCCTCCACCTCTTCATTAGTCCTTTATTTCTCCATTAGCTCATCAGGTTTTGCATTATCTTTAGTTTAATTTGTAAGTATGTTTTTGCTATTTTATGCTTTGTTTTCTACCATTTTGAGGTCCGAAAAGGGCATCTGAACCAAATTCATGCCCCACCCATAAAAGATGAAAATTTGGTAAGCCATATTCATGCTCCCTATTTAAAAGGTATGAATTTGGTAAAAAATTGCTTAGGGACAAGTTTCACACCCAAAATCCTAATTTGCATTGTGCATTTTTAGTATTCTACTGTGTCAATCCCATATGTATTTAATTTACTATTACACATCTATTTTACTTTATTTATGCATGTTCCAAAGGTCAAATATCAATTTTAATTTTGAATGGTCATCTAAAATGACCAAGAGGACTTGAATGTTGCGCCTCCAAGCTCAATATTATAGTTGCCTAAGTAGACCCCCAAATGCTGATCAATTTTTCTAGGTTTTGTGAAGTTATTTTGTAGGCTTGGAACCATTGGATACTTTGGATGCAAGATAAATCTTGGATCAACTATCGGATCAGATAAGTGACCTAATAGATCTTTACGTTGTTTGGTTTCTACTTTCTATTCATTTTTATTCAAAACCTAGATAACAATAAAAGGAAAAACATTTGATTGAATTTCTAGACATTTTAAAGAATAAAAACATATAGTGTGCATCTAGGGTTTTAATATTTTTTGTGAATTGCCCTTGGATCCTTGCTAAAAGGATTTAATTTGCAATCTTAGGACTAGTTATAATTGAATCATAAAATCATACTAGGGTTAGCTCTTGTCTTCTTGCATCTTGTGTGTCTTACATTGTTCTTTTGTTTTCATAGTTTAGTTTTGAAAGGCCAAACAATAGGTGTATGCTTAATTGACACATCAAAAATTTCCACCCCATAATTGGAGCAAGTCCTAAAACTATTCTTGGTGAACCCGTCCTTTCATGTTCCTGAGTATAGAGAATATAACACACCCCATGGTTCACCTCTTCTCTCAGTGGATCCAACCGAGAATTGTACTCGGTAGGAAAATTTTCCTCCTCTACAAAAGGTATATAAGGTATTTTTTTTTCTATTTGTGGAAAACATCCCAAAAGGGATGCCACTTTCAGGTAAGACCCAAGGAGGCAAGGGTATGGTATATAAGGTATTCTAAGAAGGTGTTAGAACTAGAGGTGATTTATTAGGAACATTGACTTTAGTGTTCCTTGAGATAACCAAAGGAGGTTGATCCAAGAATTGATTCTTTGCTTGTTGCCTAGTCACAGTGTAGGAAGGTTTTGACAAATGCATAATGCCAAAAAAGTTGGTCAAATTTTGATTATGTGTTGGTAAGGGATTTTGGAAGATACCTAAATTTTTATTGGGAGTCTCTGGTTGATTTAACATTATTTTTCCTTCTTTTATGAGGTCTTGAATAATGTTCTTTAAGGTTGTGCATTTGTTGGTAGTGTGTCATTTTGTATGGTGATATTCACAATACTCATCATGTTTATACTTATTTTGTAATTCTTTGGTTGTATCCCAAGGTGTAATAGTTGGAAGTTCCAACATATTAGAATCAAGAACCATTTTTAACATGACTACTTAAATTTATCCAATGTTTGTGTATTGTCTCTTGGGTTTGTCTTACCTTTGGATGGCTAAATTTTGAGGAGCATTTTGAGTCATTTTATGTTATTGTTTTGATGGGAATATGTTACACTGTCTTCTACAACATGTTTGTTTTTATATTATTATTTGCTAGGGGATTTTTCCTCTTTCTTGTTATAGTTGAGTTATATCCATCTCATGAGGATGACTTCTACTCTTTTAGCCATGCCAACTTATTAAAAAGAGGTTATATTTATCATTTCTAAGGGGTATGATAGTTGTTTTTGAAGGTTTATTATGCAAATATGTAGGAGATCCTTAGTAGGAGGAATATATTGAATTCATCCTACTAAGACTCTCCATTTGGCTAAGAAGTTTGAGAACCATTTGGTCTTAGATTATTTAAGTTGGTAAAGGTCATCTATGGTAACCTTGTCTTCTATGTAGATTGAGAATTGCTTAACAAAATTTTCCATAAGTTCCTTGAACTTCTTAATGGAATGACGAGGTATTTGGAAATACCATTCCAAGGCTAAACCACTAATACTTTTAGGGAATAACCTATGGGGATTATTTTCATCGTGATTGATATCACTACAAGCTATTTAAAATAATATTAGATGGTTAATGGGGTCTTACTTTCCATTGTACATTTGAATTTTGTGAGTTTCAAAATTCTTTGAAAAAGGGTGATTGAAAATCATAGTATCTAATGGATCATTATAGAACTCTTCAAAAGAGTACTTTAGCTTGGATGTCCCTTGAAGAGAGGCAATTTGATGATCAAGTTCTTCAAAATTGGAGTCCCTCTTTTCAAGGTCTAGGATTTTAGTGTTGATATCTTGAAGGTCATTGGATGTAGGAGGTAGGTATGGTCACATAAAGGTTGTGTAAGTGATTGGAAAAAATCTAGAGACATGAAAGGTAGACCCATGAGAGTTGAAGTGTTTTGATTATATGAAATAGTTGGAGGGGCCTAGTTAAGCCCCAAGTTATGAGTTAGGAAAGGATTGATAGAATTGGTAGATTTTGTATCATTAAGAGGCATTGAAAATGGGTTATCCATAGTGGATGTCCCTATGGATATAGTTGGAGATGACATATAATTGGTGGGTTATACCATAGGCACATTGAGACTAACCAAGGTGTTTTGAGCTTTATTTATTTGAGCTATGGTTGATTGATCATTGGAATATTAAAGATAATCATGAATTATAGTTTCCTTTTCAGCTTGTTCTTTAAGTTCATCCTTAAGGATGTCTAGAAAGATAGTTTTGTTTCTTCTAATGTATTTTATAACATGATCTATGGATTAAAAAAAAATTGTTTGACAACTTGTTCTTGTTCCTTAGTCCCTTGTTGTGACCAAAAATTGACTTCTTGGTTATCACACTCATGTGTAAAAACCTCATGAGATGAAGAAGCTAAGCCCTTGTTTCAGTTATTATAAGGATATTGAGACATGTTTTGAAAGTTTTATTTTTCAAGGATATTAATTTATTAGAGTTTTATTTCTAGAGTACCAGGGTTATGCATAAGGGGTCGGACCCAAAATATATTTGTAAAAAATTTGCAAATCCACTACGAATCCCTAGCGAATCCAAGTCAACCTCTTGTAGGAGGACATGGCGAATTATCTTAATTTTTGAAAAAAATTGAAAATTAATGGCGATAATCGAGGACCGGGTAATAGCCAAGGTGGAAATCAACGACCGGGTGATGGTCTGGGTGAAATTTATATGCGATTAATGGTCAGTGTGAAAAACTTGACCGGATAATGGCCTGGGTTTAAAACTATGACCGTTCGGGTGAAATTTATATGTGGTTAACGTTTCGGGTGGAAAACTATGACCGACTAATGGTCTGGGTAAAAATATTACTGTCTGGGTGAAAACTATGTCTGGCTAGTGGGCCGAGTAGAATTCATAGACTGCCCAATGATCTGGATGGAAACCATAAGCCGGTAGGCGTACCGGGTGGTAATCATCATCCGACTGACGAACTAGGTGGAATTTATGTTCGGATACCGATCGGGTGTAAATAATAGATCAGACAAGGATTCAGGTGGAAACCATTTATGAGATCGATGGAAATCATTTATGAGGCTTGAACGGGTGTTTACTCTACCACATGTTAGGTGATCCTTCAGCAATAGTGCATGCCGAATGACATTCTGCCACATGTCCAAATCCTATCATTTCTATCTATAAATAGACATTGGGAAGTCATTTTTTTGGTTATATTTTTGTGATTGCTCTTCCACTTCTTGATACACCGTCACCCCACACTCTTTGCAATCTAGTTTCTCATTTTACTTAATCAACAATGGCCACCTCTACTGCTACACACACTCCAATAGGAAATTTGGTTTTAAAGAACCCTACTTGCAATGTGATGATAGATTTGTTAGCCATCCCTGATTATGACAATACGTGGCTCTCTGCATCAGGT
The DNA here is from genome assembly GCA_028583015.1 of Wollemia nobilis. NCBI lineage: Eukaryota > Viridiplantae > Streptophyta > Pinopsida > Araucariales > Araucariaceae > Wollemia > Wollemia nobilis. The sequence goes on from JAQPPZ010014634.1 coordinate 7,553,680, forward strand.
TTGTAGCACTTTCTTAGAATGTCATAGTTCAAGACGGACAAGCACCTTTTGCAGAGTATCATTGATGATTATGACCATGAACGTGCAACAATGAATGTCCTATTTTGGAATAAACAAGTGTCATTCAACATCACACCTTCTGACATACAAAGGTTAACAGATCTTCAACACAAGAGTTTCTCTACCCTGTCTATGAAGTTCTCAATGGGTAAGCATGAAAAACAATACTTGGAGGATGAGTACGACATTTCTTGGAAATTTTTTGAAGGTAATATTCCCGTCAATTATTTTTGTTATTGTTCTAAATTTTACATTTTTTATTTTTCATCTATTTTTTTTTGATGTAGCTTCCATGGCTAAGTCCAAGAGAGGCTTAACAAACTCCTCCGTTGGAAATAAAAATCTGAAAGCCATTATTGAGTTCTTCCAAAGAAGACTATTTTTGTTTGGAAGAATATAACTTCCAATATGGGCATTGACCTATATCGTTCACATTGTTCAAGGCACGTAGTTCGACTGGTTCTCGTACATTTCAGAATGCATCAGAACAAAGTTGCACAACATTGGGACAGAGGATGTCAAAATTGTTTCGATTATGAACTTTATTTTAGCTATTTTTTATGAAAGTTTTTATGATTTAACAAATACTAAAAAACCAATAGTTCTGCACCCCACACTACTAAATTTGGGTATGATTTTAGAGGAGTTGAGGGTAAGTCCATGTTTCATTTATTTTTTTAATATATTTTAGCTCTATTTTTAGTTTTAATTTTTTTACACCTGATTGCAGAGAAAGGCTGTGATAAAAATTAGAAAACATGATGCTGGTGTAAGGGGTCACATGCATGAGGCTTGTGGTGATTATGAAGAAAATGAATCAGAATCATCACCATTGTTGAGGCCAACAAAATGTACACAAGAAGTCACAATTACTCCTCATCGCCTTGAAATTGAATCTAGTCAGATCAACCATTCTACACGTAAGTTTCAATTTCAATATTTTATCATTATACTTTCTTAGTGTGTTACATAAAATTAAGTTTTTTTTAATTTTTATGTTTTCAAAAATGTGCACAACCCCCATCCGCAATATTGTACAAGAGATTGAATCGTCGTCAGGTAAATCATTCTATTTACTTGAAATTAAAGTTTTTTTTTGTTTTTGGAAAATAATTTTTGCAATTTCTTATTTGAATGTCACTGGTCAGGTGGCTCTCAAGATCAAATCGTGAGAAGCCAAGAAAGGCAATAGATGAGGCCACCGCCAACACGACAACAATCGCCAGGACGACAACAACCACAAGTGCAGCAAATGAGAGGGCAAATCAATATGTCCCATGGAAGGGGAAAAATACTTTTGCAGCCAAGATCACAAGGTGTTTTCCCCACTTTTTCTTTTAACACAAGTCAAGTACCAGAAGTTTCCAATGCAAATGTTGGTTTAGATAATATTTAGCTTGATGATGAATTTTTTTTGCAAGGAAACATTGAGGGCTTTCAGGCAATAGAGGTGCTTGAAGATGCACATGCAGAGGCAGAAGAAACAACATGCCCAACAATCGAGCAAATAGTATCCGCTCCTACGATGGAAGACCACTGTCATCCTCAATATAAGGATGACAAAGTTAAATTTGATATTCAATCTTCTATGTGTGATGGTATTGAAGCAACCCTCCAAGAGAGGGTGCTTAAAGATTTACAAAATATGAAACAGTGGGAAGTTTGAGTTAAAGTGCTTATCAAGCAAATAAATGCTCATTACAAAAACTTTAATAAAAGGGAAAATATTTTTTCTCGATATGAGAATGAACTAGAGAAGCTTACTGGTATGCTACAACAGGCAACATCAGGATTAGTGAAGTGTAGGACTTCATTCAATGATGAAGTTTTAAATATTATGTTGAATAGAATTGAGAACATCAATGTTGAAGCCCAAGCATACTATAACCAATGAGATTTCAATAAAAAAACTATTGATGTTACTTTAGCCGCAAGATATGTGGCCGAAGTGAGAATTTAGTTGCATTTTTTCTTTTGCTAACTCTACTAAATCATGTCTTAAAACTGTTGAAGTTGCTTAAATTATATCATATAACTGTACTAATTTATGGTTTTTTTTTTTGCATTCAAACTTTGAATATTTGAAATTACAGGTTTAGAGCATGCAAGTCAACATAGAGGTTGCAAAAAAAATTCTGGAAACGTCCATTATAATAAAGAGAACAACCCAACATAAAGTAAGAGATAATAACACTCTAAAAAAATATTTACGGGAAAAAATGAAAGTGGATCCGAAACTGTTGATAAGGGAAGGATTGGAGAAAAATCCTAGTTTCAAAGAGCTTCAGGATACTGCCAAAGAAGATGTTGGGATGTTGGAAAATTTCAAGAAAGGACAAGAAAATTTAGTTAGATCCAGAGCACTGCCAACACCTAGTGTAGAAGAAGTAGTAAAAGTAATAGAACATGCAGCTCCAAGAGAAACCACTATAGAACACAAATCGGTAGAACAACCAAAAATTCAAACATAGTCTCAAAAATTTCAGTGTTGGGAGGAAGTTTGTGTTGTTTTTCAACACAGTTAAACTTTAAAGACATCTTTATATATTTTTAATCTATATATTTTAATTTTTTTGTTCTTCCTATTTATAATTTTGTGATGCATTTTTTGTCTATGGAAATATGCATATGGATATGATTGAAATGATTTTAACTAGTTATAACATCAATATGAATATGAATGTAGTCAGAATCAATATGAATGCAGTTAAAATCAGTATGAATGCTATTCTTGTCCAAAATGATAAATATGAATGTTGTGCTTGTGTCAATATGAATGCTCTTATTGTGTCAATATGAATGCACTTCTTGTTTTTGAAATGATTTTAACTATTTATAATCTCAATATGAATATGAATGCAGTTCAAATTAGTATGAATGCTATTCTTGTCCAAAATGATAAATATGAATGTTGTGCTTGTGTCAATATGAATGCTCTCCTTGTTTCAGATAAAATCAATATGAATGCTTTTCTTGTGTCAAAATGAATGCACTTTTAGTATTTGAAATGATTTTAATTGTTTATAGCCTCAATATGAATATGAATGCAGTTAGAATCAATATGAATGCAGTTAGAATCAATATGAATGTAGTTAAAATTAGTATGAATGCTATTCTTGTCCAAAATGATAGATATAAATGTTGTGATTGTGTCAATATGAATGCTCTTATTATTTTATAGAAAATCAATATGAATGCTATTCTTGTGTCAATATGAATGCACTTATTGTTTTTGAAATGATTTTAACTATTTATAATCTCAATATGAATATGAATGTTGTTCAAATCAATTCAAAAACAACAAAACTCATACATTTATAATCGGTTATGAAATACAATGCTATGTTAAAAATCATAAAACATATAATTTGAAAGACAATATTGTGTAATAAATCATAGTTACAATTCATATAGATAAAACACTCTTGTGATGAAAAATAACCAGAAATTCATATTCAAAACGAATATGATAACTAACAAATCCATATTGATCAATGTTGTAAATACTTGTAAAAAACTTACAATTCATGTAATTGAAACAAACAAATACTAATATATCAGTCAATTGAAACCATTGCAAAAAAAATAAAAGGACAACACATGAAAAATTCTTCATAATAAAATTTTGTGAAATCTAACAAATATGATACAATATTGTAAAATTTGATATCAAATCAAATCCGATTTATTGTGAAATATTGGAAAAATCACAAAATTGGTAAAAACCCAAATCAGGTAGCTGAAACATACAATGCTTGGCTTGTCAAATATGTTGTCAAATGAATTCAACTTGTGAAAAAAATCACAAATCAAGTAGGTTGAACAAATAATTTTCTGCTTGAACAACATCAATATATGGCATACAAGATAGTTGTGTCTCCGCATTCTGATCATTGTGAGAATCATTATCTTCCATATCGGTCATATTCAACATGCTCCGTCTATTTGCAAGGGAATTCAATAATACAATTGCCCTGTCATAGGGAAAAGTTTCCAATTGATAAGATGATACATAAATTCTCAAACAATTTTTCAAAATTTTGTCTAGCCCGTTGCGAAGCTTTGATTTCACAAAAGATAGTGCACTAAAAACCCTCTTGTATTCCACTGATCCCAGAATCATTGTTTGACATAATTCATATAAACATAAGTATTCACTTATAGTATCTTGTAGGATAGTACTTGGATACAATTTTTGCCACAAACATGCAATGGAACCAGTCTCATGGATGTCATTCAAAAATGTTGTTTGCCCAACCATTGTTCTTCCAAAATGTGTTGACTGTTCTTTCAAAATTTTTTTGTTTAGTATACAATTGATTGTAACACCATTGATTTCCATAATTTTATTGAAATTTTGAATAAGTATCATCATATATTTAACAAACAACTCATTTGCAGAATTGAAGTCATTATTAGTAGCCCAAAACATGGGTTTAACCATACCCATCACCGATTCCTAAGGTAGGAGCATGTATTGGACCATTTGTTATTGGGAGAACTTTGTGGATGTTTTGAGTCAAAATTGATTAGATGTTTTTTGCAGGACTGCCCAAACTATCGAACTCGTTTTGGCCATATCTCACTCATCCGGACTCGGATTGAGCTAAAATTTTGAGGGTAGATGCCTGAAAAACCCTAGAACGTCTCCACCAATTTTCATATCATTTGGAGCAACACAGATCCTAGCACATCCCTATGTGTGAACGATATATTTGGCAAGTGACTATGCGAGGGTTTCATCTAGGTTGAGTGCAAGCAGCTCCAGAGGTTGGTTTTAGGGCCTTCGGGCCCTAGCGACCAATATTTTTGTGGTTTATGCTCAATATTTTAGCAAGAAATGTTGCAGGGGATACAAGATGGGTTAGAAATTTGTCTTTCAATAGATCATACTGTGAACTTGAGTGACAATGGCTTCCAATTTGTTGCACAAAAGAAAAGTGAAAACCATACCTTTCCATGGCGTCTAGGGCAAGGATTAAAGAGATCACGAAACAAGTTTCAAGCAGTTGATCAAAAAATGGCTCATATCTCAAGTGAATCTAGTGCTAAGGTGCACCCACAAAATAATTCTACTGTGAAAACCCCTATCAAGGGTAAGAATTTTGAAGACTCAGTCCCAAAAATGAATTTTAGGGATGCCCTTCATGGTGGACAACCTCAGCCCAATGCTAATATCAATATTAGGGCTTCCCATAAACCTCTAAGAATGCCTAAGATTGATCCCAAGAAAATGGAGTCAGGATGTCTTAAAGCAGTTGATGGAACTCCTATTGTTAAGCTTGATATGGGTAACATTCAGACTGGCATTGAAGATTTGGAAAAAATAGGACTAATTTGTCGGTTCGTGGGTTTTCGTCCGAGTCTATTTGCTTTCAAAGTCTGGGCTGCAAAAAGCTAGAAAACTAAAGGTGAGTTACAAATCTCTATTTATCCAAATGGTTATTTTCTTGTTTTATTTGCTAATAATGAAGATAGAGAGAAAAATTTTCAAGGGGGTCCTTGGTTTTTGGAAGGGCAGGGCTTTTCATGAAGCCCTGGCATACTAAATTTAAAGCCGAAGAAGAGATGCCTTCTATAGCTCCTGTGTGGGTTAGACTCTTTGGCCTCCCTATTGAATTTTGGAATCCTACTATTTTTTCTTCAATTGGAAACTCTTTAGGAACTTTTATGATGAATGCTGATTGTACTCAAAATTTTGAACATATTATTTATGCTCGGATTTGTGTTTTAATGGATTTTGACAAACCCCTACCTAAAAATATCACATTACAATTTGGGGAAGACACTTGGGAGCAAGTAGTGGACTATGAGAACATTCCTTTTTGTTGTAGAATTTGCCATGAATATGGTCATTTGGCAAGTGCTTGCCCAAATAAAATTCTTGATCAAAAGAAAGAAGATATAAACTCAACAGGTTTCCAAATACCTAAGAAGAAGAACACTCGAAAAAAACCAGTTATGAAGGATCAATCAAAGTCATCTGCTAATATGTTTGAAATCCTTTCCACAAATGATGTCCCAAGTGAGGAAGAGGAAATAATGGAAACTAAAATCTTAGAAACACAATTTAAATATGAAGGGAAGAACTCGAGAGACAAACCAACAAATCAAAGGTTTTCAACAGAAAAAAAAGGAGAAAATTTACACAAGAAAAACAATATTTCAAATGTCAAAACTTCAAATAATGCAGGTCCCAATATAGACTCCATTGAACCATCTAGTAAAATTTTGGATGTGTACGAGCATTCTTCAAGGTTAGAAGCCATCTCAGATTCAATTGGAATAAGTCAAGAAATAGGGAAAAAAAAATTGAAGATGGATTCTAATCAAAAAGTAGGTCGCAAGACCAATCAATATCATATGGTAAAAGAAGGTGAAAAGCTTGTAGAGGAAGGTAAGATTAATGCCCTTCCCAACTTTTTTAGCCCTAGTATTAATGAAGATCATCACTTGGAATATTAGAGGACTCAAAGGGAGTATTTCAAAACAAAATGAAATTAGAAGAATGATTCAAATAAATCATCCACATCTTGTTTTCCTTTCAAAGAGGCAAGCTAAGGATTGGATGGAGGATTATGGGAGATCTTCAATTTCCTACTTAATTCTTGTCAATGGAAGGTCTTCTCGGATTCCCAGATTCTAGAGGTATTATGCAAGGTGACCCGCTATCCCCTTATTTATTCATCATTCTTGTTGAATGCTTGGGTAGGACTATAACCAAAAAGAGGGAAAACAAAACCCTTGAGGGAGTTACCATTGCTCATGGAGCTAGACCTATCTCTCATATTCAATTTATGGATGACTCTACTCTTTTAGGTAAAGCTACAGTTAAGGAAGCTTCTAATATTAAGCAAATCATTAGCTATTTTTCTAAGGCTATTGGGAAGTTGATCAATGAAGATAAATCTAAAGTTATTTTATTTCACTGCTCTGCTAGATAGGAATCCATGGTCTTGGATAAATTAAGATATAAGAAGACCTCTCTTCCAATCACTTATTTAGGTATTCCCATAAATATTCAAAGGCAAAAAAATAAAGATTGGAATTGGTTGTTGGACAAAGTCAAGAAGAAAATTGGAAAGTGGACCAACAAGTGGCTTTCTTCTGGGGGTAGAATCACCTTGGTAAAATCAGTCCTTCAAGCTATTCCTATTTATGTTTCTTTCGTTTTGAATATCCCAAAGGTTGTTCTTCGAGAATTGGATCAAATCAGTCATCGTTTCCTTTGGAGTGGTACTAAGGAGAAAAGAAAATGGGCCTAAGAGTGGTGAAATGGGATACTTTATGTCTTCCTAAGAGTGAAGGGGGGTTAGGATTCCGGTCTTCAATTAATAACAACAAAGCTTTAGCTGCTAAATTATATTGGAGGATGTTGCATAACCCCAATGCTCTTTGGGCCAATAATCTCCATGCTAAATATGCTAAGAACAAAAGTCCTGAAGACCTTGTTCGCTATCAACTTCCTACCAAAGGTTCTCCCATTTTAGCAGTTCTTAAGACTGGTGAGGATTTGATAAAGAAAAAATTATTTTGGATCATTCATAATGGTCAACATGTAAATTTTTGGACAGATTCTTGGGATGGTCACAAGCCTTTGATAACTCAGTTTCCCGATTGGAGGCCTTGGATGGAGGAGCTTCACCAAGCTAATTGGATAAAGGTGGCTAATTATTGTCGGTACCATACTGGTAATTCAAAGGTTGGTAGATATTGGATCCCTATTGAGGACTGGCCTATTCAAATCCCAGAAAGGTAAAGACAAGATATCCAAGGCATCCTTCATATGAGATCCCTCTCTTGGTCCCATGAAAAATATTGTTTTGGATGGAACAACACTACTAAGGGTGAGTATTCAGTTGCTCAAGGTTATTTGACCTTATGCCATAATAATCCCAACCATTCTTCTAACATATTTTCTCGATTGTGGGCTCAAAATCTCTGGCCTAAGGTGAGGTTATTTAATTGGATTTTATTGCATCGTAGGGTGCTTACTGGTGAGCAACTTATGAAGCATGGTTTTCATGGCCCTTTTAGATGTGAAATGTGTGAAGAGAATGTAGAAAATATCAACCATATTTTTATTGAGTGTACTTTAGCCTCTGAGCTATGGAGGAGAATGGCCACTTTACTTGGCTTACAGTGGTCCAATTTTTTTACTTTTGAATAGCTTTGGAGGGATTGGCCTAATCAAGAGGGTGTTGATCATTTTATTAGGCAGTTAGTTTGGATGGGTTCTACCATTCTTCTTTGGAATATTTGGAATGAAAGGAACAACCAAATTTTTAATCAAGATAGGAAGGATATTCACTATATTTGGCAAAAGACCATAGCCAACTTAGTTGAATCAGTCCATCAACTCCTTAATCACCCCCAAAACTCCCACCAAATATGGGATCAAGTGATGCAAAGATTGAAGATTAAACCTTCTAAGGGCAACCAACTTAAAGGGAATGTGAGTATTAGTAAGATGGATAGGAATAGAAATTGGCAACCTCCTCCTAAGGATTTTGGAAAAGTCAATACCGATGGAGCCTCTAGAGGGAACCCTGGAAAAGCCAGTGTGGGAGGAATTGGTAGACTTTCAGATGGCTCCCTGGTTTTTACTTTTGCTGAGAATTTGGGTATTCTTTCCAATAACCTTGCTGAGGGGTATGGTATCCTCAAAGGCCTTCAGGAGGCTACTAAGGTTGGATGGGAAAAGGTGTTAGTTGAGTCTGACTCTCAACTTATGATTAATCTCTTGAAGACTCCTTCTAAGAATCATAAGGTGGATTGGAGAATAAAAAGAATTATTGAGAAGATTCAGTTAATCCAGATGGGATTTTTGAAAGTTGATTACAATCATGTGGTCAGAGATCAAAACAAGAGTGTTGATGCTTTAGCTAATTGGGCTTTGGACAAAGGTGATCTTACTTGTTATGGCCACCCTCCTATATGGTGGGCTTCTCAAATTAGGGAAGCTCTTCTTTCTATCATTTCTTTGGATGGCTCCAGGTTTGAAGGTACCTAGTTTCTTCTTGTTTTTTTTTTTTACTTCTCTTTGGTTCATTCAGTTTTTTTTAGTTCCCTAGCTCATTCTATTCTTTATTTTGTTTCCTCTATTGATTCTTGCCTTAATAGTCTTCTGGTCTAGATAGGTCATTGTTTTGTTCATTTTTTTTTCTTTTTTGTTTTTTTTGTTTAGTTTTTTAAGGTGGGTGGGTTCTTTTGTTTTGTTTTGTTTTTGTGTTCTTTGTGTTGTTTTTTGTTGTTCTTGTGTTTTTGTTGTTTTGTTTTTTTTTTTATGTTTTTTGTTATTGTTCTTGTGTTTTTTTCGTTCTTGTTCTTGGGTTTCTCTTTGTTTGTGTTATTTCGTGTTTTTATGTGTGAGTGTTTTCTATGTTTTTTGTTTTTGTTTATTGTATGTTGTTGGTTGTTTTTTATTTTTATTTTTATTTTATTTTTTTAATTTTTTAGGTTTTGGTTGTGTTTATTTTTCATGTTTTTTTTTGGGTTATGTCTTTGTAGTGTTCTGTTGTTTTTGTCTTGTTTGTGTTTTGTTATGTGGTTCTTGTGTTTTTCTATGTGGTTTGTGTTGTGGTTTCTTTTATCTTATTGTGCGTGTTTGGTTGTGCTTTTGTTTTTGACACACTCAAGGAGCATGTTTTTTATTTTATTTTATTATTTTTGTTGTTATTTACTTATTTTTAAATTGGTTTTGTGTGTTTGTTTGCTCCTTGAGTATGTCAAAGGTGGTAGGCTAGGTCCGAGTCCTGGGCATTTTTGGCGGAATGGATACCCCTGCCTCCTTGGGTCTTACCCGAAAGTGGCATCCCTTTTGGGATGTTTTCCACAAATAAAAAAAAACTATACCCATCGCCTCAAGCAACTCATCTCTCTAAAACTGATCTCTTATCTCACTTGTCAAAGATTCTGCTATATTGGACAAATTTGTTCTAATTTTTTGTAGTACAATATGAAATATATTGTGTGTTACAGGAACTTGTTCAATACCGTCCATACCTATACTTGATTTCCTTTAAAAACAATAAAGAGGCATCAAATTTACATGATTGTTAATACAAAGATGATCATTGATGTCAAACTTCAAATAAATTCCTGAATTGTTCATGTTTGTCAATGTATTCCAACTATGAAACAAGAGATCTTTAAAATCTGCTTTGAACACATAAATTTTCAATAACAAGACAAATTTGTTTTATCATCCTTATGAAATAAACGATATAGATGGATCTCTCTTGTGCAGATTTAATCAATCTATTCATTTCTTGTAACATTGGAAGAATACCATATAACGTCAATAGGGTTTCAAAGTTAGTCAAATGAAACAACAAATATTTTTCCTTATCAACTCGCTAACTACTTGTGTGCATAAACCCTGTTAATGATTGATATTCTGTAAAAACTCTGTGTGCAGGTTTATACAATGAAATCCACCTTGTATCTACATCTTTTAACATTTTATTTCCTTTTGTAACTCATAGTGCAAACTGTTGAAACTATGAAAACCTTTTTGGACTGCAAGAAAAATAAGAATGTATTTCATGAATGAGGTATTCCACTCTCGCAACATTTTCAAAAGTGCTCACGATTTTATATGCAAGATTGATTCTATGAGCCATACAATGAATGGGTATCATATATGGTGCGATTGTGGTTTGTAGTTGAACACAGAGACCACTCTTATGCCCTTGCATAATATCAGCTCCATAAGCTCCAATGCATATTAACTTTGTGGCTATGTCCATGTCATTCATTCCCACAATATCTTTTAAACTAGTTACAACAACATTATAAATGTTTTCTACATTTGAATTTTCAACCATATTATGTAATCCTAGCAAACTAGACTGCCTGAAATTATTTTGGAAAGTATACACATGCATACAAATCCAAGATGTGTTGTCCACAATCGTCACCTCATCAATAGATAGTGAAATGAATTTGGAAGTTTTTACTTTCTCCCTTAGGTCCTCCTTCTCTACTAATGATAGACATTTTACCATTTCCAATCACTTTGATCAGACCAATGGCAACTCAGAATTTTTTGCAAACTAGCCAGCTGAAACAGGTGCTTATAATCAATAAAATTGGACATGGGTCTACCATTCTTGAGAATACTAAGTACAACAACAAACTATAATCCTTTTGTCCCTAAGATGATATTTTCCATTTTTTGAAAATGGGCTTCAATTGTTGCACCTTTCTCAACAAGATATTGTTGTTCCTTAAAGTGATTTTCATATTCTATTGCATATCTGACATGCATACATTCTGATGCATCCTTCCACCTAACTGTTCTAATAATTTCTCCATCACTTTCTTTAAATTTTACATAAACTTTGCCAACATGTTTTTCTATTGTATCTATCTTATTTTGCAACCTATGCTCCTTGCCTAGTTTCCAACTACAAATTTTGTATCTACATACTTTATCATCGATTTGGTTGTCATTAGTTAGGATGGGCTCTATCAATGGAAATTTTTTTGCCCATTCATTCTTAAATGCCCTTCCAATAGCCCTGTAAGATGCCTTCCAATTTTTATTTTTTTCGCTTGTATATTCAAAAGAAGATGATAATGTATTTGATTTATCGCTCTCATTTTCAACTATGTTATTTTTAATATTATCTTCAAGTGTTTGTTGGATGTCATTGTTAAGAGAATTTTTAATAGAAGTCTTCTCTTGGGGATGAATATCTTCAAGCAAAGGCATATCAGGGTCCACATGGTTTTCTACATAGTAGCATACAATAATATTCTTAATTATTTTTGAATTTAATAAAATAAAATAACAAAAAAAACATAATTTATATCATCATGCAATGTGGATAGAGGCAGACTAACCATTTGAGGAAGAAGGCATTATTTAAAGTAACAAATACACGGTACACCTAACTATTAAGTATTCAAGAATCATGTGTACCTTGAATTTGCACAGATGTCGATGGCTCACTCGATTTCAACATATGGCTAAAATAATTTAGGATACCCTTTTCAGATTTGCCCCCATTATTTGCATCGCCAGTAGGTGACATTTTACTTGTAAAGAAAATAATTTCAATTTAGAAAAATAATAAAATGTTGAACACAATATTGTATTTAGAATGAACATATAGATGGTTGGTAGAAAATAGATACTTGTTTCCAGTCATTCTTTATTGTGATATTTTTAGAGTATTTAGATACTCAGTTTTCTGGATATAGTAATGTAACTAATAAGTGCAAAAAACCAATCAATATAAAATTTGAAAAAATTATAAGAATTTTTTTTGTTTATGCAAAATTTAATCAGAGATACAAATGTTGAAAAATATAAAATTCTTGTACAAAATGGACAAGAAGTAGAGCATCACAATGTACATAGAGAACCAAAGTATTTGTCTAATAAAAAAGGGGATATTAATGGAAATAGAGAATCAAAGAGTTTTAACATAGAAAATATGGGGAAAAATGAACAGAAAATTGACATATTTTTAGTAAATGGTAAAAAATAGCAAAATAAAAACCAGATATTAGATGACAAAAAAATAGGATCACAAATTCAAATGTCTGAAGAGAAACAGAGTACCTATTGTAGGAAAAGAGACCTAGAGGATTGATAGTCAGTCCAGGTGGAAAAAAAGTCCAGCGGACGGTCGGTTCGGGTGAACGGTCTAAAATTCTTGCGGTACAGGCAGAAATATTTACCCGCAATAGATCCGGGTGAAGTTGTTAGTCTGACTGCCAGTTTGATTGGAGTTATCAGTCTAACTGTCGGTTCGATTGGAGTTGTCAGTCCGAAAATTGGTTTGGGTGGAGATTCGGTGCTGTAGACGGTTTGGGTGGAGTTGTTAATCTAAAAATCGGACTGCGTGGAGATTCAGTGCGACTGACGGTTCGGGTGGAGTTGTCAGTATGTTAATCGGTCTAGGTGGAGATTTAGTATGATAGATGACCTGGTTGGAACTGAATGTCTGGGATATAGAAGTTCCTATCATCAGGTCGGGTGGAGAATTATGTTGTGTCGATCTGGTTACAAAACTACTCTGAAGACTGAATCCGATTGCACTTTTAGCATTAGAGTTTTACTTTTCGAATGCTATAAATGAAAACTATATTTGGCTTGTTACTTATATAGTGGTATAGTTAACGAATTTGGAGGAATAATTTTAAATTTTAATTTTAATTTTTGTGAAAATGGCCCACGACTTAGGTGGGAGTGTCGACGAATTTAAAAAATAATACGTAATACTATTATCAATGCACGATGAATAGATACTTCTAAAAAAATTTGATCCAAAAAATTTGGGCGAAGGGCCGATGTCGAGGGTCCACCAAAATCGTAAATTTTCATTTTCAAAAATGCTAATCTTCGTCCAAATTGCGAAGATTCGCCGTTAAGAAAAACACTGCAGATTACTTATAGCAAAGAAAATAATATGTTTTGAAATCCTTGTCACCTTGAAAAGCAACCCTCCTTGTTACTCTTGCTAATCCACTATGATATACTAGCCAAGAAGATTGCTCCCTAAGGTTCGTATGTCGGTGTGCACAAGGGATCGTTATCCTTACCCTAGTAGGATTAGCAATTGGTTATGTTCTTGTTATCTTGATTTAATGTGATGCAAGCTACGTAAACAAAATTATGTGATCCTATTTAAGTTTAACAAACTTTTATCTTTTTTAAGGCAAAAGAAGCGTTCATGTCAGGTTAACCAATATGTAGGCATGAGAAGTTTTCAATCTAACCATGTCAACTGCATGTAGGGGGATTTGCTGAAATTATTGCTTATCCACTTGATGGTTTCTTTCCAAAGGAGACCCCAAAGATATGAATATCCTCTACGCGATTAGACCCCTACTCAATACCATTTTTCAAGGTGTAAAAGTAGATGTAAATTCTTGTATATTAGAGTTATATGAGTTTATTCAACAAAAACACCTAAAGTTTTGGATCACTAAATCTTGACTCTTTTTTAAGCCTTAAATGGTTATTTAAAACTTAAGGCTAAGATCACATAAAATGCATGCTAAGATTATATCATAAAAATACAAGAAAACAAGAGCTAACTTATATGCTTTTTGTTTTGATGATAGGTTGAGAGATTTGATTTCCAAGGAAAATAAGAGATGTTGCAAAAGACAAGTTCGCCTATAATGCAATTGTATGATCAATTTCTTGCCTAAGTACTTGTAAAAAATGAGAAAGAGGTTGAGCTTTGACCTAAGATTCTTTGATTTTGACTAATGTAAATGTATTTTGTAAGATAAATTAAGACTATATTAGGGTTCCTTGATTATCCAAATTGAAATGTGATATCAGACACAAACCAGTGATAGACAGAGAGAAAAACTCATAAAAATGCTAAAAAATAGAGTTTAGAGTGATGCCAAGTGGTTGGATTACTTCTGTTGATGTTTGACTAGAAACACCACAACTCCCAAAAATGCCACTGACCATTTTGGTCATGATTGGAAAATTTAGTACCTGCAAAAGAAGACCAAAATAATTATGTTTTCAACTTTGGGGGGTCTGTTTGAGAGCTAAAAAAGGTGAATTTCTTGTCTAGGTAGCTGATAAAACCCCTTGTTTTTGGAAAATTTGAGTATTCTTACCTTCTTAGATGGAAATAAGGCTATACCAAAAACACTAATTGACTTACCAAAAATGCCAGTGGTATTTTTGGTTTGAGTGACATTTTTGGTTTGTGGATTCCAAAGAGCCAACATTGCTAGTTACTATGGTGGTTGGTGTTTTTGGTCTGAAACGGGGTTAAGATGATTGCGAGGGTGATTTTGGATGCGTTTTTTGATCAATTTTGTGATACAATAGTGGTATTCTATTGATAGAGGGATTTGCTAGGGTTGTGATGCAAGAATTCAATTGGGTTATACTACAATTTTTTACAAATTTGTGATAAAAATGAATGCAAGTGTAATGGACAAGAGTAGGCTTATCAATGAATGTTTTGAGCTGCTAAGAGAGTAAAAAGAGGAGGAATATGGTAATGAAAATATTAAGAATATAACACGATAACTTAATTAAATCCTAACTTAAGAAATATTTGTGAAAGCAATGAGAAATGAATGTTAATATAATGAATAATGAGTGTTGCTATAAATTAATGAAATATACAACAATAAGAAATATAAATGCATGCAGTGGTGATTTAAAAGGGATTATTAGTGGTACAACAAGGTAATAATAACTTTGTATCCAACACTATAATAGGCTAAGAATGAAAGAGATGCTTATATGCTTGAAATTTCACCAAAATCAAGTTAAATGTGCTTGAAAGAGAGGAAATACAATGCTAAATACTTGAAAATGATAATAGATTGAAAATGTAAGAGCTTGGTGAAAAGAGAAGATTAGAATACTGATAATAAATATAAATAAGACTATGAATAAAAAGAGCAACAAATAGTTAAATGTTATGAAGAAAATGCATGAAAATGACCTTGCAAAATAGAGAGATTGATGGACACAATTGAAGGTAGCAAGTAGAGTAGGTCCACTAAGCTTGCAAAGAGATTTTAGATGCTTGAAATGAGAGTGTATATGTTCAACCAAGACCTGAAATAAAGATATTAGGGCCCTACACAAAAGGATTAAGAGCATGAAAATGGAAGGAAATTGTAAGTAAATGGAGTATTCAAGTTAGCAAGGCTAATGCTAAGAGAACAAATGCAAACATAGCAATAAAGTAATAGAGGAGAGATGCACTAGAAGTGATATCACCTAGAGATAGTCCCTACCTTGTATCAAGAAGGTCTCCTTTCCTCTAAGCCCTATTTGCCTTACTTGACTTGCTTCTAAAATGCTTGAAAATGCTTGAAAGTACTTGAAAATAAAGAATGCTAAAGAGGAAGAACTAGAAGAAGAATGCTAGAAGAATCTTAGTAGACTGTAATTAGCCTTAGAATACCCCCTATGTCTTACCCCAAGGGATATTTAAATAGAGTTTGAAGTAATAATTAGGGGGAAAATTAGTTAGAACTAATTTGAAATTTGTAGGCCTGGTCTGTTGTTGAAGCATGCAGAGTTAAAGCAAGGAGTGGGAGGATGGAATCCATGTGCCCTTGGATCACATTGAGATATTTTAAACATTAGAAAAATTGACCATTTGTGACCAAATTTTTTAGTGGTGATTTTGGTTTTGACTAGTGTTTTTGGCTAAAGAATAAAGTTGAATAACATGATTTGATTTTTGGAGTCTTACCAAATTTGCTAGTGGTAACTTTGGTTAGGATGGTGAATTTGGTAGAGGTAATAAAAGGTACCCAAATTATTGGGTTTGGATTAGATTGATGCTTTATGATATAGGTGACTTGTTTGATATATTTTGCTTTGTTGGTGTGTAAAAATTGGGTGTCTATAATAATCTTTCAAAGATACTAGACAAAGGCTTCAATAGGGGTGTCCAAGGATGAGGTAGGTGATGAGGAGGCTAAGGTTGATTGGAGGGTTGGGGTGAAGAAGGTGGAGTGGAGAAGGATTGTATTGGGGAGGATTTGGAGTGTGGCATAGAGGCTCTTTGATGACTTAACTTGAGATTAAGGTTGGTGAGTTGGTCCAAGATTTGTTGTAAGATAACTAGTGGTGGACTTAGAGTAGGCAAGATAGGTGGGGATGGTTGGATGTGATGGTGAGGATTAAGTTGGGAGGGATGAAGAAATGGAGGAAGCAAATGTGGATGAAGATGATAGGGTGAGTGATGAGGTTGTTGGGGTTGGACCGTGTAAGGGGTGTGAAGCAAAGGATAAGGTAGGTGACAAGGTGGCATGTGTTGAGTTGCATAGGAGATATGAGGTAAAGGATGAGGTGAATGACAAGGTGGTAGGGGTTGGACCACATGAGGGATATGAGGTAAAGGATAAGATGGGCAACAAGGTGGTGGGTGTTGGTTCGCATAGGGGATATGATGCAAAGGATGAGGTGTTGAAAAGAAGAGGTGGAATACATGAAGGAGATCGATGCAAAGAGTTTTTCATGGTCTTCTTGTGACAACACTTGGGTGACATGGTTGGAGGGGCTTGATGCATTAGGCCTGAATGTGAGGGCCCTAAATAGTCCATGGCATAAGAGGAGGGAGAATAGCGAGGCATGGATGGGCTACATGGAAAGGTAGGGAGGAGTCTCCTTTGAACAAGTTTGAGGGACCTCAAGTGGATGAGAGATTTGGCCATCATCTGAGGTGTTAGGGGAAAGGGCATGGATGGTTGCGACTTGGAGAAATTTTGGAGGAAGCAAATGGGCATATTTAGAATCGATATATTCATCAAAATTATCATCCTCAGGATCAAGAGTAAGACATTGGAGGTCATTCCCAAGGAGGACTATCAATGAGTTTTTATGATACCCTAAACCAGATTTGTCATTTGGTAGCTGGTAGGGAGGATCAAAAATAGAGCATGGACCCTATTCATATCGACCAAGGTCAAATCCTTACCAATTGAAATGTTGGAAATATTTCATAGCAAAGGATATATTGGATAGATAATTAATGTTATCACAAAATGGTGATGTAGACTCAATAGAAATAGGTGGCTTAGAGGAAGCATTGAGGCCCCCATAGACAAAGTTGGTATAATTGGTGGAAGAACCAATGGGGATGACAATGCCAATAGTTAAGGGGATGTCATGGGGGTGACCAAAATACTTAATTGAGTTGATAGAAGGGGGTAAGATAGTTATCTTATGTACAAAGTACTTCCTCGAGCCAAGACTAGATATCTAGATAGAGATATGTAGGGACTCTTGGTTGGATGATTGGAGAGGAGACTACAAGTGAGGAAAATTGGAAGAAGTGGAGGGTACAATAACAAAGGATGTGAGCTCAAATGGAGTAGAGGAAGATGATGGTGGTGTATATTGAGATGATGATAAATTGGAAGAGGAGCAAGATGGAGTGGTTTGAGAAGATGATGCGATAATAGGAAAATAAGGATAACTAGATGTAGTAGATAACATAGAAGATGAAGTTGAGGAGGAAGTTGATTTGGTAACCTGTGCTATGGTAGATGTAAAAGTATATGGAGGGGGATTTGCTAGTTGAAAGTCATACTAGGTAGTGCACTACTCCCAATACTGATGCTCTTGAGGAGTGGCAGAGGGGATGGATGAAGTAGGAGTAGAGTGGTCATGACTTATTATTCCTACAAAACCTTGGTAAGATGGGATATTATTAACATGATTGACTTGATTTGGTTGGGTTGTGGAAGTTGAGGCTTCAGTATTTGGTTGGGCTATCCCATGCTATGGTAACGAATCTTGGTAAATGCCTAGGTTTTTATTAGGAGGGCCAATGGATTGTTTATGAAAATGACCCCTCTTTCAATAAGATCCTGCACTAAATATTTAAATGAAGTGCAGTCATTGATGTCATGGCCCTTTTATCTATGAAAAATACAATAGTGATACTCCTTGTATGCTTGGTATTTGGGTTTATTGGGATCTTTTGGTTTCACTTCGGGCAAGGAGATCACTTGTTCCTCATAAATTTTTTAAAAAATGGTTGATAGGGGATCTAAAAGGGGGGTGAAGTAGCAAGAGGGTTGTTGAGGGTGCCTAGGCTCGTAAGTTAATTGGTTGAAATTATCAAATTGAGTGAGAGGTGGCATAGTTTTTTATGTGGGATATTGTGATGGATATGAAGGTTGTTGTGGTGGATATAAAGGTTGTTGTGGTGGATATTGAGGTTGTGGAGGCTGAGTGGTTGGGATAATCAACACCACCTGATTGACTTGGTTAGGCCTAGATTGGTTATCATTGTTGTTACCCTTAGCATTCTTGTTTGGCCATTATTTATTTTTGAGCTTGATATCTCCCTCTTGAATTTTGATGTCTTCTATTATTTTGGCTTGGGTAAAGACTTCCTAGAGAGTTTGATATTGTTGGAGTTGTAACAAGAGGGATATCGATTTTGAACAACTATGATTGAACGTTCAGGTCAACTCAGTGATGGGGATAGAAAATGGTAACTTAGTTAATACCACTCTCCATCGATTTCCATAATCAAGGATATATTCATCATCAAATTGGTGAATATTGGTGAGATCCATCAATGTGGTTTTCTTTTTGATATTTAGAGCAAAGCACTCCAGGAAGAGATTGACCAATTGTTCAAAATTGTAAAGGCTGTGTTTGGGCAAGTGGTTATACCAATCCAAGGCTCCTCCTACAAGGGATAACAAAAAAATGTGGAGCATGAGAGGGTCTATCTCATTGATGAGATAATAGGTATTGATGAAAGTGCTCACATGATATTGAGGATCTTCTTTTCCCTTGAATTTTTTTGAATTTAGGTATTTCAAACAAGGGAGGGTATGGTAGTGCTGGTATAGAAGGATGGATGGGGTAATTTTAGAGTTGACTTAGTGTTCAATTTTGGTACCCAATTCCTGTAACTTGTGATTCCAAACTATTGAACTTGATTAGCCAACATTTGAAATGCATCTAGAGCAACCTGGGAAGCTAAATAGGGTGCACCATGATGAGTCAAATTGGATGGCTCAATGAGGGGATATGATTGATGTGAATGAAGTTGATGGTAATGATGTTGGTTGGGATCAAAATATGGGGCTTGGGAAACTTGGAAACCCGAGGGTGGATATTGATGTGGTTGATGATATTGGTCATAGGTATGTGGGTGATTCAATGGTGATTGATGAGTTGGATGTTGATGATGTGTAGGGGGTGGTTGGGGTTGAGTATATGATGGTTGATATGAATGGGGGGTTGTATGGAGGTCAACTGATGTGGGTGTTGGGTTGGATGTGATTGGTATGGTTATAAGGTAGATTGATGTTGGTTTGGAGGTGGTTGTTGTTGATGTTGATGAGAGTGATGTTGGTATTGATTGGAGGTGGATGAATATTGGTTAGGTGGTGGTTGATGTTGGTATGGGTTTTGTGATTGTGTCACTAGAAATTGATGAGAATAATAAGGGAATGGGAGTATATCATGAGTACTATGGGTGGATGAGAGGCCCATGATGGAGATTGGGAAAGAAGTTACCCTCGGAAGATGAATGAGATAGAGGATTTAGGATCTGAAGTGGTTGTTGAGGAATATGAGTAGTGTGTGAAGAGTGGATGTGACATGGAAAAGTGCTAGGGGGTATTTTTTGTGAAGATGGATGATGAGAAGAAACAAGAGGATCATAATATTGAGAAGGGAAAGTAGAATAAGAGGTAGAAGGGATGTGCAACATGTGTACCAATGATATGAATGGTAGTGGATGAAGGGTAAGTTGTGGAAGGAGTGAAATTTAGAGCAATGGATTGTTGAGGTGGGTTAGAAAATTGAAAAGAAGAGGAAGGGTTGGATGTGTGTAGATGGGAAGTGACATAAACTTGGGCCTAATGATGTTGGTGAGAATTGTGCATGATATAGGAGGGTGATGTAGAAGTGTGTTGAAATTATGATGAATGAACATTATTAGAAGAATATGGGTGGTTTAGGTCAGTGGCCATCGACATTTATCCCACTTTGTGTTATGGGGGATGAGATTCATTTTCTCAAGTGAGAAGAATTCTGATGGTATTCCAAAAGTTGGCACACTAAAGGTGGGGTAAAAACTGATAGTAGATGCGAGAGATGATGGAGGATGATAGGGATTATAAGCTTAGACCTAGGAGAGTGGGGTGTCAGTGCAGGTAGGATTGTGTAGCAGGGATAGGGATGATTATGGTGATATTGGTGGTGGAATATGCAATGAAGAGAGATCTTGATTGGTAGGAGGTGATTGGGGATGATAGATCAGATTGGTGTAGAGAAGACAAGCAACTTACACATAGATAAGTGTGACATTAGGATTGATTGGAGAGAGGGGAGTCTCGGGATGAGGTGATTCAGGAGGGATAATATGGGTGGCATGGTGAATCATTCTAGAATCATATCTAGTGTGATGTGTCTCAAGATAGATGAGATATGTGACAATGGGCTTCATTGGATAGGCTACCATGGTGGATTTGTGATGCATCCCCTTGATGAGTCGGGGGAGTGGTTGAAGGATGGGAGGATTGACTTGAATGGTCCATGGAGACTTGGGTTTGGTATTGGGCCTTGTATTGATTGCGGGTCATTACCATAGGCTATCAAGAATGGAATGGGATGTAGATCAGAGGTTTCCCAGTAACAATGCTCATGATGGATTTTATTTTTTTTGAAAGAGAAACACACTATCTATACAAATAATTAAATAAGTAATCAATTAAACAAAAAATGGTTGTTTTGGTATTTTTTTTTTGCTTTGATGTTTTTTTTAATGTTTTGTATATTTTTATTTTTAATTTTGATTTTAGTTTTGTTTTTTGTGTATTTTATGTTCCCTAAACCTAGAAATTAAAAAATGTGGATGAAATAATATCTAGGAGGGTGTGTTTATGCCTACTCCCCTGATGAGGAATGAGACACAAATGACTAATGTGGCTTCCTAGGATGGCGAGTTGGCTCTAGGTATCCTAAGCAGGGAAGAAAACCCCCTAAGAGAGGCTACACTATCTAAATCCTGCTACTTGCTTAGTCAAGCTTTCGCTTCACCCTTGATCGGGCTTGGATAAAAACAACTACAAGTCCAATAATTACTAAGCCCTATGAACAAGAGGGTGTCTAACCTTAAAATTACCCTGAGTTAGTCCCAAAGGTAACAAGTTTCTTGGTGATGCAATCTAAGAAACTATACATACTAGCTATGGTGCCCAAAGGATCAACCAATGGTTGGTGGTAAAATCCAATGTCATCGTTTGGTTTTTATCATAAAATATTTGTGGAATATATTGTGCAAAGTGTGTGCTTGTTTTGATTTATTTTTTTTTGCTTTTGCTTTTTATTTTTTATTTTGGTTTTGGTTTTGATTTTGATGCTTGATGCTAAAAATGACTATTTACCATGCAGATCTAAAGCTAACCCTAAGGATGCAATGAAAATGATAACCTTTATATTAATGAGATATGAAAAGGAAACTTGATCTAATGAGCCATGAAATCAATAACAACTAAGCTAATGAGTCTTGAAATCAAATGATAACTAAGCTAATGAGCCTTTGAAATCAAATAACAATTAGACTAATGAGCCTTGAGTCTTTGAAATTAAATAACAACTAGAATAATGACCCTTGAGTATTTTAAAGCAAATAACAACTAAACTAATGAGCCTTGAGTCTTTGAAAGCAAATAACAACTAAACTAATGAGCCTTGAGTCTTTGAAAGCAAATAAAAACTAGACTAATGAGCCTTGAGTCTTTGATTTAATCTAACGAGTCATGAAACAACAATTATTGAGACAATGAACCTTAATTCTTTGTGAAAATTAAGGACATGACTACAAGAAATTTATGATTCAAATAAGAAATGACAAAAACAATTAATGTGACATGAATCCTTATGCAAAACTAAGGAATATAAGCTACTAACCTATGAGTTTGTGCTAGAAAGAAAAGAAACCGAGTCTAATGTGCCTTTGAATCTATGTTTGTGTGGTTGTGTCTAAGTCTATGTAGCCATCCTAGGTGGTTGTGTTTGAGTCTGGTAGCTGCCCTGGGTGGTTGTGTTTGAGTCTGGTAGCCACCTTGGGTGGTTGTGTCTAATCTTGGTATCTACCCTAGGTAGTTGTGTCTGAGCTTGGTAGCTACCTTGGGTGGTTATGTCTAAGCCTGATAGCTACCTTAGATGATTATGGACTACCTTGGGTAGTTGTATCTAAGTCTAGGTAGGTATATCTTACAAGATCGAGCCCTAATTTAAATGAAGTGACTATGTCCTTTTTTGCTCCTAAGTACCTATGATAGAAACAAAAATTTAATAAAGCAAGAAAAACAAGCAAGCAAGTATGAAGAACCCTAAGCAAAACACACAAGATATGCTATGCCAGATGCAAGTGCCAAAGCTCATGCAAAACAACAAGTGTCAAATGTGTTAAGGGCAAAGGGTCCCACTATGATCACCATTTATATGACAAAAGGAAATGCATCATAACAATTTAAATAAGAAAATAGAAATTTGATACATTTCATTAATAAAATTTGTTTGATACAAATCAACCTTTTCAATTATAATAAATCTCCCAAAAGGGAGAGTTTTCTTTGAAAATGAGTTCTATAGTGTCATAAATAATATCCTCAACCACACAATAAATTGGTGGGAGGGTTTTGAAGTTGTGTTGGTTAACCTCTTGAGCCTCTATGTGGATCCCAGTACCTGCACATAATCCCACAATGAAAGCATCAATAGTATCTATTAAGCATTTTGATATAAAGCCCTAAAATATGAAAAGGATTACAAAAAGATTAAAAAACTTTACAAAACCTTCTAAAAAAGTTAAAAAATTGTGTAAAAGGGTTACAAATCCTTGTAAACTGACTGATTTTACCTTTTCTTGGATGCTTGCTATTAATTTTGGACCTCTATATATATTTGAGGATCAACTGCCCAGGGTGGTTGGCTCTGTGTAACCACACAAGGTTGGATCTATGTAACCACCTAAGGTGTTTGCTTTTGAGTCTTAGCAGAGGTTTTAAGCTTTGGTTTGGGTCTTTCTAGGAGTTTTTTGGAGCCTCTGGTGTAGATTCGATGTTATTTGGCTATTGAATATGGGAAAAAGTACAAAATAAAAATTTAACATGCATTCCAAAGAGACTCCATGGTTGACATAGTTGAGCTCTCCAAATGGGGTACCTACATTCACAATATTAGAAATATACAAGGAAGATTCAAGCAAAATATGGATAAAGTTTCAATAGTATTTTTGTGCACTCATGAAAGTGAAATGAAATTGGGACCTATTTGTAATATTTTCCAATGGTGGAGGATATTGATGAGGGGGTAAGAGGATGAGGGACAAGTGGCTTGGGTGAGGGAAGGGAGGAATCTTAGGTTTCCCCACTTGGTTGGATAAATGTGCAACTTTCTCTATTTGGGCTATGACACCCTATGATGCTCTATGACACACTATGACATGTCATGACATACCTCACTAATGCTATTTGGATGGAGAGATTCCTCACCCACAAAAAATTATATGCTTGATCAATGTGCTTGGGTGGAGGGAATCCTCACCCATGTGCATTAATGCACTTAGAATGTGGAGGAAATAGGGGAAATAAATGTCAATTAGGGTTAGGTGAACCGTGGTTAAAAATAGAGGAATGGTCTCATGATGACCGTGGGTTAGGCGTAGGAAGTTGCTTAGGATGGTCAAAGGGGCTAGAATAGTCAAAATTAATATTTATAAGGTTGCAATGTATTAATTAGAAATTGCATAAATTATTAAATATTAACATTTAACCATTGCAAATATGATACTTTTTAGGTGTCTACAAAATTCATCTAGATATATGTACTCATCGTATCTATACTAAGGATGTTAAACTTGTGCGAAAACCACATAGAATGTTGAATCTTGCCTTATGAGATAATGTTAAATTTAAAATTGAACAATTATTAGTAGGATTTATTTACCCTATCTTTGATAGCTAGTGGGTTTTACCACTAATTATCATTCCAAATAAGAATGGGAAGATGTGAGTATGTGTCAATTATCATGAATTTAACAAATCCATACACAAGGACCACATCCCACTACCATTCATCGACTAAGTATTAGACACACTTTCTAGAAAGAAGTAATTTTGTTTTCTTGATGTATTTAGTAAATATTATAAAATTTAGGTTGCTCCAAAGGATCAAGAGAAAATAAATTTTACTTATCCATGGGTTGCTTTTGCTTATTGAGTTCTATCTTTTGGACTCTATAATGCCCAAACAACTTTTCAATGAGTTGTCCTTGCTATTTTCTTCGATTCGACAAATGAATGTGTGGAAATATACATGGATGATTTCATAGTATGTGGTGAGACTTTTGAGGAAACTCTTGAAAATATTGATAAGGTATGAAACCTATAATTTGGTTTTAGATCCTGAGAAATTCTTGATGATGATGGATGAAGACATTGTACTTGGACATCATATCTCATATATAGGGATAGAAGTAGATACGAAAAATATTGAGATTATTAAAAACTTATCTCTACCTAAAACTCAAATAGATGTCACAATTTTTTTGGGTCATATTGGTTTTTATCATCATTTTATCAAAAACTTTAGCACAATCGCAAATTCTATGTATGCCTTGTTGGCTAAATATTTCAAATTTAAATGGACAAAAATGTGTCAAATTGCATTTGATATGTTGAAAGAAAAATTGACAACTCCACCTGTTCTACAAGGTCCCAATTGGAAAATGCTTATTTCATATCCAAACTGATGCATCAAATACTGCAATCAAAGCAAAATTTGTCCAAGTAGAGGATGAGAAACATTATGCTATTTATTCTATTAGCAAAAACTTGACAAGAGTAGAAAGAAATCACACCACCATTGAAAAAGAATTTCTGGTAGTGGTGTATACCATCAACAAATTTTACCACTATATTATTGGTTATCAAGTGTTTGTTTATATTGATCATGCAACAGTAAAATACCTTTTGAATAAATCTTTGTTTAGTGGTCAAATCATATGATGGTTATTACTACTACAATATTTTGACATCATAATTAAAGCTAATGTGGTAACTGATCTGTCAAGGTTACATCACAGGTGTAGATGAACCAATAGAGGATTCCTTTCTTGATGAATGTTTATTTGCAATATCAACACAATCACCATGGTTTGTTGATATTTCCAACTATTTGGCAATAGAAAAGGTCCCTCTTCATTTTACCCATAAATAAAAATGATTGATTAAACAAAGTTCATCTTTTGAGTGGATTAATGGTCTACTATTCAAATGTGGACTTGATTATGTTTTGCATTGATGTATTCGATAGGACAAGGTGCATGAAATCCTCCATGCATGTCATGATGAAATAGTAGGGATACATTATTAAGTAAATCACACATTCAAAAAGTTTTAGGTGCAAGATATTATTGACCATCACTTCATCATGATGTGAAAAAATATGTGTCATTGTGATTTATGCCAACGAATGGAAAAACCAACCACAACAAATGAGTTGCCCTTACAGCCTCAAGTGGTTTTAGAACCATTTGAAATATGTGGACTATAATTTATTAAACCCATTGACCCACCTTCTCAAGGGAAACAACATATTTTAGTGTGTATCGATCATGTGACAAAGTGGGTTGAGGTATGTGCTTTTAAACATGCTCATCAGAAGGTAGCTGATTTCTTGTATACTCAAAAATTTCAATGATTTGGTGCCCATCACTCTATTTTATTAGACCAAATACCACAATTTATGTCCAAGTTCATGCACAAATTTATTGAATTCTATTAAATCAAACATAAAAAATCATCACCTTATCACCTTCAAGCAAATGATTAAGTAAAGGTCACTAATAGAGAATTAGAAAACATACAAACAAAAATAATGGCTTCTCACAAAAGAGATTGGATGAAAAGGTTACTAGAGGTTGTATGGGATTACAAAACTACTTGGAAACCCACCACATTATTCACACCGCATGGATTAGTTTATGGTAAGAAACCTATACTTCCTATTGAATTTGAATTACTAACACTTTGTACATCTATGGAAGTACATATTGTGTTATCACAGGTTCAACAAGAGCGTATTTTACAATTAAATGTACTGGATGAACTATGATTGGAAGGACCTTACCAAATGGAGGTAATTCAAAAAAAATAAAAATGTGGCATGACAATCAATCAAGAGTAATAAATACAAACTAGGAGATTGGGCATTGCTTTATTATTCTTGTTATGCTGACTTTAGCTACAAACCATGTGGCTAGGACTATATGAGATTGAAGAAGTGTTCAGTAATTAAATTGTATGAATTTCTCCTATTGATGATTTAAAGAAAAAAATAGTGGTAAATGGACATCATTTATGATTGTACCATAAACCACTCACCAAGATGGAATTTGCTTAATATTTTTTCACAATCTAATCTTTATGTTGTAGAAGAGATTTTCTCTTTTGGAAAAAATTATGAATATTGGTATCTTTTGAGCTTAGAAAAAATGAAAATACTAATTCAATAATAATAATAATAATAATAATTTAATAGTGAAAGCCTCTTTGAGACACTATTAAATTATGACTTACATGAAGACTAGTTTGTGGCATGTTTGCGTTGAAAAAAACTATGATGGTGTTTGTGGATTTGTGGTAACAATATCTACGTATATTTTTCAAATTTTAGGCTTTCTAGCAAAAAAAAAGCAATATTTCCAAAATTTGCATGAAGTCTTTTTAATAGTGAGGTATGGATTTTCTTTAATTTAACTACTTTTCATCTTTAATATTACATAAATTATGTTTAATTCAAAGGTATATATATATATATATATATATATATATATATATATATATAATGGCAAAAGGTATCTCCAAGGTAATTTGGAGCACTTCTGGTTGCACTGGAATGAATAACCTTAGTTATGCCATAATAAGCAAATAACTGCATCAGAATGCATAGTTTCATGCTCTAGAGTGTTTGCTCTACTGTGCTAGAGTGACAAAGGTTGTTTGCACCAGAATGAGTTGACACCCTTTTTTTTTAAAAAGGGCACACAATAGTGGAATTTACCTTGGGTTTTTGCCATAGTGTTAGAAGACCAGGTGACAAACATGGATTGGCTATGTTGATACAATTCAATTTATTGATAAGCATTAGGTATGCATGCCAAAAAATTTTGCAATTATTTTCTTGGATAGCATGAATAGATCTTCTACATGTTGTGGCATGCAATTGTAGATGACCATGAAAGACACGTGGCACGTAGGATATGGTTAAGTGAAAAGTGATGGAAAATTGTTGTTCCAATGATGCAAATGTAAATTACAAGTTGAGCTAGCATGATAGTGATCACAAAGTCAATAATTTACAAGAAAAATGCCATGTGGGAAACAACATTTTAATTGTACATGAATCTAGCACATGGAAAGCAATTATGAAAAGATATTGTGATCTTGGAAACATATAATTTGAATGTACTATTTCCTTTGTTTTAGCCACCCATGAAATACCATGTACCTCATCATCTACATGTGAACCATGCCATATTTGAATCGTGCATTAGAAAATAGACATCCTTGATACATGCAACTAACAATGGTGATGTCGAAGCATGTGATAATTACCAAGGCAAAGATTGCCCCACGATCAAGAAAATAATTGGCATGATGAAATATTCTAAAAAGGGGATTTTTGTTGTCTACTTAATTATGGTGGCATGACAATAAACAAAGCTACAATAGTTTTTTTTGTTACAACAGAGGCATCAATGGGAAGAAATTGTGTAATTTGTTGTTTAGTGATGAAGAAGTAGAGCATTATGGGCGGATAAAAGTGAAAAACAAAGCCTAATAGCATTTTCAATCTCGAAAAACATCTCAAAGTGGTTGTGGTTTTTTCACAAGTAGGTTAGATTATTTTTTACAAATATTCAAAGGGCATGTGGAGGCACTGGCTACAACATTCACAATTTTGCTCCAAAATAACCATGCAAATATTGAAGTGATTTTTATTAAGGTAACCCCTAAAATTTTGAGTGTTATTTTTGAAATTCCTTGTGAAGGGGAAGAAGTGTTGAAGCCCAAATCCACCCTTTCAAAAATATTTAGGGAATTTAAGAATGAGGGTGATTCGAAGCCCAAATACGAAAGTAAAAAAATCAGTTTAAGGGATTGAAAGGATCCTATTTAATAGTACCCTATGGATAAATAACATTATGTGTCATGAAATATTTGATCTGTGATGGCCAATTTGGTGTTATTTTAGTGTCCCATGTGAGAATATTGACTCACCTTAGGTATGGAACCCATAAATGTTAGGTAAGAATCATATTTCCTTCTTACTTACATAGTGCTCTACACATGATGGTCAAATGAGTGCAGGAGGGTCATGAATCTGTCTGATATCATGGAACCTTGGATAGATGTCTCCACTTTGAGACAATATAGCCAAGAAATTGGTGAAACTTTTAGTACAAGAAGAAAGTGGCCTAGGATCATGGAAGCCTTAGAGGAGAAGAATATCCTTGTAGTGGAGGAGTTTGTACCTCTAAATAGGAGGTTTGATGCTAGTAGAAGGAAGTAGCCTAGAGATGCAAGAAACTTGGCATCAAAAGGATCCACTCTTATGTCATAGGAATCCACTCCTACTAAAGAAATATCTATTAGAAGCAAAAATAAACAACCTAGGGCTATAGAAAATACAAGAAAAATAGAAATTCCTACTTCAAAGATGATTACAACTACAAGGAATAGGTCTGATGAAAATAGGAAAACATGCAATCAGACCATGCAAGAGAAAGAACACAACCAAATGGTGATGGCATTCAAGTCATATGAACAAGGGATTAGTGGCATAACAAGGTTTGTTGGTCATCCAAATGAATAAAGGGGTGGTGTACTGGAACAATATGGTGCACAAAAGGAAATATTAAAATCCCTTGAAGTAATCTCTAGCAGCAAAGAAGAGGAAGTGCTTGATGAACCTGACAAATAAAAAGTTGTGATGGACCAATCCTAAGTGATAAGAAGCCAAATACAAAGATAAAATTAGGCTCCAAATAATGGAAAAGGAAAAAATTAGTCATTTATAACAATGATGATGAGAAAACTCTACACATTCCTACTAGGTCATAAGAGCTGTCATAAATTGATATCCATTCTTCTATTGCAATAGAGGAGTTTGTACAACCCTCAGAGGATGATGTTGAATTTTTGTGGACCAACAAAATATTATTGAATGTAATGCAACATAGGAGCCTCCATGTTTACATGAAGATCTAGATAGGGATGTTGTAGAGAAAAAAGTTAAAGTTCTAGATCACTAATAGCTGCACATACCAAAATAATTATTAAATCACAATAGTAATCGCTACACAAAGCCTAGTCAAAGTTGAAAGAAAACGAAAGGTATATTTCTCAACTATTGCAAGAAATAAATGATTTAAATATTAATTTGGGGCGAATACACCTTCCAAGACAAACCTTGGATCTGATACAATTGATATCTTATTATAATCAGTTTCTAGATTTTTAAATGATCAAGAGAATCAAGAGTAGGGTCAAACATCACCTGGCTTTAAATTTGTAAATATTATAAATAGAGATGTTCCAGATGATTTTGGGCTTGCTATGTTAGAACATAAATTTTTGCATAGGGAAGGAAAAGCACTAATGGAAGTCAAAGAGACTTCCAATCAGACACTAAAATGATTTTTAGATTAAAGTGTGCCAGAATGAGCGTAGGAACAAGGTGTGCTAGAATGGGAGCTAGACCAAGGTGCACTAGAATAAGTTCTAGAATTGGGGGCTATGCTGTTAAAAGTGATAAAATAGTAGAATGCTCCAAACTCACCTAAAGAGAATTTGGTCATAGTCATCAAGCAGGTCATTATGGAAGTAGTAGATGTGGAACACCAGTGGAATATGGAACATAAATTGAATTGCTAGAAATTTTAAGACCATTTGTTGTTACTCCATGAGGCATAGTTACTATTTATAACCATATTTCCACTATTTCTTGATGGATGAGGAGATTCCATTATTTGGAGTAGATAATTCAAACACTCAAGACTTTAGATGAGCATAACAGGAAGTAGGCTGAAGAAATTACTAATCTTAAGATCAAGTTGAGAGATGCATGCCACATTACAGAAAGGATGGTTGAGTATAGGTCACCTGCTAGGATTTATAGTTTATTCCTAAAGGAGTAATATTATAGATGGTAAGGAATGAAAATTAGCCATGACCTACCCTATGATTTAAATGTTGTTGAAACATTATTGCATAGTCTTATAAAACAAAAAAATTTGTTATCAAAATTATTTTGCACAAGTTTGCACTTCTTGATGATGTACAATTCCTTCCACACATTTATATTGGAGATGTACAATTAAGGGCATTTATTTCCACTCTACAAAATTATATTCAATAGCGAGATAGAATGTGATGGTATAGAGCCAATGAAGTGGGGATTGGACTCCTATTGTAAAATAACCAACCTAATACTAAAGCTCTTATCAACACCCATTATTTTTTTATGGGAAATATTGTTGTTAAGAACCAATATATTTATCACATAAATTATTGTTTGATAAATTTAACAAAAAATTTAGGAGAAATCTGGACAGGGCTAGAGTTGCATGCAGACAAAGGTGGGATAAAATATTTGTTAGTTTAAAGAAAATAGAACCAATTACTTCTACAAAATTAATATGGTCACACAAATGGGCACTTATAGTTATTGAAGTAATAATGGTATTAAAGCATGAAAGGATAGACCTTCGATTTTGGCCACCCACCATTTTATCCCTTGTTCTACCATATGAAGAAACTAGACCACTAGGTGAAACTCAATTCAGGCATTGGTTACTGCAAAGCTGAAGAGATAAAGGATATCAGTCAAGAGAAGAAAAGTTTTAGGATGATATAGATACGAATTTTGATATGAATGCAACCTTGGCTTCGAGGAATTCATGAAGCCATGCATTGAAATAAGAGGGGATGAGTGATGAGGTTGAAAAATTTCTTTGTTTTCAGAAATCAAACATATTTTTGAATGGTTAATATAATTATATACCAAGAATTAATTTGTAATTTATGTTGATATTAATGATGAATGTAATAAATAAAAGAGAATATTTTATTTATCAATTTTAAAATGGTCTTGTGCATTCTTAAGGGACTAATTGCATGTTTTATTTTTATTAAAGAATAGATTAGTTTATTAATACATTTGTAGGATTTTATGTGCCAAAGCACCTTAAAGTATCGTTGCACTAGAACCCTTGTGTGTTAGATTTGCTATGCCAAAATGACAAAAGCACTAGAGTAATCTGAGCACCAACTATGCACAAGAATAATCTGAGCTCTATATATGCACAAGAGCAACTCATGTGTCAGAATAATTGAATATTGGATTTGCTCTAGAATAACCATGCATAAGATATAATGGTAAAGCAACAGTCAATTCACATCGAGAGCATAACACTCCAGTCATTGACTATGTAGTTCATCCTGATGTTGACCATACTTAACATCAAGATTGAATTTTTTGATGTTGAGGATATTGACCAATGGAAGTGTTAAAATTGGTGATTTTCTATAGCACCAAAATAAGCTCAATTGTACATGAAACGAGGAGCAAGTTAAACATAGTCTAGATGGAGGAAAAATATTGAAGATTTCAAAATTGTTACAACCAATCAAGAAAAATAAATGAAGCATATGGATGAATTGTTGTTTGAATAAATATTTGTACATCCTATCCAATCAAACTTGTTGCAATCTGATTGACTAGTTAAAATAGACATGATTATGTTAATAAATTAGTAGATAAAATTCTGCTAAAATTATCAATAAATAAAAGCCTGATATTAGGATGAGTAGTTAGATAAAATCCTATAAATAATGATGCATGCTGGGAGGGCAAAGGTTGGTTGGAAAAGATAATGAAAAATTGACTTTTAGATTGTTTTTTTTTTTAAAGGTTTTGAAAGGGTTGCCCTTTCCCTTTTACATCAACTTAGTCATATTGAGCTATTTGGTGCCACCAATATTTTAACCTTGGTGTGTGCTACATCGACTATTTGTCCCAACTGTTGAACCAAGAACCTGCTAGTGCTTTCAAAATTTGTTTTTACTTAGAAATATTATGTCCTTTATTATGCATGGCGTTGATTGCATAGACTAGTTTCTACTATTGAAATATTCTACCTCCCACTGGGCCTTAGAGCAAGGGCCCACTCTCAAGAGTAGAGGAAGGAATTTTAGCATAGTTGAAGGTTTTTTTTGTTGATTTCTTTATGTTATTTACTAAAGTAAATTGAATAACATTTCTTTGTGTTAAGTGTGACAATTACGCCTTTTTCCATTCCAAGTTCCATTTTAGTAAAATATTATTCTTATTAAATTGTGCAGTTCATTCTAGTTTAGTTTTATTTTCCTACAAGATACAAGTGTATGTTTATGTTTTAGTTGATTTTTACAAAATTATGGATTATTTTAATTTTGTTCTGTTTCAATTTAGTGTTTCTTAATTATTTTTAGTTAAGTAAGGATTATTGTTTTATTTACTTTATCATGTATATTATAACTAGTTCTAGGTTTAATTTTATCAAACAAGGTGTGGAATTGAATGTGATTTATTTAAAGTATGTTGCAAAGATATTTTAGTTCCCTATTTTTGTGAACTAATCTAGATAATCCAATATCCAAAATGCAATTCTTAGACCTTTAGTACATACATCCTTTGGACGTTACCCTAGATTGATAAGACTAAAATGTGAGAATTAATGACACTCATCATGATCATATGAGATATGGTAGGCAAAAGGACCAATATACAATGTCAAATATGCTAGGAGTGGGGGCACTTCGTACAAAACTATCAAAATAAACTAGATGTAGATAATTCTAAAAATGATAGTAACAATGGATTGATGTGTCGGTGTGGTCCAAGCAATCACAAGGAAGCAAATTGTCCAAAGAAGGTAAGTTCAAGTAACTTGTAGCTTATCAATTTTATTGATATAGAGGAGCCTCTAGTAGACCAATAATAGAAGGATGTGCTTGTGGTAACCAAGGATCAAGCAAATAAGGCTAAACAATACCTCAATCCTACTGAAGAGAAGAAAATATGGAAAGAAGCACACAATGTAGTAGAAGAGGATATGAAGAAGGTTAGGCAAGAGTGACTCCTTCAAGATAATAAGTTACAAAAGCCAATCACCGCTGAAGAAGACAAGTCACCAACATAGGAGTTGAGAGTGCAAGTATTGAATATGATAGTGGAAGTCAAAGTTTCAAATTTACTTAGCACCATACCAAAGATCTATTTAACAATAAGAAAGATGAAATAGTTGAGGAGAGAGTTGTAGTACCAACAAGAAACAACTATGAGGAGAAGAGATAGATTCCTTGATCTAACAATATTGATGATTGATGTTGGCAAAAATGTAACCTTAATTCATATCAAGTTGCTATATCATAGCTATACATAAATGATCATTGTTGGAGGGTCAAGTGTCAATGTATTGCTTGAGAAGACTTGGTGAGAGATTGGAGTACCATTATTATGGTCTTTAAATTTCAAATTGTATGGTGTAGACTAGTAAAAAATTGAAATGAAGGGGGTCTTGATGGCTTAAAGAGTAAAAATGGTTGACCAAGAGCTTTGTTAGCTTTTGAAGCTTTAAACTTAAAGGAAATGCAACCACAAGTATGGAAATATGCATACAATGTTATAACTATGATAATGGCTAACTAATATGCATGAAAATATGATAGAAAAATTGAAACAATGCTCAAGAAATGCTCATATATGAAAGCTCACGAAATTATACAATGCTCTCCAATGGAGGTCACAACCTCTCCATATTTGCAAAATGGATCTACATTGTAACTACAACTACTCTACCTATACACTCCAAAATTTTCTCACTCTTCTATTCTATGAAGGCCTATTTATAATGAGATGCAACTCTTTACCTTCAATATTCCTATGACACCTCACTATTCTATTCTAAGGACTCATGTACATGTGGACTACATGCACATTTACATCATTGCACATTCTAACACTTGTGCATTTATTACATTACTTTAATAAAGTACTTAACTCCTAATATACTCCTAATCTAAATATGTACTCATGATGGTACATTAGTAAGGAACCAAATAATGTAATATATTCCAACACCCCCTATATTACATTATTTGGGTTTTGAAGACTTTAGTCTTCAATAAGGATCTTCACCCTTTGAGTATCTTTCATCTTGATCAGGTTCTTCTGAAATATCTTTAATTTACCTTGCATTGTATGCCTTCTTGATCTGATGTCTCTTCTTCTTCTTTCTTGTCTTTGGGTCCAGTTGTTGTGTTTTCATATGTGGTTGTACTATCACCTATTTCCTGCAAGAGTATTTTCTCTTTGCCTTTATCCTTTGTATTACTATCCTTGTTGTGTACAGAGGCTTCTGAAAAACCACTCAAGGCATCACGATAAGATCTTGAGTTAGTAGAACTTGAAGTATTAATACTGCATGAGGATTGAAACACCTTTTCTAAAAAGGATTCATCTATCTTTATTTTCTCTTTAAGTAATTCAATTAATTCTTTTTGTCTTGCATTCACTTCTTTGTAATTTTGAAGTGTAAGTAAAGCCATATATAGAATGCTCCCAAAAACTAGAGGAAATGAAATATCTTTCTTTCCATTATCAATTGCTTCAATGATTCTAGCATGAAGATAAAATTCCATTGTTGTAAAGTTCTCCTCTAAGGCTTCACTATAGATCAATTTTGTGGCAAGATCTAAGTTCTCAGTTTTGGCAAGTAGATTCTTGATTCCATTTTTTATAATATTTTTCCTTTCCTTTCTAATGGTGCTATTCATATCATTGTTCACTGTATTCTTTGAAGTTGACATCTTTCTTCCTCTTTTAGTTTGAGAAGACTATGTTACTTTGTAGATTTTATATCTTTCAATTTGAATTCTAAACTGAATCAAATCTTGTAGTGTATGATTTGAACAATGGAACTCTAGTTCTTTTGAGATCCTTTGGAGTAGTCAACCTTATAACTCCCTAATAGGATAATTAAATGCTCTTCTTCAACTTTAAAATAACTTTTCTAATTTTGTAAAAATATCCTTTTATCTCTTAAATGATTGAGTGATCAAAGAACTTTGATAGTATGCTTAGCTTTCTAGTTTTTCTTTGAGTTGAAGTCCTTTTGTCTCCCTAGTGATGTGATAAGAAGCTTAGAATGATGTTCAACTTCTATCACTTACAATAAACTATTTTATCTTCACTTGTAGAAATCTTAAATGCAATTTCAAAGGAAAAGAATACAATATCTATAAGATAGGTAAGTTGGATTTTCTATGTCTCTTCAACTTGAGTATCAATCTTCCAACTTTTAAATAAATCTAGAGTTTGACTTTCCTCTACCTTTATATAATTAAGTTTCTAAATTTCTTATGAATTCAATTTGATGTAGGATTCCTTGTATATCCCAAGTTAGAAATTTAGAATAAATATGTATTTGCAAATTAGTTTCACTAACCTTATACCTCCTTGTTAAAATTTGCAAATATTTGAAGCAATAATAATAAAAATTTTAATGCTTATATTTTCCTACTTCCTTCTCAAGGTAATCAATGTGCTTTCTAGAGATTAACACCTCCTATCATTCAATATCTCTAGAGTATAAAGTTTAGTTGATGTCAACCTTAATAAACTTGTAATATGACTATGAATAATTCTCACCTTTTGAATGCTTGATTCGAGTTTGCAAGTTGATTGAAACCAACTTTGTTTGTTGTGTATTGAAGGCGGTTGACTCCTTATTATCCATTTTGAAATGATCCTGTAGATCTTTCACTTCACTTGTGAGCTTCTCTTCAACGCCAATATTTAGGCTTGTGCATGTCTAATATCCTTGGCGAACGTGCTCTCCTTTAACATTGATATCTTGATCTTCACACTTCTATTCAAGGTGGCAACTGAGCTCTTATTAAATTATCATTTCGCTTGGCCTTATAAATTCTATTCTCCTGGTGAACGTGTTATTCTTTAACATCAATTGGCTTGGTTTGTAAGCTTCTATATTTTTTTTGTGCATGCTGGTATGAGAAATTCTATTTATTTGATGAGTTACTTGGTTATTCTTCCTTGATCTTGGATCTACTTTACTTCTTTAATGCACCTTAATATCTCCTATGTGTACCTTGGACTCATGATTCTTTTCTCCAATGCTCCCTTTACTCAATGCACTATATATATGTGTCTCTGTGTATGTCTCTTTATGACTATATTCATTGTATTCAACATTGTATAGGGTGAATAGTGCCAAGTGGCACTTGAGTTCTTCACTTTCCTTGAAATGACCCTATTGCACCATCTTCCAATGCTTATAACAAGTGGTAATAATAGTCTTAATATTTTTCTATAATGACTCAATGGTAGGCACGTAAATGATGCTTCCCTAAAGGCATTTTGTGACTAAAATATTATGCTCGTTGTGCGCCTGAGTTGTTCTCAACAACGTGGCTGCTACTTGCTATATTTTGCATGAATATTCTTCCACATGGTGTGTTTCCTTTACTATCATGTCCTAATACCTTAGGCTATTAAAAAATACTCTCACCTTGCTAGAGTATCATGCATTCACTACTATAGATTTTGAAAAATTATTAAGCACTTCACTTTATTGATATTCTCCTAATGCTTCTATTGGAGAGAAATGATGGTGATTCTCTCAATGCTTCTATAGAAGATATGATTATCCTTTCAATGCTCTAAAGAGTTCTAATCAGATATATGTGGTGGATTGTAAGGAGTATTTGGCCAGTTGATGACTCCTTTTTTATTCCTTATGAAGCTGGTTCAAAACTCGATGACTCAGAACTGCAGTTTGATGTATCTTCTTCTTTCTATGGTAGTGTATGCCTACTATAACTTTATTTCAATCTGCAAATATTTTACCAACTCTATTTACTTAGCTCGAATGGCGTTTCTTGTCTTCATGCAAGTTAATGTTTTAGTGCCAACAACGCTCTTTTCCAATACATCAATGTTGGTATGTGGGAAAAATAGAACCTATGTCCAATAATGCTAACGTCTTCCATGTGTGTTGCTTAAGATATAATTTGTTGTACCTCTTTGATTTGTGTTCCCCACATACTTCTAGATGAACCTTACCTTGCCTTAATCAAAGGCCTTTTAATGTTGGTTGTACTTGCTTTGATATCTCTTAGTAATGCTATTGAGTTCTGCTATGTTAGCTCAATAGTGAGAAGTCTAAGAATAACCTATTCTTTTTACCTTTTCATTAATGACTTCTTCCTTTAAGTGATATTTTATCTACCTATAAATGTGCAAGTAGATGTTATGTAGGATATCTCCTTTTTCGCCTTGGAGATACTCACCTTAGAGCTCTATTGAATGGCTCTAATGAGGTGTTTTGTAAACATAGAATGTGATGATGTAGACATTTGCCCCCCTGTACTTTTAAAAAAACTCTTGACTTCTTAAAATGTTGGCTTCAACTTCCTTTGCAAGCTGAGATAAATTGAAGTCAATATTACATTCAATCTCTTGGCAATACCTTTCTTGCTTGGTTGCTTTTACACTTACTAATCCAAGCTTTTATACTTTGCTTAGAAATAGTCAATAGAATGTTGATATGTTTCTTTCTCTCAAAATATATCTAACTTCTATATTTTTTCTTGTGCAAGTTTGAAACTTGTAGACAATAACTTTTGCACTACCTTGAAGACTTCGAATGAACACTATTTATGCAATCTTTAATCTTGAAATTGGTGCTTAATATACTTAATAAGAAACAAAATATAACAGTTTAGTTAATGAACCTTTTTGCACCCTTGTTGCAGACCTTTCGATATTCATAGATAATGATAATTATGGTGATTTAAATCACCTAAATTACTACCTTTTGTAGATGATATTGTAGCTCTTCTAGGCTGTCCAAAATTAGCTCTTTGGATCACCTTTTTGTAGATTTAACACTTCACTAGTATTCTACCCAGAACTGTGATTTGGTGGCTCCAATACTCCTTCAGGATGTACCTCTAAAATATGAACCTTAGAAGCTACCAATGCTTACCAAAATTTCTTATTTTTCGCTATCCTCAAATCTGAAATATTTTATATTATAAAGTAGTCAAAACCTTCACTGAAACTTTTATCCTTGAATCTCAAAAATTTGGTAGGACACTCCTCCAAATTGCAGCTGAGATATTCACTCAAGAACCCTTCAATGATAATCCCCAAATATCTTAGATTTGGTGGTTTCTCTATCTCCTTTATCTTTTCAAATTCTGACTTCAATCTTGGCCTATCTAATGGCCTTCTTCTCAAGATTTTTATTGTCTTAAGATATTTTGCTATTCTTCTATGAAATTTGGCAAGCTTCTTTCCAAATCCTTGCCCCTGGGGCTTGTTGACAAAAGCAAAAAAATTACCCAAATTTTTAAAAAAAAACCTCCCCCTAGAAAAAATTTCCACCAAAAGTACTTCTACCAATCCCACAAAAACACTCACCCACTTCTTTTTTTTCCTTAACACACCCC
This sequence comes from Wollemia nobilis, assembly GCA_028583015.1. Classification (NCBI taxonomy): domain Eukaryota; kingdom Viridiplantae; phylum Streptophyta; class Pinopsida; order Araucariales; family Araucariaceae; genus Wollemia; species Wollemia nobilis. The sequence goes on from JAQPPZ010014634.1 coordinate 7,592,824, forward strand.
CCACGAATTCAAAAAAAACAAAACCACAAACACATCAAAACAACTTTCTTTAATCATTAAAATAAAAAAATAAGAGAAACAAAAAAAAAAAACCTCAAAATCCAAAAAAAAAAAAACCACAAAAAAAAAAAAGAAAAAATATATATAAACACAATACACAAAAAAAAAAAAAAAAAAAAAAATTAAAAAATAAAATAACAACACATAATAATAAAAAATATTAAAAAAAAAAAACACAAACAAACAAAAAAACTCTTCTCCTTGAGTCTCTTCTTCCTTCAATGGGGTCTTCTTTCTAGGACATCTTCCTTGATCTGTAGTCTTCAATGTGGCTTCCTTGGCCACTAGATCTCTTCTCAATCTCCAACTTAGAGTCTTCAATCCACAAATATTTCAATGGGACCTTTCTCCTTAGGCCTCCAAATCTTAAATCTCTACTTTTTTACAACAAAGAACTAATCCCTATGCGAGTAAAGCACATAGAATTTCAGGAAACGAAGGTGAAATTCTTCTCTATCTATTGTAAGATGTTTCTCAACTTGTAGGAGTTAATTTTATGCAAAAAAATATTAGAAATAGAAATTTCTCTAAATATTTAAAAATAATCTTCACTAGTTGAATTTCCAATCTAGTGGATTCAATGTTGAGTTCTAGTCCTTACATGTTTTTTTGTAACTTTGTGGAAAAACTTTAGCCAATAGTAAATTTCAAAATATGAACATGAGATTCATAATCTCCTCTCAATCTCTCTTATGGCTTATCTCTATTTCCTATTGATCTACCATATGCTCTGATACCACTGTTAGATTTTGAAGCTTTAAACTTAAAGAAAATTCAACCACAAGTATAATAAACATGCAATATTATGACTATGATAATGGCTAACTAATATGCATGAAAATAGGATAATTTTTTTGAAACAATGCTCAAGAAATGCTCATATATGAAAGCTCATAAAATTATACAATCCTCCCCGATGGAGGTCACAACCTCTACATATTTGCAAAATGGATCTACATTGTAACTACAACTACTCTACCTATACACTCCAAAATTCACCCACTCTTCTATTCTATGAAGGCCTATTTATAATGAGATACAACTCTTTGCCTTCAATATTCTTATGACACCTCACTATTCTATTCTAAGAATTCATGTACATGTGGACTACATGCACATTTACATCATTGCACATTCTAACACTTGTGTATTTATTACATTGCTTTAATAAAGTACTTAAATCCTAATATACTCCTAATATAAATATGTACCCATGATGGTACATTAGTAAGTTACCAAATAATGTAATATATTCCAACAAGCTTATCATGGATTTTGTTGTGATTGCCATGCAAAAACCAACATATAATGCATTGTTGATAAGAGGATGGCTACACATGGCAAAAGTAAATCATAATTGGGAGAAGGACCACCTCACATTCAAAAATAGGTAACACAAATATATGATTAATCTAAAGAATTAATCTGTGAGAGAGGATATCATGATAATCGATGAGTTAGAGAGTTCATATTTAGATGAAGATAATTGGTATGAACCAAATGGAGTGTTGTAGTTGGAAGAATGTATAGAGGAATAAGAACATTCAAATAGAAAAATTCTCCATTGGAAGATGGAGGATTATGAAGTGTTTCTACCAAACTACCTCTACATTCAGGTAGAGGAGAATGAGGAAGACCATGATGAATAAGGGAAGAGCATGTACAAGGTCAACAAAATAGTAAATAGGAAAATTTTGCACTAAAGAGAAGGAAAAATGAAAATTCTCAAAGATCTTTGTAGAGTATGCCATTGGTGATGTTGTGATTGATCAAAAACCAACACACCCATTGGATGTGGTTAAAGAAACAAGTTAACCCGATACCATAAAGTATGAGGGGCCAAAAATAGTTTAGTGGATCTCGATGATGAAGGAGAAGAAAATATAATCACAAAGATGAGTAGGACTTAGTATTGAAAGCAACAAATTTCTAAATATTTATGTAGTATACAGAAGTTTTCACATGGACATACAAGGATTTGAATGGGATACTACCATAATTGTGTGTTATCGAATTCAATTAATTCCAAGTACACTACTATTAAGGAGACTATACAAGATAAATCCTAAGTATGCAACTTTGGTAAATGCAAATTATTGAAGTAACTATAAAGTAATTTAATATATTTTCCCATATTTTAGGTTGCTTAACCAAATCAACAACTCAATATTCTTGATTCAAAATATGTTGGACATAGTTATAATGCTCAAGGTTACTGTGAGTGAGTGGGTTTCCAATTATAATTACCTTAAAGAAAAAGTGAATCAAATTGGCATATGTGTGAATATTGTAGTGATCTAGGATCCCTTTCAAATTCCATTTATTGACTCAATTTTGGAGGAAGTGGCTGGACATGAAATTTAATCCTTTTTGGATGGGTTTTCCAACTACAATCAAATAAGTATTGCTAAGGAAGGTAATATGACAACATTTATGGTGGAAAATGACATCTATGCATACAATCGAATACCATTCCGTTTGTATAATGCTATGGCCATATTAAAAAAATATTATTATGTATATTTATGAACAAATATCCACTGGAAAGTTTAAGGTCTTCTTGGATGATTGGCCATCTTATGGAAAAAATAAAGAGAATCTAAAAGCATTGGAAGAGTGTGTGATGTCATGTATGAATTCTCATTTGGCATTAAACTCCAAAAAGTGGAAGTTTTTGTAACACATTATTTATAAGGAAGGGCTAAAGACCAATCCTGATAAGATTCACATCATGTTGAGTGTGGAGGAGCCATAAGATGTGAGTTCACTAAATCCCTTTCTAGGATATGTTGGATATGAAAGGAGATTCATCAAGAGTTTTGCCCATGTGTTGTACTCATTAAATGCTTTGGCATGTAAGAATATTCCTTTTCAATAGATGAAGGAGCATCAAAAGGCCTTTGAGGAGTTGAAGGAAAATTTGAAACCATTATGGTATTTCCATATTGGAATAAGGAATTCTACGTCCATGTGGATGCGCCCAATTTTGCAATTGAATGCAGGTTGGATCAGGAGGGGAAGTTTGGGCTAGATCAACGCATTTATTTTTCTAGTCAGCTATTGTTGAGGGCAAAAAAGAACTACAATAAAAAAGAGAGAATCTTTAGGGATGGTCTATGCAGTCTAGAAGTTTAGACATTACTTTCTAGCTAATTATTTTATTCTTTATGTATATCCTCAAGCATTGTTGTATGTGATAAAAAAAACAACTATCCACAAGTGAGTTACCAAGTGGTTCCTCATATTACAAGATTTTTGTTTCGGGTGGTGGTGACACCTAGAAAGAAACATGTAATAATAGATCAACTATTGAGGATTTTCTCTAGAGAACCTACTAAAGGAGTATCAAATGAGTTTCTTGATGCTCGTTTATTTGCAATTAGTGTGCTAGCATCATGGTAAAATTTGAATGGTGAATAATTGTTGATGAGATATGTTAAAGAAGTAGAGGATAAAGGTAAAATTCCATTATCAAATCAACATCCCAGTTGATTGCTAGTTTACTATATAAAATGGGACTTGATGGGATATTAAGAAGATGCGTAATGGAAGAGGAAGTAAACACAAAGTTAAGAGAAGATCATAAGGGATTGGTAGGAGAGCATATGGATCTAGACACACTAACAAGAGAAGTGCTTCTAGTGGGGCTATGGTGGCCCACACTCTATTGAGATGCAAAAGAGTTTGTTAAAGACATGTGATATGTGCCAACGAGTTGGTAAATCATTATATAGAGACTTTATGCCATTACACCCATAACAACCACAAGAATTATTTGAGTGATGGGATCTTGAATTTGTTAGACATTTGAGAACAAGATAGAGAAGAAAGTGTTGGTACATCATGGTGATAATTGAATATTTGATGAAATGGATAGAGGCAAGGATATTTCCTGATAATTTTGTAAAGAGTATAACTTAATTTTGTATAAATAGGTGATTAAAAGGTTTGGTATAACTCTATAGTTGGCAAGTGATAAGGGTGGATATTTCATCAATGAGATCATTTAGAAGTTGACCATAGAGTTCAAGATTTTGCACTAATTATCAAGCCTATACTATCTTTCAAGAAATGGGTAGGCTGAAGTAACAAACAAAGTCTTAGTCTCTATCATGTATAAGACTTGTGTAGTTGAGGTTCTGACTGAGAGGAGAGAGTGCCAATAGTTTTGAGGGTGTATAAAACTACATTTAAGACAATCATGAACCATGCACCTTTACAATTGATATATGGATAGGAGGTAATAGTGCTAGTAGAATTTCTATACCAAGATTGAGGGTGGCAATACAAAATTATCTAGGTGACTAGGAGATCCTAGAGAAGAGGTTGATGACACTAGTTAAATTGGATGAGAAAAGGATGATAGCACAATAGGCAACAAATATTTCCCAGTTTCAAAATAATTTATGAAATAACAAGCATCTGTAGAATATGGAGTTGAAGTTAGGTGACTTGGTATTAAGGTATAATAGCAAGTGAGAAATTAATCCAAGAAAGCTAAAGATATTATGGCTTGGACCTTTCCAAGTTGTAAATATAATGGACAATGGTATAGTGAGATTACAAAAATTGGATGGGACAATAATTTTTGAAACATTTAATGGTTTGAAATTAAAGCCATATCAAATGAAATCATAGGTGAATATGGTTGGTTTAGGATAAAAGGAGTATAGGAAGGTTGATTGTAGAACTAAATCAATTTTCACAAGCATTGGAAGGAATTGTGGTTTGAGAAGAAGGAGAATCAAGTGAGACCAACAGGAAGATGGTGTAAAAGAAGAAAAGAAAGAAAGTGATCATGGGTTAAATTGGTTATTTGGGAATGCAAGAGAAGAGAATACCATAATTGAATAGGAGGAGTTGGAACCTTTCCCATGGAGCATGTATGATTTCTAGACATGAAGGAAGAAATAATATTGAGATCACTTAGTGAAGAAGATACCCCGAGAATGGTGGAAATAGGAGAATATCCACCAGATCATGAACCTTGGAGTGATGGAAGTGAATATGAAGGTATGAGCTTGTTGGCAAGAATTGGTTTGCAACAACAAAGGATGCGTAGAGACACAACAATCATAAGAAAAATACGAACGTTTACGAGAAATAGATGAAAAACTAATGGAACAAGCGATGCAAGGGATAGAAAGACCACAAGACAATATTCAATATGGAAGGGAAAGAAGATTGACAATAAATTAGATCCTCTAGAGAGATGTATTTGAAGTGTTTACATCACTAGAAAGGAAGACAAGGAATTGGAGAACATATTCCAATAGTGTATCTTTGACAAGTAGTTCTAGTAGTGATGACTTAGAGGAGGATACATCAATACTGTAGCAGATGTAATGAATCCCAAAAAATTAAATCTAAGGGAGAAAGGTGGATAAGGAGAAGAATTAGAGATTCACCAATAAATAGTAATAATATTTTAGGATGTCAAAATATTTTGCAAGGGCAGTTAGAAAACCTAGAAAGGATGCATAGAGTAGGTAGCTTATGAATTTTAGGAGGACTACTAGGATCAGTAGGCCATTTAAGTTTACTTGATCAATGGATAAAGTTGGTTGACCTCTATTTTGATAGTTCAAAGGGAAGGATATTTTCCTTGAATATCCCTAGATTATGTTATCAAATGGTGGTCTGTTTGGATAAACACCTGAACACAAAGAAAAAAACCCAGTTTTACATAGCCATCAAGTTGGTTCATCAGGACCATCATATGATTATAGCCCTCATAAGAGATACCATAGAAATAGGTGATGGAGGAGATAACAAATGAAGCATTAACAACCTAGAGAGGAATTGGAAATCCTAAGTTAGGGAGGCCCGCCCAAGAAAAGGAAATGTAGAAAGCAATATGTTTGAGCTTGATGGATCATTTTGAAGGAGGAGACGATGATAGAGATAAAAGATACATGATGTACAATTGAATTTTCTATGGTGGTATGCAAAATGAAGAGGTGAGACAACCTAAAATAGAAATGAAGAGTGAAGGGAGAATACTTTTATGACATACTATCATACAAGTGGGATTCATATGGGAGATTATCATATGAATGACACATGTTGTACAAATGGAGGTTGTATAAACCCAATTCAAGAAGACTGTATGGACAAAGACAATTGTATGATAGAGGGCCATACAAATGATACAAGGAGAAATCAACTATACAAATGCAAGAGAGAGAATGATAAATCAGTTAGAAGGATATCATCTGTAGGAAGAGATTGATCCATTGATAAAAATAGTGATAGAAGTGGTAGCTGGAGTGGTCATACAAATTGTATGATGAAACTAGACTTAGATGGCATACTTCAAACAATAGAAAAATATGAAAAAGAGCATCGTTCAATTCATACAAACATGACGAGGTGGAAAACTGATGGTTAACAGGCATTTGATGCATGAAGGTTCCAACTAATATTTCCTCCATGAAAATTATTAAAACATTTATTAGGGGAAGGCTTCGACATTTTTTGTGTAGATCCAACACAGATCAAGTAGAAGAACCATTACATATGGAGGGGATACAAGGTGGAAGACATAGTGCTAGGAGGAGTGTGTTGTACAAATATGTTGAGGAAGACAAGTGTAGAAGGCACAAATAACTGTTGATGAGAGAAATTTGCTAATATAATAATGAATGCGTATGCCTTAAAGTAGAAATTATAGACGTAAATATGGATGTACAACCATATAGGTGAGTGTTGGGTAAGATATTGTAGTTATAAGTTCATGAGGATTATAGAAGAGTTGTATAGATAAAGCATTAGGGTCGAATGATAGGGTGATGTATAAGTAGTGCATAAAGAGTAGAATCTTGATGTATGAGTGGTGGTATATGTCATACAAGGAGCTAGGAGGGTGAGTGATCATGCATGTTAGAGGACACCATCATGCAAGTTATAGGAGTTGTACAACCCCATACAAGTATAACTTGTGACTTTGCCATACACGTAGGGGTTTGAAGATAGGGTGACACAAGTCTAAGACTTGACAACAATGTTGTACAAGCAAGAGTGAGATTTGCTATACAAGAGAAAGTGTACTAGAAGGATGCAAAAGTGACCAAATATTGTAAAAAGAATATACCACGTGGAGTAACAGAAGAGAGCTACACTAGAGCCAAAGCTACAACTATGATCTTGTTCTTGTAGTGAAGATGTTGAAGTTACTGCAAATGAAGGACTTGTAGAGTGTGTGCATGCATGATACAAGTCCCCATGAGTAGAAATATTCATTGATGAGGATGCTGATCAATTTAAATGGGAGGAAAAATATAGGAGATAATTTTAACTAGCCAAAAACTTAGTGTACATAGTAGTATTGATAAGTGTGAAGTATAAACCAAATGTAATTCTAATGTAAATGAAATATAATTTTATATAAGATGTCAAAGAGTGGTGACATCATCATTGGTATATTGAAATATAATGTAGTTTCTAATTAAGGTGTGCCATGTACATGCAAAAGGGGAAATAATTATGTGATGAGGTTTCCTAGAAGACCGTTGTTACCAATGGTCAAGGCACAACCATAAATAGGACCACCATTCAATTGTTCAGGTATCATCTAGAACATCATCGATAGATCATGCCCTAGACTATTTGCTAGGAGAGGAGAGTCTATGTAACCATTATGTATTATGTTGTTATGAGAGATACTCTGTAATCTATATGACATACAAATAAGTAATACAATGATAATTCATATTTCATCTATGCGATGTGTATAATCTATGTTATATTTTGTTGCTAGTAGTTGGTAGATTATGTGTATTCAATTATGTGTGCAAATGTATAAATATTGTATCTAGATTATAGTATGAGGGAATTGTAGTCCAGAATGTCATATATAAGTTGTCATACAAGTGATGCTATTGGTTGTATCATTTCATTGGATTGCATTGTTCCATTCTAGTGATTAAATATCATACAAGTGAGTGTGATGTTTCCATTTAAGTGATGGTATACAAGCACTTCCTATACAATTGAATGTCAAGCTTGTTGTACAAGTGATATCAAGCTTGTCGTACAAGTGAAGACCAACCTCTCATACAAGTGCATGATATTGCATTGCAAAATTGCATTTAATGTAGTCTTTCTTGTCCTCTAAAATGTGTCATTCTATTCCTCCAATGTTGGGAAACTCAATACTGTGCTACAAAAAAATATTGCATTTAAAGAAAAACAAATATTTTTAAACCCACAACTTTAGGATTCACAAATCTTCAAACATACCTTAAAACTGGATTGGATGGTAGCTTCTTTAGGTTCATTATCCATCCAAATTGTTATATCCTTGATAGCCCAAAAGCTTAAACGAATTCCCATTCAAATATTCAACCATTTATATTAGTTTTACCAAGTAGTGCCTCTCTTGCCCCTATCAAACTTTTGCAGCGAAAACAAATACAACCTTTACAAATATATATAATATGGTGTATCTTGGTATCAAGAGACTCTTGATGTTTTAGAGATGAGCATGTCATATCCATTCATATTCTATGCCTTCAAGAAAATAATGAAAATAATGTAATAATTAATGTGTAACATGAGGCTTCATTGTGTAGACAATTTTTTAAGATCTATTTAGAAATGAAGTAAACCTTCTAAGAGAATAAAAGAAGGAAAATAATCATGCAAATAAAATGGATTCAAGCAAATATTCAATGAAGAGGATCATGCAAATGGAGTGCAACATGAAAAGTCTCATTGTAATCAATTCATTCCTTCTAAGAGCGACCTTTGACAACAAGGTGAGCTTTATACTTTGCATTTCGATCATATTATTTAGTCTCATAGGCCCATGTACATAAAATAATGTTCTCATAGTTAGGCAAAGGGAAAACCTCCTTATTTTTAAATTTCATAAGTTATAGTCAATTGTCATGAGTTCCTCACATTTTTAGCATCTCTTGGATTGATTATAAGTCATAGGATCTCCATTTATATCCACTATGGTGAAAGGGACATGAGACTAGGGTACCTCCCAACAACATTCTTATTGAATGAATATTTTTAAATTTTTTAGCATAGTTTTAGCCCACTTGGGCATAAGGCTTACACTCAAAAAGAGTTCTTAAAGTTGGAAACTCATCAATAATAGTAGTTATTAAGTGTGGTTTTAGGCCACTTGGGCATAATATTACACTCAATGAGAGTCCCTAAAGTTAGAAAATCATCAATAAAACCAAAATTAGAAACTAAAGGAAGGTATGCAATATCAAGAACCAAAGAAACATATGCAATATAAGTGTTGATAAAGATGGAGTAATCTCATTTGAAGTTGTGCCTATACAATTTGGAATGAGCATTATCATATTTAAGGACAAGGCAAGTATCAAGGTTAATGATCTACAAGAAGCTCAAGGAGAGATTGAGAAGGTCCATGAGTGATAACATTGTAAAAGACCATATTTTTAGTAATGCATTGCAAGTAGGAAAATAATAAAATTTTGAATATTCATTGTACCCAACAAATATGTACTTTTGACTCTTGGATTCAAATTTATTTGCCATTTAATAGGAAAATGGACCCATTTTAGCTAAATCAGACATCTTGAAATGTAAAATTTATTGTGAATATTACATCATGCTAAAGTACTCACCATATGGTTATGAAGATTATATGAAGTTAGAAAGTAGTTGTAACTCTTGACCTCATACCTTCTTGATGACACATGTATATATAATTCTATCACATCAATGCAAATGTTGATTATAGTATGCATAAGGGGTTGGAATTGAAATGTACTTGTAAAAAAATGGTGAATCCTAATAAAAATCAAGGTGAATCAAGGCAAATTATAAGCAAATAAAATCAATCATCTTCACACCAAAATTTGGGGTATTTTAAGCCCTAAAAAGTAAGGTCATATTTGGGGTAAATTTTTACCTATTAAATCACCTTATAACTTCATAAAAATACCACCATTAGATTAGGCTCGAAAAGAGCTTTCCAACGAGTACAAATATACCTATATTTGGATATATATTGTGGCAAATTGACCCTAAGAAAAATTTCATCCTAAAAATTTTAGGCAATTGGGCCGACGTCAAGGGTCTTTATGTTCATCAATTTCTAATTTTGGAAATTCTAATATTGGCCTAATTTGTGAATACTCAACACTGCGCATAACCTTGAGTCTATGATTCTAACATTTGGTATCGAAGCAAGCTGATATTAGAATGAAGCTTTGACTTGTGAAGGTGATCCAGTTGTTGAGGAGTAAGATATAGCTTTTGGAGTTTGTGAAAGTGTGTTCCCACTAGAGAATATAGAATAGAGTAGATGCAAGTTTGAGCGAGGAGAAGACCTTATCAATTGGAGAAGAATATTTATTCGTAGTTAATCCTCATTTGTATTTGTAGGTGTTACGAGCATTTATTTAATCTTAGAGGAGTTGTAGAGTCATATGAGATGCATTTAGTTAATGCTAGAAGAGTTGCCATCACAAAATTGACTATGATCATCTAGAAAAAGAAAAAAAACGTGTTATTTTTTGGTGCAAGAAACATATCATCAAAAAAAGAACAAATTTTCCAAAACTACTATTTGGAGAAGAGTTTATGTCTAGAGAATAGTTATCATATGGAGTTACCATTTGGAGCTGTTAACTAGAGAAGAGTTATTATCTAGAGCTACTACTATCTAGAGTTATCATTTGAAGAAATTACTGTCTGGAGCTACCATCTGGAAAAGAGTTGTTATTTGAAGATATTATCATATGAAGAAATATATTATCTAAAGATATTGGTGTCATCATATAACTTGTATGGAAGAGCTATTAAGCGTTGTCTTATTTGAGGTGAAGTGTACTATTTTTATTTAAAAAATGATCATATGAAGTAAAATTTGAATCTATTATTTGCTAATCGGGTTGTCTAGCAACAAGGCCATCTAAAGATGCATGAGGGTTGTCTATGTCTAATCAATGCTTTGTCCGTCTAAGAATTAACCTTGAGCGAAGTGTTTCCACATTAATGCTTGTCTTGTGCATTTAAAAAATAAATATAAAACACTTGTTACCTACATTATATCGAGAGGAAAGTGTTGTGCAAAATCTGTTGCATTCAAAGAATAGGCTATCTAGAAATGAAATGAGGCACCAATATATTTAAATAAATAATAAAAAAAAACCTACATGCTCTATGGGAAGGCATTTCAAAGCCTTTAAAAACTATATATTTATTCTAATTATTTTTACATTTAGGTGGTAAGATGGTGATTTTGCATTTTTTATTACCTTGGAACATTGATAAAATATTCCAAGAACATTCCTTGAAGATTCAAGTTGGAGGGAAAAGAACTCAAACCCCCACACCTAATGTTTTGCCCAACAAGACCTCCTTGTTTTCTCGCAATTCAAGGTATTCCTTATTTTTTGAATACAGGTATGTATATACTCCTTAGAAATCTCATTTCAAGCCCATTTTATTAAAATATTTTTGTGCAATTTTGTGAAGATTTTCCATGGCTATTAATACCTTAAATATGTTGTTGCCCAATAATAGTTTCTAGAAGGTGACAACTATTATGTGTGGAAGGTTAAATTGAAGATTCACTGGAGTTTGAAAATTTGTGGGGAGTGGTATCTAGAACCATGTAAAGACATATCGTTGACCTAAATGAACAAATAAAGTTTGATAAAGCTGATTAGAAAAAATGTTGAACTTAATGTTTGGTATAATTTATGAGATCTAATCATACATTTGTGATGCTAAACTATGAAGGATGCATGGGATAAAATTAGTACAATGTTCGAGTCTAAGAACTAGAACCAAATTCTATACCTACAGAGCCAATTGTATTACTTTAATATGAAGAGTGGTGAGAAGCTAGAAGGCTTTTTGTGACTGATTGCTAAGTTGTGAGCCTTACTATAAGCATTAGGTGCAACCATCACTGATTTTTGTGCTTGTTCCAAGAGTGCTACATGTATTTCCACCAACATTCAATGTTTTGGTAACAACTCTAAATGTGATAAATTAGAGTCCCACTTTTGAGACTTGTGAATTTTATTCAACAAGAGGAAGTGGTTGAGAGATGAAGACTGAAGATGAATGTACTTTACTCATGCATAAAAGGGTAAGAAGATGATGCATTCAAATAAATGTGGTGGACCCCCAACAAGCACCAAAACTAACAAAAAGAGAAAGTGCAAAAAAATAAACATCAAGGACAAATAAATATTACATGCTTGATCCATGGGAAACCATAACACGTCCTTTAGGAGTGTTGATACAACACATTCTCACAAGGATCATCTAAGAATCAATTGAATAATTCATCAGGAGGAAAGTAGAAGAGTTCTCATTGGAAAAGAAGGAATGCACCTTAGTGCCAATATGGTAACGTAGCTGAGGATACTAATTTTGATGTAGAAGGACATGACTATGTTTGTTTAGTTCAATCTCCTCGTGCTATTTCAAAATCAATTCTTGTTTGATTTGTTAATTTAGAAGTTATTAGACACATGATAGGCCAAAATGAAGGGTTTATGAGCCTTGACCATTAATATTATCATGGAAAAGTAACACTTAGTGATAATTCAACATACATTGTTGCTAGGATCGATTATGTTCAATTTCATCTTAGAGAGCATACCTATCATCTGACTCAAGATATTTATATGCTTAGCCTCATGAAGGACTTGCTTTCTATGAAATAATTGCTCGAACATAATTTACATGTTGAGTTTTTGAAAATAGGTGCAAAGAAACTTTATTTCATTTGAGATAAATCCAAATATTTGTTTATACTACTAGCATAGGCAAGATTTTTAAGCTTACAATTACAATGTGAGACGACTAAACATTGGAAAGAAAAGCAAATGGAACTGCTTCACTATGGCACAAACGATTTGGAAATATAAGCTTTGGTTATTTGAAGTCACTCCTACATCATGACAAACGTGGACTTCCATATTTGACCAAGCCTTGTGAAATTTGTACAAGTTGTTTGGTGAAAAATTAGGATCAATTCCCATGTGGCTCAAGCAATCATTGAGCGATTGCTCCACTTGACTTGGTGCATACTAATTTGTGTAGAACCATGGATTTGATTTTCGATGGCTATAAATATTTTTAAAAGTTCATTGATGATCATGCATGATGAATTTAGGCATATCTCCCAAAGACAAAGGATAAAATTTTCCACTATTTCCAAGAGTTTAAAGCTTGTGTGAAAAATTACCAATGTCCCATTCGTATAATTTGCTCACATTAAGAGGGAAGTACACTAGTAATAAATTTTCTACTTTCTTGAAAAAAAATGGCATCGAGTGACAATTGAAAAATACCTACATGCCTCAAAAAAATGAAGCTATGGAAAGAAAAAATTGTATTATTGAGGAGATGGTGTGATGCATTCTAAGCGATGCCAACTTGAAGCTAGCATTTTGGGTAGAAGTTTTTTGTACTATGGTCTATTTTCTAAACCATGCACCCACACTTATATTGAATGATGTTACATCTAAAGAGGTATGGATAGGAAATAAACCTTCTGTGTCACATATCTACATGTTTGGATGCACTATATTCATTCACATTCCAAAGCAGAAGCAGATGAAGTTGGACTAGAAATTCAAGCAATGTATCTTCATTAGATATAGTAGTGAATTGAAGTAATATCACATCATGGATCCTGATACAAAATAATTATATTTTAGCAAAGATGTTGTGTTTGATGAGAAAAATGAATGTACCTCTTCTTTTAAGCCACATGCTATTGACAAAGAACCTATTGTTTTCCTGTCAAATGAAAATGATGAAGCTTCTGAAAGAACATGTTAATTTGGATGAAGATGATGGAGATATTTATAATACATCCAATCAACCAGGACCATCCATTTTGAGAACCACTAGCAACCCAAGAGGTACCTCAGTATAGTTAATGATGTGAACTTGCATTGTGTTCCAGATACATCTAGTTTTGGATCAATAACTCATAATAGATTTTGAAATGAGGTCCACCTAGCCCTGGTGAGTATGATGGTGTGGACATATGAACCTTTCATAATTTATTCATGAAGCTCTTTCATAAAAGGAGTAGACGAATGCCATGAACATTGAGTATCAAGAATTGATGAAGAACAAGATGTGGAAACTTGTTGATATTCCACCTGGAAAAAAAACCTTGGTTGAAAGTGGATTTTCAAGACTAAATACAAAGTTGATAGGAGCACTGATAAATATAAAGCAAGACTTGTTGTAAAGGGCTATGCATAAAAATAAGGGATCAACTATGATGAAAATTTTGCACTAACAACAAAGATCAAAATAATTTAGATGGTATCCATAAGGGCTAAATAATTTGGATAGAAGTTGCATCAAATGGACATGAAGAGTGTATTTATCAATGGTAACCTCAATGAAGAATTCTACATGATACAACCATAGGTATTTGTCATACTTGGTCAACAAAATAAGTTATGCAAGCTCATCAAATATTTCTATGAAATAAAATAGGAACTTAGATATTGGTACATGAAGATTGATAAGCATATTTTACGACATGGATTTCATCACAATTCATATGATTGGAACTTTACTTCAAGATAAGGAAAGGAGGTCATGATCATCATTGTATATGTCGATGACTTTATCATCATTAGGATTTTAGTGAAGCTGAGTAAAGAGACCAAGAAAAAATCGAAGCATTTGTTCAACATGACTGATCTTGGGATAATGCATTATGGTCTTGGCTTAGAGGTTTGGAAAACTAAGAACCATATGTTCATATCACAAATAAAGTATTATAGGACATTGCTGAAGAAGTTTTGTATGATATATTACAATCCCATCGACACTCCAATGGAAGTGGAGTTACAACCATCATGCTATGATCCATCTTCATAGGTGAATTAAAATCTCTATAGCCAATTGATTGGGAGTATCTTTTATCTAACATGCACCATACCTGACATAAATTATGTTGTAAGTTATATTTTATGGTTCCTGCAAGAACCAAAGGTTTGTCATTGCGGTACTCATATATCTATAGTATGAATGAGTGTAGTTTGGAATACACGAATAATTCATCAATTCTTCTTGATAGGTTTCATGGATGTGGACTAGGCAGTATCCATTGATGATAGGAGATCCACTTTTGGATATGTATTATTTTAGGTATCTGGTTTGATTTCTTTGGAAAGAAAGAAGCAAGGTTATGCATAAGCGCGAAATATTGTAAATTGGCTCTATTTAGGATTTTTAAACTTTTGAAAAGGTTAATTTTGGATCCTTTCACTAGGGCCCATTCACCCAAAAATTATGGGGTGGAAGTTTTTTTGGGATAAATTCGCCTGCCATTGAAAATAATTAAAATATTTTTATTTTAATTCACCGACCTCAAATTATAAATGATTTTGATTTTCCCGCCCAATTCGCCTTCAAATTATAAATGATTTTTATTTTCCCGCCCAATTCGCCTTCAAATTATAAATGATTTTATTTTTTTTGCCCAAATCGCCTCATATACTACTTATATATATACTGTAGTGGGTATCGATAAACATACATCACTTTGAAACAACAAAAAACTTGACAAGGTTGAAGAGGAGTGTCTGTCGACATAAGTCGATCGGTTGCAGAGGAGTGTCGATCAATGCAAGACGATCAACATAAGTCGATCGGTTGCAAAGCCATGTCTGTTGGCATAAGATGATTAGTTGTAGATCTGTTTCAGTCGGTTGTAGAGGCATCAATCGACATTCGTCAATCGATTCTAGGGATGTGTCTGTCGGTATAATTTGATCGATTGTAGAGGTGTCAATCGACATTCTTCAATCGGTTACAGAGATGTGTCTGTTAGCATAAGACGATCGGTTGCAGAGCAAAAGTTATGCCTCCTAGAAGTTTCCCTACAAAAGTGCACCTCTGCAACCGATCGACATATGCCGATCGGTTGTAGAGGTGCACTTTTGCAAGGAAACTTGTAGGAGGCATAACTTTTGCTCCAGAGCTCCGTTTTCAATTTTTTTTTTAAAACCACCTATCTTGATGAGATCTACTCAAAAATGTAAGTGAAATCCTCAAAAAAAAAATCTAAAACCGATCGACATATCTACAACAAATTCTGATCGGTTGTAGAGGTGCACTTTTGCATGGAAACTTGTACAAGGCATAACATTTGCTCCAGAGCTCCGTTTTTAATTTTTTTTAAAACCACCTAGCTTGACGAGATATACTAAAAAACTAAGTGAAATCCTCAAAAAACATCTGAAATTGATCGACATATCTACAACCGATCGGTTGCAGATGTGTTAGTCGATTGTAGACATGTCGATCAATTTTAGATGGTTTTTTGAGGATTTTACTTAGTTTTTTGAGTAGATCTCGTCGAGCTAGGTGGTTTTAAAAAAATTGAAAATGAAGCTCGAAGCAAAAGTTATGCCTCCTAGAAGGTTTTCATGGCTGCAACTAATCGATATTTTTGCAGTCGATCAACATGGTTGCAACCGATCGGCATGTCTACAACCGATCAATATCTCTGCAACCGATCAACATGTCTGTAGCCAATCGGCATACTTGCAACCGATCAAATTTTACGTCTCAGACTAGTCATCATAAATTGTAAAGGCTAAAAGCCTTTCTTGTTGGCCTAAATCCTTTAATTTTGCAAACCGATATTCATGGCCCCAAACACAAAAAAATTCGCCACGATTTGAAAATTTTGGAGAAAAATAATTGCAATTCGCCATGATTTGAAAATTTTTGGAGAAAAATAATTGGAATTTGCCATGTATACTTCTACATATTTTGTCGGGATTCTAAGACAATTCACCTTCAATTTATAAATAAATTTTTGGGTCGACCCCTTATGCATAACCCTGGAAAGAAACATGTTGTTGCTTGTTCTTCCACTAAGGCTAAATATTCCATTGCAAGAGGAGTTGTTTGCAAGGTGATATGTTTACATCAGAACTTGTCAAGAATGGGCATCCCATAAAATAAAACAATGATCTTGAGTTGTGATAATTAAGGAGTTTTGAATCTTGTTTGCAATCCAATTTTTCATGAGCACACAAAACACATTGAGGTTCATTGCCATTTCATACAATAACATGCTCAAGAATATAATCTAGTTTTATCTCACAGAGGAGCAACATGCCAACATTTTGATAAATTCTCTTGCATATGTAAAATGTGAAAACTTTAGAAATATTTTTGTATGCACTTTGATTGAGTATTGATGTAATAAGGGGGAATGATATAAATAGTATTGCATGAAGGTTATGAGAAGTTGGAAAGTAGTTATAACTCTCAACCTCATATATTTCTGATTACACATGTATATATACTTCTATCACATCAATGCAAAGGTTGGTCGTAATCATCAAATATATTTTGTTTTTCAAACAAAATTGAGAGTCACTTTCTTGAACATCTCTCATAAGAATTTGTGCCTTGGATGACATTAGTATTATTGTTAATATGAATTGCACAATATATCACTTTTTTCTAAAACTTACGATTCATTTTATTAGCATTAGTCATACAAGTAGTCATCTCCATGATAGCTCTATTCTTTCATTGAGCTACATGATTTTGTTGTGGTGTATAATGAATGGTTGTTTGCCATGTGATGGGCATGATTTGTGTGAATTTTTTAAATTTACTATCTATGAACTCTCTTAGATTAGTCCTTAAACACCCAAATTTCTTCCCACTTTTATTGTCCTTAGAAATGGAGATTTAGTGATATTTCTCCAAAATATGCACCCCACTTTGAGGAGCAATGGACAAAATATCAACAACCATACAAATACAACTCATATGATTTATGGAACATGGATTAATATACCTTAAGCATTGATATCATAGTTCATTGATTTTATTAGCCTTAGCCACCATAAGATTCCAAATATCCTAGAATCTCATCAAGTTTATACATGAATTGTTTCATCACATTATATTGAAAGACCTACTCTGAAGTCATTACCAAAGATTTTAACTTAATAGTGTGGTCAAAATTCCACCTTATTAGTATGAGTGATGTGAAAAATGCATAAAATATTATATCCAAACATTGGAACATAAAGATCTCCAAATTTGATTTTATCAATATTGACATTACCACAACTTGAAATTGACAAGTTGAACTATCAAAAAACTCTCTATGATGGGGCTAGTTATTGGGTGGAAAATTTCTAATTATTTACAAAGTAACTTGATGCTAGAAAAGACTAGTGAATACCTCATTAAGAGGGGGATATTTTCAATCATTCATAAATAATGGATTTTTAAAAAAATATCAATAAAAGTTTATACACGAGATAAATGATTGAGTAGAATATTAATGTACCTATAGTCCTACTTGAAGGTTGCTTGACACGACCTCCCACACTCAAAATGGTTTGAGATTTTTGAACCTCACCATGTACCCCTTGAAACCATCAAAGTCTCCAAGCTTGAAGTTGGTGAGCCCAGTTTCAAGAAAGTTGACCTGAGTGTTGTTAACCTTCCTAAAGAGGTGTTGAAATTTTTTCATTTTTTTTATCGATCCTAGCTATCTTTGATATGAAGGCATGAGTCAATTTTAATATGGAATATGATTAGTTCATAATATTTAGCCTTATTTAGTTATTGTTTCTTTTTATTAGTGTTTTTTATGGAAAATTTGTTTAAATCCATATAAACTGATAATTCTCTACTATTGAACAATGTTGTCATTTGGTATTTCTATGGATCATATTTGGACCTAGTGAGTTTGGGTATTTTATAGTTGGATTCACTTAGGTTTCTACATAATTTTATCTCAACAACAAAGAAACATAGTTGAAAGAGCTTCATTGTTGAATAAAGCATAAAACTTTGACTCTATATGCAAAAGATATTGCTTATGAAAGATTATCCCTAATACCTTTTTCCAAAGCACAAAAGATGAATTTATTAATATTATTCACTCCCTTGAAAAAGTTACCTTACGATATAGGTGCTCCAATTTATCTAGTCTAATGTACCATGGAGCCACTATTTCGTGGTACTTGTCTCACTAGGAAAACTAGATTTGGATAATTTGTGGATTTTGATTCATCGTAGGTATAGACACAAAAGGTCATTTTTGTTTTCCACCTATCCATGTGCCATGTTGGCATTCCAAACTATTAATTTGGTCCATAAATCCACTTGGGGGTTATAGTAAGACAAGTGGAGAAGCCAAAGGTAGAGGTCCCCCCTCTTCATCTAAGCAAGTTACAATAAAATAATGGTGGTAATTACACCCATAACATATTGGTTTTGGGTAATCCAAGATACCTTGGCTAGTCAACCATATTGCATTCTACTTTAAGAGGTAAGTAACATGACTTTCCTTTGAACAAGAACCACCATCAATTTTGTGCTTACTCAGTTGCTAAATATTTGAGACAATAGGCTTGGCCAACCCACCTGCTTACTTCCTTTCGAGTGGAGTGGAGAGGCCCCTATTTGGATTTACCAAGTTCACCACCACACACAAGGGTGTAACCAATGGGTGCAATCCATGTGTTCTACACAAAATAAAATGTGGGAGGGGTAGCCATTGCTGATTGAAATATTTTTTTGTTATGATCTTGGTGTGTTTGGACTTTCACTTCTATCTCGAGGTTTTGGTGTAATAGTTTGTTACATTTGGTATCAAAAGAAACCACCTAGGTTCGAGTCATGGAGTGGGTGGGAAGTTAGGTCTACCATGTTAGAGTCCTCAAGGGGAGCATATGAAAAATCAGGTCTATCACCTAGAGTCTGGTCTTTGAAGAGTAGTGGTATGTTATGATATTGGTGTATTTGAACGTTCACTACTATCTCAAGATTTTGGTGTAACAAATTTTTACATTCATCCACACTAAAGTGTTTTGCTCAGTCCCATTGAAATTTGAAATTTAAATTTAAAAAAAAAAACATTGTCTCAACTAGCCTTTTTGACCATGAAATTGATGTCTAGAATGGAATAATAAACGAAAGTGTTAAAATAGAAACCCCTCAATTTTTCACAAAAAAATCAAATACGTATTGTTTTTTTGAAAATTCTTGATGATATGGCCTATAGAGCTAATCTCTAAACATAAAAATCATGGATACATTTTTGCTTTTTGAGCTTCTATGTGTATGGAAGCTAAAGGAACTTGGAACCAACTCCTTTCAACCCTAAATCCCATATACTTGAAGAATTTATGATGTAAAGAATTTTTCCAAAAATACTTGTACAACATTGGTTGCCAAAGTCTATTTCTTTCAACATTTTGCTTTAGAGCAAATATGAAAGAATAATAAAAGGGAACAATGGTATTGAAGAAAGAGTAGAAGAAAAATGATTGAATTAAAACCTTGATTAATGCTTTCTAGAAATACTTTGTTGCTTCAAGCAAATTTTTGAATAATTAATGCTTTGATCCAAACTCTATCATATTTTATCGTGAAGGATTTTCAAAAGATTAAATATATTAAGAAGAATAAATAACATCCTTAAAGCATTAAAATAATTTTTGAATAATATTAAACCATTGAAATGAGTTATTCTTTTTGAGCTTTGCAATAATGCTATAAACCAAAGTTGTATAAAGTCCTACATGCCAAAGAGAATTTGTTCGACTTAATTTTTAGTTTACTTGATTTTATTTGTTGGAATTTTTTTTTCAAGTGCAACTTATATTGTAGTTTTTTTTTTGGTAATTATTATAGTAGATTAAAAAAGGGTTTTTATAGAGGATCCCAAAACCTTATGTACAAAATCAGCCTTGCATCATGCCTCCTGGCTTTATGTATAAGCCTATTACAGAAATCGTAACCCCTAAAAAAACCTGATTACATAAGCAATGGGCCTAGGGCATCAATCCCTTGAAACTGAACACCAAAACAGAAATCCCGCCCAACGGTAACAGTAAGCATGAAACAATCCCTCTCAGCGGGAAACAAACAAATAAGAAAGAAAGTAGTTTTGGAGATCCCGCCCAGTGGGGAGTAGCCAAAAACCACCATCAAGAAGATCCCGCCTAGCAAGAAGCAAATAAAAACCGTTACAATAAAATCCCGCCTTACGGGAAGCAGTCAAAACCACCACAAACAGTCCCACCTAGTGGGAAGCAACAAGGAAATCCCGCCATCCGGGAAACCAGTAGAAAAGAAAGGATCCCGCCTCGCGGGAAAACTGGCGGATTTGGCGGATCCCGCCTTGTGGAGAAACCATCCCGCCCACCGGGAAAATATTCCGTTCAGCGAGAGCCATCCTGCAGGAAGCCGACAGCCAGCACAGAGAGGATCCAGCCCATCAGGAAGTGACCAGAGAGTTGCACCACAAGGAACCCACCCCAAGAAAATAGAAGAGGATCCCAGCAGTAGGGACCAATAATCTCGTCCAAGCACAGAGCCCGCCGAGGATTCACAAGAAAAAGGGGGAAGCTGTCCAAACCCTAAATCGTCACCTCCACCACACCGAGAAATGTAGGGGACCAGATCCACGTGAATAACCTACAAAAAACCCCAAGGGGAAGCCTGAGGGAAAAAGGGAAGGGATCCCCAACCAAACAGGGATCCTTGGGAAGCACCAGTCCAAAAAAACAACCAAGGAAACCCTAGCCGGCCGGGAGGGGCACAGATAGTGGAGAAGGATCTCCCCCTAGGAGATCATCTGCAAACAACCACTCCCCGGGAAGGATGACCTGGGTTGAGCCAGGGACTGGGCAGGAACCAGGAGCCATGGGAGGGGGAGCAAGGGAGGGACCAGAGCCCTCCCCTCTCTACTTTCTTCCCTCACCATCTCATATTCCAAAGATCAACTTATATTGTAGTTTGATTGTTAAGAGAAGAGTGAAATTTTATATGCTTTACACATATGCTCAATATATAAATAATAAGTATGTGATAGTACTTGTATTAGACCATGAAGACAAATATACAAGAATTATTATGTGTAAGGGATTGTAGACAAGATTTTTTTACCGTAAGTCATAATCCTTCCTCTCCCCTAGCACACATAATCCATGTACTCATCAAGAGCCACCTTTTTTTTCTCTCACTCGCCAATATTCATTCCAATTTTACCTCTTTTCTTGCGATTTTGCAATCCCTAAAATTTTCCCATGAATTCTCTAAAATAGGTAGCTACCTATTTACCCAAACGACTATTACAATCCTTTCTAAATATGACTAACAACACATCTCCTACGAATTTATGGGCCCTAATTTTAGGTCATGAATTTTCTTAGATTATGAATTTTCCCAAATTGCTTAACCTCCTCAAACCACCAGTCCAAATCTTGTGATTTATGTTTAACCCGCGTCGATAAAAGTTACGAAAGGGGACATTATGTATTTCAAAAATGAGAAAAAAATAAAGGAGGAAATGAACAATTGTGTTGAGAATGTTGGCAAAGGAGCAATTGAAAGAGATTAGAATCAATGAGTGAAGGATTAAAAAAATGAATGAGTGGATGCAGGTACTAAGGAATGAGCAACTAAAGGATAAAGGAATGAAGAATTGATTCAGACGATTCGATTTGCAACATAATCCCTCAAATCAAGTTATCTGGTATGTATCTTTATGTTGTTATTTCATTTTTGCTTCATAATTTCATATTTTTACATTTCTAGAAAATTCACACTCAGATCCATAAATTCGCTCACAGGCCATGAATTTGCACGTAGACCGTAAATTTACCTTATAGGCTACGGATTTGTAGATTTCAGGTCTTGGGGGTAAATCTCTATCTCCAAAAACACTATCAACATTTAGATCAATATGTTTTAGATAAGCATTTTGCATTCTGCATTGTTTACATCATTTTATTTTAGATCTCGTAATTTTCCTAAAAGTCAATTTTATTGTTTAAGCATGGTTTGCTAAAAGTACCAAGGAGACTTGACTACCGTGCCACTAAGATCAGTTATATAGTGGCCTAATCAAGTCCCCAAACACTAATTAAACTTTCTAGTGTTTTGTGCAATTATTTGCAGGTTTTTAGAAAATTCGCACTCAGATCCGTGAATTTGCTTACAAGTCATGAATTCATCATACAAGTTGCAAATTTGCTCTGAACAAACATCTGGACCAAGTAGGTGTTCTGTCCTATTTATTTGAGTTTTATATTTTTTCTTTTAGTATCATATTTGTTCTATTTTTACATTTCTAAAAAAATATTCAAAAAAAAAGAAAAAGAATGAGATGCATGTAGCTTAAACTTTATTTGTTTATCTTCAAGAAAAATTTGAAAAGTGCATGCAGTTTAGGTCCTAGCTACATTTGGCCCAAAATTAAATGTTTGAAAATGGAAAAGAACACATCTAAACAAAGCCCTTTGGCTAGAATTAAAAGTAGTCTTTAAATACTTCTTGGTGAACCCAAATCCACTCAACCATCATCAAAGGAGGTACGTCATCAGGTATCCCTCACATCGGGGTGTAGGTTTCAAGCGTCTCATCCCCTTCTAAGTACAGATCCATTTACCTAGAGGGAAAGGGGTGTGAATTTTTCACCTAGGTTCTTTTGTGAACCCGACGTGAATCTCATGCATTAAAGAATTTAGGCACATAAACAAGATTAATAAAAACAAAGGAATCTTGAAGAATAAAATAAAGAAAAACTTTTTGTGACTTATTTCTTTGTAGCAATTCTTGTTCATTATTTTTCAAAACATACCCATGACTCTTAGAAATGGTAAGAAAATTGTGGGTCCTGCTGAAGATGACAAAATTGATAGAGAAAATCCCAATATTTAGGCCCCATAACTAGAGGAAAATAAACTAGAGCCTGAACTAGATCCTCTAGAAAAGAAGGATGTAACCACCCAATTCGGGTCTCTCAAACTCTTTTAGGGATTCATAAAGGCTAATCATGAGACCTTTGGCAAATCCATGGAAGAGGAGGCTCACCTTGTGAGGGGTGAGGCTTCTCACCTTCACCCTACCCTTTCTCAACTTCTCCCGAACACATATTTTGCTGAGGCTTTAAGTAGCCTCACTCAACCACCCCATACCACTTATATCAATCCATTGTACAATGTCTCATATCCTGTTCAATATACACATATTCAAGATACTTCCCAACTCATCAATGCTTGAGTAATATCACAACCCAAATAATTTTTGCTACTTCCACAACTGTTAATGCCAAGGGAATTCCACAAGTTTCTTTGACTTATGAAAATCAACTCCCTCTATAATTCAATCTACCAATATCTGCTTTATCACAATCTCTTCTTTCTTCATCTCTTCTATCTCAAATGATTCCTCCACAAACCTCCCTTCCATATTATTTTACATCATCATTGCAATCATAGCCACTGCCACATTCTTCTTGTTGGAATATATTACATTATTTGGTTCCTTCTAATGTACCATCATGGGTACATATTTGGATTAGTAGTTTATTTAGGACTTAAGTACTTTATTAAAGTGATATAATAAATGCACAAGTGTTAGAATGTGAAATGATGTAAATGTGCATGTAGTCCACATGTATATAAGACCTTAGAATAGAATAGAAAGGTTTCATACGTCTACAAGCATCGAACCCATGAGAGGATGTAGAGGAGGAAAACCGCCCTATCGCATACGATTCTCAAGGTTGGATCCACAAGAGAAAGCCTTGAGGTGAACCACGGGTCTGTATTTTTCTCTACACTCAATGTAAAAGAGGGAGGAAAGGATTCACCAGGAACAGTTTAAGGACTCGCTCCAAGTCCTTTGGTTGACCTCAAGGATTTCTCTTGTGGATCCAACCTTGAGAATCATACGTGGTAGGGTGGTTTTCCCCATCTACATCCTCTCATGGGTTCGAAGGCAAAGAGTTGCATCTCATTATAAACAGGCCTTCATAGAATAGAAAATAGAGAGGATTTTGGAGTGCATAGGTTGAGTAGTAGTAGATACAATGTAGATCCATTTTTGCAAATATGGAGAGGTTGTGACCTCCATTGGAGAGCATTGTATATTTTCATGAGCTTTCTTATATGAGCATTTCTTGAGTGTTGTAACAAGTTTTCTATCATATTTTCATGCATATTAGTTAGCCATTATCATAGTTATAACATTGCATGCTTATTTCCATACTTGTGGTTGCATTTCCTTTAAGTTTAAAGCTTCAAAAGCTAACAGTGGTATTAGAGCCATGGTAGATCAATAGGAAATAGTGAGAGCCACAAGAGTGATTGAGAGGAGATTGTAAATCTCATTTTCAGATTTTTGAAATTTACTATTGGCTAGAGTTTTCTCATAGAGTTGCAAAAAAACTTGTGAAGACTAGAACTCAGCATTGAATCCACTAGATTGGCAATCCAACTAGTGAAGATTGTTTTCTATAGATTTATAGAAATTTCTATTATCATTACCTAATACTTTGTTGCAGAAGAAAGGAGATTCAAATAGAGTTGGGAAGCTTCCTACAAGAGCTAGGAAGAATATCATCTTTGAATCAATCTGGTACCTGAAGCAACAAGTTGGAGATTGAAGATTTGGAGGCCTAAGGAGAAAGGTCCCATTGAAATATTTGCGGATTGAAGACTCCTAGTTGAATATTGAGGAGAGATCTAGTGGCCAAGGAAGCCACATTGAAGATTGTAAATCTAGGAATGAGGTCCTAGAAAGAAGACCCCATTGAAGGAAGAAGAGACTCAAGGAGAAGAGTCCTAGTGAAGATTGGAGATTGGTGATCTCCATTGAAGATTGAAAACTTCACATTGAAGAAGAGGTCCATAGAAGGCCCTATTGAAAAACTTCCATAGTGGAAGATTGAGGATAGAGAAGGACTAACAAAAGTCCTATTGCATATTTTAGTAGTAGTGGATTTAGGAGATCCAAGGAGGAGATCTCATTGTAAAACTGTCATAGTTGAAGATTGAAGAGATCAAGGAAGGTCTCATTGAAGGTTTTGAGAAATTGCAATATTGAAGGCCCTAGGAGAGGTCTCAAGGAGAAACAAGGAGAAGGCTTGGTGAGCCTCATTGAAGGAGTTTCTAGAAGAACTCATTGGAGAAATTTACTACCAAGGAGAAGCTCTTGATAGTAAAAGAGTTGGGACAATTGTCACCATCCGACAACAAGCCCAAAGGAGAAGGATTTGGCAAGAAGTTTGTCAAATTTCGGAGTAGTTTGGAGAAGATCTCAAGACTTTCAGAATCTTGAGAAGAAGGCCATTAGATAGGCCAAGATTGAAGACAGAATTTCATCAAGGAGAAAGGAGTAAGAAACTACCAAACCTGAGAGGTTTGAAGATTGCCTTTGGAGGATTAGAAGGCTTACTTGGAAAAGAAGATTTGCTGATTTCTACAGTAGAAAATTGAAGGGTTCTTGAGGAATATCTCAGCTGTGATTTGGAGGAGTTTCCTACCAAATTTTTGGGATTCAAGGACAACATTTCGGTGAAGGTTTTGACTGCTTTACAATCTGAAAATTTTCAGATTTGAGGATAGTGAGAAAGCAGCAATTTGGGCAGCATTGGTAGCTGCTAAAGTTCAGATTTCAGAAGTGCATTCTGAAGAGGAATTGGAGCCACCAAATCATAGTTTTGGGCAGCAAATTAGTGGAGTGTTGAAGCTGCAAAAAGGTGAGCCAAAGAGCTGTTTTTGGACAGCCTAGAAGAGCTGCAATATCATCTACAAAAGGCAGCAATTTAGGTGACTTAAATCACCATCATCATCATCATCTACAAAGGTAGAAAGGTATGCAACAAAGGTGCAAAAAGGTTCATTAATTGAACTTTTATATTTGGTTCCTTATTAAGTTTATTAAGCACCAGTTTCAAGGATTAAAGGTTGCATAAATAGGTTTTTATTTGAAGTCTTCAAGGGAGTGCAGAAGTTATTATCTACAAGGTTCAAACCTACACAAAAAATAGAAGTTAGATATATTTCGAGAGAAATAAAAATATCAACATTCTATTGACTATTCTAAGCAAGAGAAGACTCTACAATTTTGCATATACTATAGTGCAAAATGTTATTGAAAATCTTGGATTATTGAGTGCAAAAGTAACCAAGCAAGAAAGATATTGCCAAGGATTTGAAGGTAATATTGACTTCAGATTTATCTCAACATTTCAAGAGGAAAAGAGAGTTGATTTAAGAGCACATGGGGGCAAACATCTATCTCATCATACTCTACGTTTGCATAGTATTGGAGCCATTCAAAAGGAGCTCTAAACAATGAAGTATCTCCAAGGAAAAAGGGGAGATATCTCGGACATCATCTACCTACATATTTTCCAAGCAAATCAAGAAGAGAAGTCATTAAGAGAGAAGTGAAATAAGATATTGTTTTTAGACTTCTATAATACATATCCTTCCAAGGATCATTGAGCAAAAGGTAGAAGAAGCTATTAGCTATACTAAGGACGTCCAACATTATAAGGTACAATCCGATAGCCTTTGGTGAAGGCAAAGCAAGGTACCTTACATATTCTATAGCCTTTGGTGAAGGCATCACAATGAAACTCAGCAACATCTACCTCCAAGTGATGAGAGTAGTATCATCACCATCTAGAGTGAGTATTCTTCTTACCCATGTAACTTGCACCAAAGAAAGTATAGCATTCGGCTAAGACATACAATGTGGAAGCCATTACAGTTGGCAAAGCAAACTCAGGCAGTTGCACCAACTAGATAGGGAGGAGACACATCAAAGTGACAATGCACATCCTTCAAAGTTTGACTCAGATTCAAGGAGTTACCCATCACTGAAGCCATCGCGTACACCTGGTTGGCATTATTGGAGAAGCGTTGGAAGATAACCATATCTTCCAGAGAAGCATTGAGAGAATCAACATCATTTCTCTCAAGTAAAGCGGTTGGAAATATCGATTGTTGAAACGTTGGAATAACATCATAGTCTACAGATAACGAGCGTTAAGCGAGTAAGAGAAAGCGTTTGTATAGCCCAAGGGAGTTAGGGCAAAGTGGTGAAGGTATTGCACCACATGGAAGAAGGCATCTCATGCACACCATAGATAGTCACCACTACATCGAAGGTATCTCAAGTGCGCAACATTAGAAGTATACCTAGATGAAGCATCATTATTATAACACCCTTGTAAGAAGTGTTAGGTTAGAGGTGTTGAAGGTAACAGTTAAACCATTCAGTGCCACTTGTTATTCGATGTTGGGAAGGTGCAGTATAAGCGGTTGAAAGGAGTTAGGCAAATCAAGTGCCACTTGGCACCATATTTCCTACACCGTGCTCTAACCCTGTAGAGAGCACACTTCAAAAGGAAGTGTTGGAGCAACACTCAAATACGACATCAACTTGAAGATAATTCAAAGTGAAACTAAGGTAGCATTAAAGAGTTGAGAGCACATGAGGTTCGAGGAGTAATAAAGCTATCGAATGCGCTTGTTGGAGAAAGGAGGATGTACGCAAAAACATCGATGTTGAAGGGCAAACCCACTAGTAGATTTGAAGTGCTCAAGTCAGCACTAAGAACATCAAAGAGAAGCATGCTCATCATCTGGAGAAAAGAGTGTAGGACAGCAAGTGAATGTTGGAGAAGGCACGCAGTTCGGTGACAAAGAAGGAGTGAAAAACTATACACAATGTATCGAAGTTGGCAAGGAGTCAACTGTCACCAATTTGTAGAGTTCGAGTTGATCACAAAGAACTTTCAAGACCAAGCTTAGTATTGGAAAGGTAAGAGTTATATTGCAAAGTTTATTAAGGTTGAAATCAGCTAAACCTTATAATCTAGAGAAATTAAAAGATAGGAGTAATAAGGTGTTAATCTCTAGAAAAGCATTTTGATTATCTTGAGAAGGAAGTAGAAAATAGAAGCATTAAAATCTTTATTATTATTGCTTCCATTATTTGAAAATTCATAAATACAAGGAGTTATAAGGATAGTAAAACTTAATTTGCAAATACATACTTATTCTAAATTTCTAACTAGGGAGATATAAGGAATCCTACATCAAATTGAAATCATAGAAATTTAGAAACTGCATTATACAAAGATAGAGGTAAGTCAAACTCTAGATTCATTTAAAAGTTGGAAGATTGACATTATTAGTCTCATACTCAAGTTGAAGAGACATAGAAAATCCAACTTGAATATCTTAAAGATATTGAGAATTTTATTAATTGAAAATTGCATCATTTATAAGCTTTCTACAAGAGGAGGTAAAATAGTTGATTGAAAAGTGATAGAAGTTGAACATTATTCTAAGTGTTTCATCACATTACTAGGGAGACAAAAGGAATTCAACTCAAAGCAAATCTAGAAAGCTTAGCATCTATCAATTTCATTATTCAAGGAAGAAAGATTTTTTACAAAATTTAAAAATTGGATAATTATTTCCAAGATTGATTCTACAAATTAAAGAGAAGTATTTAATCATCTTACTAGGGAGATATAAGGTAGACTACTCCACAGGATCTATCAAAAACATTCTCAAAATTCTAAAGAGCCAAAATTCCATTGTTCAAATCATACACTGCAAGATTTGATTCAATATAGAATCCAAATTGAGAAATACAAAATCTACAAAGTAACATAATCTACTCAAACTAAAAGAGGAAGAAAGATGTCTACCTCAAAGAATACAACAAACACTGATATGAACAACACTATTAGAAAGGAAAGGGCAAGTGTCATAAAAACTGGAATCAAGAATTTACTTATAAAGTCTGAAGGAGACTTAGACCTTACTTCAAAAAGGATTCATAGTGAAGCTTTAAGAGATAACTTTGAAACCATGGAATACTATCTACATGCTTGACTCACTGAAGCAATTGATAATGGAAAGAATGACATTCAAATTCCTTTAGACTTTGGTAGCATATTATACATGGCATTACTTACATTCAAATGTTACAAGGATGAGAATGTAGAACAAAAAGGATTGATAGAATTACTTAAAATGAAAACAGAAATGGATGATTCATACCTAGAGAAAATATTTCAATCCTCATGCAGTATTGATACTTCAAGTTCTACTAACACAAAATCTTATCATGATGCCTTAAGTGTTTGTTCAGAAGCTTCTATACAGAACCTGGAAAATGATAAAAAGGACAAAGGCAAAGAGAAGATACTTTTGCAAGAATCAGGTGATAGTACATCCACCTATGAAAGTGCAGTAACTGACTTCAAAGACAAGAATGAAGAAGAAGAAGAGGAAAGAGAAACCAGATCAAGGAGGCATATAGTGCAATATAAATTAAAAATAATACAAAGGACCTGATCAAGATGAAGATTATACAAGAGACAAAGACCTTATTGAAGACTAAAGTCTTCAATATCCCAAATAATGTAATACAGGGGGTGTTGGAATATATTACATTATTTGGTTCCTTACTAATGTACCATCATGGGTACATATTTAGATTAGGAGTTTATTTAGGACTTAAGTACTTTATTAAAGCAATATAATAAATGCACAAGTGTTAGAATGTGCAATGATGTAAATGTGCATGTAGTCCACATGTACATAAGTCCTTAGAATAGAATAGTGAGGTGTCATAGGAATATTGAAGGCAAAGAGTTGCATCTCATTATAAATAGGCCTTCATAGAATAGAAAAGAGAGAGGATTTTGGAGTGCATAGGTTGAGTAGTAGTAGATACAATGTAGATCCATTTTTGCAAATATGGAGAGGTTGTGACCTCCATTGGAGAGCATTGTATATTTTCGTGAGCTTTCTTATATGAGCATTTCTTGAGTGTTGTAACAAGTTTTCTATCATATTTTCATGCATATTAGTTAGCCATTATCATAGTTATAACATTGCATGCTTATTTCCATACTTGTGGTTGCATTTCCTTTAATTTTAAAGCTTCAAAAGCTAACACTTATTTCAACATGACATATCCATATCAACAATCCAATGCTTATTTTTCAAATCCTTTTCATAATAGTATCACATTTTCCACTATACATCCTTATCATACCTCTCAATATAATTACAATCCCTCTTTAGGGAATATAAGAGCACCACATGTCAACCATCCTCAAACACAACATCTAGAATCAATAGTGAAATAGTTGGCCACACGGTTATATCACATTGATCCTTATCACCCCACTTATAGTTACAAAGAAATGTGCAATCAAACATTGTATCCTATTGTTACTGCTAGGCCATACCCCAATCATTTTTCCATGTATGTCTTGCCCATTTATAAAGGTACTAAGGATCCCATTGAACATCTAAGAATGTTCAGGACAACATGTCATGACATCGCTTATGACGACATGCTACTACTGAAGATGTTTCCAAAAAGTCTTGGGGGTATGACCCTAGAGTGATATTATCAATTACCAACACATTATTTGAGGAATTTCAAGGAAACGATTGAGTAATTTGTGTATAAAATTTGGGGCATACATTGAGAGGCATGCGACCATTAAATATTTGTATGATCTTAAACAAGGTAAGGACGAGAGCTTCTCCTAGTTCTTAGCACAATGGAGAAAGGTAGTAGGGAAAATATCATTAACCCTACCTCCTAGAGAGATGTTGGAAATATTTATTGGAAATTTATAGGAAAAAATCTCCTACGAGTTAGCGACTACTACTATAACGTCTTTTGATCAAGCCATAAATTTAGCAAGAAGAGTGGAGCAATCTCTTATCATAAGAGGTTAGTTGAAGAAGAAAGGAGACAAAACTTCCAAAAATCAATTAAAAATAAAAATATGGTGGGAGATAGATTCACATATGCTAGACCTTCCCCAAACGTTAATGTTTTTGACCTCTTGAAGAAAATTATATTGAAGGCTCCGCAAAAATTTCCCACCATGCAATTTTACCAAGCTTAACCAACCATTATCAATGGTCCTAAAATAACTATTGGATATAGGCATGATAGAGTTACCTAAAATTTGACAACTTAATACCACTTTCGAGTGGTATAAGCCTAGACAATACTATGTTTCCATAGGGTTGATGGATATTTGATAAATTCTTGCAGAAGTTTGAAACACTTGGTACAAGATTTAATGGACAATGGTTAGTTGGTTATAGAGGGTCCTTCTTTGAATTTTGACCCCCCTACAACTACTCAACCAACCACAAATCAAGATTTGGATATATTTGAACGTCCATTACCTAATCATGATAAAAAATCAGTACATCAAGTGAACTATCACAGTGTACCTCCCCCAAAACATTATACAGGCATGATTAGCAGTGTACCAAAATAACAATCTCCATCAAATGCACTTGTGCCTTCACATTTTGTTGTTACAATCAAGGAAGACCAAGAAGAGGTTCATCAATCTTTATATTTCAATCATTTTGAAGATGAGTTGGACACCCAATCTGACACTATTTTAGTCACCTCTAATAGTTTGGAGGAGGACTCAACACCCGTGATGCCTGGCATGGATCTTTTTATTCTAGATGGTCCATTAGTCAATCTCTTTCCAAACCACCCTCCTATGCACAACTTTCTCCCATTGGAGAAACCAACACATCATAGGAACCACCCCATTCAACCCTTCTCATCTTCTACCTCCATCATTATCCAAATTCTCCTGTCGCTCGATAACATAGCTGGTATGATTGGAGCCACGACACGATAACAGGCTCAGGACCAATCGTCACAATAGTCTCAACAATCAACAATCCCATATCAATCATCTTCACCACAATCAAGTGGACCTTCTAAGCCTCCTTTATTTTTAAGGGCATCGCAAAATGGCAATAGTGCAACCAAACCTCAACAAGATCCGACTTTCGATATAAAGCACCAACTTTCCCATACACCCACCAAAATTTCTCTCTTGGAGCTTCTTCGATCTTCTCCCATCCATAGGGAGGAATTAATGAACTCTTTGAGCCAAATGATGGTACCTCAAGATATTAACCCCTCTATAATTAACATTGTGGCATCTCATAGGGTTGATCACATAGATTTTTATGATGAGGATATTCCTTCTCATAATTTACAAAGTGATAATCCTCTTTACATCACAATGTTGATTGGAGATGTTCTTATTAAATGGGTGTTAATAGACAATGGATATTTGATGCGTTGTCGAAAAGCACATCATTAAATCTCAAAGATCTTATCAATTCGGGGTGGTGTCCAAGGCTATCTACGATAGAAGGCTAGGGCAGAGTACAATTTAGGCATTCAAATTTTAAACATTTATTGGATGAGACAGATTTGGTTTAGCCTTTTGGTGTCACACTAAACCTAATCTGCAGAATGGAAACTTATAAGAAATAAAAACTAATTCTAATTTCATAAAATTAAAGTTAACTACAATTGCATGAATTGAAATTGCTGAATTGAAATCTAATCTACTTTTGCATAATTGAAATTGCTAAATTGAAATGTTGCTGAAATGAAATCCTAAATTACACTTGCAAAATTGAAACCTATTTTACTATTGCAGAATGAAAGTGATGCTTGGAAATAAAACACCTATCAAAGCCCTGCCACAAAAGGTCGTCAAGCTTCTGCTATAGTAATTGACAACAAAATGAAATCTGCTGAAAATTGAAAGTTGTTGAA
This sequence comes from Wollemia nobilis, assembly GCA_028583015.1. Taxonomy (NCBI): domain Eukaryota; kingdom Viridiplantae; phylum Streptophyta; class Pinopsida; order Araucariales; family Araucariaceae; genus Wollemia; species Wollemia nobilis. The sequence continues at coordinate 7,626,313 of JAQPPZ010014634.1, forward strand.
ACATAAAAATAACAGAACATGGAAAGCAAAGGAAACAAGAAATAAATGTTTAATCTAATTTGTCAGATGACACACACATAAATATTGTACACAAATATAATAGAAAACATCAATCACATAATAAAAACAAAAAAATGAAATCTGGCAAGCAAACTATTAATTCTGCTGTAGCAAAATTATAGATTAAAACCTGCCATAAAATCCCTCCTTCTAGATCTGAAAGTGGGCCCATACTTCCTGATATAGGAGTTGAAAAGTACTCCTTAACTAATTAAAACTCAGAACAGAAAATGATAAAATAACTGCACCTTTATTGATGACAAAACATGCTAAAAACTGTTACAAAAAATTGTTGTATAGTCCTAATTGTTGCTATTGAAAACTCTCCTCTATTCTAATTCCTAACTGGCTCAACCAAGGATGAAGTTGTGTTATTTATATAAATATTTACAACATATCCCATGCTCAAATCAGCCTATGTGCTACTTTACAGTGATTTTCCAATAATTTTGGATCTGAAATAAATGCAAATATGGACAGTTTGTGTTGCAGTAGTAGTCACTGGTCCTTAGAAAGCATCTTCAGTGGTGGGAGTACATGAGAGGAGTCTAGAAATATCTCACACATCTTTCTCCACTTCAGAATATGTCATTTCTATCTTGCAAACAAATTTCTATTATGTTGCAATTTTTTTTTGGTTTATCCTAGAAGAGGATCAAAATTGATCTTTTCCATGAATGGTGGCTTTGGATGGCAAGGACGACAAAGTCAAATGGAAGATATTTTCCTTTAACCTTTTTAGCCTTCTTTCCCTTTTTCCATCGTCAAAAATCAGTCAACAAGTCAAAAAACACTTTCTGTTCTCATTTCGAAGATAAGTGGATCATTTTGAAGAGACTGTATTTCTCATTTCAAAGATGTCCGCTCATTTCGAAGAGACTATATTTCTCATTTCGAAGTTGTCTGCTCATTCCGAAGATCTTCGGAATGAACAAATGTGTGCTCTTCAAGTGATTTCATCTGCATTTCTCAGGTGGGTTAGATCTTAGGATTAGATTGCAATAGCCTTCATCTCTCTCCATGTGTGAATTCTATGCCTTGCCATTCATTGGTAGCTTGCTAGAATTTACATGGTAAATTACTGCATTTTTCAACTCTGCTGCACAGTTGTAAAATATTGATATTTATTGCAAATTCAAACAAATTAGAACATGAAAAAATTATTCAAATATCAACATGAAGGAGTACATCAAGTTGCTACTGAATTTATACACTTCATTCACCAAGTAACATGCTGAAATAGTGCAATAATGCTGCACAATTGTCCCTACTATGTTATACCTTGTTGTTGCCTATTTAGACCATGTGGGAATGCTTCTAAATAGGTCAGATGTCTTCTGTAGTCCTTCTGAATTAATTCCATCCATATCCTCATGCTTTGCTTGACAACTTCAAGGTGTTCCTATAAAGTGACAACTTGTTGATTTTTATATGGCTGTTTTTTTTAGATTTTCAGATTTATGACAGTCCTAATAATTTGGCTTCAATGTGGACTTCAAACAAGTTGAAGGGCAGGAAAACATTCATAAACCATTGTGAATTTAATGGATATCAACATACCACATTTGGCTGTTTGAAATGCATATTTTTATTTGCTACTTAATCAAGCAAAAGCAGTCACAAAATGCTGAAAATAGTCAAAAACAAAGATATAATGATCCTAACATAAAATCATGCAAACACTTAACAAATATATATTCTAATCAACTATTTGGCATTTAACTTAATAATATGATAGTTTTTTATATGTCAAACATAGTGTAAAAATGAGGCATTTTCAGGCCTCATCATCCCCCCCAAATTGAACTGATGCATGCCCTCATGCATCCTAGTAGGCCATAGTAACATGCTGGTTTTATCCTTGTGAAAAACATCCTTTGTGATGGCAAGGTCGAGATTCAAACAAACAACTTCTCATTAATTTGTAGTAAAATTGCTTAATACAGTCTTCTTACAATTTCCAGGCATACCTCTCTCCCCCACAGTCCCGAACTCACCATCCTCTTTCCATTACAAATTTTTGGGTCTTTATCGAGGTCCCGATCCTCTAGGCAATTAATGCCCCGCCTACAAGAAAATTCAAATTCGATTTTCCCCCTCCCCGGGTTTTCAAAAATTTTGACATAAATGGGCCATCTGCCCGATCTACCATGAAGTCCCCATTAATGACCTTCCTTGACCTGCAACCGCCGCCTTGGTCAGATCGTCCTTCTGAACCTCCGTCTCGCCCATACTGTCCATGCTTGGTAACTGCAGTGATGGCTTTCTCCATATTTAATACACGCGGCCGTCAATTCTAACATTAATTTACGTGGCAGCCCGCGCGTCTAATTCTAGCTTTGTCTTCAACTGGTCGTGTCGCCTTAACACACGTGGCGGCCACGTGTCACTTTGGCTTGTCTTCTTGTCCACCCGTGGGTTCACTATAGCTTGTCTTCTTACCTATCGCGATATCGCGACATGTCACGATATCGCGACCTACTGTCTCCCCTGCTTCTGCTTTGTAAAAATGTCGCGATATCGCTGCATCGACCGCACCGTGCCTTTGCTCTTTTAAATCACGTCGCGATATCGCGACGTCGCGATATCGCGACGGAGACTCCTCCTTGCCAACGCTTGTCAACCGACGTCGCGATATCACGACGTCGTGATATCGCGACGTCGCGATATCACGACGGAAACTCCATGCTGTCTTTGTTGCTGACTAATGTCGCGATATTGCGACGTCACGATATCACGACGAAAACTGGCCCTTGCCTTGCTGAAGCTTTGAGGTCGCGATTTCGCGACCTCCTCCCAACTTTTGCCCTTTCTTCACAAACTTTCCCAAAACTTCCCCTTCTTTTACAAAACTTCCCCCTTGGGAAAGGACTGGAACAAAACTAAATACAAAGTACTTAGAAAGCTTTAAATAAAATTTTGGAGGATGCAAGATTGCTCTTCTCACGCCGGATGCTCCTGCATCAGACACCCGGGGTAGATTAAAAGTGATCCTCACTTTTGTTTTGTTAGGGGAAGACCCAAGCGGTCAACCTCCGTCTTCGACAACCAAGTTGCATCTTCAACAGGTCTGCCCTTCCACTTTATCAAATACTCAGAATACTATTTGTTTCTGGTGCTTCTGCCTTCACGAGTGTCTAATACTTCCTCGACCTCATGTGTGGTTGGAGTAGATGCTGGAATTTGCCATAATTCTGCACTTGGCATCTCTGTACCTTCTCCCTCATGATATTCCACTAAATCTGAAATATTAAAAACAGGTGAAATATCAAGCCAACTTGGCAATTCCACTTCATATGCATTCCCTGACTCCCGCTTTCCCAGTATTTTGCATGGCCCAAACTTCTTCATCTTCAATTTGTTATAAGTCTTGGCAGGAAATCTCTCCTTCCTGAGATGCACCATGACCTCATCTCCTACTTTGAACTCCTTGAACCGCCGCTTCTGGTCTGCCCTTGTCTTATATTGAGTATTCATTTTTATAATTTGTTTCCTTACTTCTTCATGCAGACTTTTCATATGCTCCGCAAATTCTTCTGCCTCGACACTACACTTTTCTCCCTTGTCCAACTTTCTCAGTTCAGACACATTTCTCGGGTTGTTCCCATATACTATCTGGAATGGAGACTTATTGGTGCTCTTATTGACTGAACTATTATACGCAAATTCTGCCTACGGTAAAACCAAATCCCATCCCTTGGGTTGATCCGCTATCAAGCATCTCAGTAAATTACCCAGGCTTCTATTCACCACCTCTGTCTGTCCATCAGTCTGTGGGTGGTATGCGAACTGAATTTCAGGTCTGTCTTCAACTTCTTCCACAGAGTTCTCCAGAAATACCCAACAAACTTTGTATCTCTGTCAAAACTATGCTTCTTGGTAGACCGTGAAGTCGTACCACTTCCTTGAAGAATAACCCTGCAATGTGAACTGCATCACTTGTCTTCTGGCAGGGAATAAAATGTGCCATTTTGGAGAATCGGTCAACCACCACAAATACAGAGTCATTTCCCCTCTATGTTCTCGGCAATCCAAGAATAAAATCCATGCTTATGTCCTCCCATGGCCTCTCAGGTACAGGTAATGGCTGGTATAATCCTGTGTTTTGCCTTACACCTTTTGCCATCTGGCATATTCTGCAACCTTGCACAAACTTCCTCACATCTTGCTGAAGTTGTGGCCGGTAGTAATTTTCCTCCACCAGGGCAATGGTCTTATCCCGACCAAAATGCCCAACCAGTCCTCCGTTGTGCTTTTCCTTGATTAAGTTTTCCCGCATGGAACTCCTTGGAATGCATAATATACTTCCCTTGAACAGACATTCCATATTGGATTAAGAAATCCAACCATTTTGTCCTGTCCACAATAACAAGTATCGAGCAAGCCGTCCAGGCTTCTGCAAAATCCGGATCTTCAGGGTACAAACCCTTCAGTTCTTCAAATCCCACTACTTCCACTGTCAATTTAATCAGTAAAGTCTGCCTTCTGCTCAAGGCATCTGCAACTCTGTTTGACTTCCCACTTCTGTGCTTCAGCACAAAGGTATAACTTTGGAGGAACTCCACCCATTTCATGTGCCTTTGATTCAGTTTTGTCTGACTGTTAATGTATTGTAAAGCTCGATGGTCAGTAAATAGAACAAACTCCTTTGGCAATAAATAGTGTCTCCACTTTTTCGAGCCTGAACTATAGCATAAAATTCTTGGTCATAAACTGAATACTTTTTCCGAGCATCATTTAGCTTCTCACTGAAATAAGCAACAGGTCTGCCTCCTTGACTCAGTACAGCCCCTATTGCACTGCCACTGGCATCACAGTCCACTTGAAATACCTTGTCAAAGTCTGGGAGTGCTAAAATAGGTTGTTCTGTGACCTTTCTCTTTAATGCATCAAAGCTCCTTTCAGCCCCTAATGTCCACTTGAACTCTTTTTTATCCCCCCTCATTGTTTCTGTGAGAGGTGCACAAATGCTGCTGAAGTTCTTTATGAACTTCCTGTAAAAGCTGGCTAGACCATGGAATGATCTTACTTCTATTGTGCTTCTTGGGGTAGGCCATTCGATGATGGCTCTCACCTTCTCGGGGTCCATTTTCAGACCTTCTGCTGAGATTACAAACCCCAGGTATACTAACTCCTTCTTGACAAAATTACACTTTTTCAGATTTATTAATAACTGCTCCTCCCGCAGCTTTTCAAAAACCCTCCTGATATGCATCAGGTGTTCCTCCAGGGTTCTACTGAATATCAATATATCATCTAAATAAACAATGACAAACTTTCCCAGAAATTCCTTCAGTACTTCATTCATCAGCCGCATGAAGGTACTTGGTGCATTGGACAGCCCAAATGGCATGACCAACCACTCATACAAGCCTTCTCTTGTCTTGAAGGTTGTCTTCCACTCATCTCCCTCTCGGATACGGATCTGATGATAGCCACTTTTTAGGTCAATCTTTGTGAAGTACTCAGCCCCACTTAAATAGTCCATTATATCATCCATCCTTGGCAATGGGAATCTGTATTTGATAGTGATTTTATTGATGGCCCATGAATCTGTACACATTCTCCATTCTCCATCCTTCTTCGGCGCCAGCACTACAGGTACTGCGCATGGGCTCAAACTCTCCCTAATCAATCCCTTGTCCAACAGCTCCTGGACACTGCCTATTTAACTCCTCGGTCTCTACAGGTGTCATTCTGTGTGCGACTTTATTTGGCAAGCTTGATCCCGGTACCAAATCTATATGGTGGCTGATTTTCCTTACTGGGGTAAACCCTCAGGCACATTATCAGACACAATATCCGGAAATTCCTCCAACAGATCTAGGACTTCTGCTGGGGTATCCTGGCATTCCTTCTCCCTAACTCTAGGGATTATTGCATAACATAAATGTTCATGCTTCAACCCGTCCAGGAACTTTCTCCCTTCAACTAAACAGATTCTGGAGTTGTTACATACCTTTTCATCCGCATCCTTTAAGGGCTTTAGTTTATGGCGTACACCATTCTTTGTCAATGAGTAGGTGTTGGCACGGCCATCATGCACTCGCACTTCGGTCGAACCGCCAGGGTCTCCCCAGCAACATATGGCAAGCATCCATAGGCGAGGATGTCGCACAGGACCTCATCACAATAATTTCCAATATTAAATTTAACGGAACCATTGTTCATTGACCAAAGCTTTGTGGTCCTTCCGTAACCATGCAACCCGGTATGGATGCGGGTGCTTCTTCCTTTCCAACTGTAGCTTTGTAACCATTTCTTCCGAAACCAGGTTATCCGTGCTACCATTATCAATAATAATATTGCAAACTTTGCCCGCACACTTACATCTTGTGCGGAATAAACTTCTTCTCTGATCTGTGTCCTTCTCCTCATTCAACAGGACTCTTCTTACAATCATTGCTTCCCCTCTCTTCGCTTCTTCGGAATGCTCAGACTCAGCTTCTTCCTCTGCCACAGCAGCCCTGGCTGGACCCTCAGGCCTCTTGTTCGTCCTTTCTCGGTGTTGTGGACACTCAAATGCCCGATGTCCTTCTTCACCACAGTGGAAACATGTCCCACGAAATACTCCTCTTCCAAATCCTCGTCCAGATCCACCCCGTCCTCTTGGGTAGCTGTTCTGATCTCGGGGCTGATAAACATCCTCTTCCCTTTGATCCTGGTTACTACTGGCTTCACCAGTCTTCTTCGGGTCTTTATACTTTTCTCCACTGGTTCTCCCACCAGTTCTTCCACCACGGCCCCTTCCTCTTTGCTTGCCTTCAAACCGCCTATTCAGTTTTTCTTCCACCTTTAAGGCAAATTGGTAAGCATCCTCAATGGTGCTTACCCGAACTAGGCTCAGCTCTTCCTGGATGCCGAGTCTCAACCCATTGATATAACGGGCTACTTTTTCTTTGTTTGCCTCTAAATGCCCAGTTCTAATAGAGATCTTGTAAAACTCCTCGGTGTACTCTTGGACAGTTTTGTTTGTCTGTCTCAAACTCTGCATTTTTCTTAGCAGATCCAACTCGTAATCTATCGGGATGAACTGTCTTTTCAGCTTCTCCACCATTCTATCCCATCTTGTTATTCTCTCCTTCCCTCTTCTGTTCCTCTCCAACTGTATTCCCCTCCACCAAATGCTGGCATGACCCTTCAACTTGGTCTTAGCAAATCTGACCCGATTAGGGTCTTCAACCTCCTCGTACTCGAAATACTCTTCTAAATCATTTATCCAGTCAATCACTTCTTCTGGATTTAGGTTTCCCGAGTATGTAGAAACCTCCATTTTCGGTTGCTTTCCAATATGAGAGATGGCCTTGTACAACCGGGCTTGTGCAGGATCCACAGCCTCTTCCTCTTCCTCAGATTGGTCTTCTTCTTCAACTTCGTCCTCACTTTCCTCATCCCTTCCGGGCTCGTGCCTTCTGCGTAACTCTGCTTGCAAGGCTTGAACTTGTCTCTGCAAGGCTCGGAAGTCTTCGACCGGCACCACATTTCCTACTCCACCACGGTTTCTTCGTGGAGGCATTATATATATATTTTTTTATAAAATCCTTCCACAGATCCTGGTGTAACTGCCTCTCTCCGGCGATCTGTTACACGCTCAGGAGCTCCCGCTCTGATACCACTTGATGGCGAGGTCGAGATTCAAACAAACAACTTCTCATTAATTTTCATTAAATTGCTTAATACAGTTTTCTGTTACAATTTCCGGGCATACCTCTTCCCCCTCAATCCCGAACTCACCATCCCTTCCATTACAAATTTCTGGGTTTTTATCGAGGCCCCGATCCTCTAGGCAATTAATGCCCCACCTAACAAAAATTCAAATTCGATTTTCCCCCTCCCGAGTTTTTCAAAATTTTCGCCATAAATGGGCCATCTGCCCGATCCACCAGGAAGCTTTCATTAATGGCCTTCCTTGACCTGCAACCGTCGCCTTGGTCAGATCGTCCTTCTGAACCTCCGTCTCGCCCATACTATCCATGCTCTGTAACTGCAGTGATGGCTATCTCCATCTTTAATACACGTGGTCGTCAACTCTAACATTAATTTACGTGGCAGCCCGCGCGTCTACTTCCAGCTTTGTCTTCAACTGGCCATGTTGCCTTAACACATGTGGTGGCCACATGTCACTTTGGCTTGTCTTCTTGTCCGCCCACGGGTTCACTATAGCTTGTCTTCTCACCTGTTGCGATATCGCGACCTACTGTCTCCCTTGCTTCTGCTTTGTAAAAATGTCGTGATATCGCGACATGTCGCGATATCGCGACATCGACCGCACCGTGCCTTGCTCTTTTAAATCACGTCGCGATATCGCAACGGAGACTCCTCCTTGCCAACTCTTGTCAACCGACGTCGCGATATCACGACGGAAACTCCACGCTATCTTTGCTGCTGACTAATGTCGCGATATCGCGATGGAAACTGGCCCTTGCCTTGCTGAAGCTTCGAGGTCACGATTTCGTGACCTCCTCCCAGCTTTTCCCCTTTCTTCACAAACTTCCCCGAAACCTTCCCTTCTTTTACAAAACTTCCCCCTTGGGAAAGGACTGGAACAAAACAAAATACAAAGTACTTAGAAAACTTAAATAAAATTTTGGAGGATGCAAGATTGCTCTTCTCACGCCGGATGCTCCTGCATCAGACACCCGGGGTAGATTAAAAGTGATCCTCACTTCTGTTTTGTTAGGGGAAGACCCAGGCGGTCAACCTCCGTCTTTGACAACCAAGTTGCATCTTCAACAGGTCTGCCCTTCCACTTTATCAAATACTCAGTATACTATTTGTTTCTGGTGCTTCTGCCTTCACGAGTGTCTAATACTTCCTCGACCTCATCTGTGGTTGGAGTAGATCCTTGGAATTTGCCATAATTCTGCACTTGGTACCTCTGTACCTTCTCCCTCATGATATTCCACTAAATCTGAAATATTAAAAATAGGTGAAATGTCAAGCCAATTTGGTAATTCTACTTCATATGCATTTCCTGACTCCCGTTTCTCTAGTATTCTGCATGGCCCAAATTTCTTCATCTTCAATTTGTTATAAGTCTTGGCAGGAAATCTCTCCTTCCTGAGATGCACCATGACCTCATCTCCTACTTTGAACTCCTTGAACCGTCGCTTCTGGTCTGCCCTTGTCTTATATTGAGTATTCATTTTTATAATTTGTTTCCTTACTTCTTCATGCAGACTTTTCATATGCTCCGCAAATTCTTCTGCCTCGGCACTTGCACTTTTCTCTCTTGTCCAACTTTCTCAGTTCAGACACATTTCTCGGGCTGTTCCCATATATTATCTGGAATGGAGATTTATTGGTGCTCTTATTGACTGAACTGTTATACGCAAATTCTGCCTGCGGTAAAACTAAATCCCATCCCTTGGGTTGATCTGCTATCAAGCATCTCAGCAAATTACCTAGGCTTCTATTCACCACCTCCGTCTGTCCATCAGTCTGTGGGTGGTATGCTGAACTGAATTTCAGGTCTGTCTTCAACTTCTTCCACAGAGTTCTCCAGAAATACCCAACAAACTTTGTATCTCTGTCAGAAACTATGCTTCTTGGTAGACCGTGAAGTCGTACCACTTCCTTGAAGAATAACCCCGCAATGTGAACTGCATCACTTGTCTTACGGCAGGGAATAAAATGTGCCATTTTGGAGAATCGGTCAACCACCACAAATACAGAGTCATTTCCCCTCTGTGTTCTCGGTAATCCAAGAATAAAATCCATGCTTATGTCCTCCCATGGCCTCTCGAGTACGGGTAATGGCTGGTACAGTCCTGTGTTTTGCCTTACACCTTTTGCCATCTGGCATATTCTGCAACCTTGCACAAACTTCCGCACATCTTGTTGAAGTTGTGGCCAGTAGTAATTTTCCTCCACCAGGGCAATGGTCTTATCCCGACCAAAATGCCCAGCCAGTCCTCCGTTGTGCTTTTCTTTGATTAAGTTTTCCCGCATGGAACTTCTGGGAATGCATAATTTACTTCCTTTGAACAGCATTCCATCTTGGATTAAGAAATCCAACCATTTTGTCCTGTCCACAATGTAGTGTACCGAGCAAGCCGTCCAGGCTTCTGCAAAATCCGGATCTTCAGGGTACAAACCCTTCAGTTCTTCAAATCCCACTACTTCCACTGTCAGTTTAATCAGTAAAGTCTGCCTTCTGCTCAAGGCATCTGCAACTCTGTTTGACTTCCCACTTCTGTGCTTCAGCACAAAGGTATAACTTTGGAGGAACTCCACCCATTTCATGTGCCTTTGATTCAGTTTTGTCTGACTGTTAATGTATTGTAAAGCCTGATGGTCAGTAAATAGAACAAACTCCTTTGGCAATAAATAGTGTCTCCACTTTTTTAGAGCCTGAACTATAGCATAAAATTCTTGGTCATAAACTGAATACTTTTTTCGAGCATCATTTAGCTTCTCATTGAAATAAGCAATAGGTCTGCCTCCTTGACTCAGTACCGCCCCTATTGCACTGCCACTGGCATCACGGTCCACCTGAAATACCTTGTCAAAGTCTGGGAGTGCTAAAACAGGTTGTTCTGTGACCTTTCTCTTTAATGTATCAAAGCTCCTTTCAGCCCCTAATGTCCACTTGAACTCTTTTTTATCCCCCCTCATTGTTTCTGTGAGAGGTGCACAAATGCTGCTGAAGTTCTTTATGAACTTCCTGTAAAAGCTGGCTAGACCATGGAATGATCTCACTTCTGTTGTGCTTCTTGGGGTAGGCCATTCGATGATGGCTCTCACCTTCTCGGGGTCCATTTTCAGACCTTCTGCTGAGATTACAAACCCCAGGTATACCAACTCCTTCTTGACAAAATTACACTTTTTCAGATTTATTAATAACTGCTCTTCCCGCAGCTTTTCAAAAACCCTCCTGATATGCATCAGGTGTTCCTCCAGGGTTCTACTGAATATCAATATATCATCTAAATAAACAATGACAAACTTTCCCAGAAATTCCTTCAGTACTTCATTCATCAGCCGCATGAAGGTACTTGGTGCATTGGACAGCCCAAATGGCATGACCAACCACTCATACAAGCCTTCTCTTGTCTTGAAGGTTGTCTTCCATTCATCTCCCTCTCGGATACGGATCTGATGATAGCCACTTTTCAGGTCAATCTTTGTGAAGTACTCAGCCCCACTTAAACAGTCCATTATATCATCCATCCTTGGCAATGGGAATCTGTATTTGATAGTGATTTTATTGATGGCCCGTGAATCTATACACATTCTCCATTCTCCATCCTTCTTCGGTGCCAGCATTGCAGGTACTGCGCATGGACTCAGACTCTCCCTAATCAATCCCTTCTCCAACAACTCCTGGACCTGCCTGTTTAACTCCTCAGTTTCTACAGGTGTCATTCTGTGTGCAGCTTTATTTGGCAAGCTTGATCCCGGTACCAAATCTATATGGTGGCTGATTTTCCTTACTGGGGGTAAACCCTCAGGCACATTATCAGACACAATATCTGGAAATTCCTCCAGCAGATCTAGGACTTCTGCTGGGGTATCCTGGCATTCCTTCTCCCTAACTCTAGGGATTATTGCATAACATAAATGTTCATGCTTCAACCCATCCAGGAACTTTCTCCCTTCAACTAAACAGATTCTGGAGTTGTTACATACCTTTTCATCCGCATCCTTTAAGGGCTTTAGTTTATGGCGTACACCATTCTTTGTCAATGAGTAGGTGTTGGCACGGCCATCATGCACTGCACTCCGATCGAACTGCCAGGGCCTCCCCAACAACATATGGCAAGCATCCATAGGCAGGATGTCACACAGGACATCATCACAATAATTTCCAATATTAAATTTAACGGAGCATTGTTCATTGACCAAAGCTTTGTGGTCCTTACGTAACCATGCGACCCGGTATGGATGCGGGTGCTTCTTCCTTTCCAACTGTAGCTTTGTAACCATTTCTTCTGAAACCAGGTTATCCGTGCTACCATTATCAATAATAATATTGCAAACTTTGCCCGCACACTTACATCTTGTGCGGAATAAACTTCTTCTCTGATCTGTGTCCTTCTCCTCATTCAACAGGACTCTTCTTACAATCATTGCTTCCCCTCTCTCCGCTTCTTCGGAATGCTCAGACTCAGCATCTTCCTCTGCCACAACAGCCCTGGCTGGACCCTCAGGCCTCTTGTTCGTCCTTTCTCGGTGTTGTGGACACTCAAATGCCCGATGTCCTTCTTCACCACAGTGGAAACATGTCCCACGAAATACTCCTCTTCCAAATCCTCGTCCAGATCCACCCCGTCCTCTTGGGTAGTTGTTATGATCTCGGGGCTGATAAACATCCTCTTCCCTTTGATCCTGGTTACTACTGGCTTCACCAGTCTTCTTCGGGTCTTTATACTTTTCTCCACTGGTCCTCCCACCAGTTCTTCCACCACGGCCCCTTCCTCTTTGCTTGCCTTCAAACCGCCTATTCGGTTTTTCTTCCACCTTTAAGGCAAATTGGTAAGCATCCTCAATGGTGCTTACCCGAACTAGGCTCAGCTCTTCCTGGATGTCGAGTCTCAACCCATTGATATAACGGGCTACTTTTTCTTTGTTTGCCTCTAAATGCCCAGTTCTAATAGAGATCTTGTAAAACTCCTCGGTGTACTCTTGGACAGTTTTGTTTGTCTGTCTCAAACTCTGCATTTTTCTTAGCAGATCCAACTCGTAATCTGTCGGGATGAACTGTCTTTTCAGCTTCTCCACCATTCTATCCCATCTTGTTATTCTCTCCTTCCCTCTTCTGTTCCTCTCCAACTGTATTCCCCTCCACCAAATGCTGGCATGACCCTTCAACTTGGTCTTAGCAAATCTGACCCGATTAGGGTCTTCAACCTCCTCGTACTCGAAATACTCCTCTAAATCATTTATCCAGTCAATCACTTCTTCTGGATTTAGGTTTCCCGAGTATGTAGAAACCTCCATTTTTGGTTGCTTTCCAATATGAGAGATGGCCTTGTACAACCGGGCTTGTGCAGGATCCATAGCCTCTTCCTCTTCCTCAGATTGGTCTTCTTCTTCAACTTCGTCCTCACTTTCCTCATCCCTTCCGGGCTCGTGCCTTCTGCGTAACTCTGCTTGCAGGGCTTGAACTTGTCTCTGCAAGGCTCGGAAGTCTTCGGCCGACACCACATTTCCTACTCCGCCACGGTTTCTTCGTGGAGGCATTATATATATATTTTTTTTTATAAAATCCTTCCACAGATCCTGGTGTAACTGCCTCTCTCCGGCGATCTGTTACACGCTCAGGAGCTCCCGCTCTGATACCACTTGATGGCAAGGTCGAGATTCAAACAAACAACTTCTCATTAATTTTCAATAAAATTGCTTAATACAATCTTCTGTTACAATTTCCAGGCATACCTCTCTCCCCCACAGTCCCGAACTCACCATCCCCTTCCATTACAAATTTTCTGGGTTTTTATCGAGGCCCCGATCCTCCTAGGCAATTAATGCCCCGCCTACAAAAATTTCAAATTCGATTTTCCCCCTCAGCCGAGTTTTCAAAACTTTATGTCATAAATGGGCCATCCGCCCGATCTGCCATGAAGCTCCCATTAATGGCTCCCCTTGACCTGCAACCGCCGCCTTGGTCAGATCGTCCTTCTGAACCTCCGCCCCGCCCATACTGTCCATGCTCTGTAACTGCAGTGATGGCTATCTCCATCTTTAATACACGCGGCCGTCAACTCTAACATCAATTTACGTGGCAGCCCGCACGTCTAATTCCAGCTTTGTCTTCAACTGGCCGTGTCGCCTTAACACACGTGGCGGCCACGTGTCACTTTGGCTTGTCTTCTTGTCCACCCGGGTTCACTATAGCTTGTCTTCTCACCTGTCGCGATATCGCGATATGTCGTGATATCGCGACCTACTGTCTCCCCTGCTTCTGCTTTGTAAAAATGCCGTGATATCGCGACATGTTGCGATATCGCGACATCGACCGCACTGTGCCTTGCTCTTTTAAATCACGTCACGATATCGCGACAGAGACTCCTCCTTGCCAACGCTTGTCAATCGACGTCACGATATCGCGAATATCGCGATGGAAACTCCACGCTGTCTTTGCTGTTGACTAATGTCGCTATATCGCGACATCGCGATATCACGATGAAAACTGGCCCTTGCCTTGCTGAAGCTTCGAGGTCGCGATTTCGCGACCTCCTCCCAGCTTTTCCCCTTTCTTCACAAACTTTCTCGAAAATTCCCCTTCTTTTACAAAACTTCCCCCTTGGGAAAGGACTGGAACAGAACTAAATACAAAGTACTTAGAAAGCTTAAATAAAATTTTGGAGGATGCAAGATTGCTCTTCTCACGTCGGATGCTCCTGCATCACTTTGCCACATGCTACCTGAGAAATTTCTCCTTGCTGCACTACACCAAGCATTTTTTTAATTTAAGCACGGGTATTTCACTTTTCTACAACCTTGCAAAAAAAGTTTTCAATCATTTGTTTTTTTATTCTGTTTTTTTTTTCTTGCATATTTTTTTTATTTGCAACTTGCAACTTTTTAACTTCTGCACTTTCATCCTTCAATATTGCAATTTCTACAACTACTGCAATTTTAACTCTTTTTCTGCCCTTCTACAAGTTTTAGTGTTGCAAGGTACCTCTTAAAGATTTGGTATCATATGATTCATCATGCAATAGCCTTATTGTGGAACCATATTTGGTAGATGCACTACTACTGGTGAAATTTTTTGTTCTTAACAACATTTTAGCTTGAATGCCTATTTTTATTGTTTGCACCTTTTGAACAAAATTGATAAAATTTTGATTTTGAAATGCTTGAGGGATGTACTTACTTGTGGTAGAGCCTTATAAACCTCAATATTTGATGTACCCTACTATTTTTGCTATTCTGTAGCATTTTCAGCAATTCTGGTGCAATTTCTGCTCATTTCGAAGATATCCTGCTCATTCTGAAGATATGCATGTTCATTTCGAAGATATGACTGTTCATTTTGAAGATGCATCAAAAAATGCAGAAATGACCTCTTATGCAAAAGTTAGCTACAGATTCTATTATGGGCCCATATCTAGAGTATATAAGCCTTCCATAACATCAAAAATCCCTTCTTCATCCTTTTGTTTAGATGTTATTCCTTGTCTTGTATGTTGCTGTTTTATTTTAGTAGTACTAAAATAGAACCTTCAGGTGCATTTTGCTGATTATCCTCCTTCAATTTATCAAACAATTGTGAGATAAACTTGCAGTTCTACTTCTAAAACTTGCCCTACTAATTGAGATAGAATTTATGCCATGTCTGTCCCAAAATCAGGTTTTTGTACAGTTTTGAAATTCTCATGCAACTAAGGGCAAAAGGGGGTGTTTCTTGACATTTTGATCATGTTCCATTTTCAACTTACCAATATTGTATTAATAGTTTATACCAAATACCGATAATCATACATTAAATGCTAAATGCTTACTATGACTTAAATGCAAGAAACACATACCTTGCTGTCCTAAAAATTAATCATGCACCTTACAAGCTGCTTCTGATGATTGTTAGCGGGCTATCTAAAAACATAAAAATTACACGTGTAGTGTGAGATTTGTACAATGGTGGAATAATGATGGGTAGATCAACAAGGCAATGCATGCCGAAAAATCGGTTTTCATGCAAGCCAACTCAATAGCGCCTCCAAGAAGGTTTTCACTACTGAATTATTCATTTTTTTTCTTTCATTTTTTTTCATTTTTTTTCATCTTTTTTTTTTTCATTTTTTTTCATCAGAAGAGGCTGCCATTTCTGGTTTTCAACCAACTTCTATCCCCCCATTTTTTTTTAAGTGCTTCAATGAGAGAGAACATCTCTCACTCTTATTTGGATAAGACCAATCCTTATTCTACAAAAACATGTCAATTGTTGTATGAAAACACCATCTCTTTCTGTTGAAACCTGCAACATTGATGCAACCTTCCTTTCTAGATGAGCAGTAAGAATCTTCATACATCGTAATTGCCTCCTTAGTGCTGGAAATGAAGTATTGGCTCCATTGTTCCTCTTCCTTGCTGAAATTTATGCTTATCCTCATGTATCCCCATTTTGTGGGACATGCCTTTGCTACAAAAAAAATTTCTCTCTTTTTTTTCTTTTTTTGTTTTCAATTTTTCTTGTCTTGCTTGTACCCAGGAAGGAACTTCACAAACAAGACTATTTTTCTTTTTGCTTTTCTTGTATTTTTTTTTGTCAAACTTTTTATCATCACTCTGAATCTGATATTGAAGAGAGATTCTCTTACATTATGTGTACATCCAATGGAATCTCCTTCAAGAACTCCTCCTTAGTTAATGGTGCATGGTATACATGAAGGCAATGTCCATTCACCACTAACATCCTCCATGAATTACCAATGGGAGAAAGAAGCACTGCTCCATATCTAAAAACTTCTTCAATCAAGTGTTGTCAATGCCTCCTAGTCTGCAAAATCTTGTCAATATGTACTTGAAATAATTAAATACCAATTCCCAAAATATGTTAAGTGCTTACATCAAGATAAAATCTTGATATACCCTTGTAATTCAATGTAAAGGGATTGAAATATTGTTTCAAAATAGCAAGAATTTTTTTATTTATTTATAATTCAGCCAACTAATAATGTTTAAGAATTTTCTTGGCTGCACTTCAATTTGTTTCATTCCTAAGAGGACATAATTTACCCCTTTGTAATTTCTTACTAAGGAGTTCAATGGAAGTAAATTTTCTATGTGCAATTTTTCTAGTTTTTCTCCTTTATCCAAGGCTAATTTTTGTGTGTTTGGACTAAAGGTTTTCTATGTATCTCCATTGATTTTTGTCTCTTCAAGTTCAGGTAAGTTCTTGTTTGAGCATAGTTGGATGTTGTTGCAGTCAATAACATTTCCTGCAGTTTTTTTTTTTTACCAGATTTAGCTACATAGACAGGGGATGCCTATCCGGTATTATTCATACTGATCATAGGTTGGGCTAAAAAAAAAATATTTTTGGTTTGCACAATAAAACAAGAAGTGTACAACTTTAGCAGATCAACTACTTGTCAGGTAGGATCACCTATAATGAGATCAACTATTGTTTGTGCAGGCTAAGAATTGCTAGGTTGCTGTTTAGCGCGATAAAATCCTAACAATATTTAAGTAATAATGGAAAACTCTAGGATCACCATTAAGTTGTAAACTCCTATTTTGATTTGTGCAATTTTTTTTGTGATTTTTTTTTAATAGATTCAGCTTACATAGACAAGGGTTTCCTATATTGTATTATTCATATTGGCCACAGGTTGGGCTGGAGGTAGTGGTTTTACCTGCTTTGTTTGTTTTTTTTGGGATCTCCCTTGAGAAGAATTTAGATCAGGCAATAAATTTTGCATCTCTGAGTTGTGGAAGTAAATGACATTTATCAGTGATATGTCCTTGTGAAAAAATGCTACAAGTAGCTGATATGATTGTTATGTTCAAGGGATAGTCTTGTATATTTGCCATGATGTCTTCCCAACACCTAGTACAAATTTTTTTATACTACCCTGATGGTATGGATATAAAAATGGTAGTACTAACAAATGGCTCCTCTAAGAGATCTTATGTTTCTTGATAATGGGGATGATGAATTCTTTCAATTTTTATCAAGAATTTCAAACATAAGCAATTTAACCCCTAGGTGTGAATATCACCTCCTTGTGGTTGCTTGTTTTCTAAATGGACTAAAATGCAATTTACCAAAAACTGTTACTGATACCAATCATTTATCCAGATTTTACTCTAAAGTTCACAATTTAGTATAATTAACAATTATTGGGCTACTTTTACCCTCTAACAACACCGTGTTCCCCGACAACGGTGCCAAAATGATGCGTTGTCGTTAAGCACATCATTAAATCTCAAAGATCTTATCAATCCGGGATGGTGTCCAAGGTTGTCTACGATAGAAGGCTAGGGCAGAGTACAATTCAGGCATTCAGATTTTAAACATTTATTGGATGAGACAGATTTGGTTTAGCCTTTTGGTGTCACACTAAACCTAATCTGCAGAATGGAAACTTATAAGAAATAAAAACTAATTCTAATTTCATAAAATTAAAATTAACTACAATTGCATGAATTAAAATTGTTGAATTGAAATCTAATCTACTTTTGCATAATTGAAATTGCTAAATTGAAATGTTGCTAAAATGAAATCCTAAATTACACTTGTAAAATTGAAACCTATTTTACTCTTGCATAATGGAAGTGATGCTTGGAAATAAAACACCTGTCAATGCCTTGCCACAAAAGGTCGTCAAGCTTCTGCTATAGGAATTGACAACAAAATGAAATCTGCTGAAAATTGAAAGTTGTTGAAACATAAAAATAACAGAACATGGAAAGCAAAGGAAACAAGAAATAAATGTTTAATCTAATTTTTCAGCTGACACACACATAAATATTGTACACAAACATAATAGAAAACATCAATCACATAATAAAAACAAAAAAATGAAATCTGGCAAGCAATCTATTAATTCTGCTACAGCAAAATTATAAATTAAAACCTGCCATAAAATCCCTCCTTCTAGATCTAAAAGTGGGCCCATACTTCCTGATCTAGAAGGAGGTGAAAAGCACTCCTTAACTAATTAACACTCAGAATAAAAAATGATAAAATAACTGCACTTTTATTGATGACAAAACATATTAAAAACTGTTACAAAAAATTATTGTACAGTCCTAATTGATGTTATTGAAAACTCTCCTCTATTCTAATTCCTAACTGGCTCAACCAAGGAGGGATATGTGTTATTTATATAAATATTTACAACATATCCCATGCTCAAATCAGCCTATGTGCTACTTTACAGTGATTTGCCAATAATTTTGGATCTAAAATAAATGCAAATATGGACAGTTTGTGTTGTAGTAGTAGTCATTGGCCCTTAGAAAGCATCTTCAGTGGTGGGAGTACGTGGGAGGAGTCTAGAAATATCTCACACATCTTTCTCCACTTCAGAATATGCCATTTTTATCTTGCAAACAACTTTCTATTATGTTGCAGTTTTTTCTAGGTTTATCCTAGAAGAGGATCAAAATTGATCTTTTCCATGAATGGTGGCTTTGGACGGCAAGGACGACAAAGTCAGATGGGAGATATTTTTCTTTAACCTTTTCAACCTTCTTTCTCTTTTTTCATCGTCAAAAATCAGTCAACAAGTCAAAAAGCACTTTATGTTCTCATTCCGAAGATAAGTGGCTCATTTCGAAGAGACTGTATTTCTCATTCCGAAGATGTCTGCTCATTCCGAAGATGTTTGCTCATTCCGAAGATCTTCGGAATGAAAAACTATGTGCTCTTCAAGTGATTTCATCTGCATTTCTCAGGTGGGTTAGCTCTTAGGATTAGATTACAATAGCCTTCATCTCTCTCCATGTGTGAATTCCATGCCTTGCCATTCATTGGTAGCTTGCTGGAATTTACATGGTAAATTACTGCATTTTCCAACTCTACTACATAGTTGTAAAATGCTGGTATTTCTTGCAAATTCAAACAAATTAGAACATGAAAAAATTATTCAAATATCAACATGAAGGAGTACATTATAGTTGCTACTGAATTTATACACTTCATTCACCAAGTAACCATGCTGAAATAGTGCAATAGTGCTGCACAATTATCCCTGCTCTATTATACCCTGTTGTTGCCTATTTAGACCATGTGGGAATGCTTCTAAATAGGTCAGATGTCTTCTATAGTCCTTCTGAACTCATTCCATCCATATCCTCATGCTTTGCTTGACAACTTCAAGGTGTTCCTATAAAGTGACAACTTGCTGATTTTTATATGGTTGTTTTTTTTTTTTTTTCATATTTTCAGATTTATGACAGTCCTAATAATTTGGCTTCAATGTGGACTTCAAACAAGTTGAAGGGCAGGAAAACATTCATAAACCATTGTGAATTTAATAGATATCATCATATCACATTTGGCTATTTGAAATGCATATTTTTATTTGCTACTTAATCAAGCAAAAGCAGTCACAAAATACTGAAAATAGTCAAAAGCAAAGATATAATGATTCTAACATAAAATCATGCAAACACTTAACAAATATATATTCTAATCAACTATTTAGAAATTAACTTAATAATATGACAGTTTTTTATATGTCAAACATAGTGTAAAAATGAGGCATTTTCAGGCCTCATCAATATTCTCTCAATAGTTGCACATATGACTTATTTAAAACGTTTGGTTTCAAAGATGAAGACCTAAGAAAGTTGTATTTGATCATTAAAGCCTTCAACAATGAATCCTAGCAAGCTTGTGGTATGATATCTATCCCACTTCAGGTTGGCCCTCAAATTCTTGACACATGTGTTTATGTGGTACCTTGTACTGCATCATACAATATTCTTTTGGGACGTCTATGGATTCATGCTATGAGGGAAATCCCATCCATGTTGCACCAGTGTATAAAATTTGAATTCAAAAATCAACTAGTCACCATTCATGGTGATCCAAGACCATTTGAATATAGTGCAATGGTTGAGCCATTTGATTCTCCATTCTATCCTTCCTTGTCATCATTGGCACCTTCTTTCCATTGTCCCTCTTCGTCTACACCTGAACAACTTTCTACTTCCAACCATCATTCACATTCTTCTAACACACTTCATTCTTCTCATACAACTGACTCATCGCCTTCCACCTCTTATTCTATCATGGACCAATCACTTGCCAAATTGGCCATCACTTCACCACCACCTAACCATGAGAATTTTATCGTTCAATATTCTCTTATTCTTTCTAAACTACCACCATCTCCATGTACTATGGGACTACCTTATAAGAAAGGAGATGTACATTTTGGTAGTTGTACTTTCATTTTTGATGGATACACCACAAATAAAATCACCATCGACAAAAATCCAATTATTGAAGAAGAAACTTTCACCCATTGCTACTTCTATGATCAATATCCAATCCCTAAGAAAATCTTGTGTAGCATGGGCTATTTAGGTAAAGTTCTGGGTCATTTAAAAAATGGCATACGAGAGCCAATTGAAAATGATACTTGGCCTGCACGATGTGGCATCGACTACATCCCTACAAAAAACCAACCTTTACCTTTTGATGATGATGACCACCTGATTACTTATGCCGAATATTTAGAAAGTCATCAAAACTTAGAGTGGACCGAGGAAAATGAGGGACCCCCTTCTCCCTCTAATAATTATTGCAATATGCTTTCATTGCTACATCCAAAATTGATTGCAGTTCTAGATGAATGTGTTGAAGGGGATGTCTTTGTGACATCACACACGATGATATTGTACATAATGGTTTCTTTTTTGATGGGTCTATCCCATGTGTGGCACATGTTCAAGCATCTACCTCACAAGATGAATGTGTAGATTTATCTCTAGAAGAACTCTAGCAAATGGGTGTCTCACCCGCTCCTTCAAATTTTGAAAGAGATTCCCACATCTTAATCAAAGATACTTTAAAGCTCAATGTTGGCACTGATGCCAATCCACGTAACCTTAAGATAGGATCTACCTTGGATGAAGAAAAGCAAGCTAAGTTCACAAATTTCTTGAAGGAGTATCCAGATGTCTTCACTTGGACCTACGCAGACATGCCTGGTCTTGACTCATCTGTCGTCACACATCACTTAGTGGTTCAACCTAATGCGAAACCTGTCAAACAAAAGCTCAGGAAGATGCATCCCAAAGTTGCCCTTCTAGTTAAGAAAGAGCTCAAAAATATCTTATATGTGGATTCCATCCAAGCTATTGATTACTCTAATTAGATTTCCAACATTGTTCCCATAGCCAAAAAGGAAGGAAAAATCAAAATATGCACAGACTTTAGGGACATCAACATTGCTTATCCTAAATATGACTTCCCCCTCCCCAACATGGATCAAATAGTTGATTTTATAGCCAGGAGTGGGATGTTGTCCCTTATGGATGGCTTCTCGGGTTATAATCAAATCTGCATCATGCTAGAGGATCAAGCTAAGATTGCATTTATTACACCATGGGGTACTTTTTGTTGGAAAGTGATGCCTTTTGGCTTAAAGAATGCAGGTGCCACATATCAACACGCTATGACCTATATATTCCATGATATGATGCATGACATCCTTCAAGACTATGTGGATGACATCATAGGATGTTCCATCGAGACTTAGGATCATATCTCAGATTTAAGATAAATATTTGATAGACTTCATGAATATAAAGTTCATTTGAATCCTAAAAAACGTGTCATCAGAGTCACATCTAGGAAATTATTGGGGTTTATTGTATCTATATGGGTTATTTATATATACCCCACTAAAATATATACCATTGTAGATATTCCACCACCTTCTAACATCACTGAGCTTCATAGTTTACAAGGCAAACTCCAAGCTATCCATCGATTCATCACTCAACTAGTCGATAAATGTCAACCCTTTCTTAAACTCCTTAAGAAAGGTACACCCTTCTATTGGGATGATGAGTGCCAAAAGGCCTTCGAAGCTCTCAAGCACTATCTTCTTACACCACCGGTACTCATTCCACCCATGCCAGATCAACCCTTCATCCTTTATATATCAGCTATGGCTCATACCTTGGGGGTGTTGCTTGCTCAACATGATGATGACAAGAGAGAGCAAGCCATCTACTACATTAGTAGAACCTTAGTGAGTTATGAAACTCACTACACCCCCTTGAAAATATTTGTCTCGCCATTGTGTTCTCTACACAAAAGCTACATCATTACATGCTTAATCAGAAGACTTTCATCATTGCTCAATTTGATCCACTTCATTACTTGATGAGCAGACCTTACCTATCAGGACGAGCCACAAAATGGGTCCTTACCCTTAGTGAGTTTGATTTGACATTCATCGACCAAAAATCCATCAAAGGACAAGTTATAGTTGATCAACTCATTGTTGCTCCTCTCCAGTTCGCTCACCCTCTTGTAGTGGAATTTTTGGATGAATGTCTTAACCTAGAGGTCGACCACTCTAACTCATGGTCTTTATTCTTTGATGGAGCTCATTGTATGAGTGGTGTTAGTGCAAGCATTATATTGGTGTCTCCACAAAATCAATTGATTCCTTTATCATTCAAACTTCAATTTGCTTGCACCAACAACATGATAGAATATGAAGCTTTGATTCTAGGTCTATGTGCAACCTTAGCATTGTAAATTAAGGTCTTATCTATCTTTAGGGATTCTCAACTCATGGTTAATAAAATCAACAATATTTATCAAACTCGTGATGAGAAGCTTCACCTCTACAAGGAGTTTATCCTCAAACTTTTATCTTTGTTTGAAAAAGTCACTATTGGGTCCATTCCATGTTCTAGCAATCATTCTATGGATGCTATGGTAGTAGTTGCCTCATTAATTCCCTTGGAGTTAGAAGATGATCATGCTACCATAATCATTCAACAACTCTGGGAACCCACTTCATCAGAATCTAGTCTTACACCTTTAGATGTCTTCACAATCAAAGATACATCATCCAAGTTGTGGTACACAAATATTCAAAACTTCCTCCAAAGTGGCTCAACTCCCGATGGCTTGGACCATAATCAACATAGGCTTTTACGTAAAAGAGCCACTCATTTCATTATTTTGGGTAATACCTTATATCAATGCTCTTTTGAAGGAATTCTTCTAAGGTGCCTTAATGCTGAAGAGTCCAAGCTCACCCTTAGAGAAGTACATGAAGGATCGTGTGGAGGTCATTTTAGTGGCAATGCTATTGCCAAGAAGCTCCTTCGAATGGGCTACTATTGGCCTTCCATGGAGAAGGATGCAAATGATTTTGTCCATCAATGTGATAAATGCCAATGTCATGCTAACCTTATCCATGCTCCTTCCCAAGAACTTCGAGCCCTCTCCTCTCCTTGGCCCTTCTCTATGTGGGGCCTTGACATTATAGGGAAGGTCAACCCTATCTCTTTTAATGGCCACAAGTTCATTATAACAACAACCAAATACTTCACCAAGTGGGTTGAAGCCATGCCATTAGCATCCTGCACAGGGGTCCAAGTCTCCAAGTTCATATTTAACCAAATCATATGTAGATTTGTGATTCCTTCAACTATCATTTTGAATAATGGAACTTGTTTTAATAACAAGGACATATGCAAACTTTGTGCAAAGTATAAGATCCAACATAAATGGTCTACCTCATACTATCCGCAAAGTAATGGACAAGCATAAGCACCCAACAAAACTTTAATTTTTTTGTTAAAGAGATTGGTTAACAAGTCTGGTCAAGACTGGCATATTCAATTATACCCCACCTTATGGGCTTACAAGATCAATGTTCAAACACCTACGTGTGCTTCTCCTTTTTTCTTGGTCTATGGTGTAAAAGCAATATTCCTTTTTGAGCTCAAAGTACCTTCTTTGAGAATTTTGCTACAATATGCTGAGGTAGGAGATGAGTATTGTGGATGTTTGAGTCAGTTGGAATAATTAGATGAAAAGTGCATCAATGCCTTAGAGCACCTTCACGCTTATCAAAAAAAAACTCAAGAGATCTTATTCAAAAAAGGTTCATAACCATTCTTTTGAGGTTGGTGATCTCGTTCTTAAAGAAAATCAAAGAAACACTAATGCTCGAACGGATTTAAAAGGAAAATTCAAACCCAATTGGTTAGGACCTTTTGTTATAACCAAGAAGTTTGGATCAGGCGCATATCATTTGGCCACATTGGAAGGAAAATATCTTAAAGAGCCAATGAATATAATGCACCTCAAAAGGTACTATGCATAAATCATTGTACATATTGTACATAGAACATCTAACACAATTCATCTTGTACATAACCCATATTACATAATCATTACTTCTATATTGCATTGCATAGTCATAATCATACATTTCATAGCTTGCATATTGCATTTGATTAGCTCAATTATGTACGACATATGGTCATACTTATCCACTATAATCTTAAACAAAGGCTATCATGTTCATAGGTAATCTTGTTCTCCTTGATTGATTAAGAGTCCATCTTGAACCAACCACATGATTCATATTTTAATAAAATCTTGATGCTTGACATTGATCAAAAATCTCTCTTGAACCAAGACACAATTCTCACTAAGAAAAGTTTTGAGTTTTGGGAACCGACTCTACTATTTTTGAACCAAACACATGTCACATTTATTAATAAAATCTTGTGTCTAGGAGGGATGACACCATGATTGGATTGAACCTTCAAGCGAATAGTTTTCTTGCTTGTCCCATTATGCACATAGTCCAACAATGGTAATAAAATATTCTTTACAAAAATAAAAAATAAGAAAAAAAAGAGTGAGTAGTAAGGATAGGGTAAACTTCTCATCAGGACTCGATTCGAGTGGTTGAGAATATGATTCCCCAAAGCTCTAACTCTTTTACAAATACATAATAATAATGGAGCTCAAGTAGTAAGGATAGGGTTTAATTCTCATTAGGACTCAATTCGAGTGGTTGAGAATCTGATTCCCCAAAGCTTGGAGATCCTATTATTGGACTATGGAGCTAATCTCCACTAGGGCTATAGACGCATAAATGGTAGTGGAGTATGCTCATGTGTGGTGACACATCTCTCTTGAAGAGACCTTTGAATGCACATAAGGACAAGCTATATTTTTGGTTCTCCCCATGATTGGTTCAATCTCACCTTGTTCAAGATTGGTAAATGAATTCATCATCTGCACACACAATGGTTCCTGATTGGCTTATGTCATTACCTTACTCAAAATTGGTAAATGAACTTCAAAGGCACACACATTGGTTCTTGATAGATTTGCATCATAATCAAGCTCAAGATGGGAAATGAACTCACGAATCACACACAAGTTCTTGATAGACTTGATCTCATTACAAGGACAACCAAGATTCTTGATGAGCCTTGATTGGCTAATGTTATAATATCTTCATTGGACATGTATGCCCATTGTCATAGATAATTGATGCCAAATCAATAATTAGCATTGCACTTCACATTCATTCACCTTTGCATAACCCATTTTCATCATTGCTTAAATCATATAGGAAAAATTACATCTTTCATGACCAACCATTTGCGCCACTTTCATATCCTTGGATTTTTGAAAGCATAAGAACTAGTTTCTTAACATATAGAAAGGGTATGGACCATTTTCATTCATCTTCTTTGAACCATCATTTGGACCATCAAGTTTGATTATTTTTTCCTATTGGGCTTCACACCTTTGACTCTAGCATGGCAACATACCTCATACAGGATTCGTTTCATGACCACACATGAGGAGCAACCTCCATTTTGATCATACACAAGCACATATCCTAACTGGATATTGCCTGAAAACTATTATTGTAAGGTCGTGCCCAACACATTTTGATCACCTTTTTCACATATTATCTTCCCTCTTTTTTTATCATCACTTGTCTTCACATTTTATCTTCTCAAAACACATTTTGACTAGCATGATAGGTGTGCATTAAAACCAACATGATTATATGCATTATCATACATTATCATTTAGATCATTCACAACATGCATCACATAAAGCATTAAAACAATAAAACATCCACATATAATACATCAACATAATACAAGCAAAAATACAAAAAATATTGTATGGTATTGTTGAGTGGTAATTTTGCCCAATCGCAAAACCACACTCACACTTAGGATTATTATCACAAAACCCTCTCTTGCAAAGAAGTTAAAAACGAAAAAAAAACTTCTCCAAGGTTCCGCTATAAAAGCATTGCACATATGTATTTAAAATTTTGTGAAGATGTGTCAAATAAATGTTAGGAATACCTTAGTGATTTGTAAGTAACTATTAACAAGGGGCCTGTGTTGGTTTATTTTATTAAGCTATGCTATTGATTGTTCATGAAACTTAAAATAAAAGGAAAATGTGATTGGCCCTTATATGACCACTATGTAAATGCCTTAGTTCATTTTATATTGAAGTGTTTTAGGTAGATTTTATCTTCTTTTGGTTAAGCATATTTTAAACAAGTTTTATCTTGCATTAAACCCTACTTTAAGCATGAAATAGAAGATTAAAATCTATCTCTAAATATGAATATTAAATGATGATTGGATTCATTTTAACTTTCTTTGAGCATGAAAATAAAATGATGAAATGACTAGCTTTAAAATATAAAAGCCTTTGATATGATAAATAAATTACCCCTCTTTGATGAAATTAATTTTCATAAAGAGACGTCAATTTATTGCTCTAAAACAATGGCCTTTGAAATGCCATATAAATCACTCCCCTTTAATGAAATTATGATTTTCATAAAGGAAAGTTAATTTATTTCTTACAAAGTAAACATGCAAGTCTTGAGATCTGATTTACCTTCAAAATTCAAAATTATGTAAAATCTGAAATTTTAAAATGCTTGTAAAATAACTTTGAACAATTTTTATAATTTCAAAATGGCTTCAAAATGAAATCGAACTTGTTCTAAATAAAGCGTTAAAGCTTGTTCTTCACACTCGTGCATTTATTTTTGGATTTTTAATTTTTTTCGATTTTTATTTTAATCGCCGAAGTTAAAAAAAAAAACTACAAAAAGATAAGAGTTAGGAAAATAGAAATAAAATTTGAAAATGGACCAGAATGCTAAAAATATAAACATGCAAAGATTTGTCAATCTAATGCTACCTATTTTGCAAAACCGGAGATTGTGAGAGTTTTTGGATGTAACCTAGTCTATCCGAAGCTGCATTTGCACATTTCAAAATAAACTAGGTGCAAGCTTCTAAGGAACAAAAATAAATTCCCTATTTCTAGGTATTCAACAATGCAACCATGAAATGCATTAAACATTGCCTATAAACCTAAAAAAAAAAAAAAAAAAATAAGCATTAAATCCAGACATCCAGAAATGATTCTCCTCAAGTCTTGTTTATAAGGTGCAAGTTTTTGCTCTATTTTACATTAAAATAGAAAAAGGTGTAATTTTGTTACAATATCTCCAACATCTTCCACAAAGAGTCCAGCCCTTGGCATTGGATAAACTTCTAGCCTTTTGAAAATGGGCTTCCATGAGTATTTAAAGTTTTTAGGAGCCTTTTGTTTCAACTTCCTTCACAAAAATGGAAGCATCATGTGAAACAAAACATCCAGACCTATTAACACTTTTAAGCTCTTGCAAAACTCCTAAGAACAAATATAACAATAATAGAAATACCCAAAATCTTAGGCTCAATGACATTCCTTATAACTCCCCCTCTTTTCTCTTTAACCTACCTATACCCATATATTAATCCCAAAAGAAATAACACCTAGGGTATATTAAAAATCATTTAGACCCATATAACATAGCACCGCGACCTTCAAAAATTTTAATTTTTACTAGACCTTCATCGACCTTGGTGCCCGAGCATATCGACCAAAAATCATTTGCCTTGCGCACCCCCTTGTCATGATTCAAACCGCGATGGAGAGGAAACCAACATAACGCCTCTACCATGGCGGTGACCGTCTGGGTCATGATTAAACTATGGTTCACCTTCTCCTTATCCGTTCATGATTGCAACCCAACCATATGGCACCTTTCCCTTTCGAATTTGAGAGGCTTCAGACGCGATGATAGACTTCGCTGCTCCTTGGCTCAAGTTGCCTCCTCACGAAGCACCTCCACTGTGTGGTATGGTTATTTTTTGGACGTCTTTAATGTTGTGAGGTTGGGCTACCTTGGTCTCGGTTGACATGGATAATAACATGTCTAAACCCTAACGTCTCTTGCTAGATTGCAAATACCCTTCATTATCTTCTGCCAGCGGGAGCCATTGGCTCATTGTCTACCATCCTTTGACTGGGAGCACTCTGACCGTGTAAGGTATTCCAGTCTAACCACATTTCGGGCGTAACAGGTGAATCTCCACCTAAATGATCCCTGCCACCTAACACCTATCACTGCCATGGCTAGCAGCGTGTGACCCGATCTCGACCGTTGATGTTACCCGTGTATGGCGTTTGCATTTTTATTGACTGGGATTTATCCCACCTTGGCTATGTGGGAGACATTGAAAGGTTTAAATGCAATCTACCACCAGTATTACGTTAGCTACCTTTGGGCAGCCTAATGTCCTCACGCTGTGTTGAATGTCGCCTCACACCATTGACTTCTCCCGCGTCGCCACGTGTCCTCGCGTTGTGTGCTCTCACCTTTCTTTGTTGGTTGCTTTCACATCGCCACGTTTCCTCGCGTTGTGTGCTCTCGCATTTCCTTGTTCACTTGGGTTACTCCCGTGGGTCTTCCACCTACGAAACATAAACCACAAATTTTAAATCAAGAGGGTATATGGAAACCATTTATTAATGAAAATTAATCCTAATTTAAAACTAAAAACTTTAATGAAAATTAATCATAATTTAAAACTAAAAACTTTAAAACTAAACTTATCATAACATCTAACAACAAAAAGGTGACAATAAAATCAACAAATTGACAATAAAAATTGTCAACAATAAAATCAACAAATTGACAATAAAAAATTGTCAACAATAAATGGACAATAAAAATCAACACATTAACAATAACAACAATAAAATAAACTAACAAATGAACAATAAAGACAATAAAACCAACAACATATAAAAGAATCAA
Source organism: Wollemia nobilis (assembly GCA_028583015.1). Classification (NCBI taxonomy): domain Eukaryota; kingdom Viridiplantae; phylum Streptophyta; class Pinopsida; order Araucariales; family Araucariaceae; genus Wollemia; species Wollemia nobilis. The sequence goes on from JAQPPZ010014634.1 coordinate 7,655,977, forward strand.
TAACACCAAAAAAAGGCAACACTCATTTTTCTTAGCCAAAATGATCCCTTTATTTTGATATCCAAGAAGAAGCATCATGGGTCAATTGTGAGGAACAAAATGCATCATGATATCCCATTAGTCCAATCTACTAAAAATTTCAAGTGGGTCCTCAAGCTTTGGGGCTAGTTGTGCGACAGTAACAACAGGTATATATCTCGAGAGTAAATACATGTGTAGTGTCAGACTGGTATGCTACAATCAAAATCTTGACATACTCAGTCATCGAGGAAGTATGCCACAAAAATCAAAAGTCAACATATCATCCTCTATATCCCTGGCCCTCTCTCATATCTGGTGGTGGCCCCGTTGGGGGTATGTTCATAGAAAGAGTCACTCTCCGTAACCTCGATCGTGAACGATTCTGACTCCTCAATGAATATGGTATAGGAACTCTCTACTCTGCAAGAACTATCTGGAGATAGAGAGTCTGAAATAATGTCTCTCGTCATGAAGCCATCACCACCTTTGCCTACACTAACCAAAGCTCCTCCTATAGGAAGCGATAATTACCACTGTTCGTAGAAGCAAATGGCCTCGCCTACTACTGCACTTGAGCTTGTAGTTGTGACAACTAGGTCTCCAATGATTGGATGTACTCTGTCTGTATTGCTATCTGAACACTTTGATCTATAATCCGCTCTACCTGAGTCACTATCTGCATACTCACAACTATTATTTGTATGCTTTCAGAGGCCACCTCTACCTCTAACTCCACTTACTAACTCTCCCTTCCATCTCCCTCTCCACTGGTATCAATTATCCCCACATCACCAACCACCTTTGCCTCATCACGTGGTTGTAGAGGTTCATCCCCCTCTTGGGGTCTAGGTGCATCCCTATGTCTAGGTATAGGCATCACCCTTTGTTTGAGCCTAGGTGCCTCTCTCTACCTAGTTTTGTCTTCTCCCCTTCGTTGAGCAACCTCCTGAACCGCTAGCTGCATCCTACGGTCTATTACTAGGCAGATCAAAAGTAATCCTCTAAGGTCTAAAATATTGATACCACCTTCGGTATCTGACCTCCACCCCCACGTCATCCATCCCAGGGCTCACCAAGAGAGGATCATCCTCATCAGGCTCCAAAAATCTGGTAATTTTAGGATCACCACCTACACCTAGTGGATCCCTCATCACACGTTGAAACCAGAAATTACCCAACTCTAGTATTCCCTGCACCGATTAAAATTGTAATTGTACCTGATAAAAATAGTACAACTTCACCTCTCCCTTCTTCGACCTAAGCCATCGAATCCACTACACATTAGCCAACTCTATTCCATCCTCATCCCAATCTAAGTGCATCCACCAAGGCCTCTATGTGATACGACGAGGATGCAAGTCATCTATCACTCACCTAGTTGTCTCCTATTGACCGTCTCTATGCATAACCCTCAAGGGATCCCATCGGTACACAGTTGGTTGCCCCTCATCTATCTATTATTGAGGTAACCCCTCAGGCCTCTGCACTATCACATGCTCCCAACACCATATCAGGAGCAAGGTAGTAAGGACAATACAACGAGCTCATTTGTATGCAATATTATACAATGTCCAATACAAACGACATAGTGTAAAGGGAGCCATGCAAAACACATCCCTATATCCCTCATCTTGACCACAACTCCAAGGTCCATGGTAAATATCATCTGCTCATATGATAGACCAATAATTCGACAACTACTTCGTTCAACACAATTGCTAATGTAGAAATTCCAGGTCTCCCTACCATCCCATCCACGCTAATACCGCTCTGATGAACCGGATAGTTCAGATCCCCGATCAGTTGCTCCATAGCCGTCACCTATACCAAAGTGGTACACTACCTATCCTTTGATTGATATCTATAAAATCCTTCACACGTCCTCTAGAGTTACTGCCATCTCCCCTATGGGAAATTGGAATGTCAATGATTTCGAATACCACCTCTCCGCTAATGCAGTCAAAAGAGAGTAGTCCACATCCACCCTAGGCATCTCCGCTACATGGAGAAGCCCCACCTGCTCAATCACCCTCCTCTCTATCGCGTCGAGTCCCCTCACTCTATCCTCAAAATCATTGCACCGCCACTCCCGACTCTCGAGAGTACCATATTGCAACCAAAACATCAACATGCAACATCATCAATTCATCATCATTATCAAATCATAAAATATCAAGCAAAATAAGTGAATTCACTAGGGTTTTGGCGATTTCGCTAGGTTTCTACCAATTCGCTAGCGTTTTCATGATTTCACTAGTGACTTCGTGATTTTGCTAGGGTTTCACAAAATCCTAGGGTTTGTTCAAATTTGTAAGATTTCATGAATTCGCGGGCCATGAATTCGTCATGTGGCCATGAATTCTTAACGATGGCCACACGATGAAAAATGACCCTAAAAATATAGAAAAGTTCACAAAAAAATGGAAGAAAAAGCAAAATCTACAATTAGAAGTCGATTTGCAACTTACCCAAATCCACTCGATCACTCCGTCGTTGCCACCACGCACGATTTCCACTCTATGGGTACGAAGTGCCATTTTGTCCAAATATCCAAACTAGACAAATGAATGGTAAAAATGAATTAACTTTTACCCCCACCCTCCATTTTAACCCACCCACCCATTTTTCTTTTCTCACTTTTTTCTTTTCCATCAATCATTTCGAGTTCCATTAGGAATATGGTATTCCTCATGAAACTCAAGGGGGCACCTTGATCGAAAAAAATCTAATCATCTTAAAAAATTGATTTGTTTTCCAAAAACAAATTTAACAACTTCACAAGAACCATCCATCCTAAACCATCTACCCCTTTTTCACCCACATCAGTCATTGTCATTTTTGCTCAAGTGTCTACGTTTTTTCTTTGACGCATTTGTTGATCATAAATGCATCAAAGAGGGGATAAAATGTAGACAAGGATATTTGACCCTAGATCATAATCCTTCCCCTTCCCTAGAACATGTAACCCGTGTACTCATCAAGGGCCACATTTTTTTTCTTGCACTCGCTAATATTCATTCCACTTTTACCTCTTTTCTCGTGAATTCGTGACCCCTAAATTTAGCCCGTGAATATGTTAAAATAGGCAGCCGCCTATTTACCCTAATAATCGTTTCGATTCTGTTCTAAATTTTGCTAATGACACATCTCCCACAAATTTGTGGACCCTAATTTTAGGCCGCAAATTCGATTAGATTATGATTTTTTCAAATTGCTTAACCTCCTCGAACCATCGGCCCAAATCTTGTGATTCTTGTTTAACCTGCATCTATTGAAGTTACGAAATGGGGCAATCTATTTTCTAAAAAAGAGGAAAAAAAAAGGAGGCAAATGAACAATTGTGTTGAGAATTTTGGCAAAGGAGCAATTGAAAGAGATTAGAATCAATGAGTGAAGGATTGAACTAATGAATGAGTGGATGCAGGTACTAAGGAAGGAATGAGCAATTGAAGGACAAAGGAGTGAAGGCTTGATTCAGATGATTTAATTTGCAACGTACTCCCTCAAATCAAGTTATTAGGTATCTATATTTGTGCTGCTATTTTATTTTTGCTTCATAATTTCATACTTTTACATTTCTAGTAAATTCGTACTCAGATCCGTGAATTCGCTCACAGGTGGCGAATTCGCATGCAAGCCGTGAAATCACCTTACAGGTTGCAAATTCATAGATTTTAGATCTTTGGGGTAAATCTCTGTCTCTAAAAGCATTGTCACACTTTGTATACAACATTTAGATCATTCTATTTCGGATAAGCATTTTGCATTGTTTACATCATTTCATTTTAGATCTTGCAATTTTCCTAAAGGTCAATAATTTTATTGTTTATGCACGGTTTTGCTAAAAGGACCAAGGGGACTTGACTGTTGTGTTTCTAAGATCAATCATACAGTGGCCTAAGCAGGTCCCCAAATACTGATCAAAATTTTTAGTGTTTTGTGCAACTATTTGCAGGTTTTAAGCGAATCCGTACTCAGATCCGCAAATTCTCTTACAGGTCACGAATTTGTTGTATATACCGTGAATTCGCTCTTAATAGACATGTAGACTAGGTAGGTGTTATGTCCTGTTTGTTTTAGTTTTATATTTTTGCTTTTAGTATCATATTTGTTCTGTTTTTATATTTCTAAAAAAAGATTCAAAATATATATGAAATAAGAATGATATGAATGTAGCTTAAACATTGTTTGTCTGTCTTCAAGGAAAATTTGAAAAGTGCATACAGTTTAGGTCCTAGCTGCATTTTGGACAAAACTTAGGTGTTTGTAAATGGAAAAGAACACATCTAAACAACACCCTTTGACTAGACTTAAAAGTAGTCTTTAAATACTTCTTGGTGAACCCAAATACTCTCAACCATCATCAAAGGAGGTATGTCACCAGGTACCCCTTGCATCGAGGTGTAGGTTTCAAGCGTCTCATCTCCCTTCTAAATACGGATCCATTTACCTAGAGGGAAAGGAGTGCAAATATTATCGCCTACAGGGATGTTCTATGCATTGAAAGAGGCACTTTAATAGTTTATTTCTAGATTAGCGTATTTAAAAAAAAAAGAATGGTCTCAAATAAACATCAAAAGAAAATATCAAGATAGTGATTAGCTACCATTGAAAACGATCTTCTAATGTCTATGATCTTGTACTTCGTTACATTGACTTAAACTAATATAATTAAATATCAGTATTAAAAAGGCTTAGTTTTTGCCCTTCCCAAACAACTATGTTACCATTTTACATGGAATCCATTCCAAGGATAGCATTTTGTGCCTTCTAACATAGAAATATTTTTCTATGAGTTTAAAAAGTAACATACTCATTATTCGATTATTAATTTTGAAAGTAACTTTTAAATAATTGAAGCAACACTATTTTTGGGGTACAAAGCAGTTGGTAATTACCTATAATTGTTTACCTCCAATTAAGTGTTCATTCTGGTTGTTGTCATTATGACCTCTACCCACTCTTGATAAATATGAGTACTTGCTTTTAAATGGTATGAAGTGGACCACTGAACCCCAAGGGAACGGAATCAAGGTTATCGGCTGGCAAGCACTTATTCACAACCAATCAACCTATCCCCATGGACAAATGAAACATTTCTTTTATTTAACTCATTTGCTGCAATTTTATACTTTCATAAACTATTTGAGCCCAAAATGTGCTACATATAAATATATTATGAAATGTTTACTTTAGTAAAATAATAATTCCATTGAATATCATCCTATTCAACTATTCAATGTGAGAAGATTTTCATTTAATCCCTTCTTCAAGATGTCAATATAAGGGAGGATTTTATTGCCATTAACAAATAGAAGGACTTCTATTGAAGAGCTATTTAATAAGCTTTATTTGATAAAGAGATGAAGCATAGTAAAGAGATTGACACAACCAAAGGATATTGTCTGATTCATCCACTTAAAGTACATTAGAAAGAAGATTTATACCAGATCTTATGCTGACCATATCAACAATGGTATGTTAACAAATTCATATTTGATTAAATTCAGCTTGAATTGTGTTATTTTAGTAACTAATATTCTTCTATATTAATATGTTGTATTATCGTGTTTGGGTCAAGATTTTTATATTATATATTCTTAAAGGTTTTTTAATTGAATTTAATGTAGATATAAAACAATTACTTAATCAACTAACCTTATAAAATATTAATATAACTACCACATTCTAATTTCAAGAGTTTCATATGACTATTTATGAAACATTGTTGAAATTTAATTTTCATTTTGATATATAGAAAGAAAAGAATGCTAAAAAAATATGTATAACGCACTTAAGAATAAAATTATTAACAGTTCTAACTTTTATGTATAATAGTATTTTTTATATAATATTTATGTGAAAGATAATGCAAGGAGAAGGAATCTATAAAAGAATTCATGCAATATAAAAATATATAAAAAATAAAAATGTAAAAAGAAAAGAATTAAGAAATAAATACATGTAAACAGTCAATTCTCCGATACTTCTTTTTTTTTAGGGTCTTATTCATACCTTTAATGTTCCAAGATATTATATTCATCATCACTTTTTATTTGGGGGTTTAGTCTCACTTCTTGTTAACACTTGCAATATTTGCTTTTGTTTTATTAATATTCCTCTAGTTTGTTTTCTCTTTGTTTTTGCTTCCTAAGTCTTATTCTATTTTTTCATTTAATTTTTTCACAATACTCATCTATAGGTTTGTCTTGCTTTGAAGGATTCAAAGTGCAAGGAATAACCTCAAAAGCACTTTCTTCTTTATGTTGCCCTAGAACCCTAAAGTGCAAGGACTCTCCTCCATAGCAATTACCTTCTTATGCTGCCCTAAAAACCCTAAATTGCTATGGATTTCCTCCATCATCATTTCTTTATTATGTTGCACTTGAAACCCTAAAGTGCAAGGGATAATCTCTACATTACTTTAATTTCTATTTTTAGGAAAGGATTATATACTTCTACTTGACGAAAATGAAGATAATTTACCTAGAATAAGTTTGACCTCTTCTGTCATCTTTAATTTAAAATTTTCCTCCACGTCTTCCTTTGGACCATTAATTCTTTTTGAATTTGAACTTACATATTGTACTTTCTCATCCCTTGTATCCTTTTGTTTCTTCTAACAATTGATCTGAGGGAAATGTGGTGGCATTTTCCATATGATGTTGTAGATGGGTTTTCTTGACCTCTTTGTTTGGAGTAGAATATCCTTGATCTAATCAAGCTTCTATTATAATATGAGTTCCTTGCTTCATCTTGAAGTTTGTCTCATGACCAATTGTTTTCCTTTCTTCATCGTTTTCACATCATAGCCTTGAAGCACAGAAGCGCCAACAAGATTAGAGAAATTCAAAAATTTGATGGATCCAGTGCTACTCACATTAAGGATATAAGAGTTGAGGTTGTGGATTTTTTCAAAAATCTCATTGAGGTGGAAGAGGTTTGTAATGAGAAAGCCCAAAATAAGTTGCTTGGTAGTATTCCCAACCTTGTCACGATTGATATGAACCAAGCCCTTGTCTCTCCCTTCAACGATGAGGAAGTTAGAGTTGCTATATTTGCAATGGAAGGAATAAAGGCTTCAGGTCCTGATGGTTTCCCTCCCTCTTTTTCCAGAAGTATTGGCATATTGTGGGGAAGGATATTGTTGATGCTCTTTGGAAGGTCCAAACCACCAATAATATCCCGTTTAGAGTGAATTCTACTTTTTTAACTCTGATCTCCAAGACTATTGGTGCAAAGGACTTTGGTGCCTTTAGACCCTTCAACTTATGTAACACTATTTATAAAATTTTGACAAAGACCCTTTTTAATAGATTAAAACCTTTTCTTCCAGCCTTGATTGATTCAGCCTAAGTGGATTCATGCCAGGGAGATAAAGGATAGTATCATAACTATCCATGAAATCCTTCATTCAGTTGATAAAAGTGGTAGAGCTGGTCTCCTCCTCAAATTAGACATGAACAATGCTTATGACAGGGTTTTGTGGGAGTTTTTGTTAAAGGTTTTGCGAAATTTTGGTTTTTGCCAAAGTTAGATAAAACTTGTCCATGCTTGTATATCTTCTGCCAAGTTTTCAGTATTAATAAACGGGTGCCCAACAGATTATTTTTCAAGTCTAAGAGACATTCTCCAAGGGGACCTATTGTACCCTTACCTTTATATCTTAGTGGTAGAAGCTTTGGGTAGGGCTATCAAGTTAGAATCCTTTGTGGAAGGTATAAAGCCATCTTTGCCAGTGGATCCTATTTCTCATCACCAATTTACAAATGATGTTCAGCTCTCCCTCCTTGCTTTAGTTCCCCAAGTAAGGGTGCTAAAAGGAATCTTGGAGGTATTTGAAATTGCAGTTGGGTAAAAGATAAATTATATAAAAAGCAAAATATTCTTTCTGAATAACCCCTTAGCAAGGCAGAGGATAATTGCTTGCATTTTGGGTTGTAAGGTGGTTGCCCTCCTATCTCTTTAACTTGGAATGCCTTTGTTTAAAGGCAGGATCTAAGATTTGCTTTGGGAACCTGTGGTGGAAATATTGCAGAGGAAGTTGGTCGGGTGGAAAGGATCCCTCCTAAGTCAAGCCGGAAAGGTTACCCTGGTAAATTATACTCTTCAAAGCATTAAAAACTTCTTCTTATCTATATTCAGAATTCCTAACAAGATTTTATCGAAGATTGAACATATTCAAAAGTCATTTCTTTGCTCTGATTCTGATGAGAAGAAAAAATTTCACTTGGTTGGGAGCAAGTCTGCAAATTTAAAAAGGATGGTGGCTTAGGTCTCCGTAACATCAGGCTGATGAATAAGGCTCTGGTTTCAAAATAGGGACGGAAGTTGGTAAATCAAACTGAAACTAGATGGGTCAATGTTGTGTCGGCCAAATACTTGAGACAAGATAATTTTTTGCTTGTTGATCCTCTACCAACTTCTGATTCAGCCTTTTTGTTGAGTTTACAAAATTCGAGGGTGCTAGTATTCAAAGGTTGTAGGTGGAGGTTGGGTGATGGACTCAAGATTGATTTTTGGAAAGATATTTGACTTATGGACCAACCCCTTGTGCATATTCCAAATTTGGCATGTTTGGAGCCTAGGACCAGATTGGTCTTTGGATCTAAGGTGGCTGATTTTATCAAGGTGGTTAATGGGTTGAAGGTTTGGAAATCATTAGACCAATCTATTCTCAACAATGTTGAACTTGAAGCTTTGAATATAATTGCTAATAAGTTTAAGTTTCAGGTCATTAAACAGAGAAATGAAGATGATGAGATCTTCAGGACAAGGGAAAATAACAAATCCTTTCCAGTCAAGTCTACCTACAATCTGCTGTCTGTTAGAACTCTTCTATGGGTCCCACCTTTCAAAGTATGGCTTAAGGATCTAACGCCAAAGGTGAATATATTTTTTTGGTTGGAAACTCAAAATAATATTTTGACATTTGAAAATATTAAAAAAAGAGGATGGTCAATGTCGAACAGATGCTGCCTCTGTGGTGCTAATGAGGAACAGACAAGCCATCTATACTTTCAATGCTCATTCTCTGTGGAAGTTCTTAACTCTGTTTTTAAATTTTTGGGACTGAGTTGGGTGGTGCTTGTTGCCACATTTTTGCTAGGGGTAGAAGAATTTTAAAAATTTCAGGTTGTTGCCTCCCTCCTTCCTCAGTACTATTTCCAGTTTTCTTGTTTCATTTCCAGTTTGTTTAGTTTCCTGTCAAGCAGATCAGTCTTCAGATTTGGATGCAAATATTCGAGAGGAAAATGTAAAATTTGCTAAGTGTTGGCCCATGCCCGCGATCGTCGTCGTTTTCGAGCGATTCCTAGTAGCGCGAGCCATTTCGACGACCAAGAGCAGCAACAAATAAGGGCTTGAAATTTGTTGTGTTGGGTGCACCCGCGATCATCGTCGCTACTGAGCGATCCCTAGCGATGCGAGTATTTTGAGTGATCTGGAGCGAAGTTTTAAAATGACTAAGTACTGAGGACCGGGATCATCGTTGCTTCCCAGCGAGGTGAGTCATCGCGCCACATTTTGGCGACCAAGAGCTGCACAAAGAATGAGGCTAAAAATTTGTCTAAGTGTTGGCGACCGGGATCGTCGTCGCTTCCCAGCGACGCCCGTTGTCACATTTATTTTCAGCAACAGGGAGCGGCAACAAAAGAAACGCCAAAATTGTTTAAGTGTCGCCCATACCCATGATCGTCGTCGCCGCCCAGCAACGTCCATCGTTGCACAATTTTTTGATGACACGCAGAAAGGGAGCAAAACAAGGAAAAAATTTCTAAGTGTCCCTGCTCCCGCGATCGTCGTCGTCGCCCACCTTTCCCAGTAGCGATGCAGGTTTTTAGCGATTTGCAACATGGAGCATGCCCAAGATCGATGTCCCTCACCGAGATTTCCTGAAGTCGCTCAATTTTTGAGCACTTCACAGCTTGTGCCCGAGGTCGCTCCCAGCTTCATCCGGAGATCGATGTCGCTATTCAGTGATTCTTGGCATCCTTTCATTTTTCAGCGACCTCCGCAGCGATCAGTAGAAAGTGTTTAAATCCAGTTTCCTGCCAATGTTTAGAGCTGTTAAGCAGATGGTGCCTCCCCAGATAATAACAGATGAAGTTTCAGGATTTGGGCACATTTCATGGAAGATGAAAGTATACTTTAGAGTATGGGGTAGGTGAGCAGTAATGACAAGCATTCGGAGCCAAACCACACTGCACCTACCACATTGATGGAGTATCCCCTTTTCAACCACCGAATATATTAGGAGTTGTATGAAAGTCAAAAGGAGCATGTTGCAGGCTGATGAGAGTCAAATTTGGTAGCCTTCTGCAGCTTTTGCAGGTTTGGAGAGTTGTACTTCGATTGTAAAGGGAGGGAAATTTCTACTATAAATAGCAATGAGCTTGCATTGTAAAAGGGGGGAACATATTGCTAAGAAGTTGTTGTAACTGAGCACTTGCTTCCAATCCAAAGTATACTTGGATTTGTAATTTGTCTCTCTTTTATGTTGCCTTCTACAAATATTTATGCATCATGTCATTTATTTTTTTGATTGCTGTCATTCTGAATCCTGGATGACTGCATTGGCAATTAAGTAGACCTGGAATATTGAATGAACGATACATAGGAAAGAATCACAGTAATAGTTTTTGTTACATACATTGTTTTGATTGTTGTTGGTTTAGTGATAAGTTAGTGACTGTGCTGCTTGTTCTTCCCCACCTAAAACACATGATATTTACATTTCTTTCTACATTTTAAATCTCTTCCCAACACTTTCATCTAAAAAACCAAGTAGTGTAGTATAGGAGCCGACCTTATCCGGAGATTGGCACGAAAGTCATCCCTTTCTTCCGGCCTTTCAATCTGCTGGGCGAATCTAGGGCACAAAATATTAAAATTCTTTCCTAGTGGCAGATTTGTAACCAACAATTTATCTGGCACGCCCGGTGGGACCCGAGTGTCACACCCCATAAGCAATATTGAAGCATCGGTGTTCGCTTCAGTGTTGTCAAAGGAGAACACCTGGTGACTCTACTGAACCTGAATACTTTCTGAGTCTCGAAGACTGGTCCAATATCAAAAGCTTCTTCATGCATACAAGATGGAGAGCTAGGAACGCAGGATAGGAGGTGCCTGAGTTTTACGAGCTTGACATCAATGTTGTTGGAGAGCATCCGAGGTTGATTGACTATCAAGCCTACCAAGACGAAGCTTTGGAGCATACAACTGAAACTGAGGAGACAACTTCAGAAAGCACTGACAACTACCATGACCCTGATCAGGATGATCAAGACGCAGACATGGCAAAACCTCAGCCAAATGCTCTTGAGCTATTCCCAGCTATTGACTCCACTGGACCCCTTAATCTAGTTGGACAAGATGATGTTCCAGCTGCTGCTTTAAAGGCTATTCCCACGTATGATGGAACTGGGAAGACGACATACGAACATATTCAAGACATCCTGGCCTTGGCTGCACTTTATGCCATCACTAATGAAAGTGTCAAGACCCAGATATTGACTCTCTCTACAAGGGAGGCTTCTGTACTGGTATAGATCATTGTCGAAAGGTGTTATAACGGGATGGGCTCAACTGGCTGGTTGGTTGGTCAAAGGGTTCAATGAGTCTGCAGATCTGTCCTTGTTGCTGCATAGGTTTCAAACCATCCAATGACATCCGCAAGAGAAAATATCAGACTTCAATGTGAGGTTTGCGCGGTCCTAGAAAAGAGTGTCTATTGAACTACGTCCTTCCTATGGACAAGTTGCCCACTACTACCTTAGAGTGTTTAGCTTAGACATCAGTTTGGTCATTAAGTTGGCCCGTATTAACACTTTCCCCGAGTTGTATGAGGTATCCAAGAGGGCAGACCTAGATATGATTGCTATAGGTAGAATTCCGCACAAGATGCAACCGTCAATATACCCATATTTCCCTCAATCACAATATCCACCAGTGTCTGCTCAAACATCTTCTTCATATCCCCATCCACCATGGAATCCCGTGCCAGTTGTGTCTCAATTCCCTCCTCAAGTGCATTTTCCCACACCACCAACACCTCAACTTCCATATACACTGCAATATCCAGCAATTCCCGCTCCTCCACAATACCCGACATTGCCTCTAGCCTTGTCGTTAGCTCTATTGCCTCCGCCTGCCCAATCAGCACAACTCGACATTGATGTGTAGTCCAAAATCTTGCAACATGTAGAGTCGCTTACGTCCGTTTTCCAGGCTCTCCAACGACATGACAGTGATGAAGAAAAAGCAGGCCCAACAAGAATTTATTCATAGGTGGCCATATCCTCCTCCGATGCTTATAAGAGACTAAGCTCAGGCCAATAGGCCTCCGGCTAGAAATGCTGCTAACAATGCAGGACCGAGCACTCCAAAAAATGTGCACTGGTGCTCTACATGCAATGACCCTCACGGTGAAGCTACCTGCATGCTGCATCCACATTATGTTCAAACTCTTGCAAGCAGCAACCCAGAGGAGCAAGTAAACATGATTCGGGAAGAGGAGCGCAACTTCGCGATCTCAGAAGAGGATCCTGTGTCAATTTTGGCTAGGAGCGGTAAAAAACCAATTGAGGTATATGAGGCCCAAATGCAGCCTTTGAAGGTGTACACCCGAAGAGAAAAGGTGCAACCTGTTGTCGATGTTCCTGATAAAACACCATTGCCTCCACCCGCCAAAGAGAAGGCGCCACCAGCCAAAGCTCCTGTGACTCAAACTTTGGTCGAAACCAAAGAGCAGGCTCAAGAAAAGCTTAAGTACCTGTTGTTGAAAAAGCAACAGAGGGTTGAAGCAACACAACAATACCGCACCAGGTACGAGCCGACGAAAGAAATAGAGGGCCCATCTTCTTCGGCCTACAACATTGTTGACGAGCTCAAGAAAACTTCGACGAAGATCAACATGTATGATGCTCTTCGTCTCCCTGGTCAGGTGGACCTATTGCAAGAGTCACTGAAGACCGTTAAACGAAGAAAGCCACCGCTGCCTGTGTTAGCTCATCCCTTGATAACTTCAATCACCGGAAAGAACAGACCTCCACCTTTCTACCTATCTCTACATATGGAAGGGCATGTGGTACACAACTGCATGATTGACTTCGACACCTCAACCACTATCATGCCAAGGGTTGTATGTGAAGAAATCAACATGGAATATATGTGAAGTCAAGGCGTTTTGCAGCTAGATGACACTCTTGTGAAAATAGTGGGTGTCATCAAAGACATTCCTATCCAGTTGCACAAAGCACCCGAGATCGTGGTGATCCAAGATGTTGTGGTCGTTGACCTAGAGCCCTACTTCGGTATGTGTCTCTCGAGGGAGTTTACCGCCAAAATCGATGGATATTTGTCGTTGGACTACTCACACATGGAATTCCCTTTCAAAGGGAGGAAAGTGAAGATATACAATGAAAAACCATCACTTTCCTAGTCGAGCAGATACCTGAGGAAGGGCAGCATAATGAAACAGTCCATCTGATGACCGAGGAGCTGGCATAAGTAGATCTGGTGGAAGAAGCCGTAGAGCAGCTACAACGGGAGGACAAGTTCTCCTTGCTGGATTTCATCGCCATGATTGAATCAAACATAGGTTGCTACTCTATTACCCAGATTGAGAAGCCCAAGGAGACAGCTAAAGAAAAAATAGGTCCTACCCCAAATGAGTTGTGGAAGCTTTACTTTGATGGTGCCCGATGCAAGAACGACATCGGGGTAGGGGTCCTTCTAGTATCCCCATCTGGAGTACAGAAATATTACTGCTACAGGCTGGCATGGAGTTGCATAAACAATGCGATCGAATATGAAGCCTTGTGCATAGGCTTGAAAAATGTGGAGAGGTTGGGGATCAAATAGCTGCAAATATTTGGATATTCGATGCTTGTGTGCAAGAAGATAACAAACAAGTGCTCCTCCAAGAAGCATTACCTCAAGGTGTACCACAACAGTGTTTGGGATCTGATGGAGTCATTCGACTCCTTGAATGTCAAATCTATCTCCCGAAAAAAGAATAAACATGCTGACATCTTGGTGTCTGTTGGAGCCAGGTATGTTCTGGCTGATGACACTATGCAGAAGCCGAAGTCGATCCATACCATCTACAGGCCTTCTGTGCCTGATAAGGACACCCACTGGCAGGTGTTCGATTGTGACGAAGATATTGTCAATTTTTTGATACACGAAGCAAGTTCAATCGAAGGTAGAGACCCTGATGACAAGCGGTATGAGGGGTTGATATAGTTGAAGAATAACCACGTCCCTAAGGGACTTACTGCCCTTGAAAGCCTATTTGATCAAAATTATAGAGCTATATCTCATAGGATCAAGGTTGATGCTAAGCAGTATAGAGATCTGTAACTAGAACCAGGAAAGGTAATCAAGGTTGGAACAAACTGTACCCTAAAAGAACTGGAACAGATCCGGTCCTTGTGCATAAGGTATCCATATATTGTAGCTTGGTGTTATCAAGACCTAAACGGGTATGACAGAGAGATTATACAACACACCATAGAACTAGAAGAAGGGGTTAAACCCTTTAGATAGAAACAAAGTGCAGTTAACCCAAATATCGAGGCTATGATGAAGGCAGAGCTCCTGAAGATGCTAGAAGCCAAGATCATATATCCTATCAAGCATTCTTCTTGGGTCACAAATATGGTCCCAATCAGAAATAAGAATGGGGCACATCCTCAGGAGGAGCAATATTAAAGTTTTATTTTAATGCTCCTATGTATTTGTCTAGATATCTGAGGATGAAAGGTAAGCAGTCGGGTTAATGTTGTATAGTTGTTAAAGTGTGTTTTTCAGTTTATATAGTGGTTTGTGGAAATGTCGTGAAGTGTGGTGTTTAATTTGAGAGCTGTCACCATTGGTAGTTTTGAGATATGTCACTGTTGTACTGTTGATGATTCTTAATACCACTGTTCAAAATTATGAATCATAATAGTCCAGATAATTTGCTCAACAAAAGAATGCTTGCCCTAGCTATGTATTTGTGTTTCGAGCAGCATGTATTTGTTTTTACTCTTTGATGTGAAGATTGCCAGATCTTTCATGACACCTTGGTGAATATATTTAATTCACAGACAGCTTTTGTTTTAACTATTGATTTAATGCCAGTCCAAGGATAAGAAGCTTGAGGCTGAGTAAGGTGCACTACGGTTGGCCATAAAGTGTTTGACAAAATGTCTTCTTCCGACATGCATAGTTGAAAGTAAGAGTTGGTAGTAAAATTGCAGTGCTGGACAAAAATTGGTACAGATGTGAGTCACTTGTCAATTCTGTTGACAAAAGTGAAATCAGCATGTTAAATGGGAAGATTGAAGAAAAAGTTTTTTAATGAGCAGCCCAGATGATTTCCAACCTGGTGATGAATAGTTGAGTTGCTTTCATAGTGGTTGTTTTGATCAAGTTAATACTTTTATTGATACATGATTTGGGCTTACTCCATTGAGTTTGATTTGAGCAAGTTATTCTTTGCCTTGGTGATTTATGTTGGTGGTTGTTTTTTTCAAATACCTTTGGAAGGAAAAGGATGTCTACTAGTTTCCTTTTCATGTAGTGATTGGTTGAATGCTTCAAGGTTAATCTTGAGTTGAATGATGTTGGTTAAACCTTGTCTATAAGCATTGTTGCTAAAGCCCTAATTGGTTGAGAAAAGATGTTGGTTGTGTTGTGGTACAGTGTTTGGTACTTGCATAGAGTTGAAAGTGGATTGAGGTAGCCTGTTGGATTCTCACTGCAGAGAGAGACAAATAGTTGTCATTAGGTTCAAGCTTGTTGAGAATATATCCAAGATGCATGGTGAAGTTGTATGCAGATGTTGCTGGCATTGCAGAACAAAAAGTTGGCTATATAAGATTATTGTATGCCTTCACTAACAAGGGACAAGTTTGAGTTTGCAAGGTAACAGAGGGTAGTTGCACGTAAGACAAGTGGTTCAGTCATGTTCTTACACATGTTATATTGGTGAAGTTGACGGTGATGGTGTCATTCACTAGTTATTGCTGCTATTCACATTGTTGATTTTATTGATGCCTATTATGCTTATCATGATGTTGTCAATCAGTGAAATGAAGTGGTCTTGGACTCAGGGGGAGCATTTGTGTATTTGTTTTTCTTCTTGTTCATGCTTGGAATATTTGCTAATTGTAATAATTTGTGTCTAAGAATATTGTGCATAGACTCAGGGGGAGTCTGCAGCAACCCTTTGGTATTATTGTCAAAGCGGGAGAAGATTTACAGGAAAATTGCACGTGTTGCCAACAATTCCAAAGGGGGAGATTGTTGAGCAAAGTGCATCAAACAATATTTTCATTGTTGTCAACACAGTCAGACAGATTTATTGATGCAATGGACAAGAGTTTATTGAACAACAAGGTGCAGCCAAAGTGTACAATGGATAGGAGTTCAGTGTTGAGCAAGGTGTTGCAATGGACAAGAGTTTATTGAACAACAAGGTGCAGCCAAAGTACAATGGATAGGAGTTCAGTGTTGAGCAAGGTGTTGCAGGAGGATTGTCATTGTTGTCAATACAATCAGTTAGATCTAATGATGCAATGGACAAGTAGTTCGGAAGTCACTCAGATGCAGAGGATAAAGTTTAAAATTTAGTCGGATCATGAGTCCTTAAATGATAGATGCACAGAAACAGAAAACATAATTCAGAATGAGAAGAAGTCTTCAGATCCTGAGATGTCAAGAAGCGGAAAGGTTTTTTGTGAAAACCAAGGCAATCAGAATAAAAAGTTTTATTTAAAACCATGGATAACAGATTTGAAATGGGTTTTTCTTAAAACCCAAGTTGGTTCTTCGTTTCGTTGAAAAATATGCCCCGGTGATAAAGATATTTACTTTTAAATATTTAGTTTAAATTTTAAAGGTTTTTTGTGAAAACCAAGGCAGTCAAAATAAAAAGTTATATTTAAAACCATGGATAACAGATTTGAAATGGTTTTTTCTTAAAACCCAAGTTGGCTCTTCGTTTCATTGAAAAAGATGTCGCGGTGATGAAGATATTTAATTTTAAATATTTAGTTTAAATTTTATTTTATTTAAAATTTAAATTAAAATATTAAATTAAATTAAAAGGGCCGACGTGTTTCTATTTCACGGCAATAAGCTACAGGAAGGTGACGAAGGTGGAGAAGGGTTTGGCAGCCGACAATTTCTAGGGTTTTGCAGCCGACATTCTTAGGGTTACAGCCGACGGATTTTAGGGTTTGGCAGCTGACAAATTCTAGGGTTTCTCAGTCGACGTTCTTCTAGGGTTTGTTTCTAAAATTTCTTTTATAAAAGCAAGGGTTCTTCGAGTTTGAAAAATGGGGTGTTAAGATAAAGTGCAAATGCGAGCATAGTGTTTGTGAAAGTGAAGTTCGTGTTGAGCAGAGAGCAGAATGTGAAACGACACAGAGTGTGCAGAGAAGCAGAGTGTGCAGAGAAGCACGAAGGGCAAAGTTGATTACAAAGTCTGGCTGTAGCAGTGCAGCAGACTGTGTGAAGTGATTGCGCAAGAGAGAGCAGAGTGCACAGAGATTGCAAAGGTGATGTAGACCAGTTAGAGTCTTGCAATAACAAAGTGTCATTGTGATTACAACATTCCATAATTTGAATAAGGCCTCCCTCAAGGATCACTATCTGCTCTCGCAGATCGACCAAATTCATGTGGTCACAGGAGCTCAGATATTCTCTCTCATAGATGGATTTTTTGGCTATAAGCAAATCTGGGTTAGATACGAGGACCAGCACAAGACGGCATACACCACCAAATGGGGAAAGTTCGCTTATCAACGCATGCCATTCAGATTATCCAACGCTGGGGCCACATTCTAGAGGGCCATGGACCTTGCATTTCGGGAGCTACTAAATAAGATCATTGTCATTTATTTAGATGACATGACCGTGTTTTCCCACAAGAGAGAAGAACACACTTCTCATCTGGAACAAGTGTTTGAAAGATGTCGCGAGTTCGAAATATCCATCAATCCCAAGAAATCAGTCTTCATCGTCAAGGAGGGGAAGCTGCTAGGTCAGTAATTTCTGAAAAAGGGCTAGCAGTTGATCCTGACAGAGCAGAAGCTCTCCCGAAACTCCCCCTCCCAGTGGACAAGAAAGGACTCCAATCCTTCTTCGACCAGATCAACTTCGTGAGTAAGTTTGTGCCTGATTTTGTTCAAGTCATGAAACCTATGGCCGAGCTATTAAAGAAGGATGTCGATTTTGCCTAGACTAAATAAAGAAAACAGGCCTTTGAAGAGATTAAGGCCAGGATTGCTCAGGCACCCATGTTGATAAACCCAGACTACTCTAAGGATTTCATCCTTTATGCAGTCGGGGAACCTGAGAGCTATGTTGCAGTTTTGACCCAGAAAGGAGATGACGACGAAGAGTGGCCAATAGCCTTCTTGAGCCAAGTAATCCAGCCACATGAAGAAAGATATAATGTTATTGAGCGACAAGTGCATGCAATCATGAGATCCTTGAAGAAGTCTAAGCATTTTGTCTCTCAGAGTCGGATTACAGTTTTGTGATACACCCTGATGTCAGAAATTTTATTATTCAAGGGGAACTGGGTCACAAAAGGGCAGGATGGATTGCTAAAATCCAAGAATTTGACATAGAGGTGTGACCCACCAAGTTAATCCGGGGTCGGGCTCTATGCCAGGAATTAGCCAGAAGTGTTGCCACCAAGGTGTCTGCTTGTTAGTGGGAAGACCCCGTGATGGAAAGTAACTTTTCCAACTCCTTATTAGAGGAGAGTGACTGGACAGATGACATAGTGTGGTACTTTAGCACAGGGAGATGTCCAGATCAGCTCACTACCTCACAAAGAAGCATGTTTAGGCTTAATTCTTTGAAGTATGTTCTGCGCCTCGAGGGGATGTTTTACAAAAATATTGATGGTGTTCTATTATGTTGTGTTAGAGAAACGAAAAAAAAAAATTCCTCGATGAGTTCCATTTCGGAATGTCAGGATGATACCTTTCAGGAAGGCCTACGGCCTTAAAGATGATCAAATCAGGCTATTATTGGCCCACCATCTTCGCAGATGCGCAAGAAGTCTACCAGAAGTGTGAGAAATGCCAAAGGTTCGCTGGTCAGAATAAGAATGCTCCAATGCCTTTACATCCAATTCAAGTGGAGGTTCCCTTCCAGCAGTGGGGCTTGGACTTTGTTGGAAAGATCTCACTAGAATCCTCTACAGGGCACAAGTTCATCTTGACTGACACATATTACTTCACCCGTGGGCCGAAGCTATACCCACGATGCACGTTGACCAGGAGATATTTATCTCCTTCCTGGAAAGTTTGATAACTCGCTTCGGAATCCCAGAGGCGATTGTGATAGACAACGGTCCAGGGTTCACGGGAGCCAAACTAACAGAATTTACTTGCACTTACAGTATTTACCATAAAGCTTCTTCCAACTACTACCCGCTGGGGAACAACCTCGCTGAGTCGACGAATAAGAACCTAATGAATATTATAAAGAATACTCTGGAGAGGAATAAGAGGTCTTGGCACTTGTACCTGGATCAAGATCTATTGGCAGACCGCATATCCGTAAAGAAGTCCATCAGGACATCCCCATATGCACTGGTTTACGGGAAAGAGGCTATTTTGCCTACCCATATTGAGATGCCCACACTCTAGTTGTTGGATAATGAAAAATACAGCCTGGATTCCCTTGATGCCAGGCTAGCCCAGTTGTTGCATCGTGAAGAACAGAGAGAAAAAGCTCATGAGGTTTTTATGAAGCACGCTGGCACCACATGGAAATGGTTTGCAAAAGAGGCTACTGCCAGGGTCTTCAAGATCGCGGACCTAGTGCTAAAATGGGATTCATGGAAGAAAAAATAGGTAATCATGATAAGTTTGATGCCTTCTAGGAATACCCCTTCCAGGTTTCCAGGGTCAACAAATTCAATTCATTCGTCCTAAGGGACATGGAGGCTCATATCCTCCCGATACCGGTTAATGGATTTCATCTAAAAGCCTATCACCACTAAGAAGCACCAAGAGGTTCCCTCTGTACATAATTTATTTTCTGTTGTTTTAATTTATTTCCTTGCTTGAATGTAAATATGCTTGTCAATTTTTTTAATTTTAGGATGTTGAGCCAAGTTGTTCTCTAGATCCCTGTGTCTGGGAAGTTTTGATCTCAAGTGGATGCAAAAGCAATTTCCCCTACATAAGAAAGTTTTGGAGAGCTGAAAGCAGAGTTAGCAGGCTCGAGAGGCAAAGCTCAAAAGGGTTTTCAAAAGTTCTACTGAGTGTTCATGTTGTGGGATCTGCTCTCCGTCGCTCGCTTCTTTGAAAAATTCAGGAGGCTTCATTTTTTGGGCGATAGCGATACCCCTTTCAAGCAACGACCAAGTTGAAGAGAACAAAAGAAAAAAATCACTAAGTAAATATTTCCCGAGATCGCCCATTTTTTGAGCGATCTCGAGAGCGCCACCAAGTTTTCAGCGATTCCAAGCAAAGAAAAGGGGTGACCGATTTGCCTAAGTGTTCAAGAGACCCCAAGATCGCTCAAATTTTGAGCGATTCATGGAATCACCCATGGTTTTCGACGACGGCGATCAAGAGATGAAATGAGGGGGCATGAGTAAATTAAGAAATTGTTTTCGAAGGTTAATATCTCTGTCGCTCGCCAAAGATTCCCATGCCCGAGATCGCTCATTTTTTTAGTGATCCTGTGAGCGCTCTCATGATTTAGGTGAACTGGAGAAAGGGCGCACCAAATGCTTCAAGTGTTGTCCTCCGTCACTCGCTTTTATAAAAAAGATAGGGGTCGCTCTTATTTTTCGAAGATAGCAAGGATTTTCTCCCAAGCGCCGCCAAGGGAAGCAGGCAGTTTGAAAAAGTTGAAAAATATTCTATGGCTAAGACCGATGTCACTTGCCCAACGCGCCTTCTCCCAAGCACGCCCCATTTTACGAGCGATGTCAGGTTTGATAGAAAGCAAGTGGTTGTTCCAAGTATGAAAGCCTTACGTCCCTCGCTAAAGTGACCCGCACCTGGGATCACTCAAGTTTTGAGTGATTTCAGGAAAACGTGTAAAATCAAACGCGGGCCGCGTTTCTCTCCAACTAGCGACCTAGGAAAGTGTGCCAAGGGGGTTAAAGCCCATTTTTTAAAGCATGCGTCATAAAGAGAGGAGGATTTGCACTGATTCCAAAAATGATTGTACAAAAGGGATGTGCTTCAAAGGGTAGAAATTTAAATATTGGTGCTTCCAAGGAAGATTTCATGCATGGCCACCCGAGCATAAAACTGACGTCCACCAACTCCGTGCGCCTGGTATTAAATTCAAGTGCCCTCCATTAAAGGCTCGCCCCGAGTTCATTGCTATAAAAGCACAACCGCTCAGAAGCGCTTTACCATATAAACTCCGACGCGCTCCAAGTTGCACTGAGTAAAATTCAAAAGTTTCTTGTAGTCAAGCAGCAACTAAATTGAATTTTGACTTCACCATGGGGAAGAAAGAAAAAGGGCAGAAGGGTGAAGCAGCATGTCGAGTTGCTTCAAGCACGCCTGAGAGTGAGCAGAAAAGAGAAAGAAAAGATAAGGGGAAAGCCCGGGCGTCTGGAACTGAAAAAGCGAATAGACCCCATACATCGCCACCAAAGCCAGTTCCCCGTCCTCCCATTGATTAAAGGATAAAACTCAGAGACGAGATCTACTCACAAGGCACCAGTCAGCTGCGGCAAACAATTGAGAACTGGTGAGAGAAAGTTTCTCCTTCACAGCCCTACGCCGGGGCTTATCAATCTCACTTATACTAGTTCTTGTACTCGTAGGTGCATCATTGCCTTGAACTGGTGGCAGCACTTGTTGAGTATTACAAACCAAACACCAGGCAGGTTTGCGACCATGAGGGCACTGTCTTGTTCTCTCTCTATGTAATGTCCCTTTCCAGGCTTGTCTTTTGTGAGAATGCTCTCAGAGGATGTTGGGGTTTCGCCAGATGGTTGTATGCCTTTGGATGCCAGTTTTTCGGGGACATTCTGAGATTTGAGGGAGGACTTACTATTTATAGTAAGTCGGTGATTCAGGTTTCTGGCCGAATTGACTGCAGAATGTTGTTCTTCGCCGAATTGGGTATCCAGATATATCTTCAGTTGATTGACTAGACCCGTTTGGTTATCGGTGCAGGGAACTTACTATTTTTAGTAAGTTGGTTTTGGCGGAGCGGAAGTCCTACGAGTGGCTAGTTTGGCCAAATGGGTACTCATTTCTATCTTCGGATGTGAGTTTGGATGAGCGGTCATGGAGTTTTTAATCGTCGAAGTTATAATTATTATAAAGTCATTAAATTATTATATTATTCTCCTAAGTATGACTTTATAATTTGTTAGGGGGCTTATGAGTACTCATTTTGAAGGAAATAATGTATATTTTAATGTGGTTTTATTAATGCCTAGCTTGGACGCCACTTTGGGAGATTATAATATGATTAAGTGATATTGTGGAGTTAAGTCATTATATGTGCTCATTAGTAAATGAATTATTGACATAAAGCAAGTAAAAAAGAAAGAAGTTTAATCCCACATTCTACCCACATTGGGTCGACCAGCTCGAGAAAAGAATAAATAGAGGTTGTGAGAGCATTTGAAGACATCTTTGGTTATTACATTTCATGTTTGGAGAAAGGAGCTTGCTTGCAACAGAGTTTGCAGGAAGATATCCAACTTGTTTGTGACGAAAAACCACGGGCAAGGGCAGATTTGGCTTGTTTGGAGACGAAACCCTCCAGCAAGAACATCACTTTTGGGATTGCAAGATATCCTTGGAGTGATTGTGGCATTTCCGTGACGGGGAATGATTTGAGCTTCAAAGTGGCAGGTTGTTGATGAGTTTTGGGGTGCACTTGGTGCCATTTTTAGAGTTACTTCAGATTGCGGATGTTTCCAGTGAGGCCAAACCATTAGAGGCTATTTTGAATTAGATTGCTTGGGTTTTGAAGAAGCTTGTATTGCTGATTATTCATAGTTTTTGATCAGCTTATCAGCCGTACACTTCAGCAGTTTGGAAGGGATCTATGTCATTTGTGAAGGGTTTTTAACAGGTCGTACCGGTTGCAGTGAAGGGCGTGCACTTATTGAGGCCAAACGCCTCCCATTTGGAGTATTCATTGTGTTGTATGAGGTCTTCTCTTTGTTGGACAGCCAAACAACAATTAGTATGCTGGAGAAATTGTATTACAAGCATATTTAATGAATATATAAGTTTGTTGTTGCTGGTGTTAACTTCCAGAATTATATCGGGCCTTTAGATCTCCGGGTACACTTATCCTTGTACAATTTCCTTCATTGGGTTTGCTCAATATCATTAGAAGAAGTTTGTGCTTAAATTTCGTAGTCATTGGAGGAGTAGTTTTTAAGATACAAGCATTTCTAGTTTGTTGCTATTTTTATTTCCAGAATTTGTATTATTGCAAAAAGTATAAAAAATTCATATTTGCATAAATCACGTGATATCAAAGCAATCAACAAACAAGACATTCAAGTTTTCAGTTTGGAACCCAAGATCGGAACCTGGCTCTTTGGGTGGCAAATTTATTTGCCTTCGAAAGGGGTAGGACATTACAATGGTATCAGAGCCCAGGCTCTACCCTGCCAGCCTGTTCAGGGTTCACATTAGGGCTTATCAATTTTGCAAAATTTGCAGGTCTTCTTCAGATAATGGTTTGAGGTTTTCAGTAAAATTTGTTTGAACGATTCAGTTTCAGAGATTTCTTTAGGGTTTGAATTGGTTGAATGAGGAAATACCTACATTATAATTCCAGACTTTGTTGTATGATGAGAATATCATATATTAGGCCAGCCGTAGCCTATACTGGAAGATGAGCAGGGATAACACTCAGGGTCGAACTTCATAGTTTTAATTATCAGACTACCGATTAAATGTTATTTTGGTTGCTTCATACCAATCGCTGGCATTTGGAGTTATTTCAGATTACCTTGGAATTGATTAATCATTGTGTTCTTATTTCTGTTGGCCGAATTTGCTAGAACGGAGCGTGATATCCCAGAAAGGCGTGTTAGTCTGGGATAGAATCGCTGACTTTAACAGCAGTTTTAATATGCCCAGATCGTAGCCTTTGTTCAGGGCGATTTGTTTCAAACCTGGCGTAATCTTTGGGGAGTTAATCGACCCCTATACAGTTTGGCATCCTCCTGATTTGGGCGACTTCATTGTTGAGATTCTTAGAGTCTGGAACCATGGTGATTAAGGGCGACTGGAGTGAAGTTGTACCTTGCAGGGGCAACTACAAACTCACAGGTTGATTTAATATTGACCGCAGGTGCTCATTTTATACCTTCGGCATTTTATTTATGATGTTCCCGTAACTTGGTTGGAATCGTGGGCAATACATTTTGTTTGTATATGGACCGTTGGAGAGAATTCAAGGTAATTGCGTGAATAAATTGGTGACTGCTAGCATTTAACGAGACCCAACAATCTTCAGTCAGGCGGATGAGGGGCTGTCTTGGGCAAATTGACTTCTGCATTCTTTCTGGAGAAGCCGAGTCTTTATGAACAGGTTTAATTAAGAGGGCAAAAATAAGCAGTTGTAGTATCGTGGGTTTCACAGTTGCAGTAGTGCGTTGGTAATGGCTACCGTTCAGAAGCTTATGATAGAGCTGATGCAAAGGTTTCAAGATCAGGATACGAATTTTACAACACTGTTAGAACGTCATCCTAAGTGGTTGAAGCCACCATTAGCAGTTGAAACTAAAAAGGATGAGCTTGCTGTCCCAGCAAGAATTGACAAAGGGAAACAGAAGTTGGTGGGTAAAGCAGTAGCTTCGGAAGTTTCACAGGATATAAGACCTCCTCACATAAGCAAAAATCAGTTAAGGAGAGAACGACGATGTTTCAATTGCAGAAAGGAGTGGACATTCGGTCATGTTTGTGAAACTAACTGTGATAGTAATTTGTTGCAGCCATCTATGATTCAGGACAGCGAAACAGTTGAATGGATAATTGATGCTTCATCTCAGGAGGTAAACAATATAGTGACTCAAAATGATTTAAGTAGTGATGAGTTGCTAGAAGATAGTTTGTCACAGGACGAACGCATATCAGAGTTTCAGGATGACTCGGTCAAGGAGCAACTTGATGATGAGGCAGTAGTTGTGGGTTTACATGCAGAACAATCCATTGATAGTTATAGCAGGTTGAGTAACCATTCTGATGACCATTACAATGTTCCTGAAGATCCTAAGTACGATGAATTGGAAGTTTATGACGATTCTTCTTTGAGTTCAGAGATAGAGAGGATCAACAGGTTGTTGGATGGTGAACCGGATAACCCACAGGTCCCAGGATTGGAGAGTGGAGATGAATTTCCTTTTGATCATGGTGCTGATTTCGATGAAGATGAAGTTAATTCATCTTGCGGATCCACTTCAGGAGAAGTATACAATAGAGGTGTGGACCAGGAGTTAGCTGATTTCAAAACAGCAGTTGTTGATGACTCTTGGGATGAGAATGAATCAGACCTAACTTCAGTTTATGTAGTTGGGGAATGTAGTGTTAAGAGGGATAATAATTTTGATCATCATGCTAAGTATAACAAATCAAAAAAATTCTTGTGTGCTGCTGATTGCAATTTAGAACCAGAAGCAAAGCAAACTTGGAAGGATAAATTGCAGGTTACAGATGAAAAAATTGTTAAGACTTTATCTTTTTTGGATAGCACACATCAATTTGTGGAGTATCTCTTGTGGACAGCCCAACTCAGGGATAGACAAGAGGGGTTGATAGATGGTTCCTCTATTACTAGTGCACAAACAATCAAAATGCAAACTGTTAAGCAAGCTTTGGAAGTGATAAAATCCGATTATATACAATTGTTGGCAGATAGGGACTTGGCTGTCCAAACACTCAGAGAGAGAGAGAGATTCATTTATGAGCTTAGCTTGGAGCTGAGTTTAGCTCATCTCTCTCTTGACCAAGCGGGAATTTCATCACCTGTCATGACTACTTCAAAGAGTGCAGAACGTGATACAAGGTGCACAATAATCCAACCGTTGATCGAAGAGGTTCATAAGATCGGACGTGACGGAGAGTTGCATAGTAACAACAGTGAGGGTGATGCAACTTCTGAAGTTGATCAAACTTCTCCCGATTCATGCATAATGGATGGTGAGGGTGATTCTTCCGAGTTTCCCATAGAGCCTGTCGGAGAAGTGCGCATGGATTGCATTGGGAGGTATGCTCACCATTTCTCTTTCAGTTCACATATGGAGAAATTATTCATGACATATTCAAATGAGAAGAAGAGTTGCGATACAAATTTTTTTGTATCCCATTGGCATGAGGCGATCTCTTCTTCAGATGCAGAATCATTTCTCTGTTGGTTCCCCAACATATCAGATCCTGATGAGTTTCAGATTGGGCTACAGAGTAGTTCAGTTGTAATCAGTGTGGCACAGCAGAAGCTTCCAGTTGTGAGGAATGACAGGTTACCAGCTTGGCTATGGGACCCGGGTATTGGTTTGCATTTCGGGTTGCTTCATCAGCTAGTGCAGTTTGACTGGGTCAGTTTTGACAGGGTTGAGCAGCAGCTTTACAGTGAGTCATTCTGCAGTTTCATTTGGGATCCCGACATACAGATAGTATGGAGGGAAGTTCTTTCAGGAAGTTGCAGGATTTATCTCAGTTGGAGATATGGAGCTCTTCGGTTCATCTGGGATCCAGGGATCACATGGCAGTTGTCATTGAGATTGTTATGTGATGAGATTGGATTGCTTGGGGACAAGCAATCTCGGGGAGGGAGGACTGTAATGTCCCTTTCCAGGCTTGTCTTTTGTGAGAATGCTCTCAGAGGATGTTGGGGTTTCGCCAGATGGTTGTATGCCTTTGGATGCCAATTTTTTGGGGACATTCTGAGATTTGAGGGAGGACTTACTATTTATAGTAAGTCGGTGATTCAGGTTTCTGGCCGAATTGACTGTAGAATGTTGTTCTTCGCCGAATTGGGTATCCAGATATATCTTCAGTTGATTGACTAGACCCGTTTGGTTATCAGTGCAGGGAACTTACTATTTTTAGTAAGTTGGTTTTGGCGGAGCGGAAGTCCTACGAGTGGCTAGTTTGGCCAAATGGGTACTCATTTCTATCTTCGGATGTGAGTTTGGATGAGCGGTCATGGAGTTTTTAATCGTCAAAGTTATAATTATTATAAAGTCATTAAATTATTATATTATTCTCCTAAGTATGACTTTATAATTTGTTAGGGGGCTTATGAGTACTCATTTTGAAGGAAATAATGTATATTTTAATGTGGTTTTATTAATGCCTAGCTTGGATGCCACTTTGGGAGATTATAATATGATTAAGTGATATTGTGGAGTTAAGTCATTATATGTGCTCATTAGTAAATGAATTATTGACATAAAGCAAGTAAAAAAGAAAGAAGTTTAATCCCACATTCTACCCACATTGGGTCGACCAGCTCGAGAAAAGAATAAATAGAGGTTGTGAGAGCATTTGAAGACATCTTTGGTTATTACATTTCATGTTTGGAGAAAGGAGCTTGCTTGCAGCAGAGTTTGCAGGAAGATATCCAGCTTGTTTGTGACGAAAAACCACAAGCAAGGGCAGATTTGGCTTGTTTGGAGACGAAACCCTCCAGCAGGAACATCACTTTTGGGATTGCAAGATATCCTTGGAGTGATTGTGGCATTTCCGTGATGGGGAATGATTTGAGCTTCAAAGTGGCAGGTTGTTGATGAGTTTTGGGGTGCACT
Organism: Wollemia nobilis; assembly: GCA_028583015.1. Classification (NCBI taxonomy): domain Eukaryota; kingdom Viridiplantae; phylum Streptophyta; class Pinopsida; order Araucariales; family Araucariaceae; genus Wollemia; species Wollemia nobilis. The sequence continues at coordinate 7,683,767 of JAQPPZ010014634.1, forward strand.
TGGTGCCATTTTTAGAGTTACTTCAGATTGCAGATGTTTCCAATGAGGCCAAACCATTAGAGGCTATTTTGAATTAGATTGCTTGGGTTTTGAAGAAGCTTGTATTGCTGATTATTCATAGTTTTTGATCAGCTTATCAGCCGTACACTTCAGCAGTTTGGAAGGGATCTATGTCATTTGTGAAGGGTTTTTAACAGGTCGTACCAGTTGCAGTGAAGGGCGTGCACTTATTGAGGCCAAACGCCTCCCATTTGGAGTATTCATTGTGTTGTATGAGGTCTTCTCTTTGTTGGACAGCCAAACAACAATTAGTATGTTGGAGAAATTGTATTACAAGCATATTTAATGAATATATAAGTTTGTTGTTGTTGGTGTTAACTTCCAGAATTATATCAGGCCTTTAGATCTCCGGGTACACTTATCCTTGTACAATTTCCTTCATTGGGTTTGCTCAATATCATTAGAAGAAGTTTGTGCTTAAATTTCGTAGTCATTGGAGGAGTAGTTTTTAAGATACAAGCATTTCTAGTTTGTTGCTATTTTTATTTCCAGAATTTGTATTATTGCAAAAAGTATAAAAAATTCATATTTGCATAAATCACGTGATATCAAAGCAATCAACAAACAAGACATTCAAGTTTTCAGTTTGGAACCCAAGATCGGAACCTGGCTCTTTGGGTGGCAAATTTATTTGCCTTCGAAAGGGGTAGGACATTACACTCTACCCAGAGAGTGTGAGGGCGGCCTTCGCACAAAGCCTATTGCTGGACAAGAGCTACACAAACAAAAATATCAATCTCGGCGAACAAACGAACAAATACTCAGATATTTTGAATATGCGAAGATTTGTGGATTCTTAGCTACATGAGCCCCTTCCACCCCGGCAATGGCTGAAGCAGCCTAGGCCTTTGAGCAATTTCAAGAGTACTAGAATTTATACCATGTTGACCTGGGTTTTGGGCTACGACACATATGTGATGGTCTTTCCCTACCAAATCGCTCTTGTCGAATGCATCCTACTAGTGGAATTCTACGACCCCAAGGCTATGACTGACAGAACCAAGCGGGTCTTCTTCGATTGGGCAGACTGCGTGGCCCGTGAGATTCACTTGCAACTGTAGGAGTTAAAAAGCAAGGCAAGCGAAAGCTTCAGATACTGTTCGGCCCTAGCGTGGTTATTCTTGTTTCACATGAGCAACCACATAAAGTCACTCCCAGTTCAGCGCAAGGATAAGAATGGTGCGCCGCTGCCCATATACGAGTGGACCAAGGTGCTGCTGAAGGAGGAGTCTTATTGTAAGTTCAATCTGACCTTCTTGGGCCCAACCCTAGCCCTTCTCCATGGTACCTGTCCACGCGTCCCGTGTTCGATGAGAGAAAAAGTAAACAACCAAGATTTTGGCGACACTTTTCAGTTGACGCAAGGGTTCGTGATAAGAATTTTTTGGTTCACGGGAAAACCCTTCTTACTGTCGTATTATACCATAGAGTACCAATTCGCCTTGGAGGAATCGCGGCAGATGGACTACACTGATCAACTTTATGGCCAAGGGAGGAAAAAGGGACATTTGTTCGATTATCCAATCACCTGGGTAGGGATTGAGGTCGGCATCAATGGACAACATCAGTACCTGAACGCCACACTCTTAAGCTTCGACTTGGTCGAGCTGCCCCAAAGATGGAAGTACGATCCCCTTGACATAGTGAGGGATTTCACAAATGTATAGGACTTCCATGTCTATCCCCGCAAGGAAATCATGGATGAACGCAACAACCCATCGGGGAGAGATTTGGAGTGGAATATTGAAGACATGTTGTCTTTCCCTCCGTGGCACAACTTCTACTTCGTAGAGGCCGAATTTGATCCTGTCCACAACAAGGAACACAGGCCAGATGCAAAAACATACAATAAAATGCAGGCTAGACTACAATGCAGAGGGTGGACACCTGAAAAGATATCAGAGTGGTGGATAATGCGCGTCCGTACTAGGAAGGAAAAATCTGAAAAGGACTTGGCCAATGACAACACATTCTCCACGCTCTACGATAAACACCATGCCACGTGGCAGCCCATTGTGTTCTAGCATATTGTGCCCCAAGGCTCTCAACGCCTACAAAAGGGGCAGGCCCCACCCACACAGTTGCAATCACGTGGTGAAGGGTCCAGCAACAGGGTACAATTAAGTCAGGCTATAGAGCCCAAGATGTGACAATCTTCTAAAAAACAGCCAGTCGGAGTAGCGCCATCCAGGCAGGAGGTAGCCTTGCACGTGGCCCAAGCAACGCGAGCCTGAGCAACACAGGCATCCCCGGCACCCTAGAAAAAGCAACAGTTCAAGCCGACGATAAAAACCCTCAAAGCTTCAAAGGGAGCCGTCAGCCCATCGCCCAATGCTCAAGAAGAAGAGGTTGCCCCTCTCAAAAGAAAGAGAAGAACAAAAAAGTCAAAAGGGCAAAGGGCTGCACCCGTGAAGGAGGTTGTCCCGCAGTTCGAGGTTATGCCACCTCAAAAGAAGATCAGAACCTCGGAAGTCATGACCATAAAGGAGGACACATCCCGTCAACGATGGATCAGTGAATGACCCAAATCTTCGACACACCATCTCAGGCGGAGCTCGCAGGTACGCATTCCCTATTCTTTCAAGCTTATGAGTTAGTGTCTGCGGTGCCTTTGTCCTCTGCTGGTGGACCCATCCCCGCTACCATTCCCTTGCTTAGTGGAGCAGCAACCACCCTTTCCATTGCTGCATCTCACCCATTCCTTGAAGAAATCCAGTCTTCCGTTGCTGAACAATCCCAGTCTAGCCATTCTCTCGTAGAGCCTGAATTCCTCCAAACCCTAGCCCAAACCCAATCAGGTGCCGCTCCATCAGATCCACCGCATTCTCCACGTCTTTCACCCACAGTTAGAACATTATCTGAAAACCCTAAAAACCCGTCTGCCTCCACCACTCAGGCCAAGCCATCCCCAAGAGAATAAGAACATTATACTGTTGTTTCCCCTTACCTGTTCGCAAAAGAGCTTATGTCACAACAAGGTTTGCCCTTGGCCAGGCCTCTCTTCGGAGAGGCAGATTTAATTCAAATAATGGAGAACCAGCCTGTGGCAATTCAGGCTAAGCGTACCTCCAACAAATGGGCATAAAATGTGATGAAGAGAAGGGGTGAGGAGATTACTGGAGTGGAGAAGCACTCTAGATTTGACTTTGACAACATGCTGCTGTACAAGGAAAAGAGGGTTCCAAAAGTTAAGAAGCCTCTGAAGGATATGACCCCTGAAGATTATGAGTATCGAAGCAAAACCAAAGACTTGAATGAGGTTAGCTTCGAGAATGAGGCGCTGGCTCTTCATGATGAAACCGATATGTTGCCTAAAGCACTTCCAGTTGAAGGAGCGCTACTACGAGCTAGAAAATGAAGAAATAAAATTGGAAGAGGTCATGGCAAGGACGCAAGCCCAATTGGAAGATTCTAAGAAAGAGTGCCAATAGTTGAAGCAACAAGTGGCAACCTTAGAAAAGGAGGTGGCAGAACAGAAGGAGGTTGTTGAGCACCAAATAACTGAACTACAGGGCCAGCTTCAGTAGGCTCAACAGCAGCTGGAGGAAAGGGTTGTGCAGGTGGAGACATTCTCCAAGGAACACATCAAGAAATCCGCACCCGACTGTTGAAGAACTTCAAACCTTGGGCTTCTAAGTCCCTTTTAGTTTTCAAATTTGCCACTCGGGTAAAAGAAGCATCCGCCCAGGGCAAGCCTGTGGTGGAGGAGGCAGAGCGAGAATCAGACCGCTAGCTCGATCTGGCTGTCAAGGCAAGGACCCTTGAACGTCGAAAACACCAAATTCCCTCTACATATTTCATTGCCTATGATTGGGCAGCTGCAAGGGCAACCTTGCATTCATTCTTTGAAAGATTTCAAAATATTTAGAGGGCCAAAGCATTGTTGGATATACTGAAACAGGAGAAGGGTATATGCCTGTCCCCCTTCCTGACTCTCTCCTCGATCAGATTCCTGAGCTTTACAGACAGCAACAACAACTGCCTACCAAAGGAAGTATTGCGGCCGGCCTGGGATGCCTTTGCCAATGATACTTCGGACATTGATGGGTGGGCAGACCCGATTCAAGACGAGCAGGGGATAGAGCTCACCTTCAGGTTCTTAATTCGCTCTTGCCTGCTAGACTTGATCCAGAAGGCTGAGCAAATCGGTATAATCCAGATGGAAACCTTCAGGCACTTAGTGAGTGATATTCACAACATGAAGCCCTTCTCGTAGGAGGCCTGGACTCAGGTTCAGGTTACATTCGAGCGAATCCAATCCCGCCTTGACTCTGGGGAGGCTAATCCATAGTAGGATCCAAAATAATAAGAGGAGCCTTCCGAAGAAGAGTTCGAGGAGGAGGACATTGAAAATGAATCTGGTGAAGATAGTCCTGAGAAGAAGAAGCAAAAACAAGAGTAGCGAGACCAAGGCCTACAACAATAAGAGGCAGGGACCGGGGATGACTATGGGCCCAAAGGATAAAAGCATGGGTCCTTGCATCGATGCGAGCTCAATACCCTGCGAGCCGCCAGGAATGTTGCCACATTTTTGCTAGGGGTAGAAGAATTTTAAAAATTTCAGGTTGTTGCCTCCCTCCTTCCGCAGTACTATTTCTAGTTTTCTTGTTCCATTTCCAATTTGTTTAGTTTCCTGTCAAGCAGATCAGTCTTCATATTTGAATGCAAATATTCGAGAGGAAAATGTGAAATTTTCTAAGTGTTGGCCCATGCCCGCAATCGTCGTCGCTTTCGGGCAATTCCTGGCAGCGTAAGCCATTTCGGCGACCAAGAGCAGCAGCAAAAAAGGGCTTGAAATTTGTTGTGTTGGGTGCACCCACGATCGTTGTCACTGTTGAGCGATCCCCAGCGACGCGTGTAGTTTGAGCGATTCGAAGCGAAGTTTTAAAATGACTAAGTGCCGACGATCGGGATCATCTTCGCTTCCCAGCGATGCCCGTCATCACGCCACATTTCAACGACCAAGAGCTGCACAAATAATGAGGCTAAAAATTTGTCTTAAGTGCTGGCGACCGGGATCGTTGTCGCTTCCCAGGGACGCCCGTCGTCGCACTTCTTTTCAGCAATAGGGAGCGGCAACAAAATAAACGCCAAAATTGTTTAAGTGTCGCCCATACTCGCGATCGCCGTCGCCACTCGACGATGCCCTCGTCGCGCGATTTATCAGCGATGCGCAGAAAGGGAGCAAAATAAGGAAAAATGTCCCTGCTCCCGCAATTGTCATCGCCGCCCACCTTTCCCAGCAGTGCTGCAGATTTTCAGCGATTTGTAGCATGGAGCACGCCCAAGATTGTTGTTGCTCACCAAGATTTCCCGAAGTCGCTCAATTTTTTAGCGCTTCACAACTTGTGCCTGAGGTCGCTCCCAGCTTCATCCGGAGATCATTGTCGCTATTCAGTGGTTCTTGGCGTCTCCTCATTTTTCAGCGACCTCCGCAACAATCAGTAGGAAGTGTTTAAAGCCGATTTCTCCCCATTTATTAGAGTTGTTAAGCAGATAGTGCCTCCCCATATAAGAATAGATGAAGTTTCGAGATTTGGGCACATTTCACGGAAGATGAAGGTATACTTCAAAGTACGGGTAGGTGAGCAGTAATGACAAGCATTCGGAGCCAAACCACATTGCACCTACCACATTGATGGAGTATCCCCTTTTCAACCATCGAATCTGTCAGGAGTTGTACGAAAGTCAGAAGGACCATGTTGCAGGCCAAGGAGAGTCAAATCTGGCAGCCTTCTGCAACTTTTGCAGGTTTTGGGAGTTGTGCTCCGATTGTAAAGGGGGGGAAATTTTTGCTATAAATAGCAATCAGCTTGCATTGTAAAAGGGGGGAACATATTGCTAAGAAGTTGTTGTAACTGAGCACTTGCTTCCAATCCAAAGTATACTTGGCTCTGTTATTTGTCTCTCTCTTTTATGTTGCCTTCTGCAAATATTTCTGCATCGTGTCATTTATTTTTCTGATTGCTATCATTCTGAATCCTGTATAACTGCATTGGCAATTAAGTAGACCTGGAATATTGAATGAAGGATACATAGGAAAGAATCACAATAATAGTTTCTGTTACATACATTGTTTTGATTGTTGTTGGTTTAGTGATAAGTTAGTGACTGTGTTGCTTGTTCTTCCCCACCTGAAACACATGATATTTACATTTCTTTCTGCATTTTAAATCTCTTCCCAACAATTTTATCTAAAAAACCAAGTAGTGTAGTATAGGAGTCGGCCTTCTCCGAAGATTGGCACGGAAGGCATCCCTTCCTTCCGGCCTTTCAATCTGTTGGGCGAATCTAGGGCGCAAAATATTAAAATCCTTCCCTAGTGACTGATTCGTAACCAACAATGTCGAGTTTGCTTGTTGATGTTTGCACTCAATGGTCATCTCCTTTTTACTCTCCAAGGCTGAAATGTTTTTGGAACTTTTGTTTACCACATATTTTTTGGTGGGTGTGGAAGGAGAGGAATAGTAGAATTTTTAAAAACTTCAAAAGAGATCCTACCTCTGTTTGTGCCAGAGCCTTGGCCTCCACCTTGGAGAATGTGTCCTCTCTAGCTTTGGAGGAGGGAAAATTTGAGGAGGCTAAGCTCGAAAGGAAAATTGGCTTTCAACAGAGTAATAGGGTTGTTGGTCTTCCTCGTCCTAACACTTGGGACCTTGTGAGGTGGGAACCTCCTTCTCCAGGTTGGGTTAAACTGAACTTCAATGGAGCTTCAAAGGGTAATCCCGGTAATGCTAGTGCTGGTGGGGTGCTTAGGGATGACAAAGGTGGGCTTCTATTGGTGTATGCCAAATTCTTAGATATCTAGACTTGCCATGTTGTGGAGGCCAGAGCCCTTTACCAAGGTATTGGGTTGTGAGCGGTAGCGGCCTCTCTAATAAATGGTAGTGACTTTTAAAGTTTTGGGAAAGGACTAAGCAAGCTTTGAAATAGTATCTTTGGCCCTTTTAAACATGGGGGCTGGCCGAGTAGAAATAGATAGAGGTGGTATTGGGAGTTCAGGTTGCCCAGATGCATGCTTGTTGGGAATCCTGTGGTAACAGAGAATGTTCCCGCCTTTTAAACATGGGGCATTAAAGGCAATTTAAAATAACGTATATTAAATATCGTATCTTCATCTTTCTTGTGGAGAAGATGGAGTACCAAAAAGTTTGCATTGAATGAGACTCGCTTAATATTATAAAGTTGGTCAAAGGTGATTCAATCCCCGGTTGGAATATTGAGGCTGTGATTATGGAATCTAGGCGAATTCTTCAGGCTAGAGAGGATAGGGAGATAAAGCATATCTTCATAGAAGGAAACTACCACACTGACTTTATGGCAAACCTAGGTATAAGTCTCAATGGTCTGTCTATTTGGAGACAATTTTCTCGAAGGCCTTCTTCAATTGGATTTAGCAATGTATGCTTCTTAATGCTCTGTAAACTTTTACTGTTTATGAAGAAAGGTTTTGTGCACAACCGTGTGAGAGTCTTGGTTGGCTGGGGGGCTCACCAATGCTGTTCTAATTTTGTTTCTTATATCAAGTTGTAGCTAGTTCACTTGGTGATGGGTGGCTAGTTGTAGTGCTTTATAGTCATTCTTGTCACTGTATTGCTGGTCTTAGGCCAAGTTTTGCAAGGCTTCTCCCATTGTAAAAGGTTCGGGAACCCTTTCAAAACCCCTTCTATATATAATTAAGAAAAAAAAGGTCAAAAACAATACCTTTGACTATGATGAGGGGTAAATTTAAAAGAGTAAGTCTAGACAATGCAACATGTTCAAAAATAATATTATGATATTTTTTTGCGAGAGAAAGATTCTATGTCAACTAGATATAAATATTTTTTCTTTTTTTAAAGTATCTCTTAATATTCAAGGCAAGTGGTCTTCCAAACATAGAGAGGAAATTGTTAATGCACATTTACATAATATAGATCAGGGTCAAAGGACTTTAGCTAACCCTCTACATTGGATGCAAGTAGTGTCATAATCATCATTTGCAAAGGGAACACTTTCCACAAATCAGTTAACATTTGTTCTACTAATTGAAAGTAACTCATAGGTGTTTGACATTCATTAAAATAAGTAAAAACATTTAAATAATTTTTAAAATGTTTAAAGCCCTTTGTAAAGCTAGACATTAATACACAAATCAAACACACAATTTTTTCCTGAACAATTAAAAGAATGGATTGTGACTTCTGGAAAGGATAAGGAAAAAATATATGATAAAGTATTAGTTGCTACTATAATTTAGAACAAAATTTAGATTCTTCTAGTTAGTGTAATTTCAACATAAGTCTATTTAGTATATTGGTGAAGATGTCAAATCCTAAAAAAAATTATTTGTATTAAAGATATTAAATCCTCAAATTTTCACCAATTGTCCTATGCTAGGAGTTCTAAAAATGCCAAATTCTCAATATTTTTATTATTTTCTTACTAAACTACTATTTGTCTTTTATATATTTCTAACATTGTTAAAATAATCATACGAATATTATGCTTGATCATGGAATACATCTCAACACCAAACTTAGATAAGCAACAAAACCTTGGAGCTGTTTTTTTTCCTAATGAAATTAAAAACAAAATCTTAGAGTACAGTGAAACAGGAAAAGTAATCCAAAAACTTTAACTGATTTATCTTCACATTTTTTACTCTATAATTGTTTTGTCTTGTAGCATTGTGAATCACTTTCTATGCATAAATTTACAATTCTATTAAAATCATTTCAATTTCTGCTTTGTAGTATTGTCTTTTGATTTCTTTCCAATAATATTGTCTTCAACTCTAACTAAAATATTCTCAAAATCGTTGAAGAGACATTGCTAATTTATCCATACTTAAAAAACTCAAAGGACAATCATTCTAAGTCAATGCCAAGCTTTTCTATTTGCAAATTGTGACAAGTTTGTTCAAGTAGTCATGTAGCTGTAAATTTATAGCTAAACTGGCTTATTTCCAAAGGCTCAAAAAAAAATTCACATACATTTTTATTATAGCTTCTTCTTTAAGCATAACATTCCAAAGAAATGCATATACTTCTAAAAATCAACCATGTATTGCTTTCTTACATAGAATCTAATAAAAGGTAAGTCAATATGTCATGGTCATTGAAAAAGACCAAGGATTATAAAAATTCCTATTTCTCCATTGACCTGTTGATAACAATGCAGATACCAAATATAAGATTCCTGAAACAGCTCCCTTTAATAACTAATCTAACTAAAATAGAACTAATTAGAGGAGTTTACAGTAGAGTCTTCTACTTGAAACAATATATCACTTGCATTTTGTTTATTTATGAATAATAATCAATTTGGAAGGAGACAGTTGTTGGGGCCCAATGCTTATGAGCTTCAAATGTACTAAGGTGACAAATAAATTGCAACTAAAACAATTATATGAATTGGAATGGTAAAGAGAAAGAGAGTAATTCAAATTCATGAATTTTGAATAAGTTTGATATTTGTTTGCTATCCTTTTGGATCCATCGTGCAATAGGATTTTTTGCTTGACGTTTCGAGAACTTTTGAGTTTAGAGAGAAGAAGATTTCCATCCAGAAAAAAAACAATGGTAAAAATTTGCAATTTTGAACTTTTGGATTTCTTAACAGATCACCTTTCCTGGGCTTTTCTTTTAATTGTGTTGTTTAAGGCACTTAAGAAATTTTATCTGAAGAAGAAATTTAAGTTCTTTTGGAATAGAGACTAATTTTCTCCAATGTCAGTATTCTAAGGCCAAAAACAAAATTGAAGATTTGGGATATGCTTTCTGACATTGAACTGTAGCCATATGATATTACCTTTTTGCTAGATTATCTAGTCAGTAAGTTTTATGTAATTAGCTTTCTCCAGAAGATTTAGACTATGGGTTGTTAAAAACTGAAACTCAAAATTATCTATAGACTCTTAAGTCTCTTGTTATGGATGAGTTTCTTTGCTAGCTATCTTCAGCTCTATGAAATAAACAATAAATGTCTTCAGTGCAGGCCCTTGGTTTATGGGCAATAGTGGCCTACGTTTCAATTTGTGGTCAAAAACTTTTGACCCCACTATGGTAGTCCCATCAGGTGGCATTCCTCCATTTGTATCAACAGGATGGAAGTTTCTTTCTAAAACATGAAAGCCAGATTAGTCCTGTAGACATAGGTGATTTCTTTTGAGCAAACAGGTGATCTACGACCTATGCTTGAATCGGCATAAAAATGAACTGTTGGTTACGAATCTGCCACTAGGATAGGATTTTAATCTTATTGCACCCTAGATTCGCCCAACAGATTGAAAGGCCGGAAGGAAGGAATGCCTTCCGTGCCAATCTCCGGAGAAGGCCGGCTCCTATGTTTTCTTAGTTTGGGATTTTAGCTCAGAGTGCAGGAAAGAAATTATAAAATGCAAAAAGAAACATAAATATGTTTGTTTCGAGTGGGGAAGATAAGCAGCACAGTAACTAACCAATCACTATTACCAACAACAATCAAAACAATGTATACAACAGAAACTATTAGTGTTATTCTATCTTATGTATCCTTTACTTTAGTATTCCAGATATACTCAACTACCAATACTGATATCCAAAAGTGCAGAATAGCAGTAATCAGAAATATAAGCAACATGAGGCAAAAATACTTAATAAAGGCAGCATACAAGACAAAGACAGCTAATAGAGCCAAATATACTTTGCATTCAAAAGCAAGTGCACAGCTACAGAAGTTCCTTAGCAATATATCCCCCTTCCACCCTTGTACAATGAAATGAGGCTGCTATTTATAGCAGAATTAACCCCCTCGATTACATTTTGGGCACAAAATCCCAGACCTGACAAAAGCTGCAAAAGCTGACAAAAGCGGCTAATTGTTGACCTCTGCGGGCAAGGAGTGTACTTGCAGCAAGGTCCACTTAGAAACGTAGCAGCTCCGTGGCAATTCGGTAAGTGAGAAGATGAGTCCGGTTAAATGGTGGTAGGTGCGGTATGATCTGGCACTTCACGCTCATCTACTCTGTACCCGGGTGGCACACCTTCTGTCACATCTTGACTCTTATCCCGAGACTGCACACTTGTCGGCATCTGAAAACTGTTGATGAAAGAGGGGGGAGAATCAAACTTAGGAGTTCGTTCATTGTATTTTTATCCCGCCCGACAGCGCACAAAAACGAAGCTCAGTGAGACAGCGCAAGCTGAAAATAGCGCAGTCGGGCGGGTTATGCCTTAGAAACTTTTCTGTAGTCCACCTCCTTCCAGTCTGATGGCGCAACAAAACGGTTGCGCAGTCGGGCGGGGCAGCGCACTCGGACGGGCCCTCATGCCTTAGTCATTTTCAACCTTTTTAGCCATTTTTTTGCTCTTCCATGAAAGGTCTCCCAACGGCGCACAAATAGATGAGCGCTGCCCGACTTCGCTGCGTAGTTGGGTGGGCTCGGCACTTGAAAAATTTCCAGTCGATTCTTCAGGGTAGCCACCCAAGCGCGCACTGTCTTCCGGGCGTCGTCCGACGTCGCTGCAAAGTCGGGCGGCCCCGATACTTAGAATATTTTGGGCTGTCTTCTCACATTGACCGCCAAGGTGCGCACCAAACCCCGGGCACTATTCGACTTCGATGCGAAGTCGAGCGGCCCCAGTACTTAGCCAATTTTTCGTGATTTTTTCTCAACAAGAGCGCCCAAGTGCGCAAAATATGACGAGTGCCGCCTGACTGTGCTGCGCAGTCAGGACGACTCCATACTTAGACAATATTTAGGCAGATTTTCCCACTTGCAAAAACACTGAGAAATATGAAATGAAAGATAGAGAAACGAAATCTAACAGCTGAAGGGCAGAAGGACATGAAGAAGAATGGGAAAGAAGAATGAGGGGAGGCAAAGCAGCAAACTTACAAAATTTTCAAAATTTGGCACTCTGTGCAAAATGGGGCAACATTCCTGGTAGCTCGCGGGGTATCAAGCTCGCCTCGATGCAAGGAACCTAGCCTTTATCCTTTGGGCACAGAGTCCCTCCCGGACCCTGCATCTCTCTGCTGCTGCTGCTCTTGCTTCTGCTCTTGGTCGCTTTCAGCAGTCTCCTCTCCCGAATCTCCTTCTTCTTCTTCCCTCTCTAAGCCTGACTGCTTGGCGTCCTTGTCTTCCTCCTGTACAGCAGGCTCGACCCGCTCACGGACGTGCTCATAAGCAATCTTAGCCTGAGCCCAGGATGCTTCTTAGAAGGGCTCTAAGTCGTTGATATCCTTCAGCGCTTTTCTGAATGCCACAACCTTGTGCACGTCAATGGTGTCTACCTTTCTCCGAGTTCGTGGAGGTAGGTGTTGATTTTATAGAGCTTGGACACCATCTGGGTTACCTGTGCCTCCTGCACTGGATCAATCCAACCATCAATCTTAGAAGTATCTGCCTCATATACCTGCCAGTTCTGCTTCACTTGCTCCAGAGGCAAAAATTCCTCATTTTTTAGAAAGCTCGGGAATCTGAGCGTTGAAAGGGAGTGAAAAGGGACCAGGCAGATGTTCTTCTCATGGATCAATGCATCTAGCATCTTCCTGGCAGCCCTGATCTTTTCAGATTTTTCAAAATAATTTTGCAAGGTTATCCTTGCATCGGCCCAGTCTAGGGCAATCTGTGACATAGGTGGGAATTGGAAGCCCTTGCACTCATATTCTTCAAGTTTTATTGCCAAGTCCAGCCATTGCCGTGCTTGATGTTCGGCCTCCTCTACCGCAAGCTTTCCCTTGGCAGAAACTTCTTGTATCCTGGAGATGAAATTGAGGACGGATAGTGACCTGGCAACATTAGTCCTGCAACCCTTCAGCAGGCCGGCTCTCATCTCTTTGATCCTGTCCTTGGAGAAAGCAACAGCCTACGATGCCTTCTCTTCTAGCAACGCCTGAGTCTGTTGAAGCTGATTTTGCAATTGAACAACATGCATCAGTGTTGCCCTTTTATCTTCTGTTAATTGATCAGCCACCGCCTTTTGGTCCGCCGTCACCTGCTGAGAGGCTGCAAGCTGATCCTTCAACTTTTTTACCTCTTCTTGAGCGAAATCCAGCTGAGCCAGTGCCTTGGCCAGATTTTCCTCAAGCTGCCTCTTATCGTTCTGGAGCTGGTATAGCTGTTGCTTGGCCTTGAGGCGCTTGACCAGAAGGTTGTCAGCCCTTATGTGGATTCCGCCTATCTCATATTCCTCATTTATGTCATCAAAGCTCTTGTCCTTGGTTTGGTACTCGTAGTCTTCTTTCGTCATCTCCTAGACGGGCTTTTTGACTTTAGACACTATTTTTTCTGTTTGGAGCATCCTTTTCTCCAGGTCATATTTGACGCGCTTCTCAGGCATGGCGATTTCTTCCGCCCTCCTCTTTCTGACCCCTGAAGAAAAGCAACAGAGCCCTAGGCGGCGTTTGCGTCTAGGGGCTGGTCATCAGTAATTTGTAGCTGTTTTTCGACCAGCTCCAGCTCTACGAACATGGGGTATGCCGAGGACAAATCCTGCTGCGGCATTTTTCCTGAAAATAATGAGGTGGGCGATGCGCCAGAAGATACAACTGCTCTTGAGGGCGACTGGGACTAAGGGGAAGTGGGCGACTGTTGAGGAAGCGTATGTGGGATTTGGAGGGCAGTCGCGGCAACGGGTGAGCGGCGTGGGGATAGGGAACCTTTCTCGGCGCTAGTCGTAGGGGACAGACCTAGGGTTTGGCCCAGGGTCTGAAAAACGTTAGGGTTTTGGGCGTAGCGGCCAAAGGATTGCGGACTATCCTAGGGCTGCGTGAAAGGAGACGGGGATGAAGCAGCCAGAATGTGCCCAGATGTGGAAGATGAGGGTGTAACAGTAGGGGTTGCTAAGGTTTGTTGCAAAGGAGAAGAGGGCATACCTGCGAGCTCCGCCTGAGCTGGCGTTCGAATGACTCCTGCAACCCAGGTTTCTGCTTCCCTATGAGGGTTGTCCTCAACAGAGATTATGTTACTTGCAGCCGCTCCTGATTGTGGAGCTGTTACTGTCTGCTGCACAACCTCCTTGTGCCGCCTTTATTTGGTCTTTTTGGACCTTTTCCTCTTTTTCTCCTTAGGCGCGACAGTTTGCTCGGGGGGAGCGGAGGCGGTTGACGTGTCAGGGGCCGGAGCTCCTAAAGTAAACTTGTATTTAGGCTTTGTTGGGTCTACGCCCTTTGCTTCTGCCTCACTGGCTGACTTCTCGGGCTCCCTCTCTGACTGAGACGACTTTTCAGGCGCTGAGGACAACATTGGGTCCACCTTCTTGCCTTTTGACGCTTTGCTTCTGGACATCCCTCGTACAAGTAAATGTTGAGGTGGAGGCTTCCTTTAATACCTTTTTCGGGCACCTTGGGGGACGATATCACGGAACACGAGCGACTGCCACTTGTCAAAGTATTTATCAGATAAGACGGAAAACTCGCCATCAACGGACAACGTATTTTTCTCTGATTTATCGTGCCGTGTACGACACCTCATTATCCAACATTCCATGATTTTATCTTTTTTCTAGCCAAGCGGCGCCACCTTCGTGAGCAGTATTCTGAAACCAGCTGATCCCACTTTGTGATCCTCATTGTGCTCGGGATTGTAGTCTGCTTCTACATAGTAAAAATCATGCCATGGTAGCCACGACTGCATCTGCTCAATGTGCCATTCTAGATCCATTCCCGCCTTATTACCCCTATCTGACATGACGGCCACGTTGAAGCTGACAGTGGATGCTTTAGCTCTGAATTGAGGAAATCCCTCATCCTATTGGATTCGCCACCCCTAGTTGTTTGTTCGTCCAGGTTAATCCTCCTGAGTATGCCATTAGGGTTTGGATCGATCCCTGGCGCAAAATCCGGCTAGACGCTCTCCTTGAAGACGGTAAACAACACTTCCCTGGCAGTCACAGACCTGTCAGGTGGCCGATTTGTAATATACTACGATCGACTCAACCAACTCTGGGCAGTGGTGGATAGGAGGGCACAAGAACCAGTAAAGGTTCGACTTATAGACAGCGCCGAATTGGTTTGAGGGTGAAACCTTATCGGACCAACGTTCTACAGTAATTCACAGCTCTGTGAGGCTGATTGAGTAATTGTCATCTTGGTACCCGGCTAGACGGTCCATGGGTGGCGGGGGAGGACCTTGCCTCCTGGTGCTTCTCGCCTTGGTTTTTCCCTTTTTATCCTTATGTGCTTCGCTTCCATGAGCGCTCGAGACAGTTTGCCCCTCGGATTCTTTCTCTGAAGCACTGGACTCCGCCTGCATAGACGCTTTCCCTTTTGCTGCTCTCGGTTTCTCACTCATGGTACTGAGAGTTACCAGAATTCATAGCTGAAACTTAGCAAAATTCGCAATTTCTCCTCTTTCACAGCGCGGCTCGAATTCCTTCAGCAACACTGATATTACTGAGTAAGTAAAATGTCTTTTCTAAAGATGGGTAACATTAGTGGCGTCTGGCGAATTTAAAGTTTGTTGCTTGAAGTGGGTGAGTAGCGCCGTTATTCCTCGGCGACCGCGCATGGGATCCCCTGTTGGAAAGCGCAACTGTACGTCATTGGACCAGGGTGTGCTTTTTCATTTATGAAACCTGCTTCGAAAATTGCGCAATCATTCCTTAAACTTTTCAAAACTCGTGCCTTTAATGACGTCATTGCCGCCAGCTGGGCACACGCTTCGAAGCATTTGACTCGACAAGCGTGCTGGGAAACCCTAGGTAAAACTTGTGATTTTTTTTCATCTCCCCGACCAAGTGCGCCCAAAAAATGGGCGTCGTTCGACTTCGCACTATGAAACCCACGCCCTTGGGAGGACGACACTTAGAAAAATTTCCAAATTATCACA
This sequence comes from Wollemia nobilis, assembly GCA_028583015.1. Lineage (NCBI taxonomy): Eukaryota > Viridiplantae > Streptophyta > Pinopsida > Araucariales > Araucariaceae > Wollemia > Wollemia nobilis. The sequence goes on from JAQPPZ010014634.1 coordinate 7,699,623, forward strand.
TGCCCCTGAGACGCGCCCGCCGGAGTGCGCAAATTTTAGTGTGCGCCGTCGAGCAGCGCAAGGAAAAATCGCGAAGTCAGGCGGGACACTTAGAAAAATATTATACTCTTTTGCTCGTCCCCATCCGCTGGTGCATTAAACAGGGCGCGCCGTCCGACATCGTTGCGAAGTTGGGCGACTTCCCAACACTTGGACATTTTTTTGACTTTTTCCCTTGCTTGCTGTGGCCTCGGAACCTCCCGTCGTCGCAAAAATTTGAGGGCGACGCCCGACTTCGGGGCAATTCTCTGCGCCTTCGGACGACATTCCTTGCCTTAGTCATTTTTTCGAACTGCCATGCACCTTTTTCCAAAACACTCGGCTCTCTTTTCCGGATTAAAGCAGGAAACTAACTGAACTGAAAGCAATATTTACATTCAGAAAAATAAATTGATACATCGGAAAACAAAATATGTACAAGGGAAAACCTTTGACAACTTTTAGTGGTAGTAGGCTTTCAAATGAAAGTCGTTAACAAGTATCGGGAGGGTCTGGCCCTCCATGTCTTTTAGCACAAACGCGTTGAACTGGTTCACTCGAACGACTTGGAAGGGGCCGTCTCAGAAGGCATCAAACTTGTCATGATTGCCTGGTTTGGCCTTGTATGAGTCCCATTTCAGCACTAAGTCCCCGATCTTGAAGACTCGGGCAGTGGTTCCATTTGAAAACCATTTCTGCGTTTTCTTAGCATGCTTGGTAAAGGCCTGATATGCCATTTCTCTTTCCTCCTCCAGTTGCAGCAACTGAGCCAATCGGGCATCAACAGGGTCTTTGACGCATTTCTCATCTTCTAACAACCAAAGTATGGGCATCTCAATGTGTGTAGGCAAGACAGCCTCTTTGTCGTACACGAGTGCATATGGCGACGTCTTGATGGATTTTTTTGAAGGAGATACGGTCTATCCATAGCGCTCGATCCAGAAGCAGATGCCATGATCTTTTGTTCCTTTCCATCGTCTTCCTTATAATCTTCAAAAGATTCTTGTTGGTAGACTCGGCTAGGCCATTCCCTTGCGGATAGTAGTTCGAAGACATTTTGTGGTAAATGTCGTACTTGCTGGTGAACTCTATGAGTACAGCGCCTGCAAACCCTCGACAATTGTCCGTGAAAATTGCCTCTGGAATCCCGAAATAGGTGATGAGGCTCTCTAGGAAACCAATGACCGTTTCCTCGTCGGCATGCCTTGTAGGCACTGCCTCGGCCCATCGGGTAAAGTAATCCGTGGTTGTTAGGATGAACTTATGCCCCACCGAAGAGTTGGGCGTTATCGTCCCGATGAAGTCGAGACCCCACTGCTGAAATGGAGCCTCAACTTGAATTGGCTGAAGGGGCAAAGGTGCTTTCCGATTTCTGCCAGCGAATCTTTGGCATTTCTCACATTTTTGACAGACCGCATGCGCATCTGTGAAGAGGGTGGGCCAATAATAGTCCGCTTTGATAATTTTCAAGGCCGTCGGCCTTCCCAAATGGTGTCCTCATGGCATCCCAGAATGGAATTCGCCGAGGACCTTCGGTTTGTCTGATTCTTTGACGCACCGCAACAGGATGCCGTCAATATATCTGAAATACAGCCCCTCGGGGCGTAGGACATACTTCAAGGCATTAAGCCTAAACCTCTTTCTTTGTGAGGCATTGAGATGATCTGGACATCTCCCAGTGCTGAAATACCACACTAGGTCATTCGTCCAATCACTCTCCTCTGATAAGGAGTTGGAAAGGTTGATATTTGTCATTGGATACTCCCACTGACAAGCAGAGAGTTCAGCCGCAGCACTTCGGGCCAATTCCTGGCATAGAGCCCGACCTCGGATTAGCTTGGTGGGTCGTACCTCTATGTCGAAATCCTGGATTTTGGCAATCCATCCTGCCCTCTTGTGACCAGGCTCCCCTTGGATGATGAAATTTCTGACGTCGGGGTGTATCACGAAGACAGTAATCCGGCTCTGAGAGACGAAGTGCTTGAACTTTCTCAAGGACCTCAAAACTGCATGAACTTGCCGCTCAATAAAATTATACCTCTCTTCGTGCAGCTAGATCACTTGGCTTAAGAATGCTATTGGTCTCTCCTCGCCGTCGTCTCCCTTCTGAGTCAGAACTGGAGCGTAGCTTTCGAGTTCTCCCACCGCGTAAAGGATGAAGTCCTTGGAGTAATCTGGATTTATCAATACTGGTGCCTGGTCAATGGCCTCAATCTCCTTGAAGGCTTTCTTCCTCTCTCAGTCCAGAAAAAGTCAGCATCCTTCTTCAAGAGCTCGGCCATGGGCTTGATCACTTGGGCAAAGTCAGGGACAAACTTCCTTACAAAGTTGATCTGTCCAAAAAATGACTGCAGCCCTTTCTTGTTGACCAGGATGGGCAAACGAAGAATAGCCTTTGCTCTGTCGGGGTCAATTGCAAGGCCCTTCTCAGAAATAACATGGCCTAGCAGTTTACCCTCCATCGCAAATACTGACTTCTTTAGGTTGATGGATATGCCGAATTCATGACATCTTTCAAATACTTGCCGCAGATGGGAGGTGTGGTCTTCTCTTCTGTGCGAAAACACAGTCATGTCATCCAAGTAGATAACAATGATTTTATTGAGCAACTCACGAAACCCCAAGTCCATAGCTCTCTGGAACGTAGCCCCCGCATTGGAAAGACCGAAGGGCATGCGCTGATAGGCGAACGCCCCCCATTTGGTGGTGAACGCCGTCTTGTGCTGGTCCTCATCTTTTTACCCAGATCTGATTATAACCGGAGAACCCATCTAGGAGAGAGAATCTCTGAGCCCCTGCAACCACGTGAAGGATTTGATCAATTTGCGGGAGTGGATAATGGTCCTTCAACGAAGCCTGGTTGAGATTGCGGAAATCCACGCAGAGGCGAATGTCTCCATTCTTCTTCCTCACGGGAACCAGATTTGCGACCCAAGAGGAATGCTTGATAGGATAGATGATTTTTGCTTCCAGCATCTTCATGAGCTCGACTTTCATCATGACCTCAATATTTGGGTTGGCTACCCTTTGCTTCTGCCTGAAGGGCTTCACATGTTCTTCAAGCTCTATAGTGTGTTGGATCATCTCCCTGTCATATCCCTTTAGATCTTGGTAGCACCAGGCTACAATGTTTGGGTATTCCTTGCACAGGGTCCGAATCTGGTCCAACTCCTCTGGAGTGCAATCTATGCCAACTTTAATCACTTTACCAGGTTCAAGCTCCAGGTCCATGTATTGCTTGGCATCCACCTTGATTCGGTGTGAGATAGCCCTATCATTCTGGTCAAACAAGCTCTCCAAGGTAATCAGTCCTTTTGGGACATGATTATTCTTTAACTGTATTAACCCCTCATATTGCTCGTCATCAGGGTCTCTACCTTTGATTGAACTAGCTTCATGTATCATAAAGGTGACGATATCCTCATCACAGTCGAACACTTGACAGTGGGTGTCCTTATCAGGCACAAAAGACCTGTAAATAGTACGGACCGACTTCGGCTTCTGCATAGTGTCATCAACCGGGACGTATCTGGCTCCAACAGATGCCAATATGTCAGCATGCTTATTCTTCTCGCGGGAGATGGCTTTGACATTCAAGGAGTCAAACGACTCCATAAGATCCCAGACACGGTTGCGATACGCCTTAAGGTAATGCTTCTTAGAGGCGCACTTGTTTGTGATTTGGTTGCACACCAGCTTTGAGTCGCCAAAGATTTGCAGGTGCTTGATCCCGAGCCTCTCCGCATTTTTTAAGCCTAAGCACAAGGTTTCGTACTCCGTCGCATTATTAGTGCAACTCTAGGCCAGCCTGTAACAGTAGTCTTTTTGGATACCAGATGGGGAGACCATAAGGACTCCTGAACCGGCGCCATTCTTGCATCAAGCGCCATCAAAGTACAGCTTCCACAACTTATCGAGGGCAAGACCTATGTCCTTTTTCGCCGTCTGGTCGTCTCTTAGGCTGAGTGACGAAGTAGCAGCCTAGTTCTATCTCGATCGTGGCGTTGAAATCCAGCAAGGAGAACTCGTCCTCCTCTTGCAGCTACTCTAGGGTTTCTCCCACCAGGTCTACTTCTACCATCTCCTCGATCGTCAAATGAACCATGTCATTTTGCTGCTCTTCCCTGGGTATCTTGTCGACCAGAAAAGTGGAAGGTTTCTCATTATAAATTTTCAACCTCCTTCCTTTGAAAGGTACCTCCATATGTGAATAGTCCAACGACAAATATCCACCCAGCTTGGCAGTGAACTCCCTTGAGAGACACATGCCGAAATAGGGTTCCAAGTTAACCACTACGACCTCTTGGATGACCATGATGTCAAGCGCTTTATGCAGCCGGATGGGGATGTCTTTGATGACGCCAACTGTCTTCACAGGAGTGTCGTCCAACTGTAGAACACCTTGGATGCTCCTCGTGTATTCTATACCAATTCCCTCGCAGACAAACCTTGGCATGACAGTAGTCGAAGCACCGGAGTCCACCATGCAGTTATGCACTATGTGGCCCTCCATCCGCAAAGATAGATAAAAATGCGGCAGTCTGTTCTTTCCGGTAGCAGAAGTCATCAAGGGCTGAGCTAACATAGCAGGCTGCGATGGCTTTCCACCTCTTCAATTCTTTAGGGATTCTTGCAACAAATCCACCTAGCCTGGGAGCTGAAGGGCATCATACATGCTTATTTTTGTCGGGGTCTTCTTGAGCTCATCAACTATGTTGTAGGTTGAAGTATCGGCCCCTTCCGCTTCCTTTGCTGGCTCATACTTGGTGCGGTACTACTGCGTGGCCTCAACCCTCTGTCTCTTTGTCAGCGACGGGCACCTCAACTTCTCCTGAGCTTGCTCTTTTTTTTCTGCCGGAGGTTGAGTCGCTGGAGCCTTGAGGTCGCGAAAATGCGACATGTTGCGATATAGCGACACTTTTTCTCCTTTGTGCTTTCTCTCGTCCTTTGGTCGCGAAAATGCGACATGTCGCGATATCGCAACATCTTTCCCTTCCAGCTCTTCTTTCTCTTTTTCGGTCGCGAAATTGCAAAATTCCTTGCTTCCTTTCTGCTTCTTCGGTCGCGATTTCGCGACATGTCTCGAAATCGCGACATTTTCTCCTCTGCATCTTTCCTGTCTTCGTTAGGTCGCGAGCGAAATTGCGAAATTCCTTGCTCCCTTTCTGCTTCTTCGGTCGCGATTTCGTGACATGTCGCGAAATCGCGACATTTTCTCCTCTGCACCTTTCCTGTCTTCTTTAGGTCGCGATTTCGCGACATGTCGCGATTTCGCGACATGTCGCGAAATCGCGACATTTTTTCTCCACGCCTTCCCTGTCTTCTTTCGGTCGCGATTCCGCGACATTTTTGCTCCACGCCTTCTCTCTCCTTGAGTCGCGAAAATGCGACATGTCGCGATATCGCGACACTTTTCTCTATCGCGATATCGTGACATCAAGGCAAACACTTAGAAATTTTTTTGTCGATGCAAGATTGCTCTGCTGCCACCGGATGCTCCTGCATCAATCACATAACATCATTTCTCTACCATCATCCAGTCTGATCCTTATGTCCCCTCTTCCCACAATTTCTAAAGGGTGATCATCACCCAAGTAGACCTTCCCACCACTATATGGCTGATATTTGTCAAAGCAGTCTCTATGAGGAGACATGTGGAAAGATGCAATCGAGTCCAAAACCCGGTATATAAAACAGATCTGTTGTTGCTGATACGTGAAAGCCTCACATGTTGCCGTATCTCCGTAATTTGCTGTATTAGCCTCAGCTGAAGGCTGAAATTGATTTTCACCATTTTTTTCCTTTTTTAACTGCCAACAGTCCTTCTTTGAGTGCCCTGGCTTCCCGCAATGCCAGCACTTCCCTTTCAGCTTGCGTCCTTTAGACTTAGATTTGGACTGTGATCTACTTTGCTGACTCTTCTCGAAAGATCGACCTCTCACAGCTAGGGCTTCATTGGTTGAGGGTTCCAAAGATGTTTTCCGCCTCAACTCTTCTACCAACAAAGCGGCTACCACATCATCAAAAGTTAGAGCTCCTGATGATGAATTGTTGATGGTCATCACCAAATGATCCCAAGTCTCCGGGAGGGCACAAAGTAGGGTGATAGCTCTGTCCTCATCCTCCATCTTCACATTAATCGAAACCAGCTTATCGATAAGGGTATTAAACTCATTCAAGTGATCTCGCCACGGATGAACCCTCCTTCATCCTTAGGCAGTAAAGTTGTTTTTTCGGAAAAACCTTATTTGTTGCAGATTTCGTCTCATACAACTTTTCAAGCTTCTTCCAAAGGGCTTCCACGGTCTTTTCTTCAACAACATTGAACAAGACGGAGTCCGCTAGGCATAGACGGATTGTAGAAACCGCCTTCCTATCCAGCGTTGCCCACTCCTCATATTTCATGCTGCTTGGTTTACTCGCGACCCCTTTCAAGGCTAGGGCTTGGTCATTTTGAACCAACAAATCCTCCACCTTCATCTTCCATAGGGCAAAGTTCCTGCCATCAAACTTTTCAATCTCAAACTTGGTTACACTTCCAGTCATTGTTGCAGCTCCTACTCGCACAAAACCCTAGGCTCTGATACCAGATGTTAGAAAATATAGCAAAATTATGTGCAAGCAAAAAAACACTAACACAGAAAAACAGTAACATAGATTTTACGTGGAAAACCTGCAATGTGCAGGAAAAACCATGGGGCAATGGCAGCTTGATCTTTTATTGATTTCGGCTGAATTACATTCAATCAACATTTACATGCAAGGGGTCATTCCCCTTTTATAGAAAAAACAAAATTGTTCGTTTCCTCTTCCAAAGGAAGAGTCCAAAAACTGTTTGTTTCCTCTTCCAACGGAAGAGTCCAAAAAACTGTTCGTTTCCTCTCCCAAAGGAAGAGTCCAAACAACTGTTTGTTTCCTCTCCCAAAGGAAGACCATAGAATATTGTTTGTTTCCTCTTTATAAGTTGCACCACCATGCACCTCTCTGCTGAAGAACATTAGAGATCTGGATATTGACTTCACCTCCTAACACTTGGAGCTAGGGTATTGGTAGTGCACGGTCACGGTTTTGATTTTGCCAAAGACAAATTTTAGTGGGCAGAACAAATTAAAGGTATGCCATTCAATTTTATTCTCCAAGGTGTTGAAAATTGAAATTGCTTTGAGATTGTCGTGAGTGCTAAGTGCTTGGGGGAGTTATAAGGTAAAGAAAAATTAAAGTATTTTATTTTGATTTTTGGTGATTGAAATTTATTTTATAAGGTGTGGAGATTATAAGGTGTATAAGGGAGATTGTTGTGCATTTTGTTATGATGAAATTATTGAGTTAGATTGTGTGAGGTTGGAGATTATAAGGTGTACAAGGAAAATTGTTGTGTTTTGTAATAGTGAAATTATTGAGTTAGATATTGTGAGTTTGGAGATTATAAGGTGTACAAAAGGATTTGATATTTTGTATGACAAAATAATTATTGGGAAAATTATTTTGTGGAGATCTTGAAATAGGTTGTGGCTACCTAACCCTAGTGTTGGCAAAGAAAATTTGATTGTAGTTAAGACAGGTTTTGAAGGCATATCTCCATCAAAATAAAAGGTATGGGTACATCTTCCTTGTGAGTAAAATATTGTTGAATTGGATGTTGTGAATGCTAAGTTGGAGTGAAAAGGTTGTTACTAGAAACCTTGTTTGATAAGCATTGTTGGAAATATTGAGTGAGCCTTCATGTGCATGATTAGGGTTTGTGAAAGATCATGAGTATCATTGTTATGTGAGGTTTGTTTGATAAGCATTGTTGAATAAGCTTTCATTGAGTGATTGGTTGAGTGGAGTTGATTGAGCATAATTGATTGGAAGTGTTGGAGTGATAGTTCAAGTTCTGTGAAACAAATTGTTCTTTATTTCTGGATTGAGTTGAAGGAAAGATTGAAAGTGATTAAGCATTGTTGTGAGTGAAACATATTGAGTCTCTAACAATTCTCTATATGTTTCTGTGGTAAAACAAGAGAGATTGAAAGTGATTGAGCATTGTTGTAAGTGTGAAGCATATTGAGTCTCTAACCATTCTCTATATGTTTCTGTGAGTTTAAACAAGAATCTGTGTGAAACTTGTTTGTGTGATTGGAAGAGGTTTTCTATGATAGATTGAGTTGAGTAAGATTTTGTGGAAGCTTACAAAGCAGATTTGAGGCAAGTCTTGGTGAAGACTTGTTGAGCAGATTGGACAAGTTCTAGTGAGGACTTGTTGAGCAGATTTGAGGCAAGTCTTGGTGAATACTTGTTGAGCAGGTTGAGCAAGTTCTAGAGAGGACTTGTGGACAGATTTGAGACAAGTCTTAGTGAATACTTGAGAGTAGTTTGAGCAAGTTCTAGAGAGAACTTATGGACAAATTTGAGAGGATTTTGAGCAAGTTCTAGAGAGGACTTGTGGACAGATTTGAGGCAAGTATTAGTGAAGACTTGAGAGCAGTTTGAGCAAGTTCTAGAGAGGACTTGTGGACAGATTTGAGGCAAGTCTTAGAGAAGACTTGAGAGCAGAGTTGATTGATTGATTTTTTCAAACCTTGAGTTAAGGTTTGGGGCAGATCTAGCAGAGTTGATTAGTGATTGGATCAAGCTTTGTGTTAAAGGCTTGAGGACATATTTGAGGACAGGTTTGTGCCAAACTAGATACAGAGATTGAGGACAGATTTGTGCTAGACCAAAGGACTGTGTTTAGTGCATATTTGAGACAAAGATTGAGGACATATTTGTGCTAGACCGAAGGACTGTGTTTAGTGCAGATTTGAGACAGAGATTGGAGAAATTTGTGCTAGACCGAAGGACTGTGTTTAGTGCAGATTTGAGACAAAGATTGAGCAGATTTGTGCTAGACCGAAGGACTGTGTTTAGTGCAGATCAGGGACAAAGATTGAGCAGATTTGTGCTAGACCGAAGGACTATGTTTAGTGCAGATTTGAGATAGATCTGAGAGCAAGCTTTGGAGGTGACAGAGCAGAGGACAATAGTCTCCAGTGGATAGAGATCCATTAGCCTGGGCAGTGAGGACAAAGATCTTCTAAGTGAGGACAGAGTCTTCTGTGGATAGAGATCCACAAGCCAGTGCAGTGGAGGCAGTAGTCTTCTATAGGATCACCAGCCAGAGCAGAGGAGAAGGAGTTCTCCTGTGGATAGAGATCCACGAACCAGATGAGGGGATTGGTGTCTCCTGTGGATAGAGATCCACGAACTTGATTAGGGGATTGATGTCTCCTTTGGACAGAGGTCCATAAACATTGTAATAGGGAAAGGATTCCCAAGAGATTTGTTGAGAAAATTTTAATGAAATATTTTCTCCGTGGAGTAGCCCACATTGGGTGAACCATGTTAAATTGGTGTCTCTATTGTGTGTGGTGATTTGTGCATTGCTTTGATTACTACTTTTGATATTGCCATTGATATATTGCATAATATTGTTTTGGAAAGAAAAGTAAAAAGTGGTCTTATATTGTTCACCCCCCTCTCAGTATAAGCTTGTGTTCTTCACTCCGGCTACCGGGATGGAGGTTAACCACACTCCTCCCTTGGTCAGGTAAATCTTGGTCACCAAGTAGTTCTGACGAACCATCGGGATTCTGCAAAATACCTCTGTTTCGGGCTTCCTCTATGAGATATGCTTGAGAACTCCATTATGCTTGTCTCTGGTTTTCAGGTGTCAGTTGGTGTAGGATTCGCAATTTCTATCAGCTCTTATTATCCTTCGTCACCATCTTGCCTCCTCAAAGCATCGCTGAGGTGCGTATTGGGTTAAGGCTAATTGGTACTGATCCGAGAAAGCTGAATCTGTACTTGAATTGTTTCCTTCCCCTGCTGGGGTCATGGGCCAGTTGGAGGTTTCGTGAACCCTTTGTTCCAGTCTTATAACTTCTCTCCTATGTCGTCTAAGGTCTACTGCGGCCAACCGATACATGGTTTCTGCTTGGCGTTCATTTGGACATTGCATAGTTGTCTCATATGGGGTTCTGTACTAACATGGCACTGACAGTCCTAATGCTTCATCTATACTTGTCTCGGAATTATTCCTTCTCGAAATCTCTTCTTTTGAGGAATCCTCATTACCCATTATTTGGATTGCTTCCTCAAATCGAACCCTTGGCTGTTGATCACTAACCTAATTCAGTGGTCTTCTCCTAGGGCTTGCTTGAGGTATGTTAGGATTGAATGGTTGGTTTTCATCACTGCTTGATTTGTTTAGCCAACCTCCGGTTTTTGGTTTTTCTGGTGTCGTCAGAACATCCCTCCATATGATTGTTGCCATTTCTTCTCTACTCATTCGGTGATTGGTAGTCAAACTCTGTCCTGTTTCCCATACCCTAGGTCTTTCTAGTGATTCCCTTGTTTCCTGAAGGTTTGCAACTGGTGTTGAATCCGAGCTTGAGGATTCTTCCGAATTAAGCACGATCCTTAATATGGCTAATGATGAACTCTTAGAGTGTGCATCAATTTCTATTTCCTTTCCCCTTCTGTCTTCGACTTGGCTTCCTATTTCCAGGTCTTTCTGCCCGTCGTTTCCCAGGGAAAATAAACTCCTTTCCGAAGAGTTACCTGTTGCACTCCATCGTAGTTCTCCTTGCTCTAGCTCAACCCATTCAGCTCGGCGTGCTTCGTGTCGTTCGTTCATTCATTGCATTGTTGTGTCCAATTCTTGAATCACCTATTCTCGTAGTTGGTTATTAGACCACCTCAAGGTTTCATATTCCTCTTACAACCTCTGTGTCTCCAACTACATTTCTGCAGAATTCTATCTCCTTGCCCTTCATGCTCTTCTTCTTCCGAAATTTCTTGTAGAGCGACCTCCATCAAAGCCCGAAGTCGATCTTCTTCATTGCTATTTGGAAATTGAACCTATAATTGCAACCATCGCTGATCTCCTTGCTGAGGTTCTAATTCTCTTTGTTCAATTATTTGTTCTCCTTTGGTTCCAAATAACCAATCCAGGTTATGAGTTTCATCCTCTCGAACAACACTACTCTGCTTGTCATTCTCACGGGATTGTATACCTGGATTTGATTCTTCTGTCCTTGTCCCGGAAGTTCCTCTTGATTGCTCTAAGTTGATCATGTTTACCTGAACATGTGGCTTGTATACTTTCAACTTAGAACCATTTATTACCTCGGGGCATAGTGTACCATCTAACTTCCTTAGTTTCACCGCCTCGTTCTCCAATACTTCTTCCACCTGAAAGGGTCCAAGCCATAGAGTTTTCAATTTCCCTGGCTTGAGTTCTCTCTTGCCATTGTACTTGAGAACTAGTTCATCAGATTTGAGATGCTTGTCATGCCAGAATTTCCTTCTCTTTTGTGCGATCTTCGTTGCCCATTGTGCCATTATCCTTTTTTCATCCAATTGCACCAATGTTGTCAGTCGTTCGTTGATGCTATCCTCATCATTCAACCAATTGTCGACTGCCACCCTTAAACTTGGTACAAGGAACTCAACTAGTACTACTTCCTCCTGTCCGTACATTAGTTGAAAAGGTCTATGGTTTGTGGTGGGCTTGAAGGTGGTCATATATGCCCATAATATTGCTGGTAACCATTCCTCCTAGCTGGCTCCTTCCACGCCGCATGTCTTGTAGATAATTTAAACCAAGATTTTATTTGTCGCTTCCGCTTGCCCACTTGTTATGGGATAATATGGACTTGACAAAGAGCAAAAAATCCTGAATTCTTTCGTTAAATTCTGAATGATTTCATTTACAAAATGGCCTCCTCTGTCACTTGTCAGTTGTAGAGGTATTCCGAACCTTGTGATCACTTGCTCATACAAAAAGCGAGTCGTGCTTCTTGCAGAGTTGTACGGTAGGCTCTTGCTTCCACCCTTTTTGTGAGATACTCCGTGGCAACTACGATATATCGGCATTTTCTTCTCCGACTTGTTTTTAAAGGACCTACAAAATCCAATCCCCATCTCTCAAAGAGTTCTTGAGGCTGTGATGGATGTAGTGGCATGAAGTCTCTTTTCAACGGCTTCCCCGTTCTTTGGCACGTATCACATGCTATAACAAAATTCTTCGCGTCGTGAAAGAGGGTGGGCCACCATAGACCTGCAAACAGTACTTTTCTAGCTGTCGCATTTGGTGCCATGTGTCCTCCTGCCAATCTCTCATGTGTCTCCTTCAAGGTCTGTTGTACTTCATCCTCCATTATGCATCTTCTCAATATGTGGTCCTCCCCCATATTGTATAGCAATCTTGCAATCAAGGTGAAGGGTGCTGATTTCGTAATCACCTTCCTTTGTTCGGTTGTCGTCGTCTCCTTTGGCAGCTCTCCTATCTACAGGTATTCCCCTATGTGCTTGTACCATCCTGGTATTGCATTGATCATGAACAACTGGGCATCGGGGAATTCATCTGGTATTCCTCCCTCTGTAGGTTCTCTTGAGTGAATCCTTGATAGTTGATCTGCTATCACGTGTTTCTTTCCTAGTCTTACTACCACCCTAAACACGAACTCCTGCAGGGTGACAAGCCATCAACTCACTCGTCCGTAGATCGTTGGTTTGTTGATCAAGTACAACAGAGCCTGATGATCCACATAAAAAGCGAATGGATTAGCCAATAAATAGTGCTTGTATTTTTGTACTGCATACACCATTCCTAATGCTTCTCGCTTTGTTGTGTTTTAGTTTTTCTCGGCTCGTGACAGTAGCCGATTTGCAAAGTATATGGGTTGATCTAGCCCAAATTGGCCTTCCTGAGCCTATGCACATCCAATGGCAAATTTTGAGGCATCGACATGCACATGGAATTCCTTCTCCTAGTCCGGGTAAACCAGGATAGGTGCTTTTACCAAGTGCCCTTTCAATCCCTCAAAAGCTCCCTTGTGCTCCTCTATCCATTTAGACGAAACACCCTTACGCGTGAGAGTGTCTAGTGGATGAGATGTAACTGCATAGTTTCGGATAAATCTTCTATAATATCCGACTGTCCCTAAAAAGGTTTTTACCGAGCTCACATCATGTGGCTCCTCCATTAGCAATATTACCCGAATCTTATCCGGGTCGGGTTTCAAACCCTCTTGGCATACAATATGCCCCAACAGCTTCCCGTATGGCACCAACAAGACGCATTTATTTGGATTCAAAGATATTCGAGCTTTCCTGCACAATCCCATGCATTATTCTAATGCCTTTAAATGCTTCTGTGTCCTGCCATACAGTGACCAATCATCTAAGAAGGCTTTGAATTTCCCTGTGGACATCTTATAAAATATGTATAAGATGATCCTTTGGAAAGTAGTTGGTGCATTACACAATCCAAATGGTATGCGGTTATAGTATATCCCATTTTCCACAACAAAGGTGGTCTTCAGCTTATCTTCCTCCGCTATGCTGATCTGGTTGTATCCTGAGAATCCATCCAAAAATGAATATATCTCATGGCCTGCTACTTCCAATATGGAGTCTGTGAAAGGGATTGAGAAAGGATCCTTTACGGTTACGGCATTTAAACTTCTAAAATCAACACAGATTCGGATTTTATCTACTTATCTTTTTAAGTTAATCACAATAGGTGATACCTGTTGGCATTTTTGCCACATTAAATTTTTTATATAAACTTTGGCCTAAGTATGGAGCTTTAAATTGGCAAGGCGCATGCGAAGGTGTTAGATTTTTGCGGGCCATAAATGGGGGCGATAAAATTGATGAAATGAGCTTTGGATATTTTATCATTGCAGATATTTTCGCTAGCTTTCCGACGATATATTATAATAGGCGATCGGGTCAGTGGATCAAAAGTTATGGCCTCGGGAAGCAAGACCAGGAAGCTCAATTTCGGGCCAGAAAATTGGCTAAGTTCTGGAGCCGCCCGACTTCACAGCGAAGTCAGGCGGCGCTCATGGTTCATTGCGCACCTGGACGGCCTCATGGAACAAGCAGCCAAAAATTGACTAAGTGTCGGGCCCCGCCCGACTGCGCTCATCAATTTGTGCGCAATAGGGCGGAAAGACAGGAAAATGTTGCTGAAATATTCTAAGTGTCGGGCCCCGCCCGAGCGCTGCTCATCCGCCCGACTGCGCTCATCAATTTGTGTGCAATAGGGCAGAAAGACAGGAAAATGCTGCTGAAATATTCTAAGTGTCGGGCCCTGCCCTACTGGGCTGACCCGCCCGACTGCGCTCATCAATTTGTGCGCAACAGGGCGGAAAGACAGGAAAGGTTGTTGAAAAGATTCTAAGGCATGAAGGCCCGCCCAACTACGCTGTTTCCACCTTGCGCCGCCCGGCTGCACTCCAATCTTGTGCGCAGTCGGGCGGGATATAAAAGATGAGCTTTAAAGATGATTTCTTCCCCCTTCAGATGCTGACAGGTGTCCAGCTTCGAGATTTGAGTCAAAGATGTGACAGAAGGTGTGCCGCCAGGATACCGGACAGATGAGCGTGAACTGACATATTGTACCGCGTCTGCCCTCATTCAAACTGACTCAAGGTTTCATCTACCAGATTGCCACGTAACTGCCAAGTTTTCAGGTGGACCTTGCTGCAAGTACATTCCATACCCGCAGAGGTCAACATTAGCCGCTTTTTGCCGCTTTTGTCAAGTCTGGGATTTTGTGCCTAAAGTTGTAATCGGGGGGGAAAATTGAGCTATAAATAGTTGCGCCATATCATTGTATAAGTGGTGGAGGGGGGACATATTGCTAGAGGACTTTGCTGTGACGGACCACCTTCTAATTAATTCAAAGCATCCTTGGCTCTGCTTCTTGTCTCTATCTTTTATGATGCCTTCTTCTAAGTATTTCTGCTTCATGTCCATTTATATTTCTGTCAGTCTGAATTCTGAATTTTGGATTTGGGCATTGGTGATTATTTGGATCTGGAATACTAAACAGAAGGATACATAGGGTAGAATAACAACTGCAGTTTCTATTACATGCTTTGTTTTAATTGTTGTTGGTTCGGATGCAAATTTGCGATCGTGCTGCTTGTTCTCCCCCCACCCGAAACGCATGATATTTACATCTCTTTCCTGTTCCCTTATCTTTTTCAATCTCTTTCCAGTTCCCTTTACCATTTTTTAATCTCTTTCCTGCACCCTTATCTAAAACCCCCCAAGTAGGTTAGGAAAGGAGTCTGCCTTCTTCGGAGACCGGCACGGGGGGCATCCCTTCCTCCCGGCCTTTCAATACTGGTCTGCGGGTCTAGGGCGCATTGACACACCAAGTCCTTCCCAGGTGGCGGATCCGTGGCCAACAGTTTCTGGCACGCACGGTGGGACAAACAGTCTCCGTATTTTAAGGAAGCCCGAGTTTGGTGAATCTCTAGCTCGCCTTCATTTGGCAAAATCACCTGGCAAATCTGACAGAGCTGAATATCCAGAGATTTTGCGAGCTAAAGATTCATTATGGCGATCAAAATGAATATATCTCATGGCCTGCTACTTCCAATATGGAGTCTGTGAAAGGGATCGGGAAAGGATCCTTTACGGTTACAGCATTTAAACTTCTAAAATCAACACAGATTCGGATTTTATCTACTTATCTTTTTAAGGTAATCACAATAGGTGATACCTGTTGGCATTTTTGCCACATTTAATTTTTTAGATAAACTTTGGCCTAAGTATGGAGCTTTAAAGCGGCAAAGCGCATGTGGAGGTGTTAGGTTTTCGCGGGCCATAAATGGGGGCGATAAAATGGATGAAATGAGCTTTGGATATTTTATCATTGCAGATCTTTTCGCTATCTTTCCGAGGATATATTATAATAGGCGATCGGGTCAGCAGATCAAAAGTTATGGCCCCGGGAAGCAGGACCAGGAAGCTCAATTTCGGGCCAAAAAATTGGCTAAGTTTTGGAGCCGCCCGACTTCGCAGCGAAGTCGGGCGGCACTTATGGTTCAGTGCGCACCTGGGCGGCCTCATGGAAAAAGCAGCCAAAAATTGACTAAGTGTCGGGCCCCACCCGACTGCGCTCATCAATTTGTGCGCAATAGAGCGGAAATACAGGAAAATGCTGCTGAAATATTCTAAGTGTCGGGCCCCGCCCGACTGCGCTGGCCCGCCCGATTGCGCTGGGCCGCCCGACTGCGCTCATCAATTTGTGCGCAATAGGGCGGAAAGACAGGAAAGGCTGTTGAAAAGATTCTAAGGCATGAAGGCCCGCCCAACTGCGTTGTTTCCACCCTGCGCCGCCCGACTGCGCTTCAGTTTTGTGCGCAGTCGGGCGGGATACAAAATATGAGCTTTAAAGATGATTTCTTCCCCCATCAGATGCTGACAGGTGTCCAGCTTCGAGATTTGAGTCAAATATGTGATAGAAAGTGTGCCGCCAGGATACCGGACAGATGAGCATGAACTGACATATTGTACCGCGTCTGCCCTCATTCAAACTAACTCGAGGTTTCATCTACCAGATTGCCACGTAGCTGCCAAGTTTTCAGGTGGACCTTGCTGCAAGTACATTCCATACCCGCAGAGGTCAACATCAGCCGCTTTTGTCAGCTTTTCCAACTTTTGTCAGGTCTAGGATTTTGTGCCCAAAGTTGTAATCGGGGGGGGAAATTATTCTATAAATAGCTGTGCCATATCATTGTATAAGTGGTGGAGGGGGGACATATTGCTAGAGGACTCTGCTGTGATGGACCACCTTCTAATTAATTCAAAGCATCCTTGGCTCTGCTTCTTGTCTCTGTCTTTTATGATGCCTTCTGCTAAGTATTTCTGCTTCATGTC
This sequence comes from Wollemia nobilis, assembly GCA_028583015.1. NCBI lineage: Eukaryota > Viridiplantae > Streptophyta > Pinopsida > Araucariales > Araucariaceae > Wollemia > Wollemia nobilis. The sequence continues at coordinate 7,716,348 of JAQPPZ010014634.1, forward strand.
CATTTATATTTCTGTCTGTCTAAATTCTGAATTCTGGATTTGGGCATTGGTGATTATTTGGATCTGGAATACTAAACAAAAGGATACATAGGGTAGAATAACAGCTGCAGTTTTTGTTACATGCTTTGTTTTAATTGTTGTTGGTTCGGATGCAAATTTGCGATCGTGCTGCTTGTTCTCCCCCCACCCGAAACGCATGATATTTACATCTCTTTCCTGTTCCCTTATCTTTTTCAATCTCTTTCCAGTTCCCTTTACCTTTTTTTAATCTCTTTCCTGCACCCTTATCTAAAACCAAGTAGGTTAGGAAAGGAGTCGGCCTTCTCGGGAGATCGGCACGGGGGGCATCCCTTTCTCCCGGCCTTTCAATGTTGGTCTACGGATCTAGGGCGCATTGACACACCAAGTCCTTCCCAGGTGGCAGATCCGTGACCAACAATACCCATTCACTTCTCGTAACCTTGACGATAATGCCTGCATACAGCATTTTCTCAATTTTGGCATTCACCCGTGCTACGTACTTGGAATTCATTTTGTATGGTCGCCTTCTTACCAATTGTGCACCTTCAATCAGAGGAATCTTGTGAACACAGAGTTCTGGTGGAACTCCCTTCAAATCCTTGTATGTCCAAGCGAAAACATCCTTATATTCCAAAAATATTTTGAATGCTACTGCTTTCAGGACTGGATCCCAATCGTCTCCACATTTAATCATTTTTTCTTCATTCTTTTCTCCCAAGTTCACCTGAATCATTATGGGGCCTTCATATTTGATAAATTCAGGATCATTTACTGCTTTTAGTACATCAATGGGATGAGCTAGCTTATCTTCAATAACTGTGTCTCCCATCGTACATTTTGCAAAGTTCTTGGGAAATATCCATTTTTCCCTCTATCTTTCTCTGTTGTTGTCTGTCTTTTATTGCTAGCTTCCTTTGTGGGTTCTTGCTTCTCATCCTTTTGAATCTCATTTTCTGTATCAATGCAGAAACATTAGGGAGAAAATATCTCATAATCCTCCAACTACCAATGCAGTAGACCCTTTTCTTGATCGTACTCATCCTCCGTGTAGTATTCTAGGTGCAACACACCTTCCTCATCTAGTTCATATCCTGTTTCGCCATCTGATGAAGAAGATTCTGAATCATCTAAAGTTGCTATATCCTGGATCACTGTTTGATTTTTCAGATTGATTATATACTTGTGTTGTCCCTGTTTAAAAGATAAACGTTCTTTCTCCCAATTATGGTTGACTTTTGCAGTTCTCAACCATCCTTGTCCTAGCAATGCATCATATGTGGGTTTTTGCATAGCAATGACAACAAAATCCAAGATGAAATCCTGTTCTGCTATGCATAATTTTTTACTCATTAAGATGCCTATTGTTTCAATGCCATATTGATCAGCACCATAAAATTTGAAATTTGGAGATCTTAAGGCGGGTTGCCCCATAATCCGCCATGTCTTCTCTACCATTATGTTTACACTTGATCCACCATCCACGATCACCTAATTCAGTCTATGGTCCAAAATCTTCATCTGCACCATAGCTGGCCTCCTCCCGACTTCAATCATCAGGATTGTAGGATCAATGAATTGCCCTTGCTTGATAGTTGCTACTTGTCGAGTTTCATCCTTCTTCTTGATGACTTTTCCGATTGTAGCATACAACTCAGGTACTATATTAAACAGGTTTGCGACTTTACTTCTACTGTCATATTTAGTACTTCTGTTACCAAGCCTTCTACCGATGCCTTTTTACTGATCTTCGGTCTTTTTGAGACTTTCTCCAAAACTAGTCGGTCCTGCTTTTCTTTTGCTAGTTCTGTTTTGATTAACTCTTGGGCTTCCTTCCATCGCTCTTTCTCCGTGGCAGGATTCGGGTATTATCCCGTCTTCTTGGTTTGTGCTCTTGTTACAGCCAAGACTTCATTCTCTACTTCCGTCACTTCTCCAATGCCAATCAGGTTGATATTCTGGGTTCCGCTCGAACTTGCCTTGTTCGGGAAATTGGGTTCTTTGTGGTTTCCTGGACCACACCATCTACACATTTGAGTGGCATTATTACCACCATTATTACTTGCATTTTGGGGTTTGGAGCAATTTTTTGCAAAATGGCCCCATTCCTGACAATTTCGACATTTAATAATCGACCAACCATCAAAGTCGTACTGTAGTCGACTCTGTCCTCCTTGTCTTCCTCCTCGACGACTATTCCTATATCCTCCGCTAGTGGCTCCTTGTCCATTCCTTGGCGTATTTGGCTGCTCCTCCTACTGTACGACAAGGGTCTAATGCCTTTTGCTCTTCAGATTGAATGGACAGTCTGCTACAGGATGTCCTGCTATCTCACATATATTACAGTATGCGTTCTTTGGGCAATTGACATTTGAATGTGCTTCTGTCTTACAGTTTGAGTACCAGATATCTTTTCGGTCTTTGCGGCCTTCTCCTTTTGCTTCCTTTAGAATTTTGTCGAATTCTCTTCGAAAGGAGTGGATTGTGCTCTGAACTTTGTCTTCTGCATCACTGTCTGAATCTTCATTATGCTTTAGGTATCCTCCAATACCTGCGGTTGTTTGTTTGCCTTCACTTTCAAAGTTCTTTGCCTTTTCAAGTGCTTCTGCATACATTGAGGATGGTACTGCCTTCATCTTTTCTTATATTTCGGTAGTAGTCCATCCAAAAACCACCGCTTCACCATGCCATCGGCAGGTGTCATCTCCATTTTGTCTGTTAATTGCTTTAATGTTATGTTATAATTCTTGACATCCTCGTCTGGTCTTTGCTTGGTTACACAAATTTCTGTGATGATATCGGTGTCATCTCTAAGTGGTCGGAATTCTTCTATAAATGTAGTCTTCAAATCATTCCATTGTGTAAAGGCCTGTGTACTTTGTCGTTTCAAGTACCAGTCTATTGCCATGCCTCGCAATGTGGCTGGGAATAATTGCAACCATTGTGTGTCTTGTGTGACCCCATTTGCTCCGCAGATGGTTATGCAAGTTCCCAAATGTCGTGATAGATCCTCCTTTCCTTCACCTGCAAAAGGTGGGCATTTTTGTTGTACTATTCTATTGATAGGATTTGCCATTGTATTTGTTCTGCTAGATGGACTACTCGGTGTTGGTGGTTGCAGAGTTCGATTTGGTTGCCTATCCGCTGTTGACGATGCAAAATTATATCCAAATAGCCTTCTACCCAACTCCAATTGATCTCTACTTTGTGAACTCCTTCGCGAATACACAAAATGTGGCTCCGGTCTTCCTCCCCACGAACCCTCGCGTGGTTGCCTTGATACAAGGTTTCCTCCTTCAATATCCTCTGGACAACTCTCTCTGGTTGGTTCTAGTGTTACCGTTCAGTTTTCAATGATGGACGCTCCCTCAACTATTTGCTCATCGTTTTCTGTAGTCAACAACAATGTTTCAATACTTGGATTATCTTCGTCTTCAGGGTTCCAGACTCTCCACTTCCAGGTGAGACTTCTGCTGACTCTTGTGTTCTTAAGTTCGCCAGTCGTGCACTTCTTCTTACTGGTATTTGAATCCTTCCTTGCAACCTCGAATCAGTCATTCACCTCTTAGGCTTATCACTTGTGCCTCTTGACTCTGAGTTCAGTTTAGGCAACGGTGCCAAATGTAGACAGGGGTGAGTACATCCCCGGGACGATGGAATGATGATAATCTGGAAGGACTAACAGTTAAGCATATGCAATTTACTCCACAATGTGTTGAGTTTAGACATCAGAAGGATCAGACGTTTGAGTGCACAGATAGACATCAAGGGCTAGACGTCAACGACGTTCAGGGTAGACGTCTAGGATCAGTTTCATATACATGTTGGTCGGCTAGATTAGAGGTCAGGTCAGACGTTAAGCTCTAGAAGTTAGACATCTGGGGTGCAGGCTAGACGGCTTATGAGTCAGACGTCTGGGCAAGGGATCTAGACGTTTGGACAATTGGTTCGTCGGCTAGACGGATAGACTTGTCGGTCGACGGGTAGGTCAGACGGCAAGGCTAGACGTCTAAGGGTTTCGTCCTTCAGTCTTCTGCACCTGCAATCAGAAAAATAACATGTCTTGTCTTCGAAGATGAACTCAACCTGCAACACAACCTGTCAAGGCAATCCTGCAACACAATCTGCAACACAACCTGAAAGCTTCACAACATCACATGCTGAACAAGTACTTCGCACAACAGATTTGCATTATGAACAAGTAGAAAACGGATGTCCTTACAAAATGAATGGGGGGTATATATAGGAGGGCAAAGTAGTTATTGCAACTACTTGCTCCAACCGTCCAACTGTTTCCCCTTAACTACTTGTTTCAGACGTCTAATGACAACCTGTTAGATGTCTAACTAACCAGACGTCTAATCCAGATGTCTGACTAATCAGCCTCTTAACAATGACAGTTGTTTTGTCTTCTAGTGTGTTTTCTACGTAATCAAGCAATATTCATTGATTGGCTGATTTTACAACATCAACATAGTAAAATAACATTCCAAAATTGTAGGACATTATCATCAGTCAGTTCTTATGATCTATCTTATGGACTTCTCACTTCTCCGAAATTTTTTTCTACCCATTGCTTGGATATCCTGTTGCATCCTTAACAACTTTTGTGCACGTTGCCTCCTTAATTCCGCAATCCGATTGTTCAGTTGCTCACTTTACTCATGCCACTACTGCAATTCTTCCCACATTCTTTATTGTGCATGTCCAATAGCTACAAGCAAACTCATTTCCTCATAGTCATTGCCCTCACTTTCAGGTTCGTATTTTAGTGGTTCTCCTTGTCCAACATACCACTGCTATCCGTTGTATGTTCTCCGCATTCAATGATCTCAATTGTTCTTCTAAATCCAAAAAATTTGACATGCACACGAATTCTTCTATGCTTTGTAGATCAAGGCTATAATTCCTCTTGTTCAATCACAAGTCACATATCCACTTCTTGCCTACTTGCGTTCTCCTCCTTGTACAACCATGCTAGTTGTTCAACAAGTTCGTTTTTTGAGTCCCTTACATCTATTGCACTGTCTTCCTCCTTATTACAACTTGACTCCCCTACCTCCTAAATCGAGATTCCTTGGAAGGATCCCAAAGAGCGACTTGGTGCCATTGTCAACCTACACGTACTTGTTCCTTCATCTTTTGGTTTTACTTGCACCATCTTCCGTCCTTCATACTTTATGGCGTTAGGTTTTGTTGCCACTTTTGCTACATCAAAGGGGTGTGTTGGTTTTTCATCAATTTGTGCATTGCCAACACTGTACTATGCAAATTTTTAAGGAAAGGTCCATTTTTACTCTTCAACTTTAGTTGTAGGCTTGACATTCTGATTGCATTCACCAATATTTTACACACTTTGTGATGGTTCATCTTGGATTTCTTCCTCTGCACTAATGCGCATGCTGCTTGGCTAGAAAACTTCATAGTCTTCCATTTGCCAATCTATAAGTCTGCAATCTGAGTGTTCATTATCTTTCGTGCACTCTTCTAACTCCAACGCTCTTTCTTCATTCGGTTCATATCGGTTCGCACGATATTCATCCTTCAACGATGAACTTCCTGATTCATCGCATGTAGCTAACTCCTCATGGACTAGTTCTTCAAATTGATAGCGTACTTGTGTTGGTATTTCTTAAATTTCAAGTGATCCTTCTCTCAATTGTGGTTCACTTGCGCATAGCCACCTACGTCCCAACAATGCATTGTAGGCTGGCTTCTGTATAGAAATCACCACAAAGTCCATGATGAACATCTGATCAACAATCTTCACTTTTTGTGCAATCAATACTCCTTTCATATCTATGCTATAAAGATCTATGCCATACAGATGAAAGTTGGGAGGCCACAAAAATGGTGCCTCCAAATTCTTCGACATCTTCTCACGCAATACATTCATGCTTAAACCTCCATCCATGATCACTTGCGTCAACTTAGGATTCAACAACTCAATGTGGATTAGTGTTGGTTTCTTCACGATATCTATTATTAATATTTTCAGGTCAATGTACTGATCCTTTAGTATTCTCCTTGCTTCCAATTGGCATCGCAGCTCCTGCATTCCTCTTGTCTACACCATCTCTCCTATTGTCACATACAACTCTGGTATTGCACATAGTAAGTTGGATATCTTCACTTCAATACTTGTATTTAGCACTTGCATAGCCAACTGATGAGTAGACATCTCATCCTCTTCGACCTTGATGGGTTCCTTCAACTTTTTCTCCTGCAACAATCTTTCTTGATTGGTCTTTCTTGTTTCTTTTTCAATCTGGACATGTGCTTCTTGCCATCTTCCCTTCTCGTTGGAAGGATTCCGGTACTGCTCCATCTTCTTTGCTTATGCCCATGTTACTACTAGCACGTGCTTCTCCTTTTGTTGCTAGTCTTGTGGAGGCTCATCTATGTCAATGAAATTGAAATTTGTGAGTTACTCGTACTTGCCTTCTTCGGACAATTCGCTTCCTTGTGGTTGCCCAGTTGCACCATCTACACATCATTGCAGTGTTGTTCTTGTTGCCCTCCCTTGTTGGTGCATTGTGACAATTGCGTACAAAGTGTCCTCACTCTTGACATCTTCGACACTATTTTATTGGCCTCCCATCCGAATCATATTGCAACCAACCCTCTCCTCCTGTGAATTGATTTCTTTATTGTGGTTGTCTTCTCCCTTGGCGGTTGTCCTAGTATCCGCCACTTATCACTCTTTGTTCACTATTTGAAATGCTTGGTTTGTTGTCCTTGACCTCTTTTTGCATTGTCAATGTTTGATGTCTCACACTTTTTAAGTTAAACAGACAGTCAGCAATAACATGTCCCACAGCTTCGCAAATGTTGCAAAATATTTTTTTTCAGTTAGGTGACATTTGTTTGTCCCTCTGATTTGCAATCAGAACACCAAATGTCCTTTTTCTCCTACTTCAACTTCACATCATTGATCATATGCTCTAGGTCCTTCTACATGGCTTCGATCGTTGTCATCATGATCACTTTCAAAATCATCATCTCAATCATGGTTTACACTTCCTCCACTAGATGCTATCATCTTCATTTCACTTTCTAGATTTAATGCTCTGTCAAAAGCTTCTTGATAGGTACTTGGCAGAACCACCTTTGTGTTCTTCTTGTACCATTGCAGTAGTCCATCCAGGAACCATCGCTTTTGCAACCCATCTGCTGGCTTTGCCTCCATATTTCCAATGAATTCCTTCAAACAATGATTATATGACTTGATGTTTTAGGCTTTCTTCTGCTTTGTCAAATAGATATCACCAATGATCTTCATGTCATTGTGAAGCAATCTGAATTCCTTATTGGATTCAGCTTTCAACCCATTCTAATCCATGAAGGGTTCTCTTTTTAGGTGTTAATCCATTGTTATTCCACTTGCTAGGAACAATCTTAGCCATGTGTCTTTGTCAGTTACACCATTTTCCTTCCATATCGTCTCGCATGTTTCGATATGGAGTTTAGGATCTTCCCTTTCGTCTCGTATAAACTTTGGGCACTTTTGCTTGCCCGCTGCTACAACAATGTTTGCCATAGGTGGTTGTTCATCTCCACTCAACGAACCTTTGTTTGACAACAAGTCCTCTATAAACAATCTTTGGTTGTTACTTTGTGCACCCACACTTCACGAATACACGAGTGTCAATTCTGGTCTCTTGAGCACACTCTCTTGTAGATGCCCTTGTGCTTAACTCCCATATTTTGCACTTCTTGGCACTCTCACTCGCACTTGTGATGGTGTTACTACTTGCTCTGCCTCATCTTGTGCACAATCCACGTTGGCGCCTTCTTCACCACTTGCACGAACATTCTCCTTGGACCGAACCTCATTTGCACACTTTGCCTCCGCTTGCATTTCATCCTTTGTTGTTAAAAACAACACTTGCCACTTGCCAACTTTCCTCTTCCCGAGGGTTCCAAACATGTTCAACTTCTGGCACCCATATATCCTCACCAGTAGACTTTGTTAGTACTCCACCTTCATGCATGTCTTCCTCACCAACATGCAAGTTGGCCTCGTGCTCAAGTCTTCTCATTGTTGCTATTGTGCGGTCCACAAACTTCATCGTATCTGCTGGTCTCTCGCTTTTCCACCTCCATGTCTCCCATGTCCTTGCAGCAAGTTATCTGTCATCCACCTCCCATATCCAAGATCCATCTGATTACTAGTTCAAACTTCAAATGGAAAGAACACCAAATGTAGCATGGTGGTGGTATTTCACACTTAGAGGAACAATTAGGAATGATAGTTAAATTGTTCAAGCAATCGCACAGACTGCAACCTAGACGACCTGCATCATCTCCTCTCTAATGGCCCTACACAACACCATAGTCAGACAACCCATTTTGAAGTCTAGATGGCCTGGCACAGTAGTCAAACGGCTTGCCTTCAGGTCAAGCGGCCCATGCTTGCATGGGATGGCTTGACACTAGCTCATACAGCCCTATATGGACAAAGTATGGTTGCCAGATTATAAATAGAAATGGTCAGGAAATTATATCTACAACACTAACAATAGATATAAATACATGCAAACAATATACATAGAACAATGGATGAATGAGGAATTGATATTAACAAGATACTGCATTACATATGAGCCTGTATGAATGCACTCAACTCAACATGCGACTTCTCCAATGAACATACCCTTTGCAGCGTGTATAGATAACAACCAATACACTATCTTCCTCAGTGTGTACAATGTCTACCTTCTGTATATCCAATGTACATACCTACTCAAATGAATGAGGGGGTCTATTTAAACTTGAGGGAAGGTAGTTATTGACAACTACCAACCTCGACACCTCACCTTTCTCTCATTACATTTGTCTTGCATTTCATTTCATTTCATCTTCTAACTACAAGACAAACTACATGACAACTAACCTTTCATGACTTATCCGTACATGACTATCACTTAACTCATCATTACATTATTGCATGAAATATTACAATGTTATCAACTATATCCAACTTTATTAAAATATTCAAAACTATATCAAACTTGAATTTGCGCATACTTGATTTCCAATGCATTTATTCCAAGGTGGCAAGTTAGATCTAGTGTCTACACATAGGACATTTTCTCTCAAAATATAAAGGCATTAAGTCATTTGCCAAAGGCCTTAACGATTTGATGGGGCTTAATGCGCCAATGGGGCTAAAGGAGCCAACTTTGTCGACTATGCCATTAGGGTTGATAGGGACGTCTATGTCCTTCGCATCAGTTGGGTTGACTTGGCCATCTGAGTTGTCCAAGTAGTCTGGGTCATCTAAGGAGTAAAAACTATGAGCAAAAGAGGTGTCATTAGATTGATTCTTGTCATTGTAATTGGTGTTTGGATGTGTCACAGGCCAACTGGGACTAGGTCACTTGGGACCTAGATATTGAAAACCAATTTGTTCAATAGAAGTATATCAAGGGCCTAGAAAAATCTTAAAAACACACTACAAGGTTAGAGGGCAAGGTTCAATAGAGTAACACAAAGATTCAGGAATTGCATTGCTAGCTTAAGTCTACAAAGCAGACTTATGCATGACTTTGACCAGTCCATTTTCATGTTAGAGTCAGTTGAATGGCTAGAACTCAGACTTACAAGAGGTTGAGAGGCAATGAACCAATTGCTTCAAATTCGATAAGTGATGCATTCGCAAAACTTCCAAGCTTGGCAACAAGTTTAGAAATTGGAGACAAGCCATGTACTATCGACTACATCATTGTTGATGCCACTATGCCAATTACCTTAACCTTTTCAATTTCTAGGTCAGATGCTTTTTTTTTTACTTTCATTGTTATATGCTGACTGGCTTACAAGAGTTAGGTACAAGCAAACAAGTTAATATGCATGATAAATCAACATGAGTCTCATGAGTCACTAGTTGTACATTGTTATATGCTATTTTTATATTGAGTCTAAAAATAAATAATGAAATAATTGCCATGTGTTGTATATAGTTCTGTATAGGGGCACACTTAAGTATTCCTAGTGCATAGGTAGTTGGACAGGTACAATGGTTGCCCTCCAACAACTCCACCCACAAGGACTACTTGTACACCCTACATTCTAGTCTAAGCATAATTGGTGAATTAGTCACTTATCATAGTGTACACTTGACCAAGCCATTTCCACATATTGTATTCCATACTTTTTGGGATTGATAGTGAATCATGCCTTGATCTATATTGATTGTGCGTTATGTGCTCATGTATGTAAGTGATTTTCTAATATTCCATCTTCATTTCCATAACAAAGTAGTGCATTTCAGATTATTGCTTTACTACATTGCAAGGTTCCATAGGGATGTGTCCCCCCGTCCCCGTCATCCCTAGAACATGGGGATGGCATTGGGGACGTTTCCTCGCTGTCCCCATTTTGGGGGACGACAGAGGTCCGCAAGGGGCTGTCCCCGGTACGTCCCATCATAGGGGACGTCCCTAGGGACGCCCAACCATCCCCGGGGACTCCTGGGGGACACCTAGGCATTCCCCAACCATCCCAAAGATGCCTAGCCATCCCTCACAGCTGGGCGTCTCACATTTAATAAAAAAAAGAATGGGGGTATACTCTTGCATGTCTGTCATATTTATAATAGTTTTTATCCATGTTTTCTGGTATACTCTTGCATGTTTGTCATATTTTCATATAAACTATTATTATATGTGACTCATATGTGTGGTCCATTTTCATTTTTATAATTTTATTATAGTTTTTTTTTTTTTTCTGAAGTTAATTTATTCTTAAAAAAATAAAAAATAAAAATGGTTATAAATGATTTTTATTTTTTAATCGAATTATTATGAATTATTTATATGATAAATCAAGTATCTAATAAATTATAATAAATTGATAATTTTTTTTTTTTTTAATTTAGCGAAAAACCCCTTGCGGGCCGCCTTGGTTTGAGAAACCACGACCAAGGGGTTCTACACCGTCAAAAAAACCTGGGAGTCGCACCCGGCCCTTACCACACTAGCATTATCAACTGGATTTTGGGTACCCGATGTGCGTTTGGTAGAGCGGAGATTCGAACCAAGGACCTCCCTTGGAGAATTGCCCTACCCTCTCCAACTCACCTACAGTAGGTGGGTATAATAAATTGATAATTATGCATAAGTTTTGTTGGCCACGGATCCGCCACCTGGGAAGGACTTGGTGTGTCAATGCACCCTAGACCCGTAGACCAACATTCAAGAAATCTGGATCTTCAACTCAGTCAGAGTCGCCAGGTGATTGTGCCAGATGAAGGCAAGCCAGAGATTCACCAAACTCGGGCTTCCTGAAAATATGGAGACTGTTCGTCCCACCGGGCGTGCGTAAACTGTTGGCCATGGATCCGCCACCTGGGAAGGACTTGGTGTGTCAATGCGCCCTTGACCCGCAGACCAACATTGAAATGCCGAGAGGAAGGAATGCCCCCCGTGCCAATCTCCAGAGAAGGCCGACTCCTTTCCTAACGTACTTGGGGGTTTTTAGATAAGAGTGCAGGAAAGAGATTAATAAAGGGGGTAAAGGGAACTGTAAAGAGATTGAAAAAGATAAGGGAACAGGAAAGAGATGTAAATGTCATGTGTTTCGGGTGGGGGGAGAACAAGCAGCACGATCGCAAATTTGCATCCGAACCAACAACAATTAAAACAAAGCATGTAACAGAAATTGCAACTACAATTCTATCCTATGTATCCTTCCGTTTTGTATTCTAGATCCAAATAATCACCAATGCTCAAATCCAGGATTCAGAATTCAAACAGACAGAAATATAAATGGACATGAAGCAGAAATACTAGTAGAAGGCAACATAAAAAGACAGAGACAAGAAGCAGAGCCAAGGATGCTTTGAATTAATTAGAAGGTGATCCGTCACAGCAGAGTCCTCTAGCAATATTTTCCCCTCCACCACTTGTACAATGAAATGAGGCCGCTATTTATAGCACAATTTTCCCCCTCGATTACATTTTGGGCACAGAATCCCAGACTTGACAAAAGCTGCAAAAGCTAACAAAAGCGGCTGATGTTGACCTCTGCGGGTAAAGAATGTACTTGCAGCAAGGTCCTCCTAAAAACGTGGCAGCTCCATGGAAATCCGGTAGGTGGGAAGTTGAGTCAGTTTGAATGGGGGCAGATGCGGTACAATCTGTTAGTTCACGCTCATCTACCTCCCGTCACATCTCTGACTCGAATCTCGAGGCTGGTCACTTGTCGGAATCTGATAAGGGGAAAAATCTACCTTAGGAGCTCATATTTTCTATCTTGCCCGACTTCGCCCAAAATCGGAGCGCAACCAGGCAGCGCAAAGGGGAAGTGGCGCAGTTGGGGAGGCCTCCGTGCCTTAGAAAATTTCTGGGCAGGCTTCGACATTCTTTGCCCGAGTGCGCGCAGGTAAGTGAGCGAACCCCGACTTCGCTGCGAAGTCGGGTTGCTCATCCAACACTTAGCCGTTTTTCAAATAAGTTGCCCAACTGCGCATGAACTTGAGGGCGCAACCCGACTTCGCTGCGAAGTCGGGTTGCATACCCAACACTTAGAAAATTTAGGGCTCCACTGATGCCCAGGTGCGCACAAAACTGAGAGCGCAACCCGACTTCACTGCGAAGTCGGGTTGTGGCAACACTAACACTTAGAAAATTTTGGGCCTTTGTATGAGCGCAGTTGGGAGGATGAGCGCAATCAGGCGGGGCCCGACACTTAGTCAATTTTCTGGCCCAAAATTGAGCTTCCTGGCCCTGCTTCCCGGGGCCATAACTTTTGATCCGCTGACCCGATCGCCTATTATAATATATCGTCGGAAAGCTAGCGAAAAGATCTGCAATGATGGAATATCCAGAGCTTATTTCATACATTTTATCACCCCTGTTTATGGCCCGCGAAAACCCGAACACCTCCGCATGCTCTTTGCCGCTTTAAAGCTCCATACTTAGGCCAAAGTTTATCAAAAAATTTAATGTGGCAAAATTGCCAACAAGTTTGAAATTTAGGATTTTCTTTTTTTATTTCATTCGAATAAATTAATTTAGTAAAATTATTTTAAATTTCAAAATTTTTTAATACTATTGTACTTGCCATCCCCCAGCCATCCCCCTAAAATCGGCTTGCCATCCCTTGTCGTCCCCCTAAAATCGGCTTGCCATCCCTTGCCATCCCCAAAACCCGTCCCTTCGTCTCCCCGTGCCCAAGGCTCCCCGTCCCCCAGGCTCATGGAACCTTGCTATATTGTATTGTATAACCTGAATACTTGTCATACTACAAACCGTAGCATTAAGACTTGCAGCAAGCTAGTGAGTGCTTGCAAGTCTGCAAGTCAGGTGGGCTCTAACAACTCCTTTTGGATGGATTTGGCTAAGACTCAAAAATACTCATCCAAAGACATACTTGAATCGGACTTGGCCATACTCAACAAGTAGAAAAATTGCATTTATTTTTAATTGTCTTTATCATTTATTTATTTTATAGTCTTTCTTATTTTCCAAGTCTTTTGTTGAGTGTTTCTTTTAAGTTTTGCCATGGGTCCAAGTCTGAGTGAAAAAACATGCTTGTCAAGTTCGAGTCTCATAACCATGCTACAAACCCCCCATGTTACATCATAATGAAGGCTGGGCATTATTGCCATAGTATTTATATTTACATATATTTATGTATATATACAAAGGTAAAAGGTGATTTTTTAGGTAACAACCAAGCCAACATGCATCTTGAGCGTATGAAGCCCCCTTATGTGAGAAAAGGAAATTTTTTCACTTTACCTTAAAATATTAATTCAGTTGTGTCCCTCATTGGAAATTGACCCATTGACCAAGCTTGTTGTGTATCAATTCTTGCCAATCCACGTAATCCCAAGCTATTCTCTTTCTATCCATTTATAGAAGCCTCATCATCTATAATGGTCTTCAAGAAATCCTACAATGCCTTTGATCTAATCTATAAATAAACTTTCAATCAATCATTGTGACATTCTTGTAACTAGGGCACCACTCATTGTCCTGAACAGCTTCTAGCTCTTATAATCTTTCCTTATCAGCATGGTTAAATTTACTCGTGGCATAAAAAAGGCTCAATTTATTCTGCTTTCTGATCCAAGATTATAGTTTTGACTTGAAACACGAACCACATCTGGTTAATTGCATATTTCATAGGAGTGTTGAATCTGGTAGACCCTTGACTTCCATTCTCCATCACTTGTCTATGAGAATTACACTTCTCACCACAATATTTGCATACTGCTTCAATATTATAAAAAATAACTTAGTCCCCATCAATATTAATTGTCCAACTTTCCCTTTCTCCTTAGTTTGGTGTCCCACGAATGTGTTCAGATAGAGCAAAGTTGACCATACTAAGAATACGTATATCTTCAGCCTCATCCCCTTGTAACATGGATGTTAGTTGCCATATAATCTAATGGGGGATGCTTTTGATGGTGAATAAAAGTTAACAAATTGAAACCTTAATGTTCTTTCTCTCCATGATTTGCAACTTTCCTTCATATATTTGTGCAATTATATACTACAGACAGAATACTTGAATCCTAGAATGCAGCATGTGAACCTATTCTGCACTCACACTATGCTTTTGATAAGTTGCTTCAAAATAAGGCTTTGAGTATCTGCTAACTACTAGATGTTGATCTATTAAGTGTCCTTCAAAGGCCTCTAACAACTAGATGCTTGCCATATAATCTGATGGGAGCTGATTGTGATATTGTGACCTTAACGTTCTTTCTCTGCATGATTTGCAACTTTCTTTCATATATTTTTGCAATTATATACAATAGACAGAATACTTGAATCCTAGAATATGCAGCATCTGAACCCATTCTGCACTCACAAAATGCTTTTAGTATGTTTGTTTCAAAATGAGGCTCCAAGTATCTTCTAACAACTAGATGTTGATCTATCAAGTGTTCTTCAAAGGCCTCTAGCAACTATATGCTTTCCATATAACCTAATCGGGGATGATTGTGATGGTGGATCAAATTCAGTGAATTGTGACCTCAATGTTTTCATTCATGGTTTGCAACTTTCCTTCATAAATGTTTTCAATTATATACTATAGATATAATACTTGAATCCTAGAATATCCAACATCTGAAGTCATATGCACTCACATCATGCTTTTAGTAGGTTTTCTGAACAGAAAAAGACTTTGAATATCTTCTACCTAAATGTTGATCTATCAAGTGTCTTTCAAAGGTCTCTAAGTGGCTATGAGATTTTACATCTCAAGGTAATTAGGATAAAATTGTACTTTCTGAAATTGATGTTGAACATTGTTAAATAGCATCTAGTTAAGAAGTTGGCAAATTGATTTAAAGCATTCTCAATACAAAGAGTGTCTCAATTCCCTTACATTCATGGTTTATTCAAACTTGAATGCCTCCTAGGGCACCTAGTTTATGAATGCCAATGATTTTTTGATCTGCCCATGAGGCAGGATCTCCAAGCAAATCAGATGTCTTTCACTTCTCAAATGGCTCTAAGGATCTTTCCCCACAAATGGAGACCAAAATTGGATGCCCTAAAAGCTTCAATTCAGTTTATTCTTAAATGAGGGGATCCCAGGCCACATCTGAAGTGCCATTCGAATAGAAGTTTTTTCTTTCTCAGAAAGTGGTTTCAGTTTTATGTGATTCTTGTTTTCTTGCTTCCTTTGTTCCCTGAATAACATTGATACTATTTCTTTCTTTCTTTTCTTTACTTTTGCTAAACTAGGAAGGCTTAGAGCTCAGAAACTAACCCAAACTTATTAGGATGCACAGGTTCAAATTGTTCTTGTGGATAAATTATCCACCAAGGGATACATGCTGGTCACCAGAAGCAGATGATCCAGGTGAGCTGGGTATACAGGAGCAATCTTTGCAGTGGTGTGAATGGTAAATGCTGAATATTCTCTCCTCTGGATACCTGACAAGAGGGTTTGCCCTACTCTGTTCACCAGTTCAGACCAAACTGACTGCCAATGAGGCAAATAAGAGTGCAGTTCCCTGGAAGGAGCTATAGCTTCTATTTTCATGGGGCAGATGGTCCCATGAAACTTTTACAACTCTACAAATGCATAATTTGGAGTCCTCCCAAAATGGACTGAGAAGCTAATATGTAGGAAGAAATGTTTAAGCAACCTGCAGATAAGGGGGCCTAAAAATATGCAGCCACCCGTTAAATGCCTTTCTGGAAATTGGCAAGACGTGTGGTTAAGATTTCTGAAAATCTCTCCCAATTTGATACACATCCAAAAGTCTATAGCAAACTGTTTTGAGATATAAAAAAATCGTGGAACCAATTTCACTGCAAAGGTTGCTTAAGTCTTCTTGATGGTGGAGCCTGTTAAAGGAGTTTAGCTAAGCGACCTCTATGGAACCATGCTGTATCTGAACTAAGGGCTTGAGTTTTTAAGGGTACTAAATGAACTAAAGAAAGAAACCCACCAAGAGTTAACAAGAATTTTCACGATAGGATTTAAGGCAATATTATAATCTAAGTTTTTAACTCTTGTTCTGATTTTTATTTTTATAATTGCTAACAAAAGAGCCTGGGGGATCTTGTTTTCTTTGTGATCTTTCGCTAAAACTTCAATGCTAGAATCTGTCACAGAGGTCGAAGTCACCGCTGTCAATTGTCAATCAATGAATCTCAGTCATATGCCCATGTAATATTTCCATAAGAGAAGACTATGTTAAGTTGAGATTACTGTGTTTGCAAACTTCTGTTTAGATTTTCAATTTTTACAAGTTTCAATAAATTGTAAATATTACAAACACAGTGGATTCTAGCAAGGCATAAACTAATTTTAGGGTAATTGTTCACTGGCTTGAACGTTGTATTAAATAGTAATAAATATTATTCCTCATTTAAGATGATCTGAATACTTAGCTATTTATCACATACATCATCTAAAAAAGGTAACAAGAGCAATTCCTTGCCTCATTTTATCTACTGCATTGCTTGTCCTGTTGATAACCTGGTTCAAATTAAACTAAAATGGATTAAATGTAGGTTTGATAAAAAACTATATTTCTTATTTCTGAAAAGTTTTTGAAATAAACTATGGAACAATACTGTGGGAATTATAAATAGGGGAGGAGGTGCGAATTTACTCTCAGTAGATCATCCAACTACAGATGGATTTATACTGAATAGATTTAATAAACTATATACTTCAGACAATCGGATTAAATTTATTTAATTATTTATTCCATCACAATCCATAGTGAAAATCCAACTTGAACCAAGGATGATAAGCTCTCAACAATCTACAGCTAAACCACAGCTTGATGTTATTGTATTTAATTACCATGGCAGTTCTTAAATGTTTACATCTATTTAAATTAAGCTAAAATAAGTACTTCAGAAGACTATAATGGTCAAAGTCTATCCAATAGCCCCAAGACAATGTACCTGTATCTGTATTTACTGTTGTATAAGTGCACAAAGATGCATTCAAGCATGTGATAGGTGACTTCGTTAAAATCTGTGATAAGCCTGCAACCAGAAGAATTTCGACGTTAATATAGGCCGTGGAGGTATTAAAACTTCCTAAATATTAATCAATTATTAAACGCAAACGACAGGGGTTTCACCTTACTGACAAAGCCACGATGTTAAAATTCCCATCCAAATGTTTTACAAGTCCATGGACTCGAACATACGACGCATTGCTGCAACTCGCACATACTTAAAAACATTTGTCACAATTTTCAAATTTGTAGGAAATTTGAAAAGATCATCAAAAGAAGTCTCTGGGATGTACCTTGTGCCTCGTAAATCCGCAACCTCGTCTTTATCTTCTTCATCTACCCTGTAAAATAGTAGAAAATCTAGAGTTACAACCAAGAATTGCGCAGATTTTGTGCAATGAATGAAGAAAAACATCTTACCAGCGTCTAACCTGCAACCTGCCGGTGCCGTCGTCTAGTGTAAACGAATTATAATCCTTACGAACCAGCATTCCGACCAGAACAACCTGGAGAACGAAAATTTAATTATATTTAAAAAAATATCACACCAAATAGAGAAAACTATTCGTAAGTTTCAAAAATTTCAAAACAGAGTAAAATTTATTTAATTTTTCAAACACATCATCAACAAAACTGTAAAAATAGTGAAATTTGCGACATCAGTTTATAGTTTTTCTAAGATCATATCAAGAATAAAGTTAAATTTATATCCAAAAATATCATCCACTATGTTTCGTCGTGCGCTTCGTTTGCCTGAAATCAAAGCAAGCCAGGTTAACATAACAAGCTAGACAATTTTTTCAAAAATATCATCACAGAAATATATAAATAAACAAAAAAAAATCGGAAACAGAGTAATATCCGTAATATCGAAAAAGTAGGGTAAACTGGAAGCAAATTTAAGAAACAAAAGCATAAAGTTAAATTTATATCCAAAAATAAAGTTAAAGTTAAAGTTAAATTTATATCCAAAAATATCATCCATTATATTTCGTCGTGCGCTTCGTTTGCCTGAAATCAAAGCAAGCAAGGATAACATACCAAGCTAGACAATATTTTCAAAAATATCATCACCGAAATATATAAATAAACAAAAAAATTCGGAAACAGAGTAATATCTGTAATATCGAAAAAGTAGAGTAAACTGGAAGCAAATTTAGGAAACAAAAGCATGCAATACATTTTTCGTACGCGTCATTTGCGTCAAATCGAAGCAAACGAAATAAATAGGGCCAAGAAGGCTAAATTTGCTCGTTTGAAGGCACTGAGAGCATAATATTTTCCATGACTACGATTGTCGTTTAAAGATTTACCAAAATCCAAAGTTAACAATGTCTAAGGAAGAAAGGAGGCTTACTTTGTTGAGGTGAAGGGCTTGAGATGCCTGTTGGAGCAAAATGCTCAGCTGCTTCACTGTCAGGGGAATTATTCGCGAGCTCCATCCTTTGTTTTTCTATATATTTTAGATAACGTGATGCTTTACATAATTTACTCTTAAATTCAAGAAACTTTGAAGCCCAGACACAAATTCATGAAGAAAAATGAAGGAATGGATTTCTCAAGTACCTGGCAAGAAGGATCGGCTCCTGCTCCGCCTTCTGTAGAGAAAATATTCTCCGAATGCATCATTTCCGCCTGAAATTGACAATTTACATTGTAATATTTCTTTTAAGAGGCATTTTGAATGTAATACTTCTTTTAAGAGGCATTTTGTCAAAAATTAATTAAGCGAGAAAACACGACAAATAAGTTCGTAAATCAAGCTTAAAAAACGAGGTGGTGGAACTTGCACTCTGCGTTCGATTGTTAGGCGGCTGATATTCGTAACTCGGATTCGAACCCTGACCAGTATGGTACGCTATGTGGCTTTCAACGGATGGTAAATATTTTCCTCCGGTCGAGCTTCGTAGAAAGTATTTGCGAATTACAGAATTATTTTGACGTATTTTTGGTAAAATAATATGTATGTTGTTTATATTTATATATATTAAAATTCAAAATGATTGCGGAACAATTTATACATTATGTTAATATATTATATTTAAATATTTTTAATTTTTTTAAATAATTAATTTATTATAATAATATATAATTATTTTATGTTGTATTTTTTATGTAAAAAAGTATTATATTAAAAAATAAGTGAATAAATAAGTCACCAAAAAACCATCATTGTTAAAATAGAGCGAACCTAAGCAAAATAATTTACAAGTAATTAATATCTTCTTAACAAAATTAATTGATTACATAATGATGAGGCTCCATTATATGGGTTTAGCTACCTCTGGAACTGATTCCCACCCAATAGTAGCAAAAAGAGACTTTGGCACTGAATCCCTCCCCTATATAGAAGTGTTGGGAACATCCTCCCAGCCATAAACAAATGGCTCTTGGCTAACAGCAATCGTTGAAGCTCTTAAATTTTCCTAGGCGTAAGTCAAGGAGTTGGAGGGAGAGAGGAATAGTCAAGTAGCCACGACCATCTCTCACTCTATAAGGACCTTGAGCTAGGATAGGAGTGTAGTTTGGGAGTGAGCAACACTATTGTTTGGACTTGGATCGGCTTCGAGGAGTATCTTGCTCAAGAGGAACCCGATTGACTATGCACGACGCATTCTCTCACTGATCAATAAACTCCTGAAGATGAGTGAGCTCCATGGCCACCTTATTGGATTGAACTATAATTTGAAAATACATAGATGAAATAATATTAGACTTCTCAAAAATAAAGATGTGCAAAGAGGAAGAACACTTACCAAAGATACAATCATTTCTAGCTCTCCATATGTTGAACATGGTCACCATACGAAACAAGTGCCACACTTCAAAGAAAATAGTCGGCAAGGGCAAGGGGGTCTCCCAAAATGATATGCTTCCATACAAACGTGGTGAAAGAATAGGGTCTATAAAAGGAAAAAAACCACTCTCAAAGAGAATGGGCACAAGCACAAACTCAAAAAAATATGGACAAAGTCTTCAGATTGAAGACAAAAAGGGCAATAAGGGTTAGGGATGCCTAAATGCTGGAGACGTTCCCCAATAAAAGCCCTTGGTGTAAAAGACTCCAAACAAAATAGGAAATTTTGGGCTCCAAGAAAGGAGCCCAAGTAGTCTGGAACCTGCGCATCCAAACAGGCCAAGGGGAGGAGACCTTACATCGTTGATTGAGCTTATCAATAATAGGGAGGCAAGAAGAGAGCCATCCATACCCCAATAGAGCCTTATAGTTTGGTAGCGGAGTGTCTGGATACCACTTCCAGTCTCTCCACCAAGGTTGTTGTGAAAGCACATAAATCTTATGTAACATGGAGTCAGGAAGAGCAACCTTGACAACCTCAAAAGTATCTTTGTCAGACTAACTAAGCCTAAATTTGGCTCTAAAGTTCCCAAGGGAGCCAATCCTTAATAGAATGAAAAATAAATCAGTAATGCATCGCACATCTTCACATTTTTATGAAAGAATCTAAACACACGAACCCAAGAAACCTGTGCAAGTAGGGAATCTTGGTAGGTGATAACAAGCGACCACCAAACATTCATTTGGTTGATGGAGAGACCATGCTAGAAGCTCTGACCATTCCATCTAAGCCAAGGCTTAACACTCTCTCAGGCTTCCAAATGCTCCTAATGATGAAGGATCCTAACACTTTGATAGACATAAGGGCAACAAGGAGGGAAGGGAACCCCATGCCCCTCCAACTCTTACGACCAAAAGGGGAACCTTCATTGATATAGTGTCAAATGAGAATCTTCCAAGCCTCATTGCCTATGAGGGCTCTGATGACCCACTTAACACAGAGGACCCAACCTTGATGTTGGGTATTGTGAATGCCAAGCCCACCATGGCTTCTAGGAAGACAACAATACTCCTAAGCAACATGGTGGAATCCTAAACCATTATTGGAAGAGGACCATAAAAATTCTTGCAGAAGCTTATCAAGCTTCTTATAGCAATTTTTGGATGGGACCTAGCAGGAAGAATAATAAATATGGTTGGTCACAAGGACTTCTGTGCAAATTTAGAATTTACCAGTATGGGAGAGCTTCTTGGTGGACCAATAGGTAAGTTTATGTTCCACCCTGTTAATAACATACTTCCACAACTATGGCAACGAACTATTAAAGGCAAAAGGAATACCTAAAAAATGAAATATTTCCCCCTCTTGGATGATCTTCCATTGATATTGACTAAGCCAGTGGGGCATCGGGTCAAGATGCTGCCTATAACATTGAGTCTTTCTTCATTGAATGGAGGATCCAAAAGCCAGAAAAAAAGTTTCCAGCCAAGCAAGCGCCTGTTGAATGACACTTTCTTCCTCAATAAGAGTGAGGAAAGAGTCATTAGCAAAATGGCCATTGGTCAAATGAGTGTCACCTCTGGGGAGGAAAATTCCTCGAATAAAACCCTGAGTAACATGGTGAGCTAGTAAATATCCAAACCCTTCATCGGTGAGGACATAAAGGGATGGCACCAATGGACAACCTTGTCTAATGGATTGGAAGAGCCCAATAGATTAGGACTTGTGTTTGTTAATAGATAAAATATTAGAAGCCTCAGCAAATAATAATTTCACGGAACTAATGAAGTAGGGCCCAAAACCAAGAGCTTTAAGCATGGCTAGAATGAACGACCAATTGATCCTATTATAGGCTTTCTCAAAGTCAATTTTGATGAACAACGATCGTTGGTTGGAATTGCAAGCCCACTCCATGCCTTCCCAGACAACAATAATGTTGTCAAGGATGAACCTACCCCGAATGAAGCCAGTTTGTTTCGAGCGCACGATAATAGGAAGGATATGGTAGATGCGTAAAACCAAGGCTTTGACAATGATCTTATAGTAAACAGTAAGGAGAGTAATAGATCTCCAATTGGTGATGATTTCAGCCTTAGGGAAAAATTTACTAATCCCTTGATTAATCTCCAGCCTGAGGGATAAATTTTATGTTGTATTCAATGTTAATATTTATTATTTTGCTTGTTTGAAAGGAAAGAAATATATATATATATCTATATATATACTTGAACATAAAAGTTGTATATCATAAAACAATAAGATATGAAGATTAAAAATTAAGATTCAACTCTCATACTAAGTAGAACTCTAAAATCTCATAAATATTGGGTCACATGTTAGAACAATTAGACCTCCAAAGATAAAATTTCCTTCGCTTTTCTTTGATGGAACCTCTAACCTAGGCTATGCAGTGGCTAGTGGAGTGATACTAGTAGTACCACACCCCACATCGTGAAATGCTTCAGTTCAAAATCAATTTATGAAAACACAACCAATAATGTTGCATAATTGATAAGTTGTGAAATAGGACAAAAATTGGCTCACGGACAAGGCATTAAATAACTTCATGTGTATGGTGATTTGAGACTTGTGATCTCTACTCTATCTAAAGGAAAATAACTCTCATCAATTTAACTTCAAATAGCTCAGAGAAGACTAAGAGAACCGGAACATAAGTTTGAATATATATATATATATATATATATATATATATATATATATATATATATATATATATTCAAACTTATGTTCCAGTTCTCTTAGTCTTCTCTGAGCTATATATATATTATTACTCCCACATTGGAAGGACAATATAATGGTTGATTGTCTTTCAAACGAGATCATAAACATAGCCTATTTGCTTCTCAAAGTAATAAACAAAAAGAACAACATACAACATGAGTGGCATAGATGATAGGAAGCATATGATGATTATGGAGCATTCACCTTTGGAGATTCTAGAGCACTTGGAGATTCTTGAATCTTTGAAGATTTCAACACTTAAGAGATTTTAGAGCCTTTGAAGATGTAGTTTTTTGGTACACCAAATTTTCCATTTTTTACATTATTTACCTCTAGGTACTGCCAAAAATCTTTTTAAAGTCCACAAAACAACAATAAACTTCTTCTTTTTCATTCCATATCCTCTCTATTAGGTGCCTTAAAGTAATGCAATGATCTATTGTTGAGTACTTCAGTCTAAACACTGCATTCCTTATTGCCCTTCTTCCTTGATTTTTGATTTTGCTTTTGATTATACTATCGAACAATTATAAAAAAAAAGGATTAATCATAATGGTGTGATAATTTGAAAGATTGTTGGTGTCTCCATTTGTATATAGTGATATAACTAAGCTTATTATCCATTCCAATGAAAAATGTCCTTTAATAATGTCATTCAAAATATATTGGACGAATGTTATTCAAAATATCCTTAATAATATCATTCAAAATATTTTAAACAAATAATCCTTAAAATGTAAAATTTATAAGCCAACAAATGATTATATATATATATATATATATATATATATATTTTTTTTTTTTTGAAACATACCATAAACCAACTTTCAAGTTTTTTATGTTTTAAGATTACGTGATAAATTCTATAGTGCATATCTACTATAATACATATTTAATTTTAATAAGAAAAACAAATCAAACCTGTTTACTTTAAGAATATTAAAAATTAGCCATTGTTGATTCTATAATAGATATTGGTTGACAGTGTCACGTAGAAACAGTATGTATATTTCTTCTCTTTAAAATGAATACACTTTTTAGCACAATTTTTTCCTTAATTATTAGGACATTAAGTTTGATAAAGTAATTTACAATTGTAAATTCAACTTAAGAATAAATTTGTTTTTTTTTTAATATTTAAAATTTAGATTAAATTTATAGTCCAATTTTATTTAGTGAGTTGTTTATTTTATAACCCTGCCTATATGTTAGAAAAGCAATTTCATGAAAGTAAAATATTTAAGCTATATATATTATTTTTATTTAATTATTTATATAACTTTCAAATAAATTTATCCATACTTATCATCTCAATAATTATGTATGTATCATTATATAAGATTAGAATTGAAGTCCTTTTTTTTAAGTTGAAAAAATTATCAATTAAATTAATATTATTTAATTATTTAAATTGTATATTTTTATTATTTTTTATCTTATATATAAGGAAAATTGGTTACCTCCACACTATTTTTAGTAACTACCAAGTGTAAGGTTCAGATCATATGGATTACCTCCAACAAACATAAGCCAAATTAAACTAATATTATTTAATTATTTATATTATATATTTATATTATTTTTTATTTCTTACAAATAAATAAATAAATATATATATATATATATATATATATATATATATATATATATATATATATATTTATTTATTTATTTATTTATTTTGATACATAGGGGAGTTGGTTACATCCACACTATTTTTAGTAACTGCCAAATGCAAAGTTCAAACCACAAGGAATGCCTCCAACAAGCCTTTTATAACCTGATGTGAAGAGGATCACCAGACGCTCGGGATTCATATTGTTGTCGTCGGTCTGACGCACACTCAGAGAATTCATAATAAGCTACTACCTTTGCAAATAAGCATGCCCCCAAGGTTTGAACCTAGGTCTCTTCTCGGTAAGTGCCTAGCCAAACAGACAATTATCAATCCACCTAGAAATACCTCCTTTGTATTAATCAATTTCAAACCTCGATTACATATTTTTTCCTCTTGGGGATACCAAATTTGATACATAATTACAATCGTTTGAGCCCCAAAATGGAGGTGATTATTCTACACGCTCTTTAGATCTCACCACTTTGCTTATAAGAGGGCTTATTAGTTGCCTCCTTCTTTGATGCCAAGGAAGATGATCTCGATGATGCTCTTGGATCCTTGATTGTTCCTGTGACCTGCACATAAAGAAACTAGAAGATATATCAATAGCACATGATGCCTCTCAAGATGAGGCAAATTTCTTGAAATATACAAATAGAAAATAAATGCATTAAATAATAAAGAATGCTTGAAAAATTGAAATGATGCTTGAAGGACTGAATATAAAGAATGAAAATGTTGCTATACTAGGTTAGAATTCCAATGAAAAGACTGCTAATCTAATATAATGGTTAAAAACAAGGGAAAAGAGACATCAGACCCTAGCCACTGTCAACCAGAGCAGCTAGATCTACTAGCCGCTATCAATTTCGGTGGCTACGCCTGCGAGCCACAATCGAAGACAGCGACTGTAGGAGAAATATTATGCCTTCTAATTACTAGGTCTGGCATCAATCGATTCCACTACAAAGGGGTTTGATGTTCTTGGTGCATTCTCTCAAAATGACTTTGGACAGGAAATTAGCTCCAATAATGTTGAATTGAGTGTTTGAACAACGGTTGTTCTTCTCAAAATGTGGAAATCTTCATTGGTGGATAGGCACTTGTCATTTCTCAATTGGACAACACTTCGTTACTCCTCAAGGGGATGTTGATTCGCTCTCCAATACGATAGGGCTTCGCTATGGCAAATGCTCATAAATTATTCTGTCATTTGGTAGCACTTCGTTAGGGAAGACAATCAAGGTTTGCTTGATAAATTTGGGACCTTAAGTAGACTCCCAAATTCCTTGGTCTAGCTTCTCTAGGAAGCCAAGATCAAGAACTTGCTGAGCTAGAATGGTAAGCAAAGCTTTTGGAGGCTTATGGAACCCAAACCATTACTAATTTGTTAGATGCAACTGCTTTTGCTCGACTCAAGGAATCTGAGTTTGTTACAAGGTTAGTCATTATCGATAGGTGTGGATATGGGCAAGTTGCCTGTAGCTGCTATCACCATCAACGACTAGGATCTTAGCTGCTATTGACGTCAACAACTAGAACTGCTTAGGACTAGACTATCCTAAATGAGTGGTTAAACCCATTACTTAGTCTTGAAAATATCGCAAGTCATTCATATGGTCTGCAAAGGTGCCCATGTGAGTAGTCTCCTAAACATGACGTGTTTTAGGTATCTATAGATATCCCTTTTGGTATGCATTATGGGAAAACACGATGCTAAGCAAAAATAGACAACTTAAAGCTATGTTAGAGTTTTGTTGATGTTCATTGATCTGGTCAATGCTAGATGCCCCAATCACAAAAGAGCATGCATCGTTGAATCATTACCTTTGATGAGTTGAAGAACTTGATTTTGGTAATCTTTGGGGTATTTGGAGACAAGCTTAAGTCCAATCCTAGCCTTAGCGACAATTAGGAGATATACTTAAATCAAATCCTAGCCTTGGTGGCAATTAGAAGATAAGCTTAATTTAAATCCTACCCTTGGTAGTAATTAGCAGATAAGCTTAATTCAAATCCTAGCCTTGGTGGCGATTAGGAGACAAGCTTAAGTCAAATCCTAGCCTTAGCGATAATTAGGAGATAAGCTTAAATCTAATCCTAGCCTTGGTGGCAATTAGGAGACAAGCTTAAGTCTAATCCTAGCCTTGGTAGCGATTAGGAGACAAGCTTAAGTTAAATCCTAGCCTTAGTAGTAATTAGGAGATAAGCTTAAGTCTAATCCTAGCCTTAGTGGCAATTAGGAGATAAGCTTAAGTCTAATCCTAGCCTTGGTGGCAATTAGGAGACAAGATTAAGTCAAATCCTAGCCTTGGTGGTGATTAGGAGATAAGCTTAAGTCTAATCCTAGCCTTGGTGGCGATTAGAAGACAAGCTTAATGGTTTGCTTGAATTTTCTTTTGATCTTTTATTTATTTGCCCCAAGCAAGGAGGGTGCATGATTGTATTCGGTAATGATTCTTGAACGAATGCACTTAGCAATTATTGAGTGTTTAAGTTTTTATTCCAATTATGAATGTTGTTATTATGACTACCCCCTCAAGGGATGAGTTGATGAGGAAATGGCAAGTGATGAAAGCGACGAGTCGCTTGATGAAGATGACTGATTGGGACAGTTCAAGAGGATTACTATTGTTGTAAGGTAGGTCCTATTACAGTTATGATTTTAGCTACTAATAGTAATTGTACATCTCTATCCCGAGGAGCAGTCCATCCGTAATGGTCTTTTGAGGGAATAAATATGATAGCAATTCAATTTAAGCATGTGATGAATCACTATGTTTGATGATCTGATAAAAATTTCATAGAAGAGAAGAAATGAATACCTCATTCCCATGGAGCAGTCCAGCCGCAATGACCTTCTTGGGGAGTGAAGTGAAGACATTTCAATTCCTCAATGAATAATTTGGTTCAAATAGCCTTATGGTAATTTACTCATCTTGTCGAATTACATGGAGTGCAAGTCACTGCAACCACCAAGTGTAGAGAGTAAATAACTAGATACGAGGTATATTTAAAATTTTGTTGTTATTTGATTTTTTTGTTAATTTTGAAATTTTTGATGAGATTTTATAGAAGAGAGGAAATGGATACCTTGTTCTCGTGAAGCAGTCCAACCATAATGGCCTTCTTTAGGATTGAAATGAAGACATTTCAATTCCTCAATGAATAATTTGGTTCAATGACCATATGGTAATTTACTCATCTTGTCGGATTGCATGAAGCGCAAGTCACTGCAACCACCAAGTTTTAGAGAGTAAGTAATTGGATACGAGGAGTATTTGAAATTTTGTTGTTATTTGATTTTTTTGTTCATTTTAAAATTTTTGATGAAATTTCATAGAAGAGAGGAAATGAATACCTCGTTCCCATGGATAAGTACGACCGCAATGGCCTTCTTCGGGATTGAAGTGAAGACATTTTAATTCCTCGATGAATAATTTGGTTCAAATGGCCTTATGGTAATTTACTCATCTTGCCGGATTGCATGGAGCGCAAGTCACTACAACCGCCAAGTGTAGAGAGTAAATAACTGGATACAAGGCATATTTGAAATTTTGTTATTTGATTTTTTGTTAATTTTGATTTATTTTCATGTATGCATTAATGGATGTAATGGCTTAATGATGAAGTGATTATGCTAGATGTATGCAATGTGTTGATGACATGCACTAGCTAGATGATAGATGTATGCTTAGATGCTATGATCTAAATGTGTAAGCACACTACTATGTATGCATATATGGATGCAATGATGTATGGTAAATGCATTAATTATATGAGGATAGATTGAATGCAAATGAACCTGTATGCTTTAATCACGTAAAACATAGAGAATGATTCTAATGTGTGTTTAACAAACTACTGGATGACACCATAGAATGTATGAAAATCATGAATGAAAATGGTAATTCTTATCATAAGAATTAATCATTTAGGCATCCATATGTGAAATGAGATGATGTGAGATGTATGGGATTTCCTTATAAGATTTTGTAGATTAAAATATATGCACAAAATTATCAGTGGTTGTCTAAATATCATTGTTGATATCCATCCGATATCTATCCTATTTCATGAACACCCCTTAATAAACAAAAGTTCACAAGAAAAATTGTGTATGATTGATGAGATGATTTGTTGCTATAAGGGATTTTTGAGGTTTTCCAGGAGACTCAAACACCCTAGTTTTCTAATCAAAATATGTATAATGACTACACAAGACTTATGAAAGATAAAAAATTTTGTTGTTAAGACCAAGATATTCATTATCCCTGTGTGTGTAAATAAATATATTATATGAAGCATAAAACTAACTTATTGTCAAGTGGGATTCATTCAACCCATTGTTGTAATGAGGATCACCAAATGTTCATCATGATCCTAGGTTTGGACGCAGTTGGACTAGACTACTAGGTAATACATGCCACCTAAATCTAGCTCATTTGTAAATTGCTTAGAACTACCCCATTGCTAGGTAAGATTCATTCAGCCCATTGTTGTAATGGGGATCACTCAATGGCTTTTGAATACTGACCATTCCAGGGATTCAAGCTCTTCACCCTCTTCTTTTCTTTTGATTTTTTGGGATACTTTCTCATGCTTAGTGATGAAAATCATTGTTTATTTTGCATTTTTTATTTCTTGAGCAAGGGATTTGCTTACTGATGAAAATCACTATTTATTTTGCTTTGCTTTTATTTGGGAATTTTGCTTATTTTGTATGAAAGTAAGGGATTTCTTTGGGTAGGGAGGAGCTTTTCCTTTTGCCAATGATCAACACTCTAGACCATACGCATCACAAGATGAGCAAGTAAAAACATTTCGCTTAAGGTGATTAGGACCACTTTATAGTGTTCATATTTCCTTGTTCAAACTAGGATTATTAATGTTTAAATTGTGATGGGATTTTGATATATGCAAGGTGCTATCAAAACTAGACCTCATCTCCTAAAATTCAAGAGAGCTTTCTAAAAAATCTGAGAAGATTACTAGGTATGGCTGGATGACCGAAAAACCCTAGTATATGTCTTATAGCAACTGATGGAATTGTGTTGAAAAACACAATTTCTCACAGGGGATGATGGATGATGATGATTTAAGGATGCATGATTAGCATACAAATGTGGTGTCGTTTGTAGGATTTTAATCACAACCTATCCTAATGCAAGTGCAATGGATGAAAATACCTAATGCAATGCAATTAAATGAATGCATATGCAAAATGTAAATGCAAATTTTTTTTTTTGTGTTTTTGATGTTTTGAATTGTTTTTAAATTTTTTATTTTTCAATTGTTTTTGGATTTTTAATGATTTAATGATTGTTTTTGAATTTTAAATGTTTTGAATATTTTTTTTATTTTGATATTTTATAATTTTTGTATGTTTTATGTTTTTAAGGGGAAGATACGCTACCTCAGGTACCCCTAGTGTGTGTTCCACTCAATGAAAGCGAGGGAGATGTGATACCTTTCGAGGTATCACTTGGCTTCATTGATCATGATGTGGATGATGGGGAAGTTGTGACACCTTGAAGATCCCCAATGTACATTGTGTTTGATACACTATGATTGGCTTGGCTAGGGGGAGTAGTAGAAACTAACCCCCCTATTGTGGCATGAAATTTCTTGCACTTCCAATGTCTCGATGAGATGAAATGAGCAAAGATGAAACATTGGATGAAGCCACATGTTGTGTAGATTGATTTAGATATTTTTGTTTATCTATTATAACACTAATCATTCCCACAAACTCTTGGGGAGGTAGGTTGATATGCACTTTATTAGGTTGCTCGACTTGATTGGCAAGTGTTGTGTTTGCTTCGTATGTAGGAAAGGGGTCTTGGAAGACTCCTATATGAAGTTCTTACCTCTTGATCATATCTTGTACTAAATATCTAAAGGGATGACATGTCTAGATGTCATGACCCCTTTTTCGATGGTAAACATAATATAGATTTTCCCTATGCACCTTTGATCTATGCTTATTAGGTTTCAATGGATGGATTTCAAGAAGATTGATTGTTTGTGCTTCACATAATCGATCAAATATTGATTTCAATATCTCTAGAAAATCAGTATATTGTCATGATGATCGATGTGGTTGGCCTTGTCCTTCATTTTGTTGCATATTATTTTGGGCCAGAGGAGGCTAAGCTTGGTAATTATGTTGCACTGGTAGTGGAGGTGGTACGGCTTGGTTTGAGGATTTGGGGATACCTAAAACAACTTGGTTGACTGGGGCCACCTTTTGTTGCATGTTGCCACCTATAATATTATTATTTGGTGATTCCTTTTTGTGGATTTGAATATCACCCTCTTGGACCTTGATGTCCTCAATGACCTAGGCTTGCACCAAAGCCTCCTTGATGTTTGATATTATTGTAATTGCAAGAGAAGTGAAATTTATTTCGAACAACTTCTTCTAAACATTCAAATGAGCTCTATTGTGGGTAGGGTGAAAGATAATTTTGACATCACCTTCATCCATTTATTTCCATACTCTATGACTGGCTCGTCGTCAATTTAATGAAGGCTAGCCAAGTCAATCAAGTTTATCGTTTTCTTATCACTAGAGGCAAAGTGTTCCAAAAAAGCATCAACCAATTTCCCAAAGATGTAGATGCTATGATGTGGTAGATGATTATACCATTCCAAGGCATCCCCAGCTAGTGTTGTAAGGAAGGCTCTCAATATCAAGGGGTCATTGCATTGAAAATGGAAGCACATATTGATGAATATTATCATGTGTTCTTGTATGTCTTCATCATCTCTGAACTTTTCAAGTTTAGGCATCTTGAAATTCGATGGGTATGTCGATGATGACATTGATGGATGTAAAGGCTGATTTTTGAGCTGCTTTAGTATGGATTTTTGATAAACCAAACTTTGAGGTTGTTTTTCTAATAAATGTACCCAATAATTTAGTCCTTTGTATGGCCTTGACAAGATGATATGATATTCCTCTCATCGCCATTTATTAGGTAGTAGGGGTCGATTTTTATGTTGAGGTGGATGATAAGTATAATCATTAGGTACCTCATCATAATTGGATTCAGGGTAGGTATCTATTTGATCTTGATGTTCCCATTGGGACTCTTCATATGATTCTTCCTCATGTTGATCTTGGTATTGTTGAGGAGTATGAGGCTCTTGATGATAACCAGATAATGGCCTTTGATGTTGAACACAATTTTGGTATGGCCGAAGGGGAATATTTTGATACTGTACTGATCATCTCCTGCATTGTTGCATCCTTTGGGTGCTAGGTGTAAGCGCCACTTCATGTAATGAATTTTATAATTGCTCTTGTTGTATCTTTTGTTGTTCTTTCATATTTAATTGATACAACCTTTGTAGGTGTGTTCATTATAGATCCACCCATTGTTGATTTAATTCTTTTTGATCCAACTGGAGTTGATCCATAAATTATTGTCGGTTAAGTTGTGGCCTCACTGCTTGATGTGTATGATCCCATTTTTCAGTAGTATGGGGTTATTTTGGTATGGATTTTTGATAAAACAAAATTTGAGGTTGGTTTTCTAATAAATGTACGCAATCATTTAGTCCTTTGTATGGCCTTGGCAAGATGATATGATCTTACTCTCATCGTCCTTTATTAGGTAGTAGGGGTCAATTTTGATGTTGAGGTGGACGATAAGTATAATCATTAGGTACCTCATCATAATTGGATTCAGGGTAGGTATCTATTTGATCCTGATGTTCCCATGGGGACTCTTCATTTGATTCTTCCTCATGTTGATCTTGGTATTGTTGAGGAGTATGAGGCTCTTGATGATAACCAGATAATGGCATTTGATGTTGAACACAATTTTGGTATGGCCGAAGAGGAATATTTTGATATTGTACTGATCATATTATGCATTGTTGCATCCTCTGGGTGCTAGGTGTAAGCGCCACTTCATGTAATGCATTCTATAATTGCTCTTGTTGTATATTTTGTTGTTCTTGCATCTTTAATTGATACAAACTTTGTAGGTGTTCTCATTGTATATCCACCCATTGTTGATTTAATTCTTGTTGATCCAACTAGAGTTAATCCATAAATTATTATTGGTTAAGTTGTGGCCTCACTGCCTGATGTGTATGATCCCATTATTCAGTAGTATGGGGTCTATGTACCCTCGTATTTGAGATACGAATAGGTTTATCATGTCTTCCCCCTAGTAGGATCTATTTCTTATTTTCCATGCTCCATAAAGGTTGCATTGACTTGATATTTTGGTTTATGATTGGGATTTATAAAGTCTAACGATGTAGAACCATAACATGGTTGCACCAAGTACTCATCACGAGGGGTAGGAGGATGACTTGGATCCTCTTCCTCATCTATGAGGAGTGAATCATATTTAGTATTATATGTAATCTATGTGTATTTAGACTGCACTCTGTGAGGAGTAGGGGGTGACTTGCTTGATCAAACAGGGTGGTTTGCTCATCCAAGCTAGGTCATGGAGTGTACTCATGTTCATTTTTTGATTGATTTATAGAGCAAGCTGGGATGTAAACCTACGATATTGTCCTACTAGGCTCCTCAACGGGTGGATTATTCCTTTTATAAAAGTCTATCAAGGTATCCAAATCAAGAAATGGGTCTCCTTAAGGTTTGAACCCCTATGTATGGTATTGATGTTATGATAAAACTTGGGATACCATTCAAGGATTGTCATGTCCTATGGACTGATTTGGAGATATTTTTTGGTATGGAACCTAAGCTTCTCTCTGAAATAAAGGTCACGTTTGTCGTGGAGGGTCTCCCGACCATATTTTGTTTTATTTTAAAAAAATTTGACTTTCAAAAAAAGTTATGGGTGTTATAAATCAAAATGATTAGTGCAATGAATTGATAAAAATGGGCTAGAACTCCAAAAAGTGTTCTCTGAGTCAAAATTTGTATTTTGGGAATATTTGGCCAACCAAGGCTCATGGAAAAATGACCAATTTGAGGAATTTTAGGAAAATATGGAGCTAGCCCTCAAATATTTTTTGAGAGGTGCAAAGAGGATTAACTTAAGACAACAAAACAAATTTGGAAATTTTGGGGTTGTCTAGGGCTTTTTATGGTCTTTTTAGGGTTGTTTTTCCCTATTTTTGGCTTAAAAATCACTCAAAAATAGAGTAATCATAAAACCAACATAACTTTTTTGTTATAGCTCCAATTTGCACGATTTTCAATTTACTGGATGCAGAATAAAAAAGTAGCAATTTACTAAGATCAAGGATCTTATGTTGATTACATGAACAATAAAGAAACACACAAAGTAGAAAAAATTATTATCTCGTTTAAAGATTAATGTGTTTCCTAAGAACTCGTCTCGTGTGTTATGATTTGTTGTGAATACAATTTTAATTCTTATCATGTTTGAAATAGTTGATGTAATTCTTAGATATTTTAAAGCTTTCACCTATACGCTCGTAGCGAAAAACTCAGTAATGACATCCAAGTTGTCTGCCCATCGAAATATGGAGATGAAATCAATACCTAGTTAGGGAGCATAGGTACTACCGATTCTCACCCAGCACACCGTAGACAATGATATACCTTCTGAAGAAGAGTACATGCTATTTTTTATGGATAGGATGGTTCTTGAATCAACCTTGGCCATGGACGGGTAACGATGATACAATGTTAGACAAGCCAACCGAGTGGTAATGACTTCCACCGTTGGTCTTGATAAATGGGTTGGATGTGAAATCCCAACACCACTGATGTTTACTTGAGTTGTGGTGTGTGGTGTATTTGTTTTAAATCTGCATAAAAAATGTATCAATCAACATACAATGCTCTTTTCACCTACATGCATATAATTTGCATAAAAATACATTTTAGAGAATGCAAATTAAAATATGAAATAGTCTTTGCACAGGCTTCAAGTAGACACACCCACAAATTAGGCTAAATGGTAGATTCTACTGTAAATAGCGATGCACAGTCTTGGTCGCTATAGACAGCAACAGCTAAAATCTTAGCCATTATCTTCAGGGACGGCTAGCAGAGATAGCTATTGTTCCCAAAAGCAGCTAGCAGAAGCATATAAATTTTCATAATTTACCCCTTAAATTTCACTGTGTCATAATTAATTCTAATTTTAACTTTTAAACACATAGAGAAGGATAAAGAGCAAAAAAACACAGAGAGGACTACGTACTTGTAAATCTTCATCTGATGAAGAAACGGGCTACTGATTGTTTTTGCTTAT
This sequence comes from Wollemia nobilis, assembly GCA_028583015.1. Lineage (NCBI taxonomy): Eukaryota > Viridiplantae > Streptophyta > Pinopsida > Araucariales > Araucariaceae > Wollemia > Wollemia nobilis. Next base: position 7,751,199 of record JAQPPZ010014634.1, read on the forward strand.
TTTTCCTGTAGATGTTGTTGATTAGGACGGCTTCGATGCTAGCCATTGTCGTCGATGGCAACTAGGAATGCTAGCCATTTTTGCTTAGAGCAATTGTACCTGCATGCAGGATAAAGATAAAAATATCAATAAGCACTGTAAAAATAGGGCCTATTCAACCATGATCACCACTTGTAAAGATCTAAAAAGTATACATCTAAGCTAATTGCAACATGATAACAAATTTAAAGCAATGAAACATGTATAACCAAATAAATTGATAAAAAATAATGCCTTTTTGTATTAATCAATTTTAAAGCTTGGTTACATATTTGTCCCTCTTAGGGATACCAAATTTGATACATGATTACAATCGTTTTGAGCCCCAAAATGGGGGTGATGTATTCTACAAGCTCTTTAGATCTCCACCACTTTGCTTATAAGAGGGTTTATTAGTTGCCTCTTTCTTTGATGCCAAGGAAGATGATCTCAATGATGCTCTTGGATCCTTAATCATCTCTATCACCTGCACATAAAGAAACTAGAAGACATATCAATAGCACATGATGCCTCTCAAGATGAGATTAATTTATTGAAATATGCAAATAGGAAAAAAAATGCATGAAATAATAAAGAATGCTTGAAAACTTGAAATGATGCTTGAAGGACTAAATATAAAGAATAAAAATGCCACTATACTAGGTTAGAAATCCAATGAAAATATTGTTAATCTAATGTAATGGCTAAAAATAGGGAAAAAGAGACATCAGATCCTAGCCATTGTCAACTAAAGCAGCTGGCTCTACTAGCCACTATCAAGTTTGGTGTCTAAGTCTTTTGATAGAGGCCGTAGAAGAAATATTTTGCCTTCTAAATCCTAGGCCTGGCATCAATCAATTCCACTGCAAAGGGATTTTATGTTCTTGGTGCATTATTTTAAAATAACTTTGGGTGGGAAATTGGCTCAAATCATATTGAATTGAGTGTTTGAATAGCAATTTTTCTTCTCAAAATGTGGCAATCTCCATTGGTGGATAGGAACTTATCATTGCTCAATTGGACAACACTTCGTTACTCCTCAAGGGGATGTTCATTCGCTCTCCAATTCGACAGGGCTTCGCTATGGCAAAAGCTCATAAATTCTTCCATCAATTTAGCAACACTTCATTAGGGAAGACTCCCAAATTCCTTGGTCTAACTTCTTCAAGAAGCCAAGATCAAGAACTTGCTGAGCTAGAACGGTTAGGCGAAGCTTCTGGAGGCTTCTGAAACCCAAACCGTTGCTAATTTTTTAGATGCAACTACTTTTGCTCGGCTTGAGGATCCTAAATTTGTCATAGGGTTAGCCGCTATCAATAGGTATGGCTATGGGTAAGTTTCCTATAGCCTCTATCACCATCATTGGCTATAATCTTAGTTGTTGTTGATATCAACATCTAGAACTGCTTAGGACTAGACTACCCTAAATGAGTGGTTAAAACCATTGCTTAGTCTGGGAAAGGTCCCAATTCATTCATATGGTCTATAAAGGTGCCCATATGAGTAGTCTCCTAAACATGACGTGTTTTAGGTGTCTACATAATCAAAGAGATTTTCTCTCAAAAATTTACAGGATGATTTGACCACCTCAACTACATTTAGGGATTCTAAAAATTGAATGGGGTACTTTCTATCATTATAGTTGTCAAATGCAAGACTATAGCCACCATATATACCTTTAACATTTTATTGGACCTCTTGACTAAGATGAAATTGGTAGGTATTCCTTACCTTCTCAATAATTTCATATTAATTCATCTCACCTACTCTTCATGGGATCTTGTTCACCATTGCTTCTTCCTTACAACTTAATATGACTTTTTTCTAGAGTTGGTGAATTCTTGTACATAGCTTCAAATATTGAGATATTCTTAGTCTTCTCATATCCTAATGCGTTTATGCCCACTTGTCAAAACTTCCTACTACTAGCCCTTGTTGGGATTTTCTAAAAGTTTTGCTATTGAGAGTAATTCATAGGAAAATTCTTCAATTTTAATCAATCCCTCTTACCACTCTAGTTTTTGAAACTTTCCTCCCATCCACTTCATCGACATTTTTGAGACTTCCAATTATCAAAATCTATTTTCTTACTTAGGCCAACTATCTATATTCTTAGCTTCTTGTTTTTAGACTTTGTCATGCAAATGCTCAAAACTTTTACCTCCTTTCTCCACTCAGGACTTTTGCAAAATTGCATCCACCTTTGATCAAAATTTATGTATCATTCATCAATTTGTCTTTGTTTCTTCTTTCATTTAAAGTATAATTTTGTGTAGTGAGAAGTCACAACAAGGCTCTCTAGATCTATAGGGTCTAAGGTTGGATAATTATTGATTTGTTATTACATAGTTACATTGGTCATTTGGGAAAAAAAGCCCTTAAAATAAATACTATTTTATACTATATAGTCTAATGGACCATCTTGGGGAGGATCATTCACAATGTCCTTTGACTCACAAATATCTCCATCAAAAATAAAATTGGGATAATCTAGGGTTAAAATATGATAGTTCTTACCCTTATATTTGTATTTAAGGCACTGATGGAGATTTGAAGGGATGATCCACATCTTGTAGATTCATGGCCTCTGAAAAATGGTGTATGTTAAATCACATGGCATGACAGAAAAGAATGTAAAGAGTGCAAATTTTGACTTTGAGAGGTAAAACTATAGTGCCACTAGCCTCACATTATCTATTGTTGAAATCCATAATAACAAGACTAGATTTTTCTAAATCTTGTTTCTTTTACTTGATTGATAAATTTTAGGCTACATACATTGAGACCAAAATCATTATTGACTAGTATTTGCTTGATGAACTTGTTTCCAATTAGGCCTATGACATAATGGTAGATCTCTGACCATAAATGATAGAGGAATATAATCCTCATGGAATGATATGGTGGCATGATTAACACCAATTGACCCTACTATAGAAGTAAGTTCATTCAAGTTAAGGTCTTGAGGAACAATATATTCACTCAAATTTTTGATTAAGATAACTCTATGGGCCAAAGATGTCATTAGAAGTTCAAAAAGGGATTTTTTGGTCAAGGTATTCTCAAGTTACCAAATCAAATCAAAGTTACCCTTAGCCTTGGTCCCTGATTGGATGATTAGAGAAGGTCCTTTGGGTGGAGTTCTTTTTGTACAAAGAACTAGAGGAGGACTTAAAGGTTTATTAGATTAATGATTTTTATGTTGTTGTATGGTTAAAAAATATATGTGAGGGAAATTATTAGAAGAATAGAGCATTCCTTACATCCCTTTGTTTGGAGGTGGCACATTCCTATAGTGAATATTATTTGCTATGTTTTAGTTGTGATTGTGATTAGGAAACAAATTTAGAAATTTTCCAGATCTTGATTGGAAGAATGTTGAGAATCAAAGTCATTGAGAACAACTTAGCCATTATCAATTATATCTTGGACTGCATTCCTAAGGCCCATGTATTTATTGGTTGCATAATTTTTGATGTGGTAGGAAGTACATTGTTCATTGTCACAAAAACCATAAATCCTTTTTCCTTCTAGTTTAATAGGTTTAACAGGAAAAAGTTGTATCATTTTAGCTTTGAGGAGATACTCTAAAATGGTTGAAAGAGGTTCATCTAGTCGAGAAGACCTCCTTTTAAGTTTCTATTATTTGAGCTTCCCTAAGACAATATTTAAAGGGTTATGGTAGCATTGATGTTATTGGTATGGCATGAAATTGTGGCTCCATCATCTACAACATGTTTGTTCTTCACTTTCCCTTTGGGTTAAAAGGAGGTTTATCTTCCTCTTTATGGAATTTAGTCTTTAATTGCCCTTTTTTGATGAGGGTGGCCCCTACTCTGTTGGCCATGTCAATTACATCGTCGAAGGAAGACACATTGGTTATCTCTAGGTAGAATGCTAATTGCTCATTGAGGTTTCATATGAAGATATCTAGCAAGTCTTTAGGTAGAGGGACATATTGTAGTATCCCCACTAGGGCTAACCATACCACTAGGAAATTGGTAAAATTTTCTCTTTTGGATTGTTTGAGTTGGTATAGGTCATTGATGGTGACCTTTTCTCAATGTAGACAAAGAATTACTTAATAAATATTTTGAAAAAATTTCTAAATATTTTCAAGGAATGCCTTGGTATTTGTTACTACCATTCCAAAGCAGAGCCACTAAGGCTCTTAGGGAATATTTTTAGAAGCAATATTTCATCATAAGAAATGTCACTACAATCAATCCTAAACAACTTAAGGTGGTTGATAGGATCCTATTTTCCATTGTATATTTAAAACTTAAGGTGGTTGACATGATCCTCTTTTCCATTGTATATTTAAAATTTAAGGGTTTCAAAGTTATGAGGAAAAGGTCATCTAGCTATAAAAGGATTTAGGGGTTGGTTGCACAAGTCACTATACAAATACTTATGACTAGATGAAGACCCTTGGATGGTGGTCATTTGTTGTTGTAATTGATCTAATTGAGAAGTTAAGGCTTGAAGTTTGGGAGAAATATGATGTGATGAAGCAAAATGTGTGTGTTGAGAGATAAAGGGATCTATTGATGATTGATATAAGGAGGTTGCTATACCTGGCAATGAGAGAATATTTGGCATATATATTTTTAATAGAATGTTTCATTCTTATGTTTAAATTAATGATTATAATATATTTTATATAAATTATTGTTGTATATTTTTGTAATTTGTCAATAAAAGGATAAATGCAGTTAATTTGATAAATATGTTTATTTTATGTAAAATATGTTCGAGTTATGAGTAATTATGCAGGCAAGGTGTTGAAGAATGTTCCACAAATGAACAATGCAACTAGTGAAAGCTTTGGGATACACCTTGATTGCGAGGAGATGGATGTAAGAACAAAAGATGCAGGAAGCTTAAGGCACAATGATAGAATAGTGGTAGATTACTGTTATAGAAGATGGTAGCTAAAGCATGTTATAGAAGATAGTAGTCGAAGCATGTTATGAAAGATAGTTACCAAAGTACGTTACAGAAGGTAGCTACTGAAGTATGTTACCGAAGGATTATTACCGACAGTTATTGAAGGATTTTTAATAGCAGTTACCGAAGGATGACTAAGTTTTTTGAATGATGTGGCATGCCACATCCTTTTCACATGGCAACCAATTATTTCCAATCAGCATAATATTTGATTTATCACATATTCTTCACATGGAATATTGTGATTAATAAAGTCGTTATTACTTTATTCAATAAAGTTGTGTAATCCAACTATTGTTAGGTTTATTAGATTTAGACGTAATATTGTTGTGCCTTTTCCTAGAATAAAGGACATATGGTTATATTGTATATCTTGCAAAATGTCAAAGTTAGTTTTTCTTTGTTAAGTTAGCTTATGTATTATGTTGAGGATAACTTAGGCTTATCCACTTAAGCCTAAGTTAATTATTATTATTATTTATTATTCCTATTTCTTGCACTTTGTATTCACGTGAGGCATAGTATGCCCATGTTAGAAATAGGTTGTTAGCATGTTGTTAGATGTTAGTTAACTATTAGAGATCTTGTTTGTCTTCTAGCAGTTAGTGGACATCCATAGTTAGCATTTGGTTAACTAGTAGTTAAGTGGTTGACCATGTTTGGCAGATTGTTGCAACCACTTAACCTACGTGAGATTCCTATGTAATTCTATATATACTTGCATTATGATGAATAATATAGCTTCATACTATTGTACCTACATCATTGGTATCAGTTAGCTTCAGGAGAATTGCAGGAAGGAGGAGAGAGCTACCACTTCATTGCAGATCCTAGGAGGTGTTGTTTGGAGTTGGCTTGAAGTCATCCACAACACAAGTGAAGCTGAGGTGATAGAGGGAGAAATTACCCCTACACCAGGTGTTAAGCATCAGTTGAGGCCAAGTTGTGGCCAAAAGGTGGACATTGCAGATCTGCCAAAAAGATTGCCCAAGAACAGATTGAAGTGGAGCAAAATATTGGTTTGCAATTTCATGCAAAATTGAAAAATTTCTTTTATTGTGAAGGAATTTTATAATTCATGCAAATAAAATATTAATATTCTTATTAATATTTTATTCAAAAAAAAAAAAAAAAAATTGCATGAAAATATATTTTTTAAAATATTAATATTTTATTTAAAAAAAAAAGGGGCGACACTCATAGCCCTTGCCTATTTTCAGAGGGAGCAGGCCCTCAACGACTGGTGGCCACCTAAGCAGCCAGCAATCGGCCACTCACCAGCGGCCACCACTAGCCACAAGGCCAGCAATAGCCGATGGACCACCACCGGGCCAGCCGACCACTAGCATCGACGGCCATAGCGACAGCGTCGACAATCGGCCATGATCATGGTGGCGACGATAGGAACATCCACCCCAATGGATTCGACGTTGACGAGCCATCGCAAATAGTCTGATAGAGCCAGCCATCGATGTCGACGGACCACTGGCAGGCCCATCAGCGAGCAGTCAGCCAACAGTGGCTACACCAGCTCTGTAGCACAGGCAGTAGCACTGGCCACCCGACTCACGGTTGCACCAGCTCTGCAGCACAGAGGGGCACCGATAAAACCAGACCCCCTAATTTGTAGCTCTGAAGTAGGTCCTAGAATTTAGAAACCCTCAGACACTCCTTACAGCAACCCGACGTCAATTTTCGATGAGTGAAAACATTCTCGATAGGATCCTGTGTTTTTCGGCGCGTAAGGAGAAAAATTTAATAAAATTCTAAAGTTTTTTTAATTTTATCTGGCCACCGTGAAATTTTTCGTCATGTGGAAGTGATCGGTGATCGGCGACGGGGTTTCTCTAAACGTGGGATTATCCCACATTGAAGCCACAAAGGGCTTTTTGTGGTTTAAAAGACCACACTCTCACCTTAAAGGGTAACCACCATACGGTGGTCACCCTAGCCATGTCACGCGCACGACAGTGCCCAGTGGTGGGGCATGCATCGACGCCAGTTGAAGGCAGGCTGCCATGTGGCAGCACTTGGAGCATTGTTGACTTCCATGGCAGAATTACCTTGACCGGGCAGTTGACCGGCCCGAGCCAACCCCAGTTGACCGGGGAAAATTCAAACAGATTTTTTTTTTTGGCACCAGTGATCAAATTTTTGGTGGGAAAGGAGGGAATATTCCTAGAATTTTGAAATTTCAAATTCAAATATTTGGCGCCAAAACCAGCAAAAAGAAGAGCAACTTCAAGAGGTGATATCTTCCTCGTTATTGGTCCGTTTTTGACCAAATTTTTTGCATTGTGTTGCAAATTTTCTGAAGATTGATAATTTTTGCTCCTAACCAAATTTTGGCATTGTAAAAGGGCTAATTTTTCAGCATTTTCTTAGTGCACTTTGTAATTACAAAATTGAAATCCATTTTGTAAAAGCACTAAAATAGCCCTATTTTTGAGAGCAAAATTTGTAAAATCTAGGCAATTTGGCTGCATAGGAAACTGAAATTGTTCCTAAGCCTAGATTAGTTCTTGCATCCATTTTGTAATCCTCCTAGTCTGGCATATACTAGGAAAAATATGGCTCATGACCTCAGAACAAACATGGAAAACCTCACTGAAGCAGTAGACATTTTGGCAGAAAAAGTGAGAGACATTGTTGTGCAGTTTAATCCTGGTGAACTCAAAATCCACCATAATCATGCAAACAAAGCCAAATGTGAGGTTAAAATGTATGATGGATCTAGGGATCCCGATGTCTTATCTGCATGGATTTTGGATATGCAAACTTGGTTTGCTTATGCTGAAATTCCGGAGGATGAAAAAGCCACATTTGCTACACTAAAACTCACAGGTTTAGCAAAAGTTCTCATTGTAGAAAGACAGAGTCATAATGCCACCATGACTTGGAAAGAATTAACTCAAATTCTGAAAAACACCTTCTTTCCACCAAACTACCAAAGTGACCTCACTACCAAGTGGTATAGATTGAGGCAAACCTATGGAATGTCAGTTTCGGATTTCATTTTCCAATTTAATAGGTTGAGGGTATTGCTTGGTGTGAAAGATTCAGAAGATGATTTGATTAATAAATTCACTCGTGGCTTGCAAGATCATATTTTTAGGGAGATCAAATTCAATGTCTTCCTCACCTTGGATGTGGCATTCAATCATGCCATTCTTGCAGAGGAGAAAGTTGGTGCATATCAAAAGTCTCGTTCATCACAGGAGGGCTCTTCCAAAGGCGGGAATCAACATCAACAGAAGGTGAAGAACAATTCTCAATCTTCCCCTCATTCTTCTTCTCCTCCCACTTCTCCTAAAGCACATTCTTCTTCCTTTCATGCTAAAGATTCTTCTTCTTCATTGTATTGTGACTTTTGTAAAAAGCATGGACATGTAAAATCCAAATGCTATACTTTTGAGAAGTTTAAGAAGAAGAAATCCCTAATTGTACAACCTACACATGAGGAACCACAAGATGGTCCCATTTTGGCTACAGGGACAGAAGAAGAATATCCTGCTTTAAAGGGTAAACTGAACAAAGTTACCCTAATGTCCAATGTATTTGCTCAAGGGGGCGTGATCATTTGTTTGTCACTAGAGCCCACTTGACGCATGATTTCTATGTTGATTGTATCATTGATAACGGATCGCAAAAGAACCTCATTGCGAAGTCCGTTGTGGAGAAGTTGAAACTTCCCATCAAACCACATCACCAACCTTATGCACTTGGGTGGAAAGATGTAGACTCCACATCCAACATCACCCATACTTGCACCTTGACTTTTGCTTTTGGTGACAAGTTTGTGGACAAAGTTAGGTGTGATGTCACAGATATGGATTGTTGTGGACTCTTGCTAGGTAAACCCTATCAATTTGATAGGAATGCTATTTATCATGCTAAAAAGAACACCTACACATTGGAGTTGCATGGTAAAAACTACTTGATACAAAGCACTACACCTACTTCCAATTTGATGTTAAGTTGTAGGCAAGTAAGGAAGCCATTGAGTCAAGCACTCATTTTAGCTCCTACTAGCATTTGTCCCACACAAAATGAAGAAAAAGCACCACCTAAGGAACATGCAAAGGAAGAAGTTTCACTCCCACATGATGAACAATCACAAGAGCAAGTGGTTAAGGAACCCACCATTCTCACTCATGAGAAAGATACCATTGATTCCATTGGTATAATTTTGGGTACACCTACAACTACTGAACCACTTGTTCCATAGAAGTTACCTTTGGCTTTGCCCACTCCCACCATTGCACACATGGAGGAGCAAGCTAAGGTTACTTCCCTTACTGAGCACCGGCAGAGCCTTCTAGGCAAGATACCACAGGACTTGCAGGAGACTCCGCAGGGAGTGGTGCGAAAGCATCACAATCCTCACTCACCACAGGTTGGAGGCAGAGTTTGGGTTCCTTTGGATGAGCGCCGCTTTCCAGAGACACCATTTTAGGACCCTCTTTTGGTACCTGATCCTATTTTCAGTCCTACAGCAGCAGTGGCACCTGATCGTCAGCTTTCGCTCATTTTAGATAGAGTTTTCGAGATGAAGACTCATCACACGGGACAGGGTTCTTCCACTACTTACCTTGTCGCTCATCGTGGTCACTTTCCACACATGGCTCGCTGGATTCCTCACCATGAGATGGCCCATGACTTTCCACATTTGTTGAGAGCATTGGGGTCCAATGCTTATATGGTTGGGAGGAGTGTTGAGGATAACTTAGGCTTATCCACTTAAGCCTAAGTTAATTATTATTATTATTTATTATTCCTATTTCTTGCACTTTGTATTCACGTGAGGCATAGTATGCCCATGTTAGAAATAGGTTGTTAGCATGTTGTTAGATGTTAGTTAACTGTTAGAGATCTTGTTTGTCTTCTAGCAGTTAGTGGACATCCATAGTTAGCATTTGGTTAACTAGTAGTTAAGTGGTTGGCCATGTTTGGCGATTGTTGCAACCACTTAACCTACGTGAGATTCCTATGTAATTCTATATATTACTTGCATTATGATGAATAATATAGCTTCATACTATTGTTCCTACATCATATTGCCACTTGGACCATTCAAGAGGTTTACCAAGTCCAAGCAGGAATAGGAATTGTATTAGTTTAGATTATTTTGGTTAGTACATAGTTGTCGCATCATAAGTCCACAAACTCCACATGGCAAAATACGTGGAAGAGTTTATTCAGAATTGTACAAGTCATAATATATATTACATAGGAAGACCTTTGAAAAGGTCTAATGGAGAAATAGCTAATGTTGAATCCAATGTTCTAATGTTGAAACTTTCTGAAGAACTACGCCAACATGTACATTTGAATCTCCAACAATAAAAGTAGCACTTCATTCTTCGCATATGGTAACTATGTCATTTGTATTTATTATTTAATTTCATTTATGTAATTGTAATTGTATATTCCTGCATACATAGAATAAAATCATGTTAGGAATAGTTATACATTTTAGTTACTGAGATAAAGTAAACTAGGGGAGAAAGACTTACACTATCTTCTAGGAGGTAGGGCCCACTCCTACAACCAGTCCCTAAGCTCTCACCCCTACAATAGGTTAGAAATAGTTAATTAACCTTAGAATATAAAATAAAGTAAATTGCATTTTCATAAAATATAAAGTCAGAATAGATAAATAAAACTAACTACACGAGGATCCTCACCAATAGATCAACCTCATCATAGTATATAAATTATCATAGTTAAACTCATCAATAGCCAATTATTGTTAGAATAATTTATTTTCATACTTGCACAATTTAATTTATATTTATTTATTTTTCTGCAAACACCTAAAACTAAAAAAATCTGAACTAAGCTTAGCATTGATCCCCATGGTACAATCTATACTAGATTGCTATTCTTTAAATCTAACCTTGATTTACCCTTGGATTGATAAATTAAATGTAAGCTATTACAATCGATCATTTTGGCACCATTGTCGAGGAGAATAGCATCGTAGTGGTTAATCAAAAAAGTTGTTTGGTAGTGCAATTAGGTGAGGCTTACTTATATGAAAAAGGTACGTATGAGTCCTTGGGAAGCATATGAGTCAGAGTGGCATGAGATGGTCCCAACAAGTCCCTTTGTATGATGCTGCTAGGTTCATTTTTCTTGAGGAATCAGTTTTACTGCTTTCTTAATTAGAATTTTATTTCCTGCAAATTTCAATTTCTACAAATTTTATTTCCTACAAATTTCTTGCTTTGGGTAATTATTATTGCTTAGTTGACTTAGGACCTATGAGAAAAATAGGAAGTAGGTTTACACTGAAAAAGACCTAAACTTGGCTTAGGACCCTGTTAGAAGTAGGAAGTAGTTACGGTTGAGTGACACAACTGTAGTGAAACCCTCCTAATAATCAAAGAAGTAGTAATAGTTTACCTTTTATTTCAACAAATTTTATTTCTGCACATTTCTAGCTTTGGGTGATTATTATTGTTGGTTTGACTTAGGCCCTATGAGAAAAATAGGAAGTAGGTATACACTGAAACAAACCTAAACTTGGTTTAGGACCCTATCAGAAGTAGGAAGTAGGTAAGGTTGAGTGACACAACCTTAGTGAAACCCTCCTAAACAATCAAACAAATAGTAATAGTTTAACCTTTTATTTTCAAGTAAATTTTACTTTTCCTACAATATTTCATTATGTTCCTAATATGCTAAAGTTGGTTGTATAAATATTCGTAGGAACGCGAGTCACATCTAATTTTAGCAAAATATTAGGATTATTGTGAAATTTTATTTCAATTGTTCTCTATTGTATTAAGGATAGTTATAAACTCAATTGTTATGATTTGTATCTAAACTTGATTACAGTAGAATTAAAATAGAAAATCAAAACCAAAACCCAAACAAAAACAAAACCAGAGAGAGAAAAAGAAAATAAAAATAAGTTGCTAGATGGTGGAAAATAGTCTGAATCAGTCTACACTTATAGACCTTAGAGAACTATTGATAAAACAAGAAGTTAACCTTATTTTTGGGTAAGGAAATAGAGCATCTAGTAAAGAGTGGGAAAGTCTGTATGAACGCATTGACATTATTAAAGAAAAATCAGATGAACTGAAGGAAATCAAAAGGATTGACATAGCTAAAACTCTAGGGACAAACTACCATTCATCTTACCTAGATCTTAAAAGAAACTATGAACGTTGGCTTTGGGATAGAAGAGCAATAGTAAATCCAACAATTTACGCTTGGAATCAATATTTTGAAGACTCCCTCCTCATTCACAAGTTCCTTGGAGACCTAGAAAAGAAAGAAGTAGCCCTAGAATATAGCAAGAAGTATCAGAGGATACCTAGAGTTGTGCGCTTTAGGGAGTTGTGTCAAGATTTACATTGTGAGTTACAATTTGGAAATCTTGACCCCATTCCAACTCAAGCTTTTCTCATTCAATTGATTCAATTGGTGGTAGACCATTTTAATTTTGAAGAAGAACACTTCATGACACCCGAACAACTTGATCCGATCAACGATATTCATAGACTATTCAAGGAATATTAGACATGTTGCAAAAATAAGAAACTTAGAAAATTCATGAGCAGACCTAGAGACTCTAAGGGAAGATTCATAAAAATCAGCAACTCAGAAGGAAACTTCCAAAGAGACTTTAGTAGGCAGCCTGGAATTTATAAGTTAGAAGAACTTGAAACAACAACATCAACCAATCAAGCTAAAATCCTAGAACAAGATCCCGACTCATACTTATTACCTGAACCAGAATTTGACAATCACATAGATCCTTCTTCTATTTTTACTGAACCCATACCTGATCCAATTCTTGAAATCTTATATTCAGCTATGGCTGACCAACAAAGTGGGCAAGGAGAAGTAGAAGAGAACCAAAGGGGGAATGAACAAAGATAGAATAGAGACCAAAGAAGAAATGGGTAAAGGAAGACATTTGCCTTCCCAATATTACATACAGATGGGACAACAAGAGAACCTAAGTCAGTCTCTATTTTTGTATTACCCACCTTCCATGGGAAACCACATGAAGATCCAGATGCTTTTCTCTTCGAATTTGAAGTAGTGTGTCAAGCTTACTTTTACACTACCGATGAACAAAAGCTAAGGTTGTTTCCCTCTACTCTTAAAGATGCAACTTTAAGATGGTTCATGGGTCTAGGAGAAAATATTTGTAATCAATGGGATGGAGAACATGGATTAAAAGAGCTATTCCTTGAATGATATCAAGATTACTGTAGAGTTAGGGACAAGAAAGCTGAGTTATTCTGCATGAATAAAAAAGAAGAGGAATCTTTGGAGGATTACCTTGAGAGATTTCTATTTGTTGGGTCTAGGGTAAATATAGACCTTGATGAAGAAATATTAAAAGAACTCTTTTTAAAGGGACTAAAGGAGGATGTCCTCGAGGTTTTAAATCTCATGGAAAAAGGAGATATCCATATTATGGCATTTGAGGAGATTGTGAACCTTTGCAGAAACTATTCAAGAAACAAACCTCTAAGGAGTAACAAGTATACATCTACTGGAGGAGTGACGAGAGCAGAAATTGGAAACATGTTGGAAGGGTTAAAAACTGATTTGTTAAGTACCTTGACTACATCTCTGGATTTAATGGATAAAAATCCAAAGGGGCAAGACAGTGAAGAAATTTACTACCATAGATGTAGGAAAAAGCACAATCTGAGGGAATGTCCTCTTAACATTACCAACATTTCCAATATTGCTACTTGTAAAATTTGTGATAAAGGTCACAAAACTAAAAACTACAAATACATCTCCATTATTAAAGCTGCCATAAAGGAACCTAAAGTTGAAGAGGTAGAAGATATTTATTTTGTAGCCCAAATATGGAATGGTCCATTCAATGGACCACCAAATTGGTCAAACCCTAGTTATTCCAACTCGCAAAGGCCTAATCAATGGTCTAATGCACCAAACTAGGCAAATTGGAATTCTTATTCAAACAATCAAGACTGGAACACACCTCCATGGGCCCAATTTATGGCCAATACCTATGGAAATCCACCATGGAATCAAGGAATGTCCAATCAAAATAATTGGAATACTAGTGGCCAATATAACCAGGGAGGATCTGGTTGGTCTCAAAATCCGTCACAACAATAGAACTTTCAAAATCAATTTAGGGGACAAGCCCCTCAAAATCCACCTCAAAATAGACTTCTTCCACCTCCAGTTAATAATAATAATCCTCCTAAGCAACCTCCTCTTCCAGCTCAACCGGTCCCTAATCCTAACAACAACAAGAACATTCAACAAGCCTATGAAACTAGTGAGACGTGTTCTATATCTGTAGTACCTTGTCAACAAATTCAATTGAGATCAGGAAAAGTGTTGGAAAACAATGTAACTCTCATAGAGCTTGAAAATCCCACTACATATTTGTTCGAAAAGGAGGATAACAATGAAAAGGAAATGGAAAATTCACCAGAAAACATTCCAACAAAACAACAAGAAATCCAAATTCCTCAAAGGAAGGAAGTAGAGGTACCTTTTCCTCAAATACTGGCAATACCAAAAGAACCACTTAAGCCAACCTTTAACTTCCTTCAGGAATTAGAAAATGTTACTATCAAGATCCCTTTGTTACAAGCTATCAGGGATATACCCATCTATTCCAAGCTCATTAAAAACATGTGTACAAATTCAGGAAGGAAAAAGAAGAATGAAGCCCAAACTATTCAAGTCATTGGACAATTGTCTGAGATAATAATGGGAGGTAGGTTATTACCAAAATACACAGATCCTGGAATACCTATACTCATGGTGCACATTGGTGACATAGCCTTGCAAAATATCTTGGTCGATTTAGGAGCCGCTATTAATGTCATGACTAAAGAGACAACAGAATATTTAGGGTTACATAAATTGCAATCAACTTCTATTGTACTCCAACTCGTAGATAGGTCTACTGTTAAGCCAGAGGGAAAACTAGAAGATGTTATAGTCTCCGTAAGTTCATGGGAATACCCTATAGACTTTATAGTCTTACAACCTAAGAAAAAGTTAGGGGGACATCCCTTAATTTTAGGGCACCCATGGCTTGCAACAATGGATGCTTACATTAGTTGTAGAATGGGAAATATGACTATTTTTTATGGCAAAAATACTAAAGACCTTAGCCTATTCCTGAATCAACAATAGAAGATGAGTTTCCAAAGCAATTGTGGTATGATTTCCCTCATGATTTTGATGAAATCCAAACCTTATCAATAAATTTTCTGAGTGAACATCTTCAACAAGAGGTCGAGGGACCATTACCATTACTGTTAGGGAATCAAAGCAAGGATCAAGGTCAAGACAATGGTTGTTCATATGAATCTACCATGGCTATTAATGAAGCAAGCACAAGTCAGTCTCAACAAATGACACCATATGATTATTACTTAAATATTCTTGAACATGAGATAATGGGAATAGATGCAAACATAGAGAAATGCAAGCAAATAGATATCACACTAGGAAGGACCTTGAATATCAGTGATGAGCTCACAAGCATACAAGAGTCACAATTAATAGATGTGCTTAAGGAATATCAATCGACATTCGCATGGAACTATGAGGATATGAAAGGGATACATCCAAATGTTTGTACCCATCATATTTTTATCCAAGAAGGATGTTATCCAATAAGACAACCTCAAAGAAGATTGAATCCAGCTATGAAAGATGTGGTTTAGGAAGAAATCATTAAACTCTTGAAGGCAGGATTTATATATCCAATTTTTGATAGTCAATGGGTGTCACCTCTTGTGATAGTCCCTAAAAAGAATGGCAAATGGAGGATTTGTGTGGACTATAGAGAATTAAACAAGGTAACAAAGAAATATTATTTTCCCTTGCCATTCATTGATCAAGTTCTTGATACATTGGCTGGAAAGAAATATTTTTGCTTTCTAGATGGGTTTAGTGGCTATAATCAAGTTTCCATAGCTGAGGAAGATCAGGAAAAGATAACCTTCACATGTCCAGTAGGCACCTATGCTTATAAAGTCTTACCTTTTGGGTTATGCAATGCACCTACCACTTTCCAAAGAGCTATTTTGGCTATCTTTGCTGATCTAATAAATGAGTGTGTAGAAGTCTATATGGATGACTTCACAGTCTATGGTAATACCTTTGAAGAAACCTTGTCAAGCTTACAAAAAGTTTTGATTAGATGTCAAGAGCAAAACCTCTCTTTGAGTCATGAAAAGTGTTTCATGATGATGAGAGGAGGTATTGTTCTAGGGCATTACATATCAGAAGAAGGTGTTAAAGTAGATCCTACAAAAATACAAGTTATTCAATCCCTTCAACCTCCGAAAACACAAACAGAGGTGAGAAGTTTCCTAGGACATGCAGGATACTACCATAGGTTCATTAAAGACTTCAGTAAAATTGTTGCTCCCATGCTTAAGCTCTTAACTAAAGAAAGTGAATTCAATTGGACTAAAGCATGTCAAGAAGCCTTTGAAGTTATAAAAGATAAATTGATTACTGCTCCAATCCTAAGAGGACCAAATTGGAAATTACCATTCCATATACATTGTGATGCTTTAGGTTACGCAATAGGAGCAATATTGCAACAAGTTGAGAACAAAATACCTTATGCTATCTATTATGTAAGTAAAAATTTGCATGGAGCCGAGCTTAATTACACTGTTACTAAAAAATAATTTTTAGTTGTGGTCCATGCCATTAATAAATTTAAACATTACATAATAGGGTATGAAGTATTCATTCACACTGATCACTCTGCCATTAAATACTTAATGAACAAAGCAATAGTAGGAGGTAGAGTGGTTAGATGGCTTCTTTTGCTACAAGATTTCAATGTCATGATTATAGATAAGGTAGGAAAAGATAACGTCATCGTAGATCACCTATCTCATATGCAAATATTTGATGATGATGAGTTAATTCCTGATAATTTCCTAGATGAACATTTGTTTGCTCTTTCTATTTTTACCCCTTGGTATGTTGATATTGTAAATTACTTAGTAACAAGAAAAATGCCTCAAAACTATACACCGCATGAGCATAGGAAATTGATACGTCAAAGCATTCCTTACATGTGGATTCATGGAGTCTTGTTTAGAAGATGTCCTGACCAAGTAATTAGGAGATGTGTGCAAGAAGATGATGTATATGACATCATTCGGGCAGCACATGAAGAACCCTATGGAGGCCATTATGCCACCCAAATAATAGTTAGTAAAATACTTCAAATTGGTTATTTTTGGCCTACCATGAATAAATATGTCCATAAATTTGTTGATAGATGTGACGCTTGTCAAAGAGCTAGTAAGCCTACTCCTTCGATGGAAATGCCTTTGGTTCCACAAGTAGTATTTGAACCATTCGAGAAATGGGGAATTGACTTTGTTGGACCAATAGACCCTCCAAGAGAAGGTAATAAACACATACTTGTGTGTACGGATTACGTTACTAAGTGGGCTGAAGTTAAAGCTTTACCACGAGTGCAAGCCGAACCAGTCGTTGATTTCCTTTATGAAAACATTATGCAACGCTTTGGAGCACCTAGAGAGTTAGTTTCAGATCATGGAACCCAATTTATCTCCAAAGTGATTGAACATTTTGTTGATACTTATCAAATAAAACATAAGAAAACCTCACCATACCACCCTCAAGCCAATGGACAAGTAGAATTTACGAACAGAGAACTTGAAAAGATCATTACAAAAATCATAACTATTAATAGGGGTGATTGGGCTGAGAGATTAAAAGAAGTTGTATGGGCATACAATACAACTTGGAAAACCACCACAGGATTATCACCTTATGAAATGGTCTATGGAAAACAAGCTATCATGCCCATAGAATTTGAGATAGAAACTCTTCGCACAATGGTACAACTTGATGTAAATTTGGATAAAGTGCAAAAAGCTAGATTGGAAAAGTTAAACATTTTGGATGAAAGGAGACTAGAGGTATTACATAGGACTGAAATAACCCAACAACAATGAAATAAATGGCATGATAAACACATTGTACCATGCACATTCGAATCAAGAGATTGGGCTTTGTTGTTTGATTCTCGTTACCAAGACTTTCAAGGTAAATTGAGGACCAGATGGCTAGGACCCTATGAAATCAAAGAGATATTTAAAAATGGTACAATCAAGCTTAAGCCTATAGATGATTCAACAAGAAAACTACTAGTAAATGGCCATAGGCTTAAACTTTATAAGAAGCCATTATCTAAGGAGGAATTCATACACCATCTTAAGCAGCAAGCCGAATTGTAGTGCATTTCTGAACTGCAATCAACCATTATTGAATAAAAATTTCTCTCACTTAAAAAAAAATTATGCTTCCTTTGTTTCATCATGAAGTTTCTATATCTATAGTATTTCTATCTTATTCTCATCAATTTTTAGTCTCAATGTTTCAAAAATAGCCAAAAAGGTAATTCTTTAAAAATCTTGTAGGAAATGACTATCATATGTTGCATAATACTTTGTTTGCTAGATAAAATCTGGATGTTTTTCAATTACTCAAACAACATTAGTGTTTTGAGAAATTTTCATTGAAATTCAAGCAATATTTTGATGTTGTAAGTTATTCCTAGTCAATCAAACTTTTTCTTGGACTACGCACATTTGAACATATAAAAATATTGTGAGATGTGGAGAGATTGACTCATGTATTACTATTGCCATAAGTGAATAATTTCCCTTGCTTATCCATCTATGCGCATGGTCTAGAGTACTACTAAATTGGCAAAAGGACAAGCTCACCCTTCATCCCTAAACAGAAAAAAAAAAAGGAGAAGAATAGTAAGGATAGGATCAAATTCCCATCAAGACTTTGATAGAGTGGTTGGGAATCCAACTCCCCAAAATTCTTACTCTTCTTAAAAAAAAATCCCTTGCTCCTCATCTAATCGAGCAAGTATCCCAAAAAGTATCTTCTTGCTTCTCATAAAAATAGGCAAGAACCCCAAAAGCAATAAAAATCCCTTGCTCCCTCTCAAAATGAGCAAGTATCCCAAGAAAAGTCAAATAAGGGTAAAAGAGCTTGAATCCCTAGAATTCTTAGTATCTTGAACACCATGGGGTACTCTCCATTAAAGTATCCTTACGTAGTAGCACTAAGTCTGGACAAGACCTATGGATGCTCATAGATAAGCTAGCTTGTTGGCATAAGTGATCTTTGTTGTTACTCAATCCTCACTCATAATGGTAAATGAATACTCACTGCACACATAGTTGGTCCTTGAGGAAGCTTGAAAACATTAGGATAACTTTAACACCATAATGATTTGTGAAATGAATAGATGAAATTGTTTAAAAATCACTAGGATGTTTTAAGTTTTTGAGAAATAACTCTAGAATATCCTGAGCAGGCAAAAGTCAGAAGCAAATTCCTACAGTTCATTTTCTCCTACCAAAATATGGCTTTCATCTCTCAAAATCTTGTATCTTTTAAAAGCCATCATAATATCTGAATATCTATTCCATTTTTAAATGAGTGAAAATACTCTAAGTCTTTGATAGATATCTATTTTTGTATACATTGATGACTGATATCAAGCTTTATAATCATTATATTTCTCTCACTTGGTTACTCCTTAATGAAATTTAAGAAGCACAATCACAAAAATTATAATAAACCCCCATAAATAAAACTTATTATTATATTATCCATCAATATAAATAAAACACCCTTCATCTTGTTTTGGCTATATAGCCAAAATTACAATTTGGGGAGGGAATAAATAGAGGTATATAAAGTTCACAATACAGTTTGGGGGGAAGAAATAGGTAAAGTATTATCTCAAACTCTAGCAACTATAGTCCCATATCTTCTATAGATGTCTTTTGTAGATGCCTTTATTAATATTATAGATTATTCCTAGATGTCTGTCTCCTATATAGGTCTTTTGTAGAAGTCTTACGTAAGTGTCTTCCATAAATATTATCAGTAACAATCTTCTATAAATAATTTTTGTAGGTATCATCAGTAACAATCTTCTATAAGCATCATCTGTAGACGTCATCCATAAACATATATCATAAAATATTCTAAGTGTCAAAATTTAAAATCAGCTAGGCAAGTGAGACATGTGGCAATTCAAGAAACGCCAAGACAAGTAATAAGGGTGCATCAACAAAGACTTTAAGGGAAACTTGGTGGTAATGTTTTAAATCAATTAAGGGAGACAAGACAACAAAATAAAGAAAAATTAGCCCTCTTATGACATGTACACTTAACCCAACACCACGTGCCGCCTCTTATGATGTGTCCATACAAACGAGTGCCATGTGCCAATTAAAATTTAAAATCCTTATTGAAAACATAGTCATTCTCAGGGTCAAAAGTAAGAATGATGATGTTTTATTGGGGCATGTGCATAAACGAGGATGTGGACCAATCCACTTGGCCACATCAATAATAAATTGCCACATAAGATGAAACATGGCATAAGGGAATGATTAAAATAATTTTTTTATCCAATGGGTGACTAAAAATTATAACATGTGGTAGGTAAAATCCACCCTCGCCATGCAAGGTGGTGGGTAGGGTTGGCGCCAAGCAGAAACCGACCACCCAAAGACCCATATCATGGTAAGATAGGTGGATTCCCTTCACCAATTGTAAAAGATGACATGGATAAAAACACCAGCCCTTGATTAAAATTTAAATGAAGGGTCACGATGCAAGGAAAAATATGATGGGTCTAGAAGTTTCACGGGAAGGACACGATCATCGATGTATGGCCTTCATCGATGAATAACATATTAGGACATGGATCTAAGCCATAGGCCATCGATTAAAGCCAAATCGATGGATGATGATTTTCAAACCTAAAAGCATTTTTGATTGTCGATGATTTTAGGGCAAATGGTCCCCACCATCGATAGGAGTTAGACCAGTCTCCATCATTGGATAGGGTTAATCGATGATATACGACCTCTGCATGCAGCCATGCAGAGTAAAACTAACCTAAATCATCTCCTTCATAGAAAGCCACTCAAAATCATTGATGACCCTCTATAACTCGATCCTGAGTGAAATTTCTAGTTTTTCCTATGAAAATTATTGAATTCTTTGATTAAATGGTGGTGAGCTTCAAAATTTTAAAGAATTGCATGGGTAGAAGGATAGTTTCTTCGATGACATAGGAAGGGTGGCGAAATAATATCGAAAATGATAGGTAAAATACTATTTACTATTACTACTATCAAAATCATTTTTATTTCTCTACTGCACATAAATTAAGGGATATTAAAATAAAAATGTAGAGGGTGTGTAGAATATTAGGAGGAATTAAAAATGGTTTTATCGATAATTTTTCTAGGTTTACCATTAAAACAGGTTTATGAAAGAAATTACTTCAATTTTGTTTTACATTTTTGAGAAAATAAAATACTCTACAGAATTGTAAAACAAATTTTCTTTTGTTATTGAAATATTTGCAAGGTTTTCAGTTTATAAAATATTGGAAATTTCTAAAAAAAAATTTTCCTACCCCTTTCTACCCTAAAAACCCTAAACTCCACTATGCCTCACTCTATGTTTCAAAAACATAGTGAACCATCCTCGATTGAAACCCAGAATCCTAGTGATTCTATAACCGAGTTATTCCAAAAATCCAGATGGTGGGAGGCTCTCACAAAATTTAGAGGGCATGACCAGGGGGTGGCTAAACATTTTATCCTAAATTGTGACCCTGATAGGATGACCACCCAAGTTGGAGGTATTCAATTTGATCTTAACCCTAGTTTAATTTTTGAGGTACTAGGTCTACCGAAAGTAGGGTTACCATACTACAAAACCCCTCTAAAAGTGTCACCCAACTAGTAGCTAAATTTGGTGAGAAATGTACTATTATCCGAGATAAGGAGGGTTGGATTAAGGGTGTGTCTACTTCTTCACTCCCCCTCTTATGGTAGGAGGTAATCATCCTGATTATTAAGTTCTTTACCCTAGAAGGATGTATGTCCACCTACGCAGCCTACCATCTTCGTATGTTAATGAATTTGAAGTTTCCTGAAAATAGTGAATGTGTTATCAATTTACCTTACTTCTTGTTTCAATCATTAAAATCTACAGTTTTACGAGTTAAGCCTAAAAATTCCCAAGAAAAACCTAAATTGCACCTACTTGCACATCACGGCCTGATTAAGTTAATAGTTTTAAAGAAAGCTCATGAAGTCAAAGTTGCTTGGAATCGGATAGTGGATGAATCTAACCTAGGAGTACTCTGAATCCATTGAGAATGAGTTTGAAGAAGATAATTCGACTGAAGAAGAACATGAGTCCGATAGTCAGGAGGAAGAACCTGATAGTCCAAAATGTAAATGCCAACCTGCTAAAAATATTAAACCAACCCAATCAAAAATTAGGCATCAAAAAAAGACTATCGAAACTCATAAGAAAAAGGATACACTAGGGCATGAGTCTGATTTACCTGAACCTGAGTCGACTACCGAAATCCTGTCCCACCTTCGAGTGCAAAATACTATCTTATAGATAAAAATTGATAAGTTGTGAGAGGATTTCATAGAGCATTCTAAACTGATTCAATGAGCCCTTACCCTTCAGATAGACATGATTAAACAACTTTTAGTGGATAGGGTGATGAAACCCATTGATTCTATCAACCGACCGCCACCTATCGATGCTTCTCCGAACAAAAGTTCCACACCTGATAAAAAGAAAAAAAGTCAATGAACTTCAACAAAGTGACCCATACAAATAAGCCCATTGAATTTTCTAAACTCCTTGAAGAAGAAAGTCCCCACCAACTCATCAGCCTAACGCAGCAAAATCAACCTAAGAAATTAGTTTCTCCCACCAAGATAGGAACCACACCAGGGAATCTTGTCTTGAATGTTGAGATACCCCCAAAAATCAATGCAGTGATAAATAATATTATTACATCAGTTGAGGAACTCCTACCTTCTCAAACATAGGATGTAGAGCAGAAGGAAGATTCTCATGAAATTGAGCATATCAAGACTATCATGGTTGAGACACCAATGGGTGAACAGAAAGCCAAAGAGCAAGTACAGAAAGTAAAAAGGGAACGCAGGTTACCATAACCGAGACCACCATCTTCAAGAATCTCTACCCGATGAGCACAAGTCGGATGAACTACAAAGCAAAAACTATTAAATATTTTATTTCTAAGACTTTAAAATCTGATATTATTATTATTATTTGCAAAATGTTGATGTTTTATCTATAATTATTTTAATCATATACGTAAATATTTTGATGTTGATGATGTTGTATATAAATATTTTATGTTTTAAAATAGTATGTACAGATAATGTTTGATGTTTTATATGAGATTGTGGAAAAAAAATTGAAGATTTTTTTTCTCCTTGTTAAAAACCATTCTGATAATATACTTTTACAAAACTTTTCTCTGAAAAATAGTATAAAAGATACATCATTTTTTTATTATCATTTTCTGATAAATTTTGTATAGTTGTTTTATTATCTAGAATATTTTATCTTCAGTTATTTGACTAGAACTATGTAATATGTTGGCTTATGTTTTACGTATTTCTGGAAATATTCATTTTTCAATATCAATGATTCTTTTCTAGAAATTATGTCTGATGTCTATTTGTTCATTCTTAAATAATTATGATGTCCTATTTTGTGAATTGCAAATGATTTTCTAAAAAGACAATATGGAAAGACAGTATGAATTTTGATAAAATTTAATCTTTCATTTATTTGCAAAGATCTGGATGGTGACATCTGATATATGTGTAAAAATTATCATATTTTGTTTATCTTATTTCTCCATATGCATGAGGACATGCATAGATTTCAGTTTGGGGGAAAATTATGAGAGGATATTTGGCATATATTTCTATAATAGAATGTTTCATTCTTATGTTTAATTGATGATTATAATATGTTTTATATAAGTTATTGTTGTATATTTCTATAATTTATCAATAAAAGGATAAATGTAGTTAATCTGATAAATGTGTTTGTTTTATGTAAAATACATCCGAGTTATGAGTAATTATGTAGGCAAGGTGTTGAAGAATGTTCCATAGATGAACGATGCAGCTAGCGCAAGCTTTGGGATACACCTTGGATGCAAGGAGATGGACGTAAGAACAAAGGATGTAGGAAGCTTAAGGCACGGTGATAGAATAGTGGAGATTACTATTACAGAAGATGGTAGTTGAAGCATGTTACAGAAGATAGTAGTTGAAGCATGTTATAGAAGATAGTTACCAAAGTATGTTACAGAAGGTAGCTACTAAAGTATGTTACCGAAGGATTTTTACCAACAGTTATTGAAGGATTTTTACTAGCAGTTATCGAAGGATGATTAAGTTCATTGAATGATGATGCATGCCACATCATTTTCACATGGTAACCAAGTATTTCTAGTCAGCATAATATTTGATTTATCATGTATTCTTCACATGGGATATTGTGATTAATAAAGTCATTATTACTTTATTCAATAAAGTTGTGTAATCCAACTATTGTTAGGTTTATTAGATTTAGATGCAAGATTGTTGTACCTTTTCCTAGAATAAAGGACATATGGTTATATTGTATATCTTGTGAAATGTCAAAGTTAGTGTTTCTTTGTTAAGTTAGCTTACGTATTGCCACTTGGACCATTCAAGATGTTTACCAAGTCCAAGCAGGAATAGGAATTGTATTAGTTTAGATTATTTTGGTTAGTACATAGTTGTCGCATCATAAGTCCACAAACTCCACATGGAAAAATACGTGGAAGAGTTTATTCAGAATTGTACAAGTCATAATATATATTACATAGGGAGACCTTTGAAAAGGTCTAATGGAGAAATATCTAATGTTGAATTGTTAAAACTTTTTGAAGAATTGCGCCAACATGTACATTTGAATTTCCAGCAATAAAAGTAGCACTTCATTCTTTGCATATGGTAACTGTGTCATTTGTATTTATTGTTTAATTTCATTTATGTAATTGTAATTGTATTTCCTTGCATACATAGAATAAAATAATGTTAGGAATAGTTATGTATTTTAGTTACTGAGATAAAGTAAACTAGGGGAGAAAGACTTACATTGTCTTCTAGGAGGCAGGGCCCACTCCTACAGCCAGTCCCTAAGCTCTCACCCCTACAATAGGTTAGAAATAGTTAATTAACCTTAGAATATAAAATAAAGTAAATTGCATTTTCATAAAATATAAAGTCAGAATAGATAAATAAAACTAACTGCACGAGGATCCTCACCAATAGATCAACTCATCAGTAGGTAATTACTATTAGTTATACTCAACAATAGTTAAACTCATCAATAGGCAATTACTGTTAGAATAATTCATTAATAGGTAATTATCATATTTACTGCATAAATCATAAATTGCATTCTATTTTCATACTTGCACAATTTAATTTCTGTTTATTTATTTTTCTGCAAACACCTAAAACTGAATAGAAAGTTGAACTAAGCTTAGCATTGATCCCCATGGTACAATCTATACTGGATTGCTATTCTTTAAATCTAACCTTGATTTACCCTCGGATTGATAAATTAAATGTAAGCTATTACAGTCGATCGCCTGGGCATATAATGTTGAAGCTGACATTGTAGGGTTTGACCCTAGGGCACTTAAGATGAGAAGATTGTAAGGGAAAGGATGAGAGATTATAAGGTTATATTTATATTTGAACCCCATCCTTACACTTGTGGGATTAGAATTAGGACCATGAGATACATTGAGATAAAGATTACATATTGGGACACTTCATGGGAAACTCTAATTAGGAGTGTAACTTGTGCCTCCCTGTTGATATTAAAGGCAACTAACATTTTCCTACAATAATTACTCTAGGATAGATAGAGATGAGTGATGATCCAATTGAGGCAAGAGGTTTTATCTCTTGGTATCCATTGATGTAGTAACAATAGGAGTTGAATTATTAAAGTGAGATGTTAATGCATTAAGTTTTATATTTATGGATCTTAAGTATGGGTGTATCGCTCCAAATTTTTCGCATCCTTACCCTCAAGCTATAGGATCCACGCCCGGAAGGGGGATGCGAGAAGGATGGGACAATACCTCGGACTGAGAGGCCCTTTGAAGGTCCCGCCTCTCGGGGGAGGGGTATAAGGGTGAATTTTTGATGGATGGTGGGTTCACCAGGAAACTTTTGAATGGCAGTTTCCACGCCTAGGTTGACAGTGAGTTTGATGTGTTCATTTTGCACTTTAATCATTCAACTCCTAGGTTTGGCCAAGATGAGTCTAAACTATTCTATATGCCAATGCTGATTTAGATGAATACAAAAAATAGGAATGAATGCTAATCACAGAGAATATGCTAGCTAAAACATAACATACCTGATTTCGGATGTCTGATGAAGATTCTGAGTTTTGTAACAGTCCAGATCGCCTCAATTCGTACGTAATCATCCGATATTTCATAGGATCATCTCAAATCGTAGACGGTCATCTGAGATTAGACAGAATCATCTAAAATCCGTCAGAAACCTGCAATCATAGAAATAGGTACAAAATACCGAATATGCAACTACAGAAGCAAAGGAAAATGATAGCAATAACAACAAACATGCCTAAATCATAGATTCAAATAACAAAATAAGGAAAATGCAATAAATTTAATGATTGTTCTTAACTTTATCATGCGGTTATGCTAAATGAGGTGAACTCCAAGATGCATAAATATAACAATTTAAAATAATACAAAAATATAGTAGGAAAATGCAGATAGAAAACTAAGGAAATGCAAACTCTGGGCTCTGATTGCCCCCAATCTGGACTACAGTCAGGATCGCCTCCAATCGTACGAGATCGTCTGCGCTCCTCGACAAGATCATCCGAAATAGTATGGAATCGCTTGCGACGATCCGAGCTAGCTTCGACTAAAAAATAGTAAAGTTCCTGCAAGAAAAACATGAAATACAGAATGCAAATGATGGTGTGGGGATGCTCTGAGATGCGTGGAAGTGCAGGGAGTTTAAGAAGAATTTCAAGCAGAGATTCAGGGAGCATCAGGGGGATAAACTGAGAAAATCTCAGTTTATATAGGATTAGGAAGAGGTTAGGAGGTTGGGGATCATCCCAATCTGGGAGATCTCCAACAGGGAAATCTCCAACTGTGCAGACGCATTTTTGCCCAAGTTGGAGAGGTTGTTGAAACAGAAGCTAATTATGAAAATTTGGTTTTGGGACGAAATCGTCCGGACGTTCTGTTCCAGAAGAATTCGTCGGATCGGGGATGATTTCGTCTAATCTACGACGATATCGTCCAACGGTCAAAACAAATCCTAAAAATGGCGCAAAAAATGGGGAAAGCGGGTAACAAGCGGTTAACGGGCAGTTTGGGGTTAAAATTCAAATTTTTATCTTTTTACTAAGGTTTAACCGTGCCAATTTTAGGGTGCTACATTTTGCCCCCTCTTTAGCGAATTTTCGAAGAAAATGCGTTAAAGACGAGTTTTTTCTCATTTTACGAGAAAGCAAAAATGTACTCAATTTTTTAGACGACGATTCTAGATCGAATCGTACGACTGCTGGCTATGGTGCCCCCTCCGTGTTTTTACCCAAATCGAACGTTTGAGGTAAAAACACGGAAAAGCAAAATTAAAATGTTGATTTTTTAAATAAAATTAAGAAAATAGGGTAAAACCCTAATTCATTTTTTTACTATTCATTTTTACTGTTCCAGAGCTCTATAGAGAGAAAAATGGTGGAGACAGCGCACAGAGCGACAGAGGTCCGACGCGGGCTACGGGTAAGGATCTAATCCTAGTAGATTAGGTTTGAATTAACTTTGTGCAATTTTTGGATTTAAATTTTGATTGTTTGGGGCATCGCGGCCGTTTTTAGGCCGTCGACGACGTCGGGACGAAATCGTCCCTATTTCGTCGAAATCGTCTCTAGATCGTCGATTTCGTCTGAGGGCGAAATCGACGAACTAGGGGCGATCTCGTCCAACAAGGGGCGATCCCCAAGTTGCGAAATCGGAGACGATTTCATCCTAACAAAGGATGATGTTGCCCAATTTGGGACGATATCATCCAATGGTGGACGATATCATTCTAAGAAATTAAGCTTGATTAAAATGTGTTTAATTTTATTTTAATGATTGGTTTATTAATGAATTTTGTTGTTTTATTGTTTGTTTTGCAGAAAGGATTACTAAAGAGCCGAGAATGGAAATACGATGGGCTGAGAGATGACTTGGCCGCTCTCGACCAGGCAGAGCGTGACCAACTAGCACAGGTCGGGCTACGGCATGTGGCAGAGATGCCACAAGTACCGACGGATATGGGGCTACTGACAGCCCTAGCAGAGAGGTGGTATCCGGGGTCGTCCTGCTTTCGGCTATCGATAGGGGAGATGGCTCCCACTCTAGAGGACGTATGGAGGATCATGAGGATCCCCATACAGGGACGGCTGATGATGCCTACGGCCAATCAGGGCCGAGCGATGATGAGATTGACAGGAGATCCGAGCTTCGCCCTAGAGAAGGGTGGGGTGAACATCGAGTCTCTACGGCAGATGCCTGGGGCATCTAGGCTGACTCGAGTTTTGGCAGGGGTGGTCGGTGGCTTATTGTTGTGCCACCAGAGTGGGTGCAGACTACCGTGGGTGCTCTCAGACATAGTTTGCGACATGAGAGACCACGGGTACAGGTTTGCATGGGGCAGCTTTGTTCTATGCCGCTTGTATAGGATCCTGCATGGGGTCGTATACAAGGGAGGTCGATGTCTGGTCTTGACATCGCTACTACAGGTTTGGTGCTGGGAGCACATTGCGGTGCGGAGGCCGGTAGGGCTCCCATTGATAGGGGTTGACCGGGAGAGGCCCCGGGTTTTCTACTGGTGGCTACAGAGGGGGTCACAACGATGGATAGATCTATCGATGTCACGGAGGTTGTTGGACGACCTCATCCCTGACCAGATCACCTGGAGGCCATGGCGAGAGCACCCCGGGTGGGCAGAGGATGGGCAGGAGCTGGCTCGCATCAGGTGAGTCTACTGGTTGAGGATGGAGCGGGGAGAGGTAGAGCTCCACCGCTACGATCGGGTACTATGGTAGTTCGGTCTTCAACAGGGGATCCCTTCTCTCAGGGATTACGAGTACTCCCGAACTATTTGGGATAGTACTACGCTGAGCGGGGCTCCAGACATGCAGTGGTTCTGGAGCCAGGACACGGACGATGCCCCCATCCAGCCAGTGGATGGTGATGATGCTAGGGTTGCTGACAGGTACGATGCCTGGTACGTAGGCATCCACCCTCCTCGAATGATGAGGGCATAGGGTCTAGTGCACGTCGTGGTGCACCGGATGGGGAGGCGATGGTAGGCTATGATTGAGGCAGCGTGGGGTCACGATGGGGTAGAGCAGCGACGGTCTCCGTAGGAGAGACGCTAGAGGATGGCACGGGCTCCCCAGAGACCACAACAGCCAGGGAGGAGGGAGGAGGGACTACCTCCTCAGTAGGGGGAGAGACCACCATCGCTCGATAAGGGCAAGGGTGTCGAGGTGGGAGAGAGCAGTGAGATGGCGGCTCTCCGGGCTAAGGTTGCCCGCCTTCGGGCTCAGGTGCAGACACTGCAGGATGAGGCTACATGGCTCAGAGCTCGGGGTGGAGGAGCGAGTATGCAGGAGTTGGCATGGTCTATGGCTCAGACTGTATTCTACCGGGGAGCATACTACTAGATGGTTCTAGAGAGCTAGAGATTACAGCTGCCAGCTGACATTGCGGGGCCGATCAGGATGGGGTCATCGAGGACATCATCACGATCGACGTCGAGGACCCACGACACAGGGCGGACTCCTATGGGGCCTCCTCCTCCACCTCAGGGTGGGAGAGGAGATGAGGCTGAGAGCTCGAGGGCTTCTCGAGGCTAGCTGCTATAGATGGATTGTGGATGTATTATTATATATATTTTTTGAGAGGATTGAGTATGCCAGGATATAGATTGTGGCATACCAATCCAATTGTGATATGATGTACAGATATTTTTGAGATGTATATATGATCTTTTTGTAATATAACTTGTCCATATGTTTTTATGATGCTTCAATGTTTGAATTGTTTGTTTGTTTGATTGATGATTCATGTAATTATGTCATTTGGAAATATTATAATTTGATGTCATGCTGTAAAATTTAAATGAAATAATCTGATGTAAACAATTGGTTGTTTTGGTGTGATTTGATGAAAAATAAAAGGGACCTCTAACAATAATTTCAAAGGACATTGTCGCTGTTATAGACCATTTCATGGAGTCGCCGCTCGCTCGGTCGTCAAGCTAATCCCAGTATAGAAATATTGCTAAAAGTAAAAGAATGCTTAAGAGACTGTCTTAAGACTTTGTGTTGTGATGATGGAAATAATGATGGTTTGATGATTTGTTTTCAGATTTTCATAAAAATAGTATGCATGAGATACTAAAAGAAATATGATTTTGCTAGGCATAAATTCCTAAGTGTGATAAAATTTTGAACAATTCCTTAGAAATTATACCATGGTTGCAAGATTGAATGTTGACATAATGACATGAAATAGAATAAGTGTTCGTTCGTTTGTAAAGCACAATTGTGTAACATAATGATGCAAGTCATATGTTTTTATGAATTTGTTTTTAAAATAAATGGAAAATAAAATTAGAACAATGGTTTGCGCTAGGCATAGAATTATAGGTATAGACTTATACCATCATCGCGAAATCCAAAGAGAATTTGATATTTTGGTTTTATTGCATGATTGATTGTTGATTTTTGATAAACAGAAAATAATAATATAAACTTGACTTTATTTCGCTAGATTTTGCAATAGGTTGTGTAAAATAATTTTGGATTTTTGAAAACAATGTATGTAATTGTGAGTATACTAAACAGATGTTCTGAAAATAAGAATAAAATTTATTCCAAAAGAGTTGCAAAAATATTTTAAATTATCTCAAAGAAAAATGTAGATTTATAAGGAACCCTCATGTGCATATGTGAGTTCATTGCCGATCTTGATTTATCATAATGATAGAGAATCTCTCAAATACAAATGTGTGTGCAATTGTATTGTTCATTCACCAATTTTGAGCAAGATAATTTGATACAAGTAATTTGTCTTAACCAAATGAATGTTCGTTGACCATGATTTATATGCATGTAACCGTACCAGACTACTGTGTAAGTTAGGTTATCAAGAGCTAGCTAATCCATAAGCCGACATAGGTCTGTACAAAAGAAGGTCGCTAATGTGACAGACATATCACCATGCTAGGGATTACCCAAGGCCAAGTGGGTTGGGCACAAACCACTTGTTATGGGGCTTACCTCACAGTTTTCGAATAATTGAGAATTCCAGGGATTCAAGCTCATTCACCCTTCTTTTCTTTTCAAGGGGTAGGGAAAGGATTTTATTGCATTTTGCTTTTGCTTTTGCTTTTGCTTTTCTTTCTTTTTTTTTTTTTTTTGTATTTTTGCTTGATATTTGAGATAATGCTGAAATATTGCCGTGATGATACAAAATAACATTTTTCTTTTTCTCTTTTTCTTTGAACTTTTCTTTGCTTTCTATGCTAGGGATACTTGCTCGGATTAGCTGTAGAGCAAGGGATTTTTATTCTGGGTAGGGGTGAGCTTGTCCTTTTGTCAATTCTCAAAGATCCTAGACCATGTGCATGATAGGATAGCAGGGGAAACTTTTCGCTCAAGACACCATTTCTACTATGTAGCATCATATCGAATTTGCAATGAAATCATTTTAATGTGAGGAGATATACTTGGTTCAAGTAAATAACAAGATCAATTCTCTATGCTCAAAACTTTATTTAATTCAACTGTGGACTTTGATATATGAGAGATTAATAATCAAAAATAAAATCAAGATATTTATTCATGTGAATGTGAAAGTGCGGGATTCCAAATAAATGCTAATTTATCCAAAATAACTGAAAATATAACTGCAATACTTCATGATTTGACAAGTACGAAAATAAAATATGTTTTTGAATATTTTGATTTTGATGTTTTATATTTTTATATTTGTGATTTTGATTGATGAAAAGAAAGAATAAAAATTGTTACTGTTTTTGAAAAATATTTTGATAAAAATGGCAAAATGAAACAATATGCAAAAAAATACAATATATACAAATGATGAAATGACCCAATGTTATGCATAATAACGTTTAAGATGCATAATGTTCATAGGTTCTTTAAGATCTTTACCGTCTAAGGTAGCTAATCGATATGCGCCCGATCCAAATTTAGCAATGATGACATATGGTCCGAGCCAGTTGGGCTCAAACTTACCTTTAAGGTCTTTAGTTGCATTAGTATTTTTTTGATTTTCTTTTAAGACAAGGTCGCCGATCTTGAAGGATCGCTGGTGAACTTTCTTAAGGTATGCTCGTTTAAGCTTGTTGTGGTAGGCACGAAGATGCTCCAAAGCATTGATGCGCTTTTCATCTAGAAGTTCTAGCTGACTAAGTCTTCCAGCACGATATTCATCTCCTACTTCAGTATCTTGAAGTAGTAGAGCTAAAGAAGGAACTTCTAATTCAAAGGGAAAAATGGCTTCAACACCATAAACCAAAACAAAAGGTGAAGTGCCTGTGGGGGTACGAACGCTAGTTCGATAAGCCCACAAAGCAGGATATAATTGGATGTGCCAATCGCGGCCAGATTTATTGACCAATTTTTTGAGGATTTTGATTAATGTTTTATTAGAGGCTTCTGCTTGGCCATTACCCTGAGGATAATAGGGAGTGGACCAACGATGTTGAATTTTATATTTTTGACATAATTTCTTAACATCTTTATTTTTAAAACAAGTTCCATTATCTGAAATGAGATTTGCAAGAATTCCAAACCTACAAATAATTTGATTAAAAATAAACTTGGAAACTTGGGTTCCAGTGCAAGAAGCTAATGGCATAGCTTCAACCCACTTCGTGAAATACTCAGTGGCGGTTATGATGAATTTGTGTCCATCGGATGACACAGGGTTGATTTTTCCAATGATGTCTAAGCCCCATTTTGAAAAGGGCCAAGGAGATGAAATAGCCTGTAGTTCTTGTGCAGGCGCATGGACAAGGTCAGCGTGTTTCTGGCACTTGTCGCAATGTCGCACATAATTATGTGCATCATTTTCCATGGTAGGCCAAAAATATCCTATCCTAAGGAGTTTCTTAGCAATGGCGCTACCACTAAAATGTCCCCCACAAGATCCATTGTGGGCTTCATTCAAAGCTGATCTAGATTCTTCTAGATTCAAACATCACAGTAAGATGCCTTCAAAAGATCTTCTATACAAGGTATTACCAATAATCATGAAGCGACTTGCTCGTCTACGTAATAACCTACGCTGGTTGCTAGTACAACCATCAGGGAAGGTCCCATTTTGGAGAAAATTAAAGATATCAGTGTACCAATGTTCAGGAGTAGTTTCGGTGATTAGAAACACATCCAAAGGTTCTAGGCATGATTTGCTTGAAGCGGGTTCCTGGAGTCGACGAATAATGATGGTAGCATATTCGTCATCTAACTCCAAGGGCAAAAGAGATGCGGCTACAGCCATAGCGTCAGCCGCACGATTGCTAGTTCGAGGAATAGCTTCCAAGGTAACTTGATCAAACAAGGATAATAATTGTAAAACATATGCTTTGTATGGGCGTAATTTATCATCTTTGGTCTGATAAACATCATTGATTTGATTTATGACAAGTTGAGAATCACCGAAAACCAATAAATTTTTAATTTTTAGTGCCAAGGCAGCTCGTAATCCAAGGATAAGAGCTTCATATTCAGCAATGTTATTGGTGCAAGCAAATGTTAATTTGAAGGACAAAGGTATAAGATGTTTCTGTGGAGATATTAAAATAATACCTGCACCAGCCCCACTCATACATCGGGCTCCGTCAAAGTATAGGGACCATTGCTCCGGATGGTCTGCCTCTAGTTTAAGGCATTCATCAGAAACTCAATGATGAGGGGACGGGTAGACTCTAAGGGTGCAGCAACTAATTGATCTGCTATGATTTGACCTTTAACAGACTTTTGTCCTATAAATGTGAGTTCAAACTCGCTTAGCGCAAGAACCCACTTTGTTGTACGACCAGATAAGTACGGTCGACTCATGAGATATCGCAAAGGGTCGAATTTGGCAATAACATACGTTTTCTGACTGAGCATATAATGTCGTAGTTTTTGTGTAGAAAATACAACTGCTAGACATAATTTCTCTAATATGGTATAGCGAGTTTCATAATTGATTAAGGTCCTGCTAATGTAATAATTAGCACGTTCTTTCTTCTCATCGTCAAGCTGAGCTAACATAGCTCCTAAGGCAAAATCGAAAGCAAAAATGTATAAAATAAATGGACGATCAGATTTAGGTGGGGAAAGCACCGGTGGTTTAAGGAGATATTGCTTAAGGAGTTCAAATGCTTCCTGACATTCGTCGTCCCAATGAAAAGAGACATCTTTCTTAAGAAGCCTAAGAAAGGGTCCGGTTTTGTCTGCCAACTTATCGATGAAGCGACGAATAGCTTGAAGCTTACCTTGTAAACTTTGTAATTTCGATATATTGGTGGGTGCGGGCATATCTGTGATAGCCATGATCTTGAGAGGGTCAATTTCAATGCCACGTAAAGAAACTATAACCCCTAATAATTTATCGGACTTAACTCCGAATATGCATTTGGTTGGATTTAGTCGGATAAGATATTCCCTTAACCGATCAAATACTTTTCTCAAGTCATTTAAATGATCATCTTCTTTGATAGAACGAGCTATAATATCATCTACATAATCATGTAGAATATCATGCATCATATCGTGAAAGATATAAGTCATGGCTCGTTGATAGGTTGCACCTGCATTCTTTAAACCAAATGGCATCACTTTCCAACAAAAGGTTCCCCAAGGGGTAATAAAGGTTGTTTTAGCCTGATCTTCAGGAGCTATCCTGATCTGATTATAACCAAAAAATCCATCCATTAGGGATATCATTCCACTTCCAACAGTAAAGTCAATGATCTGATCCATGTTGGGAAGAGGAAAATCGTCTTTAGGGCATGCAACATTAATATCTCTGAAGTCTGTGCAAACCCTAACTTTAGTGGCTTCTTTCTTAGTTACTGGAACTACATTTGAAATCCATTCAGCATAATCAATGGCTTGTATAAAAATAACATTTAAGAGTTTTTCTAATTCCCCTTTGACTAGTAAGGCCACTTTAGGATGCATTTTTCTAAGTTTTTGTTTAACAGGTTTAGCATCCTGGATGGACTACTAGATGATGCATAACTACAAAAGGGTCCAATCCCGGCATATCTTCATATGTCCAAGCAAAGACGTCTTCATATTGTTTAAGGAATGCAATGTATTTATCTTGTTTTTCCTGACTCAATTCTGATCCAATGTTGATTATGTGAGGGTTGTCTTTGGTTCCAATGTTAATTTTTATGATGTTTTCTACTTCCATATGTAGATCTCTCTCAAAATTAGGTGGGGTGGGTGAAATGCCTAATTCTTGTAATTCTTCCAAGGTTAGCTTGGATAATTCGTCTTGAGGAGTCGTAGCTTCAAGTTGGGCTATACTAGGTATAGAGCCATCGAAATAAAATCCATTATATAACAATTCCTCAATGGAGACATCATGAAAGATATCCCCCTCCAACTCGTCGTCGGATTCGGCAATCATCTCAGGGTAAGCTATGGATAGCATATTGCATGTAAGAGGCTTATTCATTAAATGCAAGACATCTCGTTTATCCAAATAATCTTGGTAACACACAAGATGGTCATCATCCTCAAATGGGAAGGGCTGACCTTTACTAGGAAATAGGCCCACACCACATCGGACAGGCCATGGTTCGACCTCAAAAGGTTCTTTCATACCATTCTGGAAAGGTCCCAAACCTTTCCCTTTATATCCCAATTTAAGCATTATAGGCTTAGCTTTAATATACTCATTAGCAAAATAGCATCTAGCATATCCATCACAATGTGTCTTGATGTTTCTGGGTATTCTTCCCCAATCATATCCCTTATAAATAAAAGCACAACTCCCGACTTGGTAGATACTTCCCATAGGCTGTGGGAGGCCCAAGGTACGAGGAGAGGGTGGGAGTTTATTTAAAATAAGGGAAGCTTGCATGGCAGTGTTGGTTTCTTCTGATATAAGAATTTTAGATAAATCGGGTAAGAGCTCATCAGTAAGAGCATAAGAGGTAGAAGGAACATTTCCTACATCGTCGGATGTGGAAAGGATGCCCGTAGTGGATGTAGATGTTATAGGGATATCGATGGATGAGTCTATAGGTATGGAAGTTATAGGAGTAAAACAAGAAGCATTGGTTGTAGTTTTAGGATCTTTTCGAGGTCCTAATGTAGTTTGTTCAGAAGATGGTTGAGCTATATGTAGAGGTGTAGTTGAAAGAGTAGATGATGTTATGGGTGTGTGTTTCACACGTTTGGGCGGATGATGAGAATTAGGATGTGTGGATGACAGGGCAGGGCAAAATTGAACTCCAACAGGTTCTGCCAAAGCACACATATCAAAGGGTCTAGGATCACCATGAATGGTAACCAACTGATTTTTAAATTCGAATTTAACACACTGATGTAAAGTGGATGGAACCGCTCGCATCGCGTTGATCCAAGGGCGACCCAAAAGTATATTGTACGATGCAGGGCAATGTACAATAAACACGGTCGTATCTAAGGTTCTAGGACCAACTTGCAAGGGTATAGTAATAACTCCACACGTTTCTTGTGTTTCGTCATTGAAGGCTTTTATAATCATATCCATTCTTTTCATTTCGTCACTTCTAAACCCAAATCATTTGGTAGAAGTCAAAAGTGCATATGTTTAAAGATGAACCATTATCAATCAAGACTCGTTTAACTCGCTACATCCCCAATTAGGGCAGTAATATATAAGGGGTTATCCTTATGTAGACTATGTTGCGGGATATCTCTATCCCGAAAGTCAATACAATCGACTTCTCGAGTTATGATAGTATTGGACATGGCTTCAGGTTGAATATTTTGTGGTACCATCATTTGGCTTAATGTGAGCATTAATTCATCCCTATGGGTAGGAGAAGATCTTAAGAGATCCAAAAGGGAAATTCTAGCTGTAGTATTTGATAATTGTTCATTAATATTATAAGGAGGCTTATGTTGAACATTAGGCGCATAATTCCCTTTATTGGGATTTTTCAAAACAAATGGAGCTGATCCATCATTCTGAGTTTGATCCTGTTGAGAGTTTTGAGCCTGTTGTCTGGTAACGGCTCCGATGGTTCCTACAATATTATTTTGTGGGTGATGAATAGGTCTTGGTCTAGCGTTTATGGCTTGTTCATTAGAAAGTATTTGGTGAGAAGATGGTCTAGTGGTGATTCTTCTAGGAAATGGTTCTTCCGGAACCATAGAACTTGTGATGGGTTGAACAGGATCTGATTCATCTTCAGAACTATTCGATTGATTTGAGGTGATTTCCATGTCACTTTCAGTCTCATATTCGGTATCACTAAGATCAAGTGTCCGAATATTATGTAGATGTCCGGCCGTAACCATGGATAAAGTTGTGTCAAAGACTTGCGGATCGTGAACAGGTAATTGTCCACTAATAGTCCCTACATATCGGGTAGGAGGGGGAACATTATGATGCTCAATTTGATTAGCCACCTCTTTACCATGCTTTGGTAAAGGATGTTGAAATATGTCCAATGATTGATTGGCATTTTGATTCTGATTTTTGGGGATGTTCTTTTGAGCATTATTAGAAGGATTTTGTTTAGGTTGAAAGGCTTGCACCTCCATCTCATTGTTATCAATCAGGTCTTGTATTTTATGTTTTAATATTTTACAAGAGTTGGTAGCGTGTCCAGGTCCTCTATGGAAATCACAATGTAAATCAGCTCTGTATCCGGGTATGGTTGGATCAGGTTCCCGGATGTTTGGTAATTGGATCAAACCTCATGCTAATAGTTGCGTGAGAATAGTTGATAAAGGTTGATTTAACCTAGTAAATTCTCGGGGTGGTTTATCAAGAGGTTTTAGTATAAACTTCTCTATTGTTTTCGTAGTATTAACATTGGCAATGTTTCTGCTATCAATGACTCCATCACCCACAACTTGTTTATTTTTATATTGATTTCTGGATGTTTTCTCATCATCTTTCCTTTTGAGCTGACCTCTTCTAATGAGAGCATCTTCCACTCTTCGAGCTAAATCTATAGCTTGATCGAAGGTGGTCAAGGTAGCAGTTGATAATTCATAGGATAGTTGTTCTTGTAAATTATTGATAAAAATATCCAACATTTCTCGATAAGGTAACACAAAGTGTAATTTTCCTATCAACTGCCTCCATCGAGCTAAGAAGTCAGCAAAACACTCATCTTTGTCTTGTTTTAGGTTGTACAAATATTTAATGGTTACATGCCTTTCGATATAGGCACTAAATTGATGCACAAAATATTCGGCGGTTTCTTCAAAATTCCTCAAAGAATGAGTGGGTAGTTGATAATACCACTCCAATGCCATCCCTCCTAAACTTTTTGGGAACATTTTTAGTAACAACAAGTCATCATGTGATATATCATGACATGCTATCCTAAACATACGAAGATGCTCTATGGGATCTTCAGTTCCTTTGTATATAGGTAGGACAGGCATAGGAAAGTGTTTGGGATATGGTTGTGCTACAACTATAGGATCTAGAGGCTGACTACACATCTCTCGATAATTGTACGAGGGACGGTAGGGATCTATCTGGTCCATGCGGGAGACTAACTGTTTCACCATGGCTTCCAGATTACCCGTTTGTCCACCATATTGGTTCGGTGGTACATGAGTATGGGATTTGTGAGCGTAGGATGGCACGATGTAAGGATTAGATGCTATATTGTTGTTATGCAAATGGTTGGTAGGAAGAGTATTATGAAGAAGATTGGTTGTAGCATTATGTTGTATCCCCGATTGTTGGAAATTGGTATTTGGTTTTGTTTTAGGCTTTTGTTGATTTGAGGTATATTGATCAATAGCTTGGCGAAATAGAGCAGTGAATGAAGGTTTCTTTTGTGTGGTGATAACCCTTGGCTTGGTAATAGGCACTCTAGGTGGTTGGGTAACCTGTTGTTGTTGCGTGTTTTGAATTATAGTAGCCATGTCCAAATTGGATGGTCCAACTTGATCACTCTCTTGATCAACGAAGGATAGGGGATTAGTGCGTGTGTGATAGATGTCTTCTAGGGTTGCTTGAGTGTCACTAATTTGATATTTGTCCATATGGACTGCTCTATTAAGAGTGCCAATATTAGTATTGAGGAACTTCCAAAAATGTTCCATGTTCTCAAAAGTAATGGCTCCTTCTGGAGATATTTTAGGGGATGAGGATCCTTCCTCTCTATCATTTTCTTTTTGTTCATTTCCTACAACAAATTCTTCTTCTTGTTGGTCGAAGGTTCCTTCTTCCTGAATTGGATCTTCAGGAAGGACATCTGGGTTATTTTCTGGTTTTCTTAACCAATCTTCTTCTACTTCAATTTGTTTTCCATTCCTGAGTCTAGTCATTATGTCTAAATTTAGATTTTAGCAAATATATATTAATATATTTGCAACAGATTTTGGGAGGTATATATTTTAATTATATACCTACTATAATGCTTAAAAATAAAATGTTTTGATTTTTGGTTATGATTTTGTTTTGTTTTTGTTTTATTTTATTTTTGTTTTTGTTTTTTATTTTTTGCTTATAAAGATAATAAACAACACACTAAATGCAAGAAATAGCAATAATAAAATAATAGCTTAGTTCTCTATAAATAGTTTATAGATATCATTGATAGGATCAAGTTCATCAGGAGTCATGAAATGCTCCTCTTCAAATTGGAAGTGGTTTTTCAAGAACTTGATAAAGTGTGCTATAGTGATATTATCGCTTCGTACTCTGTCTTGTAAAAATAAATCTCATGGCAATACTCTCGATATAACACAGCTCTGGGAACTCTATTCCATATTTGTCTATCCGTAAGAACGACCTCTTGGTCCTCTATACGAGACATAAATTTATGTACTATAATTGCATTATCGAGGTATTCCTCAAAGGTATATAATTCAGAAGACACAAGGGCTCTTTTATCTGCTAACCACCTATGGCAAGCTCTCTGAAGCTCATGATACAAAGTCACTTGATCGGGATCCAGGATTCTATCTAGGACAAACCTCTTGATTTGCCTAAGTTCGGTTGCTCTAGATGAAATGATATTCAATCTCCTATTAAGCTCGTCCCATAAAGGTGGGACTCTATATGTTGGAGCTACTCTAAGTAAAGAATTAATCTCTATGGCTGCTAATTGATTTTCAACATTAATGGTGACAGCTCGTCTTTTATTATAATCTACCATCTAAATATAATCTTTGATTCTAAATGCATTTATGTTTTTTATTTTTTATTTTTATTTTTTGTTTTCAAAAGGTTTTTAGTTTTCACGTCGGGTTCACCAAAATGTATCGCTCCAAATTTTTTGCATCCTTACCCTCAGGCTATAGGATCCATGCCCATAAGGGGGATGCGAGAAGGATGGGACAATACCTCGGACTGAGAGGCCATTTGAAGGTCCCGCCTCTCGAGGGATGGGTATAAGGGTGAATTTTTGATGGATGGTGGGTTCACCAGGAAACTTTTGAATGGCAGTTTCCATGCCTAGGTTGATAGTGAGTGTAGACACCAAAATCCAGCCACTTGCAAGTCATCTATACCTTCCTGTTAGCCACGTGTCGGTCATCCACCTTCCCGCCATTATTTGGCCCAATTTCACCTTTTCCCGCCATTATTTGGCCCAATTTCACCTTTCCCGCCATTTTTCATCCCCAAATTTATTTAAATTAATATTTATATATATTTTTTAATATTTTAATATTTTAATATATATATTTAAATAATAGTTTAAGTGATTTGATCTAAGCCGTCCATCCTTCATTTAATCTCATCCGTTCATCCATCTTAATCCATTCCACAAACAAGATTTATTCTCTACCCTTGGATCCGCTTTAATCTTAGCCACACGTTCAAAGTGTCGTTAAAACCCTAAAGTGTGCCCTAAGAGTGGATTATAAATTGAGCCACTTTGATGGCTCAAACCCTATGTCTTTTGCTACTTCTATCTCTGATTCTAATTCTTCTACTGCTATCTCCTCTCTTCTGCTACCCTTTCGTCGCATCCATCGCCGCTTTCGTCGCCGCTTTCGCCGCCATTCCTTCTGTAGCATTCTGCAGAATATCCCATTCCTATCGCAAGTGCCCGAGGGCGTTTACCCCTTCACCAAGTGCCCACGGACGTTTACCAAGTGCCCACGGGCGTTTAACAAGTGCCCACGGGCGTTTACCTACAGCCACAGACTCAGACCGACGTCTATAATCCAGATCCAGAAGCACACGGGCGTTCGACGAGTGCACCAGGGCGCCTTCCGCAGCCCATTCTGACAACAACATTACTTCCAGGTGTCGCTCGGTCTAGCTGCGTTAACGGAGAACAGTATAAATTAGTTTAAAGCAAGTAGCCGTATTTTATGTATTAATCTTTATTGATTTCATGCATTCCATTTTTATAAGGTTTTAGATTGTTTCGAGGGCTCACGCATGGAGCCCTCTCATTAATTTCTAACTCCTTGATAGTGTTAATGTGTGCGAGTTTTTGATAACAGATCCAGTTTATTGATGGCAGTGATTAAGTTGGAGTGGTCCAAGCAAGGGATACGACAAAGCCCACTCACTCTGTTGGGATTGAAGATACGTTCTTCGGAAGCACCACCATTCGTGCCAGCTAGGGTTTCGGAGAACCCTAGCATAATTTGTAACTGTGTATCACAAATAAAGGGTTACAGGCCCAGTTGTATTCAAAAAGGAGTTTTTAAACTCCATCGATTAATAGAAATCGTTTGTTTTTGTGCAACTATTCTGTACTCTGTCATTGTGATTTTATTTCTGTTTGGCATGTATTTTTAATCTACAAATGGCGATCACGGTGGGACCCCCTAGGGTTTCATATTTTTAAATACTTGCTTTACTAATCTGTTCTTGTTTTTTGTTTCATTTTGCAGGTTCCAAAAATCGCGAAATTTGCTGTTCCAACGAACTAGGGTTTCTGAGCTTGCAGAAAACGTAGCAGACACAGAGGGGCGTCTGGAAGTCCAATACGAAACACAGAGGTGCGTTTCAGCCTGTGCAGACTCCCATGGGCATTTGAAGTCAGTTTTACAAAAAAGCGTAGGCTTCCAAGTAAGTGCTGTACTTTTTACGTTTTTGGTTTTTCTGCCATATTTTGTTTCTTTTTCAGATCATTACTTTAAAATGAACAAAAACTAAGTAATCTAGAAAAGAACAGTTATTTTTAATTACATTTTTCTTTGCATTGCATTATTGATTGTTGCTTGCATTTAAAAAAAAAAAAAAAATTTGCATACCTAGCTGCATATTAGAATAGCTACGAATTATTTGTTTTAATTATCTAAGTAGGACTATTGATTGGATGTCAATAGTACTCTTGCCATTGGGTGATTCCAAGCAGAGAAGTGGACGAACCTTCCGGTTGCTCCTTTGATATCTGATATCATTGGTAGGTAGGGGGTTTTAAACGGTGTACTTC
Source organism: Wollemia nobilis (assembly GCA_028583015.1). Lineage (NCBI taxonomy): Eukaryota > Viridiplantae > Streptophyta > Pinopsida > Araucariales > Araucariaceae > Wollemia > Wollemia nobilis. The sequence goes on from JAQPPZ010014634.1 coordinate 7,793,810, forward strand.
ACTTCTTCAGAGGAAATGACATGTTTTCAGTAGCCTCTTGCTTAGATCATTAGAAATTTTGATTTATAGCCTTGTATGTACACATTAGATAACTAAAACATTAAAAAAAAAAAAATTCATTGCATTTTCATATTGCATTTAAAACAGTGATATCTGGATTTCATCACCAGGTATTGCTTGAAGTTTAGTGACGGTGGAATTCATCTCCATCCATTAAACTTCTCGCCTTAGACACCATAGGTCACCCCCGAGCAAACTTGCTGGATTTCATCACCAGTAAGAATCTCGTTGTCCTTTCCTAGCCATAGTTTTTACCTTTTTTTGTGAATAATTCAAGATTAGATCAAAACTCATAAACCGGACACTTAAAATTTACTACAGATTAAGATCAGAAAATAATTAATTAACCGCAGGTAAGACACATTGGTTGAAACCTAGGTTGTGACTGTTTTTTGATAATTTTTGTAGTGTAAATTTATCATTCTAGTTTTGCATTCTTCTTTTCTGAATTTGTTTAGATTTATTGCTTCATGGTCTTAACAAGGAATCAATCTAAAATGTTAAATCTAAATAATCAAATGGGTAATTCACAGAACATCCCCACCACCAACATAGCCACTTATCCTAGTGAATTTCAGGCAGGTTTGCCTGTAGGTCTTTCACGTCCTTCTACCGTCTATCACATGGCCATGCCCATGGAGGAAGACAATTCTTGTCATATTACCCACATTGATATGGCCCAAGTGCAAACTCACTTAAGAGATGGCACTGGTTATGTCCTTGAGCCAATCCAAGATTCCCCTATGCAAGATTCTATTTTTCAGCAGGATATTGCATCAACCATACCCGCTGGTTTCACTCAGGTCTACACTAACCCTTTTTTTGAGGCTAATGTGGTATCTGTTCAGTCGGATTCATCTCCAACATCTTCCCGGATGCTCAATTGTTCTCCTTTGGAGACAAATGTAGTGTCTTCCCAACCACCTTCTCCCCCATGTACCCGAGTGTACACCAATTCTCTTTATGAAGTTGGTGGAAACTCTTCTAGCCATAACCAATTTCAACCCGCTTCTTCCCAAACCATTTATGGTTTCACCCTACCTGGGGCACAGTCTACTATTTCTTCCCAGGTACCGCCTACTTCAGCCACCTTCATTGCCCCTGCTATGCAGTCTTTTGTGACTACCATGGCAGCCTGCCCTCCACCTTCATCCAATCATCCCACCTCCCTTGGGTTAGAGATTAATAAGGTTAAGGAGTATCTCGACAAATTGATTTTGCAACAACAGCAACAAAATGCTCAACCACCTGTCGTAGTAAATCCTACACCTCAACCAATTTCTACCCAGCCAGCTTTTATTAGCTCAGGCCCCACCTAGGTACCCCAATCTTCGGTGGTGTCCATTCCTACCCCACCTTTCTCCCAACCTAGTCTAGTTCATCATCTACCCCAATCACCTTCTTTTTGGTATCATCCATACCAACAACCTGTCCATTCCACACCGCCTAATTCAAGAAATTTCATCCCATCTCATCAATTTTCCACTCTTCCATTACATCATCATAATCATCAAACGAGTCAGAATTTTCATGAAGATTCTCGACTCCATGCTATGCAACAGCAGATTGACAACCTTATGCTTAACGCGCCTGGCTCATTTAGTCGAAACCTACGCTAAGGTCATTGATCAATCAACCAATTCATCCTTTGGTACCTTCACCACCATATCCGATTGATTTCACATTACCGAAGTTTGACAAATTTCGAGGAACTGAGGATCCTCATGAACATGTGAGCTCATTCATGCATGCCTGATTTAGAATCCAAAATAATGACGCTCTTATGCTTAGAACTTTTCCTCAGACATTAGGAGGAGATGTTGTACAATGGTATAATCATTTAGCTCACCATAGCATTTATGCTTACGAACAATTGATTAATCTGTTTTTAGAACGATTCTCCCTAAATGTTCAAAAGAGAGTTTCATTGTCCGACTTATACAAGCTCAAGCAACATGACGATGAGACTGTTTATGACTTTGGAAACCGTTGGAGGGCTATCATTAATAAACTGCCATTCTCCCTACCAATGGAGGAGTTAACCAAAATGTTCACCCAAAGTTGTCTAAAACCTATCTCTTGGTTACTCCAATTACAACAATACAGGACTTTTGAAGAGGCTTTGGCCCAAGCAAGTACCATAGAAGACATTAAAGTCCAAGAGGGTGTTTTAAAACCCCGTAGAAAAGAATGGCAACAAAAGGGCCAACAACGAAATAATAATTATGGCCAAAACAAACAAACACAGGCTAGTACAGCCTCAAATGTTAACCAAGTTAATCAAGTGGTGGCGATCCAGCCCGTAATGACTCAACAACAACAAATAATGCAAAGTCAACCGCAACTAATCACTTATCATGCGGTACCTTCCCCTCCTCAACCAGCTCAACCAGCTCCCAATACTGGGCCAACCATGGAAACTCGACCTTGGCAAAACAATCGTCCCAAGCGATAATTCACACCTTTAGATGAACCATATGCGGTCATATTCAACAAGTTATATAGCACAAATCAATTAACTTTACCTGAGTTTAAACCTTTAGACCCATCTAGAAGGGGGAAGTATTACAAGGAGTACCTATTTTGTCCTTATCATAGGCAAAATGGGCACGATATCAATAATTGTACAACTTTCAAACATGTGATCCAAGATCTTATTGAGATTGGAGCCATTAAATTGGATAGCCCCTTAGCCCAACAAAATAAAAATCTTGGTATATTTCAAACACCCCTTCCACATCGGGAGGAAGCTCCAACAACTCGGGGGGAGTAACTCGGGTAACTCCTCCTAATCAAGTTAACCATGTACAACAATACCAAGGTTTTGTGGGTACTATTAATGTAGTAACCCGGGGTCAAAGGGCGAACCAACCAAATCAGGTCGAACCACAGACCACCGTACAAACCCCCCGTCCACCTCAGGTAACAGTGACCCAACGACGTGCTAGTACTTCTCAACAACCACTAAATCATTCTACTCAACGCCAACGACCCATCATGTCATTGAGTAGCCGGTTAACTACCAGTTTAAAAATGGCTTCTGCCAAGTTATCGATCTATGACCTCATTCAACAATCTCCCCCGCATAGAGAGGCATTAATGGAAATCTTAAAATCAATCGAGCTTCAAACTCAAGATACTAATGCCTTCAACAACTTTGTGGGGAGTATTCAAACATGCATGGAGCCCTCCATCACTTTCTATGATTTTGAAATCAAACCTATGTCAACAGAAAGTATAGATCCTCCACTACATATCATGGCCAAGATCGATAACAAGCCATTCAAGAGAGTCTTAATTGACACCGGTTCCTCAATCAATATCATTACAACATCAGCATTGAGTCATCTAAAGTTGTCGCCATCCCTTATCACAAAGTCGACTTTTACTCTTAAAGCATTCAATGATGCTTTATCTTCCACGGTTGGCACGGTTATCTTGCCCATTGAGGTAGGGGCCCGAACTTTGCATACCTTGTTTCACATCTTGGAAGGGACCATGGCATACAATGTATTGCTTGGACGACCTTGGCTTAGGGAGATGAGATGTGTCCCTTCTATATCGCATCAATGTCTCAAGTATGTATATGAGGGACAGAGTTCATTGTGTACCTGCTGACACGAAACCCTTCAAACATTGCAACTATGTCTCAAATCCTTATGAGATTGTGTTGCCATCCACTCATCTTTTCTTGACCCCATCTATTTCTTCTATACCATCTTCTTCTAAAGCTCCCATTCCTGAGGAGCTACCCATCATATCGCAACCATCTTCCTCTTCCGCTATTCCATCTCATTCACCACTTTCTTCATCTCCTAAACTTCCTTCTTCTTCATCAGTGACCACATGCACATGTGGCCATGACCAATCATCTCTTTCCACGTCATTACCCCCTTCTTCTACACATTTTTCAACATCACCTATTATTCCTCCATATTCCCAACCATCACCATCTGATGTTTCACAAGTTAGTGAAGCATCAACCCAACCAAATCCTTCCAATTCTTCTATCCCACATTCTTCTATTCCATCATCAAGTCCATCTCCCTCCCAAGTCAAGGTCCATCTCACTGATGCAGGTATTGGTGAGTATGCCATTCAAGATGTCCACATCACACCGTTCAATGTACAAACAGTTAAATATTTTGGTCGTCCACATGACCAACATTTATCCATTGGATCGGTTTATAACATGGGTTCTATGCCAAATTCCATTAATTTTGTATATGGGGGAATAGAGTCATCTTCTAGTCCTACTACCATACTAGAACCTAAGCATCCAGTCCCTGCAAATATCGAAAGGATGGAGGGTTTTCCCTCTTGCTATTTCCATAGACATAATTGGCAGCAATTTGGCCTAAGTCGATACGAGCAAGGGGTAACTGAACGCATCGATATGCCATATCAGAGACCCATTGAGCGTTTTGGTCTGGGCTACCAACCACTTCCATCCCTTTCTTATTTTGAACGAACTTTTCAAAGCATTAATCTTAATTCAGAAGAAGAAATCCTCCACCCCGACGAATCCGAAGATGAAGCCTATGAAGAATTTGACGTCATGTCAAATGCTGATGAATCTGAAGAAGAGTCGGCGCCCATTGTTCCCCTCACTAAACAAGACGATTTTTATCTCCAATTGTTCCCTCTCCAAGAGGCCATCTTTCGATTGCTTCTTCCACAAGAACGAGGTGAACCATCCCCTTCGCCACATCCATAAGCCATAATCAAACCTGTATTATATGTATATACTAAAATAGTGGTTTTCACCACTACCAAAAACAAAAAAAAATCAGAAAATTCCAAAAAAAAAATCAAAACATATAAAAATACTTTATTGCTTTATGTATGTGTGTAATAGTGGTTTTCACCACTACAAAAAAAAAAAAAAAAAAACTCAAAATACAAAAAAAAAAAAACTGAAAAACTATGTTGTTTTGCACTTCAGGTCTTCCGAGGTCTTCACCGGTTTTCCCTTCCATTTCGCCTATCCTTTCTTCCATAAGTCGACAATGAATTTCGAAGACTTATTCACACCGCTCCATAATCCATATGATCCGGATAAGCCAATCCCGATCAATCCAAGCCTGATTGACATGGATCGGATTTCATTCCCTCCATCTATTTCAGAGTTCATCCTTTCTGAGGAATTGTTAAGGGCTTCCGCCAACTACATTCCTCCTTCACCTTCACATTCACCTTCATCTTCTAAGCCAGAGGTCTTCCAGGCAGACATAGATGAGAGCAAGGCACAGGAGCTTGATGACATTTTGGATGACATAAATCTGATCCCTACTCCCCCTCAGCTTGAGGAAGGTTCCCACATGTCTATTGAAGAAACTATCGATGTGGACCTTAGTACAGACCAAGATGGCACCCAAATTGTGAAACTGGCTAAAAGTCTATCATCAGAGGAACAAGAGCAAATGATTGCTCTACTCAAGCGAAAGAAGGAGATATTTGCATGGTCTTACAAAGACATGCCAGGCCTAGACCCTAATTTGGTTGTCCATAACCTCACCTTACAAAAAGATGCTAAACCTGTCAAACAGAAACTTAGGAAAATGCATCCTACCGTGGCTCTCATAGTTAAATCGGAGATTCAAAAACTTCTGGATGTTAAATTTGTCGTCCCGATTGATTATCCTAAGTGGCTTTCTAACATGGTACCCGTTCGCAAGCCTAACGGGGGGATACGTGTTTGCACCGATTTTCGAGATCTAAATAAAGCGTGTCCTAAGGATGACTTTCCTCTTCCAAACATTGATACTCTTGTCGACACCTGCGCTGGTCATGAAATGCTTTCGTTCATGGATGGATTTTCAGGATACAACCAGATTCGAATAAACCCTGAAGATCAACACAAAACAGCATTTAATACACCTTGGGGAACTTTTTGTTACAGGGTGATGCCCTTTGGCCTTAAGAACGCAGGTGCAACCTATCAACGAGCCATGACTTATATTTTCCACGATTATATGCATAAGATTATCGAAGATTATGTGGATGATTTATTGGCAAAATCTAAAACTCGACAAGAGTATTTTGATGTATTGGAAAAAGTTTTTGATAGGCTTCTAGAGCATAAAGTAAGGTTGAACACTAAGAAATGTGTCTTTGGTGTTACCTCAAGCAAACTCCTAGGTTTTATTATCTCTAAACGAGGTATTGAGGTGGACCCAAACAAGGTCAAAGCCATTATGGAAATGTGTCCCCCAACTAATTTGAAGGAGTTGCGTAGTTTACAAGGAAATATTAATTCAATCCGTCGCTTTATTGCACAACTTTCGATAAATGTAGGCCATTTTGCCACCTACTACAAAAGGGGGTACAATTTTCATGGACAGATGAATGTCGGAAAGCCTTTGATGACATCAAGCAATGACTTAGCGTCTCCGCCAGTCTTGGCTCCGCCTCGTCTAGGGGTCCCTTTCAACCTTTATATCTCAGCAACGGACTTTGCCTTAGGGACAATGCTTGCACAAAAGAATGAACAAAATCGCGAGCAAGCTATCTATTATATTAGTCGAACATTGGTAAGCTATGAAACCCGATATGCTTATGTGGAAAAGTTGTGCTTAGCAATGGTTTTTGCCACTAAGAAACTTCGTCATTATATGCTTAGCCATACAACATATGTCATAGCTAGAGAAAACCCTCTGCGTTATATGATGTCTCGCACTTATAATAACACTCGTACCGCTAAATGGATAATGTTGCTTACCGAATTCGATCTTGAATTCATTAGCAAAAAATCTATTAAAGGTCAAGTTATAGCCGATCAACTTGTGGAAGCTCCACTACCTAATGATCATCCTTTGATTATTGAGCTCCCAAATGATTCGGTATTTGCTATCACTGAACAAGAAGAGGACATCATTCGGAGGAAGATGTTGACATCATGTTATTCTTTGATGGCTCTAAGTGCATGAAAGGTCAGGGTGCTGGAGTTGTGTTTCATACACCTCAAGGGATTCCCATCCCTTTATCATTCAAACTAGACTTCCAATGCACCAATAATACAACAGAGTATGAAGCCTTAATTTTAGGTCTTCAATCAGCCATAGCTATGAGTATTAAGCGTATTCGGATATTTGGGGATTCTCAACTCATGGTTAAACAAATTATAGGAGAATACCAAGCCAAAGAACCTACCATTAAGCTTTATCATGATGTAGCAATGAAATTGCTCTCTAAGTTTGATTGGTATGAGATCACTAGTTTGCCTCGTTCGACTAATAGATTTGTGGATGCCATGGCCTCTCTTGGATCATTGATTCCAAAGGACTCCCTTGGAGAGGTACAGCCCCTAATCATTTCCACAATTTCTAAGTCTGCAATTGTTCGTGCTGAGTCTAAGGATGAAAAAGATGTTTTCTTTATCCATTCGGATCCATATGAGCCTTGGTCTAGTGAGATAGTAGCTTTCCTCAAGTTTGGAACACTTCCACCTGATTTGTCTCGAACTGCCCATCGCTGTTTTAAGCAAAAGGCAGCTCGTTTTGTTCTTTTGGGGGATGTGTTGTATAAACGTGGATATGATGGAGTACTCCTCCGCTGTCTAGAAGCAAGTGAAACACATAGAGCTATTGTTGAAGCCCATGATGGTACTTGTGGTGGTCATTTTAGTGGAATGGCCATTGCGAAGCGTATTTTACGTATGGGGTATTATTGGCCCACTATGGAACAAGATTGTTGCAAATATGTTAAACAATGTAAAAAGTGTCAAGAACACGCTAATTTAATCCATATACCATCACAAGCTTTACTGACCCATCCAAAGCCTTTGGCCCTTCTCACAATGGGGTCTCAATTTAATTGGCAAGATTTCACCTGCCTCTTCAGGACAGCATACTTTCATCATTACAGCCACTGAATACTTCACAGAAACAGGTACAAAATACTGAATATGCAACTACAGAAGCAAAGGAAAATGATAGCAATAACAACAAACATGCCTAAATCATAGATTCAAATAACAAAATAAGGAAAATACAGTAAATTTAATGATTGTTCTTAACTTTATCATGAGGTTATGCTAAATGAGGTGAACTCCAAGATGCATAAATATAATAGTTTAAAATAATACAGAAATATAGTAGGAAAATGCAGATATAAAACTAAGGAAATGTAAACTCTGGGCTCTGATTGCCCCCAATCTGGACTATAGTCAGGATCGCCTCCAATCGTACGAGATCGTTTGCGCTCCTCGACAAGATCGTCCGAAATAGCACGAAATCGCTTGCGACGATCCGAGCTAGCTTCGACTGAAAAATAGTAAAGTTCCTGCAAGAAAAACATGAAGTACAAAATGTAAATGATGGTGTGGGCATGCTTTGAGATGCGTGGAAGTGCAGGGAGTTTAAGCAGAATTTCAGGCAAAGAGTCAGGGAGCATCAGGGGGATAAACTAAGAAAATCTTAGTTTATATAGGATTAGGAAGAGGTTAGGAGGTTGGGGGTCATCCCAATCTGGGAGATCTCCAACAGGGAAATCTCCAACTATGCAGACACGTTTCTGCCCAAGTTGGAGAGGCTATTGAAACAGAAGCTAATTATGAAAATTTGGTTTTGGGATGAAATCGTCTGGACATTCTGTTCTAGACGAATTCGTCAGATCGGGGACGATTTCATCTAATATGCGACAATATCGTCCAACGGTCAAAACAAATCCTAAAAATGGCACAAAAAATGGGGAAAGTGGGTAACATGCGGTTAACGGGCAGTTTGGGTTTAAAATTCAAATTTGTATCTTTTTACTAAGGTTTAACCATGCCAATTTTAGGGTGTTACAATGGGTCTAATTGATTTAATGACAAAGGGTTTGATTTGGGTTGTTGTGGAGTATCCAGTAATGAATCATCTTCTATAGATATGTCTAGGATTTCATGACCTCCCTTAAGGATAGCTTCTATGGTTTTCCTATACTTCTATAAGAAATAGACCATATAAGTTGCAAATTGGAAGACCACCCTCCCATCTTCCTCATGGGTAGGGCTTAGAGAACCTTAATGTATGGAAACCTCATCATCTTGGTTGAATTTAAGGTTATCAAAATTAGGTTGTTTATCATGACCCTCGATAGGAGTATCAAGGTTAATAGCTAGTTGGTGAGCAATGTACAAGTTAGGTAGTGTTTCTCAGTATATGTTTAAGAGAAGAAATAATATTTTTTTAACTTTTAATTGTTTATAACATTAATTAAAGAAGAAATAGAAGATGCTTTATAAACTTTAGATCTCCTTCCCTTGATATTTCCAATATGACCTATATACCTCAAGGGTCTCCCAATATACCAAAGGTCTTGATATACCTAACCCCCTCTTTGTATACCCATTGGTACATGAGAGAAAGTAGATACATGGGATTCCAATGGTACATGGAAGTGGCCTCATAGATATGTGGCCAAGATGGTATGTGAGGTATAATAGTATTCCTCCTTATGACTCCCACTATCCCACTAAAATATATACCTTAGTAGGTATAAGTACATGTGAGACCCTATGTGGGAGACTGGTGGTCGAGGCTTGGTATATACCCAATATAGCCTAGTAACTTGTATGATAGTTACTTAAAGTACCATGAAGATACCCTGTAGAACTAGCACTTGGTTATGTTCTTGTTATATAGATTTAACCTATTAACTAAATAAACAGATTTAATAATCTTGATAGGGTTTTGATTAAGGTGAGCTTTGTCAAAAAAAGATCTTGGGACCTATTGTGTTGTTCACATCAGGTTCACCAAAGTATGACATCAAGAAAAGATCACAAAGGACCTTTTAAGGGATCCATTATGTCTCCCCTTTTCTCATATCAAGTAGAGAATTAATTTATTGGTCCTAAGTATAAGGTTTAGTGAATCAAGTTAGAGAACACCTATGTTTCTCTTAAGATTTTTCTTTAATAAGCTTAACCTTAATCTAGTCCTATATAGCTACAAATGTGTCAATCAATGCAATAGAAACATTCTAATAAACCAAATGTTTTTGAATTTCAATGATAAATGGAAAGACACTTTTCTTCTAGAGCAAGGGTTTAAGAGGATGAGATGACAAACAAGTCCTAATGCTACTATATGCATTTTTTTTTATGAGATGTAAGATTAAATGCAGTCCTCTAATGATATTAACGCTAACTTGTTCTTTATTTTCCTTTTGCTCTTTAATGGATAAAATAGAAAATACTAGAAAATAGAAGCAGATTTAGAACAAACAACAGATGGATTTTATGATCTAAAATAGCAAAAATAAAAGATTAAAACATAGAATATGATTTTTGCCTCGATGGCTAAAACTTTGCTAATCTAAAAAAGCATTGTCAATGTTATTGCTTTCTTATAGAGCTTTCACTAACCTACAAGATAGATATAAAATATATGAGTTAGCAATAAAAGGGTTCGCTAAACTAGAGGAGAGTGTACGAATCTCTTGACCAAAATTAGACTCTTGTTGAAAAGATAAAGTAAATAGATGTAGAATGATAAAATTTATTGTGATTTTAGTGGTGAAAGTGTCACTAGATAAGCAATAGCACAACTAACACTTATTCTAGTTGCTAGCACTTTCACTTTTTGTGATTGATTGTGATTATGAAGTCCTAGTTTTTGCTATAATAGATACAAAGTGAAATAACACCACAAAACCTACAATTCGACAATGTTATCATCCATAGATACAACAAAATATGTAGATAAGAGATATGTGCTTTTTCAAATGATTAAACAAGGATCCTTTACCAAGAGGTACAAGGGTCCTGATGAAGATAGTTTGATGGTCTAATTGATAATGAAAAGGTGAAAAGTAGTAATGCAATGCAGCAAAATGACAAGTATATACAAATGTGATAAACAAACAAAGTATGCAATAATCAAATGATTACAAAGCATAAAACATAAAGATATGATAAATCCAAGATAAGTGAGACCAAAACCAAGAAATATCGTGGTCTCAAGATGCCTAGGTTGGTATTCCCTTGTTGTGATGAAGTGGATGAGCTTGTTTGTTGCTTGAGATGATCGAGAACTTTCCAATTGTATGGGATCTATATTTAAAATTCACAAAGCTTGGTTGTGTTCAAAGGTTCTTAATATGAATTTGGTAGAGTTTTGCTATCTTTAAAATATGATGTATTGGACTCCCCCAAGTGTTGGCCTTATAGGAATCCATGGCTTCTTAGAGCATGGTTGCATTGAAGTTGATGGGATTGTTGAAGGTAAGATTTCAAAATGGGTTCAACATGCAATTAATAGATGGAAGATAAAAAAAGAAAATTTGGGGGGCTTTGAATTTTTATTGAGGCTATGGATTAGATTGATGTGACTAGATCTATTTTTTTTAGGCAGATTAGAAGGTACTAACTATCCCTTTTGGGATCTAAGAGTTAGTAACACTAAAATTTATAGCACTGGCAGTGCTAATGATTTGAGCGCTAATGTCAATATAATTATTATTGGTCAGTTTGGGTAGGAAATGATACAAATTTTGAAATTTTTGCAAAAGCAATGCTAGGGAGTAAAAGCATTGTCGATGTTATCACTCAAGTCCGTATGTTTTATCTTGTGGAGCAATAAATGCTCCTAAGTTGAGTTTTGGATGAAAATTGACTTGGTTTGGACGCTTAACTAGCTAGTTGATGGTGTTGGTGAGCTAAGATATTTTTATGGTGTGCTTAAAATTAGGTGTCTACAACTGTCACCAAAGATAATTACTTTATTTTTGGATAAGTGGAGGCTTATGCCATAATTCAAGATCTAAATAGTTTATTTTGTCCTTATTCACCTTTTTTTATAGATTAGTAAATATCAATCCAACTAATTGTATACAAATAGAAGTGCATGTCATTATTTGCATTGTAGTGTAGATATTTACTTGTAATTAGTTGTGTGTCCCTAGTTATAAGGTGTTTAATATTTTAAATAGTAATTTCTCTATCCATGATCATGAGTATAATCATACTATTTACATTGAGGTAAACAGTTGAGTTTGTTCACAATGATGCTAGTTGTGGACTATTTCATGTGTCGTAGTTTATGGTTTCTATATGCCATGGTGAATTTTGTGTGTCTTGGTTCATCAAGTGATTGGACACATTTGGACTATTGTGTTAGTTCCAATCTCGTTAGTAGTGTTCGTCCATGTATAAAATTTGATTTAATAAGGTGGGAATATTGGAAACTATTATTTTATAGAATGATTAGATAGGGATTTACCTCTATATAGAGGTGATTGGTAAGCAAATACCAAAACCAACCAAAAAAATTGTATAAATACTTGTATCTCATTAATAGAACTTGTTCAACATCATTCACTAGTCCATTAGAGTAGGCATATGTTGGGTGGAGATATGAAGTACCCAATGTAGACCTCCAAAGTTGAGGTATGTGAGTGCAAAGGTGAAATGTATATGGGGTGTGAGGATATGTGTATGTTAAGGTGTTAAAAGTAGTTATTCATTGTTGTAATACACTCATGTCCCATTGATATGTCCAATGCATTATTCAGATTATCATTCAAATATGGTAGGCATACCCATGTAAATAATATGGATACATGGACTCGTTGTGACCCTAAAATTATGGGTGTTCATACTCAGACAACAACACAGCTTATAAGGTTAGGGTAGGTAGTTGGGGAGAGGAGTAAGCTAATATGTTATGTACATTATACTATGAGGTGAATTATAAAAATTATAAAAATAAATATATAATTATTGTAAATAGATATTTAAATGAATGTTATGATTATTATTATATGCACTGGGTGTTGAATATGAATGGAACCTTATAAAAATGCTTGATATGTTGGATAAACATTCAATATTTGGCTATGTATTTAATTTAAGTATGTGGTCCTATAGACTATTTTGGACTAGCTTAATTAAAATAACATTTCATTTTATTTATTAAATTTCTACAATAAAATAAAAGATATACACATCCTTGATTGGGATAAATTTACTCATGGATCAAGGATTGACATGGTCATAGGTTTTTATAAAATATTCTACAATACAAAACTTATTATGGCATCCACATTTGAGATCTTCACTAATTCAATGCTTGATCTTGTATATATAACAAAATTTGATCCTACTACCTATGCGATTATAGGGACAAGAAGCCAACAAAATGCTATCCTTAAGCCAATCTCCTCTACTAACATTGTTTTAATCACTTAACTTCCAAAATATAATAAAATTCAAGAAGGCAAAAGGCTTATGACATTGGTAGAAGAATATAATGGTCAAATCAAAGTTCATTAGTGGCAATTAATTGATAACCTTGTTTAAACTACCTTAAGGTTTGGTTGGTGAACCTATTGGATCTACACACAAATTAATAACTAACAATAACAACTTTAGTTGTTTAGTATTTATAAGGAAAATTATGAATATGAAAAAAGTAGAGACAAATGCTCAATCCAACAAGTGGGTAAAGAAGAAGGATGACCTAAAAATTCTAGCATGGCTAAAGCTTTTCCAATTATAATGGAGAATCTTGAAAAATCCATCGATCTCACAAGAGAGTATAAAATAATTAATGGTATTCATGAGATATTATAAAAGAATGAAAGCAAAACAATTTTATTAGTTAGTAAAATTAGAAAAACAATCTTTAATAACTTGTAATAATATCACTTAAAAAATTATCAAATGGCATTAGCTTAAGTGATTAGATTCCTTGACTTTCAAAGAGGAGACCAAGGTTCAAATCTTCACAAAAAATACAAGCATGATTGGCAAGTCATTGTAATACTGCTATATGGTCATAATGTAATATGGGTGGGGCCCATTTAAAAAAAACACTTAAAAAATCATTAGTAAGCAACTTATCCATAAAGAACAACTTCATTACAAATCTTCTTTCATCTAACTCGAGTGGTGGAGACAAGTTATCTTTACTTGAAGACTCAAGTTTAAGCCTCAATAGGCATAAAAAACCTTGTTTGTATGAGTGGTGGATGCTTAACCCTGAAGTGATTTATCGTAGTCACACTATAAACAAAACTTGTGATAACCCATTAAAAATAATAGAATGAACTAGTCATTAGTAAGCAATTTATCCATGATATCACTTTAATGAATTATTTTATAACATTTATGAATGTTATGTGGTGCTAAGATGACACTATACTAGCACAAATTGAAACAAAATTAACACCAAATTATACATCAAAATAGATAAGGCAATACTCACTTTTCATAAAAGAAAAACACAAAAACAAACTTCTAATGCTGGACTAATACAAAATTTGATGCTACATCACAAAACTATTGTAATAACAAAAAAAGACATTTTTATGGGAAATACTCCTCAAACTCTCTATTTATATGATGTCTTTGTTTTGTATTTTATTCGAAGATTGTAAATAATGTTAACAAAAAATAAAATATACTTATGGTTGGAGATAAAGGGGAGGAGAAATCATTTGTATAGAATAAGATTTGGAAATTAAAAATTAGAGTGGGAAAGATTAATAATATCAACTTACCATTAGGAAATAAATTAGTATGTCAAGGTGCTTCAAAAATATAGATTACTTATAGAATAAAATTATTCAAAGCCTACATTTTCATGGGAGAGACTTGAAGAACCTATTTAAAATATGTCTTCAAAAAAATTTACAAGTTGAAGTTTATATGAGAAAATGCACGGATTATATTGTTCCCAAATTATGATATATCTTAGGCTTGAATAATAGGATCGACTTTTAGAACTCTTGGTGTCAAAAACATCTTCTTTACCAAATTATATAGTTGATTGCATTAATAAGAAAACTTTGAAATGAATTAGTTTATACTTCAATTGAAAATATTTAATATAAGGTTTCTATTTTAAATAATATTATATTTGAGATAAAAATCTCTACTTAAGATGAAGTTTTGATCTCAAAAGGTGACAAATCTATATTAATCTCCATTGCTTTTAGGTACATATACCTAATTGGATGAAAAATGACAAAACACTTTCCCTAGAAGGTAATTTAGATATAAGAAGTCTCATTCAAGTAAATCACTTTCCTTTGCTTGGCTTATATAAATGTAGTTTTAACTGAAGTTTCACTCATTTGAAGTTGGCTTTGTCTTAGTTGAGTAACTCCTTTGAAAGATGAATTGATGGAATAAAAAATATTATTCAAATCCCCCTATTCCAAAGGAAACAATCATTTGTCCCCTCAACAATTTCATGGGACATAGCACAAGAAAAATACCAAATTAAGTGCCATTGATGGCACTTATAAGTTTTTCTACACACTGAAAGGGGAGCGAAAGGACTCTTCCAAGGGGAATGGACTACCTCTCAGTCAAATTATTACTTCACTTTGTTTGGTAATTGATCCTCATTTATTTAAAAATAAAAAAGATAATAGAATTTCAAATGGAATGAGCTCAAGTGGTTAAAAATGTGGATTTTTAATGTAGAGACCTAGGTTCAAATCTTAGTAGACAATATATGCATAATTTCCAACAAGAATACGAAGGTTGATTAGAAATATCTTGGTAATTTCCAACAAGACTATTGAAACAAATGGGATATGTTTCAATATATAACCAATTTAAAATATCATGAAAAAATTAAATCTACAATTTATGTATGGTTTAAAGAAAAAGGTTCAAAACTTGGTAGGTAATATATGTATAATTACAAAAAATCCTGCTATTATTTGTTTAAATTATCATGGTAACATGGTTATGATGTAATATAAGTAGGACTTGTTAAAATCCCATATACCCAATTCAAAATATCATGAAATAATTATATCTACAAATTATGTATGGTTTAAATAAAATATTGAGATATTTCTAAGAGGTAGGAAATTAAAAAGATAAAAAAACAATGCAATATTGATCAATGCTTGAGATCCTTGAGATCTATGATGATAAGGTTTGGGACAATATACAAAATTAGAGTAAAAGTGAAATGGAAAGGTTCTAAGAAAAAGTGTATAAAACTAAATTTTGATAGAACTTGGAAAATAAGTCCAAGAAAAACATATAAAAAATATGTTTATGGACCCAGTGTTGTAGGTGAGTTCGAGAGGAGAGGGCAATCCTCCAAGGGAGGTCCCAGGTTCAAATCTCCACCCTACCAAAAATATGAATTGGGTATCCAAAATCCAATTGATAATGTTGGTGCGAGCAGGGTCGGGTGCGACTCCCGGATGACTTTGACGGTGTAGAACCCTTGTTCGTGGTCTCTCAGACCAAGGCGGCCCCACAAGGGGTTTTTCGCTTAAATATATATATATATATATATATATATATATATATATATATATATGTTTATGAAAATAAAATTTTATTGAAATATTCCTTGAATATTATAAGGAATATAAGAAGACAATTAGTATAAATTAAAATCTAAGATTAATTTTTAAGTCTGTTGTTAGCTACAGTAGTAATCTTTGATATTAAGAATACTCTCGTTTGATATTAAATATACTCTCATGTATATAGGAAGGCCAATACCTTTGACTGATTATTTAGCTAAAGTAGGCTTCAAGGAGATACCAACAAACAAAAAACATCTATAAGAATGCCCCCATTATGCAACCAATAGCATTGTGGACAAGTAAAAGAACGTTTGCATTTAGATTATTTTTTTGGTAAGTTAAAAATTTTAATTATCAAAAGGGGGCATTTGAAAGGCGCCCCAACGCCTTGTACAATCAGCGAGACAAGAAGGAACCCAAGAGGAAACCTGAAAGGAACATAACAAAGATACTCTCATGTATATAGGAAGGCCAATACCTTTGACTGATTATTTAGCTAAAGTAGGCTTCAAGGAGATACCAACAAACAAAAAACATCTATAAGAATGCCCCCATTATGCAACCAATAGCATTGTGGACAAGTAAAAGAACGTTTGCATTTAGATTATTTTTTTGGTAAGTTAAAAATTTTAATTATCAAAAGGGGGCATTTGAAAGGCGCCCCAACGCCTTGTACAACAACGAGACAAGAAGGAACCCAAGAGGAAACCTGAAAGGAACATAACAAAGAGGCAAAAATCCTGCTACAACAAAAAGAAGCCAATTTCGAACAAAAAGGAACAAAAAGAAACAATCCTACAGCCTGCAGGACAAAACTAGACCAAAACCTTTAGACCGAAGGAACGATACAAAGACAACCGTAGGTGGAATCACATCCTTGCTTAGAGAGGAACATCAGTGTGCATAGGATAAGCAACAACGGTTTCCAGCGTGGTATCCTTTACTTCATCCTTCAGTGCATCAATACACGCTTCCTTTGCAATCTCCACCACGTCTTCATCTTTGCCGTCACCCTTGGAATTTAGATTATTCATCAGCTTGAAAATATGTCATTTCATATTATCAAAACATTACATATGATTTATTAAGAGTTAGTTTTGATCTATAAGGTTAAATAGATGTCTTGTAGAAGGTGCACTATAAATCTACAATAATTTTTTGATTTTGGGCCTTACAACAAACCTTGATTATCAATCAAATATTTTATAACCATTAACTAATCAATTGGATACAATCTAAAGTTGTATACAAAAAGTGTTCTTATTACTTACAATTTTCATGACATGAAGGTTGTCTAAAATCAACCATCATATAAGATTAGGAAGTTCAATTTATGTTGTAAATTTTCTTTAATTTAAATTTAAATCTTTCTAAACTAGCCATGACAACCATAGTCAGATTGATTATTAATCAAGATGATCTATAAATTATTTTTGACATTCCAAAACCTTTCGAGTTTTTCATTAGCCAAAGATCACATACCTCGTTTTGTTTATCCAACAACTCAAACAGTTTTAGTTTCCAAAAAAAATGTATATATATGTATGTAGATAGATAGATAGATAGATAGATGTATGTAAATCTGCCTCTCAAAAGAAGAAAAAGTAAATATTTATATAGATTCCAATTTTGACAAGTTTTGTATGGTTTTGCACAAGTTTTGAATTTTTGTAAAGCAAAAAAGAGAAATGAAATTCACGTTAAAATTAAAGGTAATTAGCATGAAATGTAAATTGAAGTACAAATGAAATTAGACGAAATTAGGGAAATGCAAATGAAATTTGGTTTAATAAAAATTAAAATTAAACTTTAAAACATAAGGTTGATTCATGCAACGAATGACAATTTTAGGAGGCAGTTGTAAATAGTGTGTTGTCCCAAGAACCGCTTGGAACAGTTTGGGACAAGCATTATAAGGTCCCCATTCATTTTTGAATGGCTTATTCATGAGTATGGAAGGATGTGCATAGAGTAATGTTGTTGCATGTATGTAGTTCCAGAAGAGAATAGGTTTATATAACTACCAAGGTCATAGACCTAGTGTACTGTGTAATGCATGTTAGTGCTGCAAGTAGCAGCCACCATTAATACAAGTACAAAATTTTGAGCCAATAGATTATTCCATGTTTATGATGTTTGTGTTATTGTAAATTATGCATGCTTGGTAGTCTATAGGAATAAATTAGCAATTACAGGATTGAGAAGCATAGACACGACAATAATTGTACAGAAGAGTAGAATAAAATATAATTGTGATTGACATGTTTAGTACAATTTTCAGTAACATTCTATAAAAATGGTGCAATGGTGAATAGGATGAAGATATAATAATTACATGTTGCAATCAGACGCAATTAATTATAAACTGAATGATTTGGCTATAATACGGGTGTTGGTTGATAACCGTACGATGGTGATTAAACAATGGGATTGATAACCATGCAATATCAAAAGCATCATGAAGACATGGTCTCCGACTATAAGCCATTATACAAAGTTGAAGAAATTATACAATTGTTACCGTAAATTATTACTTTGGCAAATTGTACATTTTGATGAACTGTAAGATATATTGGATTGTATGGTTGTGGTGAACTATGCAGTTGGTAGATTGAACACTTTGGTAAGTGTACAAACTATACACTTTAGTAAATCGTACGATTGGTAGACTAAATTATTCTTAACTAAATAGTACATTCAAAGAAACCATAAAATTATCTAATTATATGTTTAAATAAATTGTACGATTAGTCAAGTGTAGAATTATGCATTGTACGATTGGTTCCATTGTTCGATTTGGGATCCGTACAAAAACTATGCAATTGAGCTTATGAATCATTTGATGCTTCTTTATTGAGTTTATCACCACCTACCCTACTGGGAATACCACCAGTCATGCTACATTTGGTGCCATTGTCATTGTTGTAACAAGGAGGGTCTAATAGAGTAAGATAGTAGCATGAAGGAGATAGGGATGGATGATAGATACAAGTGTATGAAGGCATAAGAGAAGATATTTCAGAGAATATCAGGTGCTAATAAGAAGAAGCACAAGGATCACTCAAAGAGGAAATGTGAACAATACAGAATTTTCATTCTAAGAGACAAATGAACCAAATACTGGAACAAGTGTGGACTTCAGAAGGAGATATTAAGAGGTGGGAAATAGTGATGTTAAGTATGAAAGACAAGGTGCAAGGTGAACAACAAGTAGTCGAATAAGACGTTCATATAAGGAAAGATGCCAATATAGAAAGTGTACAAGGAAAATAAGAGTGGATGGTGACACCTGGGCAGGTGGTAAGAAGTTTTCCAAGGTGTGTAGAGAATAGGAGTCAAGCACCAAAGCAATCATGCATAAATACTTGGGGAGATAGACCAAAACCATAGTTTTTTATTAGAGGATAAGGTCGTGTAGTGAGGATGCACAAGACGTGGAGTAAGAGGAACTACCAATGGTAGAAAGGAATCAGACAAAAATCCCAAGGGAACTATTGTTAAGTGGTGAGGGAGTAAGTCCAACAATGGCTAATGTTACCACTAGAGTGGATAAACAAAAGACCCACCCTTCATAGGAGAAGGGAAAGAGGACCCAATAAGACACATTGGCACATGTACCACCATTTGGAAAGCAAATGGGGTAAGGCAACCTGATGAATGGTTGCAATTATTTCCTACCACATTACGAGGACTCACAATAGACTAGTATTTGAAAAGAGAAAACACGCCAACTTTTCGGTTATGGAATACAATGAAAGAAGAATTCATCAATGAATTCTGACCCTTGAGGGATGATACAAAAATCATTACTGAGATATATGCTACGAAGCAAGGGAAAGATGAAGATGTTAAAGCATATAATCAAATATTGAAGTAGTTGACTGACAAAATGCAAATGCCATCAATTGATGGTCTGATTAGGAGATGGTTCATTGATGGATTATTACCTAAATATAGAAAGAAGATGAAGGTAGTCCCATATTCAACATATGGTGAAGCCTTAGAAAAAGCAAAGAAATTTGAGAGTGAGGCAAAGCAAATGGAAACCAAAATTGTAGGACATCCCAAGAATGAAGATTTGGATAGTGATATAGAAGATAAAGTTCATCATGCTATCCAATCCTTCAAAAAAGAATTTGATAAAATGATGAAGTTAAGGGTGAAGCCAAGAAAGATCGAAAAGACATATGGTGTACAGACTGCAAGTCCGAGGGACACACCAATGTTAATTGTCCTAGGAACACATATTGTAATATATGCGATGTGTTGGGACATGAAATTGTGGATTGTCCATTTAATATGAAAGGGGAAAGGCACCAAACTCTAATGGTGTAGGAGGAAGAAGAAAAATCAAATGCCCAAAGGAATGGACAAGGTGCAACTAGTGGTGGTTATAGGAATAATCATCGAGGAGGCAAGACATACCAAGGAAATCGATAAGGAGGTCAAAGTCGGTTGTAGTATGATTTGGAGGGAAGATCGGTCATACAATGTCATAATTTCCAAGAGTAGGGGCATTTTACAAAGAATTATCCTATCCCTAAAATAAATGAGATGACAATAAATAAGATAATGTACATGTACTGATGGTGCGGTTCAAAAAACCACAAGGATATTAACCACCCAAAGAAGATGAGTACAAGTAATTCACAAAATGTCAACTTCCTTGACATTGATGTGCCTCTAATGGGAAATAAAGAAAAGGAGAAGGATGTATTGGTCGTGACAAGGAGTCAGGCCAAGAAATATAATTACCCTAAACCTACCAAAGAGAAGGAAATATAGAAGACGGCCTAAAAGGTGATTGGAGAAGAAGTGGAGAAAGCCAAATAGGAAATATTAGCGGAGTAGAAAAAGTTGAAGAAGCCAATGGGCTTAGAAGAGAAAGTGTCAACGCAAGAGCTAGCAGCACAAGTCTTGAACACAATGGTGGAGGTTAAGGTGGCAAGTTTTCTAGGAGCCATACCAACATTACATGCAATTATGGGAGAGGAATTATAACCTCAAAAGGTGATGGAAGTACGAAGCCAACCAATAAAGGAAGTCCAAAAGAAGGATCACTTCATTGACCCAATAGTGTTGATGATTGATGTGGGGAAAAAGCCAACATTAGTTCACATGGAAATACTAGAGCATAAATTGACATAAGTAATTGTAGATGGTGGGTCAAGTGTTAATGTACTGCCAGAGAAGACATGGAAAGAGATTGGGGCTCCATTTCTATGGGCGCCTAGTTTTAAATTATATAGCACCAACCAAATATGGAATAGAAACGAAAGGAGTTTTGATAGCTCAAAAAGTAAGAATTGTTGACCAAGAATTTATCTTGGATTTTGTTGTGATTACAATGAAGAAGCCAGCATATGATGCATTGTTGGGACGAGGGTGGCTAAGGTTAGCCAAAGTAAATCACAACTGGGAAAAGGATCGATTAACATTTAAAAGGGACAACATAAATATATGATCAATTTGAGAAATCAAATGATTAGTGAAGATTTGGCTATGATCGACGAATAAGGAAGTTCTTAAGAAGAGGAAGAGAAATATGAGCCAAATGAGGAAGGGATGTTGTACTTATAAGAATGCAGTGAAGATGAGAATCGATCTAATAGTGGACTTCTCCATTGGAAATGGAGGAGTACAAAATATTTCATCCCACCTACCTCTGTATCTAGATAGATGAGACTTCAAAAAACCAATATGAAAAAAGGGAAGTTAGCAGGAAGGTAGAGGAAGAAGAGGAGAAATGGACCTTCCCTAAGAGCTTTGCAAAATATACAATTGGCGATGCAAAGATAGATGCAAAGCCAACACATCCTGCAAATGTGGCAAAGGCAAAGGTGGAACCAAAAAGTATAAAATATGAAGGACCAAAGATGGTGGAAGTGAATTTAGGAACGGATAATGAGCCGAGGATAATCCATTGCAAAGACGACTAGGATCTTATATTGAAAGCAACATATTTCAAAATATTCCTATAATACAAGGATGTTTTCACTTGGACATATAGGGACTTGAAAGGGATACCCCTAGAACTATGTGTTCACAAGATTTTGTTAGTTCTAGGAGCCCAACCAATGAGAAGAAGGCCCTATAGGATGAATCCAAAGTATACGGATTTGGTAAATATGAAAATAGAAAAGATGTTGGATGTCGGCATTATCTTCAAAGTCACAAAAAGCGACTAGGTATCACCAATCGTGATTACTTTGAAGAAAGAAGTGGATAAAATCTTCATATGTAGACTTTCAAAGTTTAAATGCAGTAACAATAAAGGATCCCTTTCCTATTTCATTCATTGATTCCATTATGGAAGAAGTAGCTGGACATGAGATCTACTCATTTTTGGATGGGTTCTCCTGCTACAATCAAATTAGCATTGCTAAGGAAGATAAATTGAAGACCATATTTGTGGTAGAGAATGGCATTTATGCTTATAATAGGATATCATTCAGGTTATGCAATACCCCAACCACATTCTAGAGGATTATTTTATACATATTTGACCATATGGAAACAAGGAAGTTCAAATATTTCCTAAACAACTAGTCGATATATGGTAAAGTACTTGAGCACTTGCTAGCATTAGATGAGTGTATGAAATTATGCAAAAATGCTTCGATAGATCTGAATCTAGGAAAATACAATTTGATGGTGTCTTATGGCAAGCTACTGGGACATATAGTGTGTAAGGAAGGGTTGAAGATAGATCCTGATAATATTCGCATCATTTTGAATATGGAGGAACAACATGACGTGAGTTCATTCAAGACCTTCATGGGACCCACTGGGTACTATCAAAGGTTCATCTCCAACTTCGCCCATGTGTCCTACCCATTGGACTCTTTAACGAAGAAGAATGTTCTTTTTGTTGGATGAAGAAGCATTAAGGAGCCTTCAAGGAGTTGAAGGTAAAGTTGGTGTGTAGTCCCATTTTGGTGTTTCCAGATTGAGACAAAAAGTTTCATGTCCATATAGACACATCCAATTTTGTAATTGGATGTGCATTGGCTCAAGAAGGACAATTCAGGTTGGATCAACCTATTTATTTTGCAATTCATTTATTGTCACAGGCAGAAAGAAATTATAGTACAATAGAGTGTAAAGCCTTGGGGGTGGTAGATGCAACACATAAATTTAGGCATTATTTGATGGCCAACTCATTTTCCTTTTATTTTGATCATTAGGCTTTGTTGTGCTTGATCAATAAACTAGTCATATAAGGATGAGTTAGCACATGGCTCGTCACATTGCAAGAATTTGTATTTCAGGTAGTGGTCAGACCCAGTAAGAAACACGTTATAGTAGATCAATTTTCAAGGATTTGCTTGGGAGAGCCTACATGAGAAAGAGTGTCAAATGAATTCATTGGTGCTTAGTTATTTGCAATCAGTGTTGTACCATCATGGTACAAATTAATTGGAGAATACTTATCCATGGGAGAGCTACCCCAAGAAATGATGACAACAAAGAAGAGAAAGGTGATAATGAAGTTAGCACCTTTTCAATTAATAGTAGGATTATTATATAAAATGGGCTCGGATGGAATTTTAAGGAGATGTGTAATGGAAGAGGAGGTAAAGATAGCACTAAAATAATCTCATGAGATATTAGCTAGAGGGCATATGGGGCCAGATGCCACTACAAGGAAAGTGTTCTAGCAAGGGTATGGTGGCCTATCCTCTACCATGGTGCGAAGAAGTATGTATAGGCATGTGATACGTGCCAACAAGTGAGAAAACCATTACATTAAGATTTTATCCCACTACAACGCTCGTGACCTCAAAAATAATTTGAGAGGTGGGGTTTGGATTTTTTGGATCCATTGAGAACAACATGGAGGTGAAAAATATTGGTACATCATGGTAGCAACAAAATACCTAACCAAATGGATAGATGCAAGGGCATTACCTAATACTTTGACAAAAAGTACAACCCAATTCTTGTATGAGCAAGTGATTACAAGGTTCAAAATTTTGCTTCAAATGACAAGTGACAGGGGTGGTCACTTTGTAAATGAAGTTATCAAAAAATTGACAATATATTTTAGGATTTTGCATTCATATCAAGTTTGTACTTTCTAAGAGCAAATGGGTAGGCAGAGGCAACAAACAAAATCATGATCTACTCTTTATAGGACTTATGGAGTAGAAGGAGCATATTGGAAGGAGAGGTTTCCATCAGCCCTATGAGCATATAGGACAACTTTTAAGCCCACAAAAGACCATACACCATTCTAGTTGATGTATGACTAGGATGCAGTTGTATCAGTAGAATTTTTGATACCCGATTTGAGGATATCAATAGAACATCGGTTAGGCAATTAAGAAATATTGGAGGAGAGGTTTGTGGAACTAATTAATTTTGACGAAAAGAGGGTCCTTGTGCAATGGACGATTGAAGCAACCTAAAAAAGAAGGAAGTTATGGCACAACAAGCACCTTCAAAAGTTGGAATTGAAGCAAGGTGACTTGGTCCTAAAGTATAATGGCAATGAAAAATTAAGCCAAGAAAATTAAAAACCTAATTGCTTGGTCTTTTTAAAGTGGTAGAAATAATGGAAAATGGTATGGTAAAACTGCAGAAATTGGATAGGATAATAGTTTCTAAAATAGTAAATGGGTCTATATTAAATCCATTCAAGGTACAATGTTTGTTTATATCTATGGAAGAGATAGAACAAAGAAGGCAAGAAGAAGAATCACGTGCACAATAAGAAGTAGCCCAATACAATCAATCTCCTCAACAAGATGAGGATGATATCGGGATGGGAAAATTATTTATAGAAGGGAAGGAGGCACGACCAATCATAGAACAACAAGAACTAGAACCTCGCCATGGGGAAAGAAAAATAATGAGGATACATGTTTTATTAGCGAATGTAAGAGAATAATATGAAGAAGAACTAGAGTTGATTCCTACAAATGAAGAAAGAAACCTAAAAAATGAACCAATAGTGATAAAGTTGAGGGTATAAGAAGAAAATCCACAAAAATCAAAAAAAGAAGTATATCCTCAATTAAAATAAAAAGAGTTACCGCAACACATTGATGGATGAAGAAGGTTGAGGTTAAATGTACGGTATCCAGACCAAAAAAACATACAATTTGGATATACCAACCCCTAAAGATGGATTTATAAATGAGGAGTTGGCAAGACACACTTTGTTAGCTCAAATTGAAATGATACATCAAAGGATGCGCAAACAAATGCAAAATTTCAAAAACAATATAAGACCTTGCAAGCACATAATGCAATACTACGAGAGTGGATCATCCTAGAATTAAGATGACACAATGCAAATAATTGATGAGCGACAATCCACAAGGCAATGAGAGCTTAAGCAATAGGAAGAAGAAGAAAGGGGTGCATGATGAGAACAAGATATAGTACAAGAATGACAAGAAGAATCAGTTGATAAGCAAGGTGCATCCAAATTTTTTTCATTGTTGTCAACACAGACAGAGGATCGGTTGATGCAATGGACAGGAGTTCATTGATGAGCAAGGTGCAACAAAAGTATTTTCATTGTTGTCAACACAGTCAGGGAGATCGGTTGATGTAGTGGACAATAGATCGGTTGATGCAATGGACAAGAGTTCAGTGGTCATACAGAGCATGTATAATGATTCTCCAAGAAGAACGTAGTGGCCCATATGCAAAAGCTCAAATAAAAAGACAAGTAAGAAAAGTGTCGCGATATCGCGACATGTTGAGCAAGCATGAGAAACTGTCACGATATCGCGACATGTTGAGAAGCAAAAAAAAAAATTGTCATGATATCGCGACATGTTTGGCCAAAAAGAAAAACTGTCGCGATATCGCAACATGTTTGGCAAGAAAAGAAAATTGTCGCGATATCTCGACATAATGGAAGAAAAGAAGCCAAGTAGAAAAACTGTCGTGATTTCGCGACATGTTAGTAGAGAAAAATCCAAGTGGAAAAACTGTCACGATTTCGCGACATGTTGGCAGAGAAAAAGCCAAATGGAAAAACTGTCATGATTTCGCGACATGTTTGAAGAGAGAGGAAGTGCAAGGAAAACTGTCTCGATTTCACAACATGTTGGAAGAGAGAGAAAGAGCAAAGAAAACTGTCACAATTTCATGACATGTTCGGAGAGAAGGCGCAAGCAAGGGAACTGTCACGATTTCGTGACATGTTTCATTTTTGCGATCCAAAGCGAAGAAAATAGGAGAGAGAAAAATATGTCACGATTTCGCGACATGTTTCATTTTCGCGATCCAAAGCGAAGAAAAGAGGAGAGAGAAAAAGATGTCACGATTTCGCGACATGTTTCATTTTCGTGATCCAAAGCGAAGAAAATAGGAGAGAGAAAAAGATGTCACGATTTCGCAACATGTTTCTTTTTCGCGGTCCAAAGCGAAGAGAAAGAAGAGAGAGAAAAAGGTGTTGCGATTTCGCGACATGTTTCATTTTCGCGGTTTGAAGCGAAGAGGAAGGCAAAGAAAGAAAAAGTGTCACAATTTTGCGATAATTTGCAAGGAGGATTGTACGAACGGAAAAGTGTCGTGATTTCGTGATAGGTTCGAGAGAAAGAGCTCGTAGAGAAAAAGTGTCGCGATATCACGACATGTCGGGTTTTCACGACCCGATGAGAAGAAAAGCGCTAAGGAGAAAAAGTGTCATGATATCATGACAAAAGGAAAGAAGAAGAGCACGAAAGCAAAAGTGTCATGATTTCACGACATGTTCTGTTTTCGCGAGGTCAAGGCAAGAAAAGGCACAAGGCAACGAATGTGTCACGATTTCACGACATGTGTTTTTGCGAGGCGAAATACAGAGAAGAGCACAAGGCAGCGAAAGTGTCGCGATTTCGCGACATGTCATGTTTTCACAGGTGCAAGCTGAGAAAAGTACAAAGAGGCAAAAAGTGTCACGATTTCGTGACATGTCATGTTTTTTTGGGTGCAAGCTGAGAAGAGGACAAGAAGGCGAAAAGTGTCGCGATATCGCAACATGTCATGTTTTCATGGTCAATAGCCAAGAAAAGGTCAAAGGGGCAGAAATGTCGCGATATCATGACATGTCATGTTTTCGCGGGTAAAAGGCGAGAAGAGTACAAAGAGACAGAAGTGTCACAATTTCGTGACAGGTCACAACAGCACGATTACGGATAGTTAACTGAAGTAGAACGACGATTACGAGGGCGATTGTAGAGGAAAATCATGCAGCCAAAATAAGAAGAGTTAACTGGAGTTAGTGTGACAATTATAGGTGCAGTTACAAATAGAAATCATGCAAGCTAAAATAAGAACAAAGCATTAAAGGAAGAACGGCAGTTACAGGGCACGTGACGCAGTGAAACCATCGAGCAGTCGTTACAGTGTCAGTCTGAAATAAGAGACAGAACTATTAATAGGCTGCATGCAGAAATACTATGCCAAAAAGGAGTTACTCACAGAAGTGGTTATTGATAGTCTGCATGAGTAAATACAAAAGTTAAAAATAAGAGAGAAAAGCCTGTTATAAAAAGAGGTCTACGTGGAGATTTAAGGTGCCGCTTATAGTGAAAAAGTGTCATCGTATATAGGGAAAGTGCTACGAAAAAAGGGCTATAAGAGTGCCATAAGATTACGGTAAACAGAGCAGTTAGTGAGCAGAGAGGGCTGTAAGAGCGCAGTAAGCAGAGCAGTAAGAGTGAGACGTAAGAGTGAGCCGTGAGACAGGGTTGTAAGAGTGCGGTAAGAAGAGTCGTAAGAGTGTGTATGTTTCGTGGATAGTAAGTTTAGATTGCGATTTGAGTATAGAACATATTGAGTCTCTAACAATTCTCTTTATGCTTCTATGATGTTGATATGAGCTACAGACCAGTAAGGGTCTTGTAAAAGTGAAGGCATATTTATGTCAATCTAAGATTCAAAATAAAAATCTAAGTTGGTGCTTGGAATCAGGGGTTGGTGCTCCTTTCTGTTGGTGCAGATAAATTAGGGGTTGGTGCTCTTTCCAGTGTGTGCTGGTAAACTATTTGTAAAGTTGGTGCTTTGCAAAGGCTGTATTTGGATGGGAGTCCAAGCAGTATATTTTTGAAGAGTAGCCAAAACTGGTGAACTTCGTTAAATCGTGTGTTGTGGAATGCTCTCTTGTTATATTTGTTTTATCTATTTTAAGTTCTCCTTACTTCAGCTTTAAGAGTTGTAGATTTGAATTTAAATAGCTACACTGATTCACCCCCCCTCTTAGTGCCATTGTAAGACTAACAATTGGTATCAGAGCCAGTTTCCTAGTTCAGGCTAAATCAGTCAGGGTTGATCTTGGATTAGTACACAATGGGTAAGAAGAATAGATCCTCCTCCAATAAGGCATCTCAGTCAGTTTTAGTTCCTGTGGAAGAGAAAATTGAACCAGAAAAGGCAAAAGGAGTGAACTCTGAAGTATGTGATGAAATCTATGAGGCTGAAGTAGATCTTGAAGGAGAGTTGATCTCTGCACTTGAAGAGTTGAGTATAGAAAAGAAAAAGAACAAAAGAATGTCCAAGAAGTTAGAAGAATATGGGGATGAGATTGAAGATCTCTTCCTACAAGTTCAAAAGGCCAAGAAATCAGAAGAAGCCTTGAAGACACACCGGATGATGAGGATGATGTATGCAGCACAAGTGAAGAGGAATCTAAAAAGGTTATTGTTGATCTAAAGTCGCAAGTAGAACAAGTACAAAAGGATTGAAGATATTCTCGGGTCTCAAATCAATGAGAAAGAGACTCATTGCTCGCCAACAAGAAGAAGAGATTGTTTCATTGAAGAAACAACTAGAAGAGGCCAACATAAATCTCAAATATGAGAAGAGCACTAAATTACTAGATAAAATGAGAAAGCAACAAAGAAGCTCCACAGATAAGTCTGGTCTTGGATATGAAGCTGAACAACCGTCATCTTCCAAAAGTACAGAAAAGAAGAAGTCCACTGCTGAAGGACCAAAGCAAGAAAAGTCTGAAGCTGAATCTTCAAAAGGAAGAAAATATCAAAGAAGATCTACAGCAAAGCAACCACAACAAAAGAGGTTCTCTCACTCTCACTCTTTTAATAATAATGCTTTTAATGGCTATTGTTCTAAATGCAACTGCTATGGTCACAAGGCATTTTATTGTGGACAGAATAATAGATCAAAGAATTATGTTGTTAGAAATACATCTGCATTTCTGAGTGAACACCACGTGCGATGTTTTAAATGTAACGGTAATGGGCACATAGCAAAGTTTTGTCCAAGCACTTTCATTTCTAATCGAAGGCAAAACAGTAGACTTCATCAGACGCAAAGAATGCAATACAGACAGGGAATAAATCATGTGCATAAAAGAAAAGAAAATAATCATCCATCAAGGATGCACAAGAAACAACCGCACAAGAGAAATGTTTGTTCACCTTCGATGGATTATGCAGTAGAATGTTATAACTGTCATAATTTTGGGCACATTGCTCGAAACTATCGAAGTACATTTGTAGCAAATAAATATCAGGGAAGAAAATATCAACCAAATGGTTTGAGACAAAACAAAAAATTTCTTGAAAGACAGGCACAAGCTATCGGAAAAGAAAAATCAAAACACGTGACCAAGACTGCTATCAAACCAGAGTGGAAAGCAAAAGAGCGGCCCAAGTTCAAGGAAGTCTGGAGAAAGACAGAAGAAAAGGGATCATGTCTCCTTGGACTGAAGGAGACTACTCCGCTATTGCACTAAGCCACTCCAGGTGGCACATCCTCAGGGGGAGCGATATTAAAGTCTTATTTTAAATGCTCCTATGTATTTGTTTGGTTATCTGAGGATGAAAGGCAAGTAGTCGGGATATTGTTGTTTTAGTTGTCAAGTGTGTTTTCAGTTCATGTAGTTGTGTGTGGAAGTGTCGTGAAGGGTGATGATTAAATTGAGAATTGTCACCATTGGTAGTTTTGCTATACGTCATTGTTGTTTTGTTGATAGTTCTTACTGCCACTGTTCAAAGCGTCGGATTATAACAGACAATTTCATTTTAACTATTGATAAAATGCCAATCCGAGATTACGAAGTATGAGGTTGAGTAAGGTGCACCATGGTTGGCCACGAAGTGTTTGACTAAATGTCTTCTCCTGATTTGCTCAATTGAAAGTAAAGTGTGACCAGCGGTGACTGTAGAAAACATAGATCAGGTTGTAAATATAAAAAGGGATTTGGTTGTGCAGTGGTACAGTGTTTGGTGCCTGCACAGAGTTGACAGTGGAATTGCAGTGTCGGTAAAACATTGGACAAAAGTTGGTACAAGTGTGAGTCACTCGACAATTTTTTTTGGTGCCAAATCAGCGCAGGAGGGTTGTTTGCAGGAATAATTCCAAGCAATCCGGGAAGATTCAGATGCTGAAATTTGAACTAAAGGTACTTGGATATACTATGAATCAATGTTCCAAGGTTTGTCTCGACTGGAGACCCCAGTAGAAAGTTATGACTCTCAGAAAACGGTCTCAGAAAACTTTTTCAGTTTTGAACAGTTTTATGTGACAGCAGCGAAGAGGATTCTTCGGTACCTCAAGGGTACTATGGCGCATGGGGTATGGTATCCGAAATAACAATAGAGGGTTGATGCTCTGTTTGGTGAATACAATTAAGTCGCGTGGAAAATCTGAAAGCTCACATTTTACTATTACATTCAAAGCGGCTACATGAGTAGGAAGTTACTTCAATACAAATTGAGTACAAATTTTCAGAGAGACAAACAACTGTCATAAGGGTTCAAGCTTGTTGAGAATATCTAAGATGCATTTGCAGATGCTGCCAGCATTGCAGAATAAACAGTTGGATATATACAATCAATGTATGCCTTCACTAATAGTGGACAAGTTTGAGATTGCAGAGCAACAGAGGGTTGGTACTCGGAAGACGATGAGTCCAACCATGTTCTTACACATATTATATTGGTGAAGTTGACGGTGATGATGTCATTCACTCGGTTATTGCTGCTAGTCACATTATTGATATTGTTGATGCCTATTATGCTTATCATGATGTTGTCAAATAGTGAAATGAAGTGGTCACATATTCCCAAGAATAGACTAAGAATTGACTAAGCCATCGGGATCAAATTCTCAGGGGGAGCATTTATGCATCTGTTTATCATATTGCTCATGTTTTTGCTTTTTGCTAACTATAATAATTTTTCCTGAGAATGTTGTGCATGGACTCAGGGGGAGTTTTGCAGCCGCCCTTTGGTATTATTGTCAAAGGGGGAGAAGAGTTACAGGTAATTGCACGCAATTACGTGTGTTGCCAACAATTCCAAAGGGGGAGATTGATAAGCAAGGTGCATCCAAAGTATTTTCATTGTTGTCAACACAGACAGAGGATCGGTTGATGCAATGGACAGGAGTTCATTGATGAGCAAGGTGCAGCAAAAGTATTTTCATTATTGTCAACACAGTCAGGGAGATCGGTTGATGCAGTGGACAATAGATCGGTTGATGCAATGGATAGGATTTTAGTGGTCATACAGAGCATGTATAATGATTCTCCAAGAAGAACGTAGTGGCCCATATGCAAAAGCTCAAAGAAAAAGACAAGTAAGAAAAGTGTCGCAATATCGCGACATGTTGAGCAAGCATGAGAAACTGTCGTGATATCGTGACATGTTGAGAAGCAGAAAGAAAAATTGTCGCGATATCGCGACATGTTTGGCCAGAAAGAAAAATTGTCGCGATATCGTGACATGTTTGGCAAGAAAAGAAAACTGTCGCGATATCGTGACATAATGGAAGAAAAGAAGCCAAGTAGAAAAACTGTCGCGATTTCGCGACATGTTGGCAGAGAAAAAGCCAAGTGGAAAAACTGTCGCGATTTTGCGACATGTTGGCAGAGAAAAAGCCAAGTGGAAAAACTGTCGCGATTTCGCGACATGTTCGAAGAGAGAGAAAGCGCAAGGAAAATTGTCACGATTTCGCGACATGTTGGAAGAGAGAGAAAGAGCAAAGAAAACTGTCGCGATTTCGCGACATGTTCGGAGAGAAGGCGCAAGCAAGGAAAACTATAGCAATTTTGTGACATGTTTCATTTTCACAATCCAAAGCGAAGAAAAGAGGAGAGAGAAAAATATGTCGCGATTTCGTGACATGTTTCATTTTCACGATCCAAAGCGAAGAAAAGAGGAGAGAGAAAAAGATGTCGTGATTTTGCGACATGTTTCATTTTCGCGATCCAAAGCGAAGAAAAGAGGAGAGAGAAAAAGATGTCATGATTTTGCGACATGTTTCTTTTTCGTGGTCCAAAGCGAAGAGAAAGAAGAGAGAGAAAAATGTGTCGCGATTTCGCGACATGTTTCATTTTCGTGGTCCGAAGCAAAGAGGAAGGCAAAGAAAGAAAAAGTGTCGCAATTTCACGATAATTTGCAAGGAGGATTGTACGGACGAAAAAGTGTCACGATTTCATGACAGGTTTGAGAGAAAGAGCTCATAGAGAAAAAGTGTCGCGATATCACGACATGTCGGGTTTTCACAACCCGATGAGAAGAAAAGCGCCAAGGAGAAAAAGTGTCGCGATATCACGACAAAAGGAAAGGAGAGTACGAAAGCAAAAGTGTCACGATTTCGTGACATGTTCTGTTTTCGTGAGGTCAAGGCAAGAAAAGGCACAAGGCAGTGAATGTGTCACGATTTTGCGACATGTGTTTTCACGGGCGAAAGACAGAGAAGAGCACAAGGCAGAGAAAGTGTCGCGATTTCGTGACATGTCATGTTTTCACAAGTGTAAGCCGAGAAAAGGACAAAGAGGTAAAAAGTGTCACGATTTCACGACATGTCATGTTTTCGCGGGTGCAAGCTGAGAAGAGGACAAGAAGGCGAAAAGTGTCACGATATCATGACATGTCATGTTTTCACGGTCAACAGCCAAGAAAAGGTCAAAGGGGCAAAAATGTCACGATATCGCGACATGTCATGTTTTCGTGGGTAAAAGGCAAGAAGAGTACAAAGAGACATAAGTGTTGCAATTTCGCTACAGGTCGCAATAGCACGATTACGTACAATTAACTAAAGTAGAATGACAGTTACAGGGGCAGTTGTAGAGGAAAATCATGTAGCCAAATTAAGAAGAGTTAACTGGAGTTAGTGCGACAGTTACAGGTGCAGTTACAGATAGAAATCATGCAAGCTAAAATAAGAACAAAGCATTAAAGGAAGAATGGCAGTTACAGGGCACGTGACGCAGTGAAACCATCGAGCAGCCATTACACTGTCAGTCCGAAACAAGAGACATAACTATTAATAGGTTGCATGCAGAAATACTGTGCCAAAAAGGAGTTACTCATAGAAGTGGCTATTGATAGTCTGCATGAGTAAATACAAAAGTAAAAAATAAGAGAGAAAAGCCTGTTATAAAATGAGGTCTACGTGGAGATTTAAGGTGTCGCTTATAGTGAAAAAGTGTCGTCATATAGAGGGAAAGTACTGTGAAAATAGGGCTATAAGAGTGTCATAAGATTGCGATAAACAGAGCAGTTAGTGAGCAGAGAGGGTTGTAAGAGCGCAGTAAGCAGAGCAGTAAGAGTGAGACGTAAGAGTGAGCCGTGAGACAGGGTTGTAAGAGTGCGATAAGTAGAGCCGTAAGAGTGTGTATGTTTCGTGGACAGCAATTTCAAATTGCGATTTGAGTATAGAACATATTGAGTCTCTAACAATTCTCTTTATGCTTCTATGATGTTGATATGAGCTACAGACCAGTAAGGGTCTTGTAAAAGTGAAGGCATATTTATGTCAATCTAAGATTCAAAATAAAAATCCAAGTTGGTGCTTGGAATCAGGGGTTGGTGCTCCTTTCTGTTGGTGCAGATAAATTAGGGGTTGGTGCTCCTTCCTAGTGTGTGCTGGTAAACTGTTTATAAAGTTGGTGCTTTACAAAGGCTGGATTTGGATGGGAGTCCAAGCAGTCTATTTTTGAGTAGCCAAAACTGGTGAACTTCATTAAATCGTGTGTTGTGGAATTCTCTCTTGTTATATTTGCTTTATTTGTTTTAAGTTCTCCTTGCTTCAGCTTTAAGAGTTGTAGATTTGAATTTAAATAGCTACACTGATTCACCCCCTCCCTCTCAGTGCCATTGTAAGACTAACATCAGTAAGAAGTGTCAGCCAAGAAGAAAGGTCGCAAGTGGAACCAACATGTTTGATAGAAGATCCACCGATTACAAATGAAGTAGCTAAAATTCTATGGAGAGATATTAAGGAGGATACATCACCAGAAAAAAGAAGAATTTGAGAAATAGATTCAAGTGATGATAGGGTTCCCTTAGTGGTCAAAAATAGTAGTAGTATAGATTTCTTGTAAAGGTACCAAGAATTGCAAGTTCTTGACGTGGAAGATTATGTAGCAGCATGTTGACAACTAAGAAGGCAACAAAGGGAGGTGAGAAGACTCCAAAGGATCATGGAGACATTGCCTAGATGGACTATGCAACAAGAAGATAGTTGCAATGACTCAAGCATTGATTCTGATTTTTCATAACAATATAGGGAAGCCTTGGCAACTTGTGAACCACAAAGGCATTTTGAGGAAAGAAGGTGGATACGGTAATTTTGACAAGAGGATCACAAAATAAGGTCCTTAAGGCAATTGTCATGAGGGACTTAGAATCACGAAGGGTATTTTGCCAATATAGAATTTGTTGAAATAACTCCCAGTACTTGGGAAAGAGGGGAATCAAGTAGACAACAAGAGCAACAACAAGGTGATCCAAGCACCTCAAGGAGGCAACTAAGTCATCGAGGAGATCTAAGACAACCTGCCCAATAAATAAATTAGGTTGACCACCTTTCTAGTGGTTTGAGGGGAAGAAATCAACCCCTCGCTCCTAGATAGCCTATTCGACATAATGAAATACAACGATCATCTACTGAATCAGTAAGGAATGTACACAGTGGATATATCTCTCAAGATGGACCTTTTCAACCCCCTCGAGGATCATGCTCTACCCAAGAAATTTGGTTGTGACCATCTATGCATAAAACGGGTTTGGGGTTGATAGGACTAGAAAGAGGGCTACCCCAAATTGATGAGACACATCCAAAAAATTGATTTAGAGCAGCAACACGAGTGCAAGGTTGTAGGAGAAATACTCCAAGAAGAGGAGAACAAGTCAATGCAAGACAAGCACAAATGCAACAATATGGTGAGGGATTCAGGAGGACTCATTCACCAAGTTTAGAGGTACACTTAGTCTAAGGGGATAGAAGTAGGATTTGCCCAAAATTTGTTGTACGATGGGGGCCAGTTCAAGTCAATATCCACAAATAAATTGGATGATGAGACATCGAGAAAGTAAAAAAAAACAACCGTACAACCTGCCAACGTACAATTCAAGAAGAGGAAAAGAATCGTACGATGTGGAATCGTACATCTGTCACTCATACAACTGCAAATCGTATGAAACAGGAACAAGGTAACCATATGACCCATGAGGAAGAAGGCAACCATACATCAAAAAATCATACGATGGGCAATAATAGAAATTGTACGACAAAAAACTGTATGATGAGTCAAGCAAAGGAAAATTGTATGGCCTTTGTTGTCAAGGAACCTCCAAAGCAATTAGCTGACACATCAAAAATTCAAATCGTACAGGTGCAAGTCAATGTCATCGTATGATTTGTACGCCAACTATGAAGGCTTACAATGTACGTTTAAAAAATATAAAAAATGCATGCAAATGTTGAGGTGGCATCCATACAAGGAATGGTTATAACCAAAGAGGAGTTATAAAAAATGCATAAAGAAAAATATAACATAAACTCATGTAGGGACGAAGAGTGGGACGCATGAAGCAGTGGAGAAGGAGGTGGAGAGAACTAAGAAGAACCAAATGGAGGATGTCATTGGATGCATGTGAGCTCATCTATAGTAGAAGAATCTAGGGTTCGAAAAATGTTGTAGTGGTTGTTAAAAGTTTGAAAATAGAAAATTTACTAGAAAAAATAAAAGCAGAGGGGTCTAAGAAAGAAAGGGCATATGCAGTACACAAAAAACATGCAAAATATAAACGAAGAAAATGGGTAAATTCCATGCAGGATAAGTCGAGTCTTTTTCATGAACCCTCGTAATAAAATTGTACAAGAAAGGTACCTACTAACTAGGAACCTCTCAGGACTTTTGCATAAGGTAAGAGAAGCTAGGGTATGTACGAAGTATACTAGTAAGACAAGTTGGTTAGCAAGAAAAGTATTATACGAAGGAGTAGATAAAAAGGAAAATAAAAACCTGCAAGTGTACGTTGCAAGAATTTGGTCAAACTATATTTTTTTAGTAATACTTCTTATACACATCCGCAGCGGGGATTGAAACTGGATCACATTATCGACAATGCAAGTGGTGTCCTTGTCGGTATACCACACTCACGTGGATATTATTTGGTCAAACTATTACAAAAAAAATTGCAAAGGTTACCATTCAATGGAAAAAATTATCGTACAATTTGGTGAATAAGTGCTAGAACAGTTGGACAAGAAGGAAATCATACGATTAGGTGAAACCATATGATTACAACACAATTAGAATCATATGAATGTCGAGGGAAATGATACGATTGTAGCACCAAGAAATCGTATGATTGTACCAAACAAAGAAAATGTATGATTACAAAATATTGAGTGGTTGTGGAAGGAGATAAAATTGTATAGTTCAAAGTAAAGGAAATCATACAATGGTACAATCAATTGTATGAAAACTGGGCAAGATGAATGCCACTAAAGTATGAATGAGAAAATATAATTTTTTTGATCACATACAAAATATCATCATATGGAGAATCAACCCTCTAGAGATCAGCATATGGAACCCCCTAAGGAATGATAGAAGGAACTTTAGAGTGAAGTTCACAAAAAAAGACACCATAAGAAAATAACAATCAACGAAGTGAAGGGGAAAATGAACAAGTAGCATTAAAGGATATCACTTTCAATCAACCTGCAAGAGATTTTTATCGAAAACGGTGAAATGAGACCCTAGAAAATCATAAATTAAAAGCAACATTGAAGAAGGCAAGATTAAGTATTATGAAACAAGTACCTTTTTTATAGGAATTTCTTCAATGGGTAGTTGTTGTAGATAGTTCAATCATGATGCAAAGAATAATTGTACTTTTGCTAACCTCAAGAATCGACATAGGGTAGAATTCATTGTAGATAATTTTTGATAGACATTCGGATTGCCACAAGGAGGAAGAATAGTAAAGAAATGACATGTGGATCAAATTGAATGGCATAGGTTGATTAGTGATTTGACTATAATTAAACCAAATAAGACCGCCAAGTCTTTTGATCCAAGAGGATGAGGAATTAAGCAAAGTCAATTGAAGACTAAGGAACTCCAATGTGTCATGAACATTATGATGGCATGACTGTTAGGAGAAGCACAATCATCAAAAGTGCTCGTATGGTTGGAACAATATGTAGAGGCCATAATGGAAGGTGTGTAGTATGATTAGAG
This sequence comes from Wollemia nobilis, assembly GCA_028583015.1. Lineage (NCBI taxonomy): Eukaryota > Viridiplantae > Streptophyta > Pinopsida > Araucariales > Araucariaceae > Wollemia > Wollemia nobilis. Next base: position 7,831,590 of record JAQPPZ010014634.1, read on the forward strand.
AATGTACTTATCACACAAAATCCGAAGATTATTGTAGTGGACAATGAAGAACTTCTCCATGACACTACATGAAATTGGAGTCATGTTAGATGCAGTTTCTCAGGCTAGCATACCATTTTATGGATTGATGGCTCCAAGGGATTTGCCAAAGGACCAACCTTCAATTTTAATATGGGCAAAAACAATACTAATAAAGAAGCCTACTCCAAAAAAGCCAAAGACCAAGAAAAATACAAAGAAATCAAAAGCAGTTATAATTGAAGAAAGTGAGGCTTTTGAGGAAGAGGTACACCATAGGCATAAAATAAGAAGGAAGCTAAATCTAGATGAAGAATAGGATGAAGTAGTTCTTGAGAAATTATTGCAGGAGCAGTCAATGCATCAAATAAGAGAAGAAGAAGCATCAACAAATCCTGCTCAAACAATGAGATAACAAGAGGAGGAAAAATGATGCTACAAGAACAACAGCTTCCAGAATGTATCGAACAACAACAAATATTACCCACAAAATCCAATTGAGACGGGTGGAAGAGGATTGGAGGAAATGGACATAATGGAGATAGATCTGCCTGAAAAAGCAAAGAGACCTCAACCAAAGAAAATTTGTGAATCACCTACTTTGGTATATGTAAATGAATTTGAATTATTGAAAGAAGCAAAACAATGGTTGATGGTGGTAGGAACACCACCAAGAGCTAGGGTGGAAATTCCATAAAAGAGTAAGGAGATAGTGGTTGCTTCACAAAAAGAGAAACAACCACAAATCAGAATTGTAATGAAAGGCAAGAAGAGCCAAAAATTAGTTAGTGAGGGGAATGTGGAAGGTGGACATAAGGATGAACAACGTGATCTAGTGGTAGGGTCACAAGAACAGGAAAATTGGGCAACATGATCCATTGGATGGATCACATGCACAAAGTGATTAGTAGAAAAAACTAGGGAATGAATAGGAGATTGTTGCAAAATAAACAGATTGGCCAGAGATTATTGTAGAACAAACAAAACTATAGGTAAGGCATGCAAAACAAATTAACCAGTAGAAAGGAATTGAAGATACGCAGTTAGATGACAATAAAGATACATCTCCCGATCAAGGATGTGAAGGAGGAAGAACAAGCATATGGGACCAGTGAGGGGCTGCAAATATTTCATGATTGAAATACCCACTTTTGGGCTATTTGATGAAGGAGAAGAAATTGATGATCTGGTAGACGAGTTCTTTTGGAGAATAATGGATATGTTCAATCATATGAGAATGCAATTTCAACTAGGCTGCATCCGACAATTAAGATGGTGGAAGGCCAGAGCCTATAAGGAAATAGATACAACAATGAAATGGGTGAAAATGAGGAAAGGATAAGGAAGCTCACAAAAATTTATGCAAAACTTGGGCATCCCCAGTTGAAGAGGTAACAAGTATGAGATAGAAGAGTTACTAGAGGGAATGAAGACTAACTATAGAATGCTCCCGAGAGTGTATGTGGATACCCATTGTTCTCAACACTATCCACTAGACACAACCAAGGTGGAATATAGGTGAGCACCACCTGAGTTAGCATTTTTGTTTCGAAAGTATAATTTTTTGACACATTAGATAGTGTCTTACCACAAGGTTGGAGCAAATCCATCAAGCCAAGGAAGCACAAAAAATGTTGGAGATATTATATTATTTAGCTCCCTTGCAATATTAGTTTTGTTAGATGATTTATATTTGTATAATGTATGTGTCAATATGAGAGAAAGTGCAAAGTGTCAAGAGAGTATGAAGAGTCACATGATATGTGGCAAGTTGAGAGTTTTATCTTTATGAGAGGAATATGAAAGGTTGCATCTCCCGAAGAAAGAGGAGAGCAATAGTTAGAGAAATTTTATGTGCATCTCCCGGATGAAAGAGTAGAGCAATAGTTAGAGAACTGAAAAGACATGAAAAATGATATATTAGAGGTAAAGTTCCATGAAATATAATCAATTTGTATCATTAATGTAATCTTTGTATATTATGCATATTTGAGTTGTATTTTGTGAGATATTGTTGTTCATTGTTATGAGAGATTCCTGATATTGTTAGTAGCATTGATTTGTTTTGTGAGATATTGGTGTTCATTGTTATGAGATATTCTTGATATTGTTAGTAGCATTGATTTGTTTTGTGAGATATTGTTGTTCATTGTTATGAGAGATTGTTGATATTGTTAGTAGCATTGATTTGTTTCATTCTTGATCTTGGAATAAGCTTGTTGTGAGTTAATCCATTAAGAAAGCTAACATTGGTATCAAAGCCACAGAAAGATAATATGAATGAAGGTATTGGGACAATCATCGTCATCCGACCTAAGAGTCTTTTCGAGCATCCAACCTAGAAGTGTTTGTTGCCATAAAAAACATAAAATAAACTCCAAGAATAAGGTACATTAAAGTTTTATTACTTTTTTATTTAAGCTATTAAAGGAGGAATAGATTAATGGTTTATTTTCTAATTTTCTAAGTATTTTAGATATGGAGTAATAAGGATGTCTACTTATTAAATTTTATTTAAAATAATAAAAAAATTTAAAATATGTATTTTCTCAAATTTGGAGTGATAAAGAATTCAACTATTTTATTTAAAAGTTAAAAATATTAAAATTATTCAACTTTATTGGAAAATACTTAACGCTATATTACAAAAGGGAAAGTCACATGTTGATAATATTTGTATAATTTAATAATTTCACATTAAATCCTATTAAACATGCTATTATAGTAGCAATAAAAGTGAGCAAGAAGCATTAGGTACTCTGGTTGTGAAGAGACTTCAAAGTGCATTAAAGATTGTTATTTTAAAAGTCCTTGGATTTGGAGAAAAAGAAAATTCAATATTTGGACGACAAGTCAGGAACTTAATTGAGAGAGCTGAACAAGACTATGGAAAAGAAAAATCGAATTATCAAGTATTTGGAGGAGTTGCAGTTACTCGGGTAGGAGCCCAACAAGAAAATTGATGGCCACTTTTTTTTTAACCTCATTTTCGAGATTGGCTTTCCATTGTAAAATACCTAACCATTTGCTTATACACAAAACAAAAAAATTAGAAAGACGAACTCACCATTGTAAAATACCTCTAAATCTATTGTGATCGCACAGCAGAAAAATGTGGTATTGCCTTGATTCTTACCGTTAAAATGCATAAAAAAGATAACTATTATCGAGAAAAACAAACGAAGGAACTCCTACCATTGATTATCTCGGGCAGTGACATCAGTGATCCATAGATTGAACATCGAAGCTAGAAATTAAAAATAATAATAATAATAATAATCAGAGAACTCAGCGCCTCCAACAGAGATTCTCTTGTACAACACACCGCTAACGCCAACCATCGCTGCATCAGACGAAGTGCCATCGAAAGGTGGAATGCCAACAGTCGACATATTGCTAATTAACGGGAGAAAGAATATATTATTGGAAGAGTTAATATATTTTCATAGTTAGTTCAACCTTTTTAAATGGGAGATAATAAAAACATTGGAGAATGGTTGGAACGGGAGTTATAAGGGATACAAAATATTAAAGAAAGAGATAAAAAGTTTTCTATTTTGAAGTTTTATAAGGTGAAAAAAAACATTGGAGAATTAAGGTTATATTGTTTTTAGGAAGATTGAATTATCAGGTTATATTGTTTTTAAGAAGATTGAATTACCTAAAAAGAAAAGAAAGGAAGTTAAAAGTAAAGAAAAAATAATAATTAAAGTTTTTTTTATTTGAAAAAACAATTTTAAAAAGGGTAAAGGAAGTCATGAATTTTTATATTTTATATTTGAAAATTATATTGATTTTATATTTGTTTGAGAAAGTTTAAAAATAGAAACATTATTGAGTTAGTGAATTTATTGAAAATTTACTTACTTGGAAGATAAAAGGGTTTCAACCTCAAACTTTAGGAAAAAATAAATTTGCAAGATTTAAACCTAGGTAGATAAGGTAACTACTCTAAAGGAAATGGTAAATAAAAAAATATTATTTTCTGAATCACAGTTATTAAAAGGGCCTAATTTTACCCCATGAAAAAATAAGATGAGGTCAATACTTATTTTTGAAAAACTTTGGGATATAATGAATGGACAAAGAAACATTCCAGTATATAAAACAAGAATTCAAAAATTTAAATATGATGATGCTAAAGCTCTTATGTTAATTTTATTTGGTATATCAAATGAATTTCAAACACACATTAGTGAAGTAGAAACTTCAAAAATAGCATGGGAAAATTATGTACGATATTTGAAGGAAAGAATAAGGCAACTATTTTACATCTACAATCATAGTTGTATACACTAAAAGTTCATGATGGAGAAAACATATAACAGTTTCTTTGAAGGATATCAAAATTAAAATCAAAATTACACACCTTAAGAGAAAAGATTGAAGATCAATTTCTAGTCTCAGTTGTACTTAGAGCACTTCCTGAATCATTCAAAGTGTTGGTCACATCTCTTCTAGTATCAAACCAAAAGGTGTCATTTGAGGAATTAATAAATATTTTTCAACAATATGAACTTGAAAATCAATTGAGAAATGAGTCATCCAATAAGGCTCTTGTATTAGAAAAAGAATTTTGCACTTCATCACAAAAACAAAAGCAAAAGAAGTATTGTCATATTTATGAAAAAGGACATAATACAAAATCTTGTAAGTATAATGCATTGACTAGGAAGGATCAAGACCAAGAATATTCTAAAGGGAATCAAAGAGATCAAAGTAATCAACTAGGGTATGTTGCTCAATCAGAATCTATACATAGAAATCTTATGGCGAATTGCATATGTTTGTTATAAGTATTGAAAAATCCAATAAGACTTAGAACCTATGACAATAAATGTTTGTTGTGACACAAAAGGCAAAGATATAGATTGTAGCTCAAATGATTTGAGTATAGTTCATGATTGGTCAGAAAAAGCTTATGTTGTCAAAATTGATGATGATAGAGATAGTGATGATCAGAGTTGTGTCAATATTGCTAGAAATCGATCTGATATTTTTGGTTATTTTGAAAAGCATACCAAAGTATTTGGTTCAAATTTGTTGAACAAAATGGGATATAAATAATGAATGAACTAATTGTACCAAAAATAAAACAAAAATATGAAGGTATTGGATATATAGGTCGGACTAGCAGTAATAAGCAAGGAACTAAATTTGTGGTAGGAAATAATAACATCAAATCTATGACAAGGATTGATAGGATCAATTGCAATAAAGGACAGAATGGTCAAAGGAATTTTGTAACTAAAAACAAATGTAGTCATTGTGGTAGATATAGAGACGATAGAAAAATGTTGGAATCTCCATTGTTGTGAAACTTGTGGAGGACATAATCATTCTCAAAAATCTTGTTTATATAAAGAGAAGGAAAGTCAAAAATTGAAAATGGATTGTGGATGGATAAGTATGAATGAATGGAATAAGATGAAAGGAATGTTGTATGGTTTCTACAAAAGAAAACCAAGTGTGATGAAAAATCAAAGTCCATTGAATGAAAAGAATAATATTGATCTTATCATGAAGAAATATGAAATAAATAATTATGACCCAAGTATACCTTGGGAGGTAACCTACAGTGAAAGCATTAGTGGTGATGATCCTACAGAGATGGTAGCTTTATGATAGATGACCCAAAGACAATGATAATCTAGAGGCAACCCAGAGGCAAAGTTCCAGAGGCAGTGATCTAGTGGAAGTGACCCAGAGGCAATGACCCAGGGGCAGATCCAGTGACAATGACCTAGAGGAAGTGACCCAAAGACAAAGACCTAAAGGCTACTCAAATAGATTGATCCAGAGGCAAACACAGATAATTTAAAACGGAAGACTTAATAAAGATTGCATACATCCAACCATGACAAAGTTAGAGCTGAAGAATGAAGACAAAGAAGAATCAGATATTGAAGGCAAAAAGCCTTCTTACCAAATAATGCAATATGAGGGGGTGTTGGAGATATTACATTATTTGCCCCCCTTGCAATATTAGTTTTGGTAGATGATTTATATTTGTATAATGTATGTGTCAATATGAGAGAAAGTGCAAAGTGTCAAGAGAGTATGAAGATTCACATGATGTGGCAAATTGAGAGTTGTCTTTATAAGAGGAATATGAAAGGTTGCATCTCTCGGATGAAAGAGGAGAGCAATAGTTAGAGAATTGAAAAGTCATGAAAAATGATATATTGGAGGCAAAGCTCCATGCAATGTAATCAATTTATATCATTAATGTAATCTTTGTATATTGTGCATATTTGAGTTATATTTTGTGAGATATTGTTGTTCATTGTTATGAGAGATTGTTAGTAGCATTGATTTGTTTCATTCTTGATCCTAGAATAAGTTTGTTGTGAGTTAATCCATTAAGGAAGCTAACAAAAAGGAGAAATAGAAGCAACAAGAAGAGAAATGGTTGCTATAGAGGAAGAAACTAAGGAATTAAGAAAGAGGTTGAAGCAAGGCAAAAAGAAACAAAATTGAAATGAATGGCATGAAACAAGCTTTTGAACACCAATTGAAGATCCAAGAAGAACAATGGAAAATCAAAAAGGACCAAGTAGAAGAACAAGGCAAACAGTTGCAGAAGAAAAAATAGTTGCTGAAAAAATATGCAAAACAATTGAAACAAGAGCAATTGAAAACTAAGAATGAGCAACTAAAGAACCAAGAGGAGAAATTGAAAATGAAAGATGGGTAGTTACAACTCAAAGATCAAAAGATAAAATGAAGAAGGATGTAGACAGATACAATAAAATGATTACGAAACATAAAGCCATGCTTTAGATTAGAGAGGAGCAACAGTAGGCTCATCAAACAGAGCTAGAAGGGGATCAGGTGATTGCTGAAAAGAATTAAGAACTGGCCATTGCAACAAGAACCGAGACTGAGTTAAAAGAAAAACTTTGGAAAGAAACCTCAAAACGAGAGAAGCATTTGTTACAAACCTTATCCACAACAAACGAGAAAGCAAATAAATACGAGTTAAAGGTGGTAGAAGTTAGCCAATATGCATCCAAACTGAGGGATGAATGAGAAATCCTCTAAGTTCAACTAGTTGACTATCAGGTAGAGTAATGACAACAATCCGCTACAGAAAAATCGTCGATTGCTTTAGAGAGGACAAATATAGGTGGTAAATCTGGCTCTCAAAAGAAAAAGTAAATCTTTGTACAGATTGCAATTTTGACAAGTTTTGTATGGTTTTGTACAAGTTTTGAAGTTTTGTAAAGCAAAATGCAAAATGAAATTCGCGTTAAATTAAAGGTAATTAGCATGAAATGTAAATTGAAGTACAAATGAAATTAGACGAAATTAGGGAAATGCAAATGAAATTATATTTAATAAAAATTAAAATTAAATTTTAAAGCATAAGGTTGATTCATGCAACGAATGACAGTTTTAGAAGGTAGTTGTAAATAGTGTGTTGTCCCAAGAACCACTTAGAACAGCTTAGGACGAACATTATAAGACCCCATTCATTTTTTAACAGGTCGTTCATGAGTATGGAAGGATATGCATAGAGTAATGCTACTGTATGTACGTAGTTGTAGAAGAGAATAGGTTTATATAACTGCCAAGGTCATGGACCTAATGTGCTATGTAATGCATGTTATTGTTACAAGTTGCAGCCACCATTAATACAAGTACAACTTTTGAGCATCATTGTCTACGCATGTGCTAGTGAAAAGATTATTCCATGTTTATGATATTTGTGTTATTGTAAACTATGCATGCTTGGTAGTTTATAAAAATAAATTGGCAATTGCAGGATTGAGAAGCATAGGCATGGCAGGATTTGTATGGAAGAATAGAATCAAATTTAATTGTGATTGACATGTTTAGTACAATGTTCAGTAGCATTTTGCAAAAACCATGCAATGGCGAATAGGATGAAGATATAATAATCGCATGACAAATAGGATGAAAAATCAACAAATTTGAAGGCTAAAGGAGCGTGAAAGGTTGAAGGAGCCTGGAAGGCTGAATGATGAGATGATATTTGGAGTGTCAAGGCTAAAGGAGCGTGGAAGGGTGGGTTGGATGAAGGAGCGTGGAAGGTTGAGTTGGCTGAAGGAGCGTGGACAAAAGGCTAGGATGTTGGGTAGAAGGCTAGGATGGTTGAGGGAACGTGGAAGGTTGAAAAGGTTGAAGAAGCGTGGAAGGCTTGTTTGAGACTGGATCAGCTAAGGGGACCACAACAGTAGACTGAGTTATTGTGTTGTGCAACAACAGGACAGGTTGTTGGGTGGAAGGCTCGGTTAACTAAAACCCCTATTTTTGTCTTTGGTGTGCCGATGGGTTTAGAACCCATAGGTATTGGGGTGGTTTTTCCCCTCTTTACAACAAAAAAATGTGTGATCGATTAGGGTTTTTTTTAAAACGTCTTATCTTTTAGGAGCCATATCTTCACGAAAAGTTATCCGATTCAGTTGATTCTTGGACCAACTTGTGCAGAATTTGAATAGCTTTAAAATGAGTGGTCATAAGCAAGAATCTGAGCAATATTGAGGGAGATTCAAAACTGTGAATCAACCATTCGAAACAAGGACAAGGAAGATTTTCAAGTCGCGAAAAATAAAATTGCAGATATTTGTCAGCTAGCCTTCGAATGATGGGAAGAGCAATGAAGGGCTAGGGCTTTAATGAGGAAGGAAACTAGCAATCCATATTTGGTAAAATAGACTATGATAGTGCAATATTTTGGAAATATTACTCTACTAAGATGCAAGGTCTAGATAGGAGAGGTGAAATTTTGGCATTGTGAAGGCAGCTTTAAGAATGTGTCAAAGGAAGATGCTACATTCTGGAATAATTGTATTCATACAGAAAATTGAAAAGATCCAGAAAATAAAAATCAAGAATTCAAACATTTTATGTAAAATGATGTAGGCTTCTAGCTATGGCATCTCATTTCAGCTGAGAAGTGTATTTATTTATAAACTCTCAAGCTCTAAAGAAGAGAGTTGTAATTTGTCAAGGGTGGGGGACCCAAGTACAACCCCTTATTATCTAAGGAAAAATAAATAAAACTGGTGTTGGTTGATAACCATACAATGGTGATTAAAGAATGGGATTGATGACCGTGCAATATCAAAAGCACCATGAAGACATGGTCTCTGACTGTAAGTCCAGCTTTCAAAGCTATTCTTACAAAAAAATTTAAAAAAATTAAAAATAATAGCCAAGCACAATAGTGCACTCTACAAAATAATGCAAATTTACTCCAAATACATAGAACGGAATAAAGTTTACTGGTTGATTTTACAATGATTTTAACATGAATTTACTGATTGAGCGGTGCTTGAACTTTGAACGCTCCTATTTTGCCACCTGAGGGTCAGGATTCAAGTAGTCATTATCAGAACATAATCACTTATGCATAATTTCAAAATTTGACTCTGGAGGTTTGATGCCAAAAATGCTTCACCAGTTCCTGTTAAAACTTATGAGATTTATCCCAACTGCTGCTCATTGTATGTCCCTTTTTGGTGATGCCATAATAACATAATCACTTACTAATTTCAAAATTTGACTCTGGAGGTTTGATGCCAAAAATGCTTCACCAGTTTCTGTTAAAACTTATGAGATTTATCCCAACTGCTGCTCATTGTATGTCCCTTTTTGGTGCTGCCATAATATTCTATTTGTAAATAGCTAATATAGCCAAAAATACATTGAATGACGTACGGGGCGTGCAACAATGCCATTGATACTATTTTTTGTGATCATCATTCCACTGATAATATAGTTGAGAGCTTGATGGATTTTTCAAATACTTCCATGGCAGGAGGGGATGAAATAGAGAACATTCACAGGAAACTCGAGGTTTATCTTTGCTTTTCCCAGGTAAATCAATTTTTCTGCATTCAACAGAACAAGGGCTCGATAATCATCTGCATTTTCACATAACTGACAAACTCAATTTAGAATGCAGTTCTCAGGAATAAGAGACCTGTAGAACAGTCAAATCACTCAAAGATGATCATGTCCAAGTACTGTCTCATGGAAACTCAATCTGGTCCCCAAATCAAAATACACATAGATGAACCTTAAATCTTTCAAACAATAGATACATGTTTTTTTTCTTTTCTTTTTTTCTATCAAAAATTCTAAGGTTACATACATTTATCCAATTAAATGAAAAGGATGTTTTCCTGTTGAAACACACCCAACGGCAGCCCATCATATTTAACCCTGGATCATAATGCAGTAAGCACCCCAACTTACCACTCTGTCCAGCCCCACTGGACATTAATAGATACATGTTAGAAGAAAAGCATTGCAAAAGCCATCTCATAGTCCATGAGATGAGTGACTACTAAAGGAGTTAAAGAATGTTCAGCTATCAAACATCCACTTGTTGCAAAAAGAAAGAACTTCTCGTGTAGAGGTATTGCTAGGGAGATAGAAGTGGTGGGTGCCAAGACGGCAGGCAATGAAAATTCCACCCCAAACAAAGCTTAATCAATTTCATCGTGGACATGTCCATTCCTCACCAAAAAGAGAAAAGGTAATGAATCACTTACTAACTCATTCTATTTGTACAGCATGGTACACAGGTGGCTTCGCAAATACCACAGACATACAAAGCATATTACCTGCTTGAAAGGTAGAAGGAATCTCAATAATGACTGTAAGTTGAGAAAAGACAAACGTGACATCTCATATTCCAAGTCAGATGCAGTTTAGTTTGACTCATGTTGACTCCTCCCCATTTCCATGTCAGTAACAGTGCCATTAACTGGTGTTGGACTTTGGTGAATAGCATCTTGATCCTCTGCTGATGCATTTTGGTTATTAGTAAGTCTGCTTTCATGAGCTCTGTAAGGCAGCATGCCTGCGACAGAACGAGGACTTCCCCTTAGAAGTTGGGGTTTGTGAGTAAATAAAGGTAAAAGACAATAAAGGTAAAAGGCACTCAAAGAGGTTCAGTAAAAAATGCATTCATCTTACAGAATTCATTATAAAGTGCAGGGAAAAATTGTCTGTAGCTTAATGTTGCCACTGTTAAGCCTGTAGATATTAATCACCAATTTATCATTATAACTTAGAAGTGTGTAGACGAGATTATATAACTTATTAACTAGTATGAACTAAATTTATATGCGCAGTCTTTTATTATATGTAACCTGAAACTCACCTAAAAGGGCACCTGCAAAAATATCCTGCCAGTGGTGCTTATAGTCATTGACTCGTGAAAGACTTATATAAGCAGCTGCAGCAAGAGGTGCCAAAATTATTGTAAGCTTGGAAACATGACCTTTTTGGTCAAATATTCTGATTTTTCCAGCTAGATAGAGTGAAAAGAATCCCAACCCTGAAAAACTCCCTGCATAAACAACAGAAAAGGGCATCTTAAATTTTGTCTATGTAATTTATCAACACAAGAATAATCATTTATAAGAAAATCCAACAATCATTGTACACATTCACATGTTTCTAAAATAGTTTAGTGCATATGATCATGCTTTGTCATCAATTATCATCCTGCAACGGTGAAGAACAAATACTTCTGCTTGAACTCTTTGAAAGATTAGAAAGCTCACATAATTCTTCATTTAAAGTAGACATAAGCTACATGATAGAAAAACACATTCTGATGGAGAATTACATACAAGCAGCATGACCACTTGGGAAGCTTTTATGTCCGTCTCTCATGGTTTGTGGATCACCATGACATTCTACTTCATCAGTTACCCCGTCAAAGACCTGCACAACACCACATTTGTTCAATAACATACTTATAAAGAAATGAAATTCATGTTTACTAATGACAAACAAAATTCTATCCACCAGATACTTGTTTTCTAAGTAATGAAGGGTAGCCATTTTCTTTTGCTACAAATGACTGGTATAAATACTAAGTTTTCGCAGAAATTTTATTCGTTACAGTCAGACTTCAGAGTCCTAACAAAAGATTAGGAATTTAGGACCATGATCTCTACTTCCCAATTCTTTGCAGCTCATGATGTAATAGTTTTAGTAATTATGATTTTAGGTATATGCAGAAGACTGCTCGCAATTTGAAATTTTGTATTTTTTATTCTTTGGTCTTCCAAAGCTATTTCCCAAGCTCTGTTCAAAATTTTGTATATGTTCATGGACTCCCATACTTGATGCCTCTTTTTACCTTGTCAAAAAAATGACCTAATAATAAACCATTAAAAAACAAAGGCAAATCAATCAAACTAGAAACACTGACCGCATGTCCATCTGGAAAACAACGCCAGAAAAAATCTGGACGAGGCCAACCAACAGCATCTTTTATACCATCTGTTATTGTTGCCGATAGCAACACAGAAAAAAATAAACCTATAGACATGAAAAAACAGCAAGTGTGATGATAATGGTCCAATAATGGTCCATGTCAGTTGCAGAAAGTCCATTGAAAACCATTTTATATACTGCTAAAATTTTGTCCCAAAAATGGAAATAGTTCTGTTTGGTTTTTAAGTTGAGCTCTTAAATTAAAGATTTGCTCATTCCTTTCTTAATTCTATAAGCAAATGCTCCATTCCAAATATCTAGTGCTTTTTCTAAAGGAAAAGAATTCACTTAATGCCTGATACCATAACGAAAAGATTATCCAAGAAAAAGTGCAGGTAAGATTCCCACAATAAACTATGCTCACTGAATGGTGCTCAAAAATCTGCTATGAATTAAAAAGAGACTCTACTTTATCAATTTGATTCTTTTATGCTCAGGCAATATATCTAAAAATAAAACTCCCCATAAAGAAGATTACTCATGTTTACCAAGCATTGCATGATGCATATCGCACAGGTCTTTCTTTTTGAAATATATTGAAAAGATAAAAAGAAGTGGAACAATAACCGAAGTCACCTGCAAAATTAAATTAGAAACAATTATGGTTTAGACAGAACTCGCAGAGAAAGCTATCTAATCACACAGTCCAGTAACGGACATAAAAAACAAATAATTGAGAAGCCGCATATTTCTGAATTGTAAACTAGAGTAATCCTCTGAAAGCTACTGTTTGCATGCAACTTTTAATCACTAGAATTGTAAGTCAGTTCTCTATTTAAATATTTAAAATGCAATCCATCAACCATAAGCAGTGAACAAAAATAATTTGGGGACTTTAGAGTCACATGATTATATAAAAGCAGTACCAAATTATATTTTACACAAGCAGTACCAAATTACTTTAGTAAGCAATTAATTTGGTTTTAAACTTTTAAGTATGAAAGGGAATTTCAGTTTCATCGTTTTTCAAGAAAGAAAAGCTGGGAAGATGTTTTAACTTATAATTTACACATGACAAGGAGAAGTTTTGGCTTATATTTTACTCATTACAAGGATTAAGTATTAAATGACTTTTGCAAAAAGCATATATAATACATTGCTCAATTTATAATCTATCTGAGAGAAAAGCGGATAGCTCTGGAAACCAACATTTGAATGACAAGAGAGTTCAATCCTTGCGTATATAGAGATGCATGAATGTGGGAGAAGTGAGGAGGAAAAAAGATCATCTGAAAAGAGAAAAAAAAAGAGGATGATTAATTTTTATCCATGTTTTGGTCTTAAACAGGAAGTAGAAGAACAAAGGATGCAAGTTATTTGATATACCCATAAAAATGCATTCTCTTTTTGATCCCTAACATCATTTGCTTTACCTCTCTTCTATGGGTTAATCTTTGTTTTCTTCATGTGCTGAAGTAACACACATAAATGACTTTAAAAAGACGGTTCATGCATACAATTTATAGTCATGACTCACAAGTGCAGAGGGGTACACACAGACATTGCACTATGCCAGTATCCTATAGGCATTACGTGTGTGTGGAGAGAGACAGGAGGGAGGGACGGATGTATGTATGTGTGTATTGCCCCACCTCTCTTCTATGGCTTGATTTTTGGTGTCTTGAATCTTCACATTAGCAATCAAGTGATGCACAAAGAAGACTGAAAACATAGAAGGATTATCCATGTATACAATTCATAGTCCAACTCAGCAGGGCACAAGTACACATCCAGATATAACACTATGCCTATATTTCATATGTATATACACACATGTATAATTCAAATTTTTGAATCAATATTTCCCCAAAAAAATCAATTGCTGCTTTAAAAATAAAATCTTCTAGGCCTATTTTTACTTATAGAGAGACTGTTAAAAGAATGTAGATGTGTTGGCAATTTTGACAATATGCCACATTAAAATTTTGATGAAATTTTATTGATGTAAAATCGGAAAATATATTAATACTATGATAAAGTGTTTTTCGGCCTATATGATATGTTACAGTTTTTGAACATATTTGAACTTCTTTGTTTTTTATGCATTTCTTGCTTGCAAATAATGGACATCACAAGACAAAATATTTATGGATAAAGGTGTGAGAAATCTCAGTAAAAATTATGCATTTCTTGCTTGCAAATAATGGACATCACAAGACAAAATATTTATGGATAAAGGCGTGAGAAATCTCAGTAAAAATCACCAGATAGCGTCACAAAGAGCACTGTTTCAAGGTTCAGAGTTGAGCGAAAACGATTCCTTTGTTTTAAAATCGGGTCATTATGCAAAAGGAATGACAAAGGCATGTTCGCCTCTAAGTTGGGGCCACTAACGTGTTCGCCCCATTCCGAGGCGAACGTGATCGTTTTACAAGGAACACGAAGAAAAATGGCTAAGGTTCGAAAGGAGATGCTTTCGCCCCAAATGAGGGGCGAAAAGCCATTTTAAAATATAATTAAGTGAAAAATGCTACAGACCAAACCTAGCAGTCGGCTAGGTTATCCAATTGAATAAAAATTCATATTTATTAGCGTAGTTTTCTTTTATTGACGGATATCATCTTTTGCTAATTTATCTCTGCATTTTTACATTTGCCTTAACGGCGGGATCTGCCCTCCTAGTGGCAAACGATTTGTTATTAAATATTTTATACTCCTCGCTTCCGCATTCGATTTATTTAATTGTGCTGGTTATAGAATTCAATATTAATTGTGATTCCGTTCACGAAATAGTAGAAGGAAAATCCTTCCAAGTGGTATCAGGAGACCGGTTCGGTGACGGCGGTAGGGATTCCACGCCCATCCACGCTACTGGCGGCAGCAGGCGGAAATCCGTTGTATTCGTTTTTTTTTCTTTCTTTCCTTTCGGTTCGCGTCCTTGAGAAATACCTGACGTCCCGGCAGCGCCACAGAGCAAAAAAACGTTATAACCATCTGAAGCAACGGTACTTCCTCCACCTCAAGGAACACCTGGAAACAATAAAGAATTTTCGCTGAAGACGTACGTTGAGATCACGACCCAAATCGCAGTCTAAATCACCTAGAACATCCGTCCGCGATAGCTGTGAAACGCAGGAGCCGTCAACCAATCAAATTGCGAGTTTAAAACATTAGACGCATAACGTAAGGTATTCATCGTGATTTTTATAATTTTTTTTAGTTTTTGGGGATCAATATCCCACATTGCGTATGTTGGAGCGGTGGGGAAGTTAATAAGGACTAGCGAGCACATTTTGATTTGTGACTTCGGTCACATGCCCGTGGAGCTCCTAACGCAACCTTTCGGTTCTTTCGTTCGCGTGTCCGCTGTCTAAACGTCGTGTCTTTGGTTCGTCTTGTCGTTAGTCATCGTGTCTTCCGCTCGTGTCTTCGGCTCGTCTTGTCGTTCGTCGTCGTGTCTTCCGCTCGTGTCTTCGGCTCGTCTTGTCGTTCGTCGTCGTGTCTTCCGCTCGTGTCTTCGGCTCGTCTTGTCGTTAGTCGTCGTGTCTTCGGCTCGTCTTGTCGTTAATCGTCGTGTCTTCGGCTCGTCTTGTCTTGTCGTCGTGTCTTCCGCGTCGTCCGTTCGTGTGACTCAGAATTATTCGTGTCGTCCATTCGTCGTCCGATTGGCGTGTCTTCCGCGTCGTCCGTTCGTGTGACTCAAAATTATTCGTGTCGTCCGTTGGTCATCCGTTTGACGTGTCTTCAGTTCGTAGTGTCATTTGGGTGCGTGCCACGGTTTCGTTGGTCTGAGCGGTGTATTCAAAGCGGCTGAACGTGGGTTACGTGGTTCGAATCATTGCTGTCACTGAAAGGTTGAAGGTTGAAGGTTGAAGGTTGCGGGCAAGGAGGCCACCCAAACTCACATCCGCGTCACAGTTGGAGTGACAGTTCAAGCGGATCCCAATTTTTTGCTAAATTCAACCAAAATTAGCGGCAGTTGAAGCGGAATCCTAAGCAGGCTATGTTAACAAGTGCATGAGCAAAAAGTGGACCAAAGGTGCTGACGGTCGATTATCAAGCTCGAAAACGAGCAATAACAACGCAAGGCGACCTAATCGAAGCCCAGGTACAAAAAATTCTCTTTCTCCTTTTAAAATTGGTAGTTATAATCCACATCATCCACTAGTAGATCCTATGGCTACTAATCCTCCCCCAACTCACGAAAACATCACACAAGGAAACTCAAGTAACTCAGCCGTTTCCAATGATGATTCTCTTCACCTCTTACTAGAGGGTATGAACGAAATTGGTCTCCTCCTAAAAAACCTAGTAAAAGCACAAAACCAGCCTAATCCCAATACTAATTCTCAAAATCACTCCCATGCCCAAAGGAATGAAGAAAATGTCGATCCTAATGATGATTGGGAACAACAACGAGGTGATTCGGATAATTACAGGGATCGCTATCAGAGACAGCGGTATAACCAAAATCAAGAAAGGGACACGGGTTATCAACAACCGAGAGGCCCTAATAATAATTTTCCACGAATTGATATGCCCACTTTTGAAGGTCATGATCCTCGTGGTTGGATAGCCAAAATGGAAGGTATTCTTGACTTATATCAAATTAAGGAAATTGATAAAGTCCCTTTCGCTGCATCAAAACTTGGCACTGAGGCCTACCAATGGTTTGTATGGCTTAAACGAGAGAAAGGAGCTACTATTAATTGGAGAAAATTCACTACCTCTTTTTTAGAAAGATTTGATGAAGGAGCTACATCATCATACACAGTAAGATTGTTATCTCTTAAACAAGAAGGGTCAGTTAGCGAATTCGTTTCGGAGTTTACCAGTTTACTACCATACACTTTAGACCTCAGTCCCGACACAGTGGTAGGAGCCTTTCGCAATGGTTTGAAAGAAAGTATTCGAGTAGAGGTAGACATGCACAATCCAACATTGCTGAACGATTGTATAAGAATAGCCAAGCTGGCCGAGAAGAGACATCAGTTGTCTGCACGGCGTGAAACTTATAGTCGTCCCTCATATCGCAACAATTCCTTTCGTAGAAATGATCAACCATCAAGATATTTTTGCTATAAATGTCGCACTCATCACCCCAGGGAACAAGCATGTGCCCAAAAACAAAACTTTCATATTGAAGGTGATCAATGTGAAGGAGAAGAGGAAGAACCTTACCAATCAGAAGAACCTATACCAGAAGACCTACCATGTACTATAGAAGAAAAGGAAGAGGATACAATGGCGATTTCCGTGCATGCTCTCATGGGTTTAACCGCCCACCATACCATCAAGGTACCAGGATTTCTCCGTCAGAAAAAGGTGAATGTGCTAATTGATTCCGGTAGTACCCACAATTTTATCGACATCAAAACCGCAAAAGCTTTGAATTTATTCATTAACTCTTCCAACAAAGACAAATTCCAGGTTCTAGTGGCCAACGGGGTGAACGCACAATGTGTCGGTCGCACATCTCAAGTTTCCATAAAAATGGGAACTTATACCTGGTTTGGATCCCTTTTCGTCATGAATTTGGGGAACTCGGATGTCATTTTGGGAGTTGAATGGTTGGAAACATTAGACACGGTCAGCTTCAATTTCAAAAAATTATTTGTGGAATGGAAGGAAAACGGACGAGTCATTCGCTTACAAGGCATTACTACTCCTCCATCACAAATGGTGAGCTCTCATAGTATGGAGAAGATGTTAAAAAAGGGTGGATATGGGTTTATAGCTCAAATTAATTGTTTGGAAAAACAATCTCCAGCAACTTCGGATATTATTGCTCCAGAGTTACAAGACATCATAACACATTACGAAGAGGTTTTCCATGAACCTCAAGGATTACCACCTAAACGATCTCATGACCATGCCATCCATTTGATTCCAGGGAGTGTCCCTCCTAACAATCGTCCTTATCGCTATCCTCAACCACAAAAGACAGAAATCGAACAGATCGTTCAGGATTTGTTGGATCATGGAGTCATTCGTCACAGCACTAGTCCTTATTCCTCACCTGTAGTACTGACTAGACGAAAAGATAACTCTTGGCGTATGTGTCCTGACTTTCGTTCTCTCAATAAACTCACTATCAAGGACAAATTTCCTATCCCTGTCATAGATGACCTATTAGATGAGTTGCATGGTGCAAAATTTTTTACAAAATTAGACCTTCGCTCCGGATTTCACCAAATCCGTGTTAGAGAAGAAGATATTCCCAAAACTGCCTTTCGTACTCATGAAGGTCATTACGAATTTTTGGTCATGCCTTTTGGTCTCACTAATGCACCATCCACATTCCAAAGTCTCATGAACCAAGTGTTTCGTCCACTCCTCCGTAAGTTTGTGTTAGTTTTTTTTGATGATATTCTCATATACAGCAAAACATGGACGGACCATTTATATCATGTGGATAAAGCCCTTCACATTTTACACAGAGAAAAGCTATTTGTCAAACGTTCCAAATGCTCCTTTGGTGTCCAAGAAGTGGAATATCTGGGTCATATAGTTTCACATGAGGGTGTCAAAGTTGATCCCAATAAGATTAAGGCAATTCAAGAATGGCCTTTACCTAAAACCATCAAGAAACTTCGTGGTTTTTTGGGTCTCACGGGCTACTATCGCAAGTTTGTACAAAATTATGGTAAGATTGCAGCACCTCTCACGGCACTCACAAAAAAGGATGCTTTTCGTTGGTCGGAAGAGGCTACTCTAGCTTTTGAAGCTCTTAAGAAGGCCATGTGTACAACTCCAGTATTAGCAACCCCCAATTTTCACAAACCATTTATTATCGAATGTGATGCATCAGGAACAGGAATTGGGGCTATATTAATGCAAGAAGGTCATCCATTGGCATTTGAAAGTAAACAGCTCTCCGGGAAAAATTTGGGAAGATCGACATATGAAAAAGAAATGTTGGCTATTCTTCATGCGGTAGAAAAATGGAGACACTACCTAATCAGTAGCCGCTTCATTATCAAAACAGATCATAGTAGTCTCAAACATTTTCTTGAGCAGAGGTTTTCATATCCGGAACAAAATAAATGGTTAACCAAACTATTGGGTTATGATTTTGTTATCGAATACAAGAAGGGGAAGGAAAATATAGCTGCCGATGCGCTGTCCAGGAAATATGAAGATGAAGTAGTCATTAACGCTATTTCAGGTCCTTGCTCCCAATGGGTGAATCAATTACAAGAGGAATGGTTGTCCAATAGCGAAGCTGCTCAGATACTTCAAGAATTATCTATAGGGTCCTCTAAACACCCTTTGTTCTCTTATGAAGATAAAATCCTCCGGAAGAAGAACCGCATTTACATTCCACACAATTCGGACCTCAAATCAAAGATCCTCGACGAATCACACGCTTCTCCATCAGCAGGACATTCAGGATTTTTGAAAACATATTTAAGGGTCAAACAATCATTTTGTTGGAAAGGATTAAAAGCAGAAGTCAAACAATGGGTAGCAGAATGTGAAGTTTGCCAGCGCAATAAAGGAGAAACAGTCAAATCACCAGGATTGTTACAACCATTATCCATCCCTGAACGACAGTGGGAACATATATCTATGGATTTTATTGAAGGTCTTCCAAAATCAGAAGGCAGGACAGTTATCTTCGTCGTCGTAGACCGGTTATCCAAATACGCTCATTTTCAGGCTTTACAACATCCATTTTCCGCAAGCAAGGTGGCAAAGGTATTTATGGATTCAATTTTCAAATTACATGGTATGCCAAAAAATATTGTAAGTGATAGAGACCCCATCTTCACTAGTAACTTTTGGCGAGAATTATTTCGACTTAGTGGTACCAAATTGAACATGTCCTCGACTTACCATCCCCAAATAGATGGTCAAACCGAAGTAGTTAACAAATGTTTGGGTACATACTTACGATGTTTTGTTCAAGACAAACAATATCAATGGAGCCAATGGCTAGCAATGGCGGAATGGTGGTACAACACTTCTTACCATTATTCAATTAAGATGTCTCCCTTTGAAGCATTGTATGGAACTAAGCCTCCAATCGTAGCAGATTACGTCCCTGGTTCATCCAAAGTAGACAAAGTGGATGATTGGTTTCAACAAAGGCAGTCGACACTCACCATCCTCAAGGAGAATTTATTCCAAGCACAAAATCGCATGAAACAACAACAAGATTTGCACCGATCAGAACGAACTTTTAATGTCGGTGACAAGGTTTTCCTAAGGTTGCAACCTTACAAACAAGCATCGTTAAGGATAAAGACCAGTCAAAAGTTGGCACCACGATTCTATGGTCCTTACAAAATTGTGCGCCGCATTGGAGAAGTAGCCTATCAGTTAGAACTTCCTTCATCATCACGAATACACCCGGTATTTCATGTTTCCTGTCTCAAAAAGGTAATTGGCCAGAAAGTGCAAGGTCAATCAGAATTACCAGTGCTCGATGAGGAAGGCCGCATACATCTCCAACCTGAAGATATATTACAACACAGAACACGAAGACTAAGATCACGCCAGATTCAAGAATTTCTCATCAAATGGCAAGACCTACCAGAGGAAGATGCCACATGGGAACACGAAAGTATTTTCCAGACATTTCCAGCTTTGAGGACAAAGCTTTCCGAGGAGGGGAGTCATGCTACAGACCAAACCTAGCAGTCGGCTAGGTTATCCAATTGAATAAAAATTCATATTTATTAGCGTAGTTTTCTTTTATTGACGGATATCATCTTTTGCTAATTTATCTCTGCATTTTTACATTTGCCTTAACGGCGGGATCTGCCCTCCTAGTGGCAAACGATTTGTTATTAAATATTTTATACTCCTCGCTTCCGCATTCGATTTATTTAATTGTGCTGGTTATAGAATTCAATATTAATTGTGATTCCGTTCACGAAATAGTAGAAGGAAAATCCTTCCAAAAAAGGTGCCCGAAGTTGAAGAGCAGGCAAAATAACGTAGAGCGCGTTCGCCCCAAAGTTGGGGCAAAAGCTTCGTTCGCCCCACTTTCGAGCAAACGTCATTTTAAAGTTTCCTAATGAAGGCGTTGACATGTCAACTACGCTTTCGCCTCAGTTGAGGGGCGAACGTTCCATTCGCCCCTTCCAAAGGCGAAAGCGCAATAAAGGGGACCTTCGGCGAATATAAACAAAAGTTGCAAAGTGCCAAAGAAGACGTTGAAAATTCAATGGTGCATTCGCCCCAAAAGGGGGGTGAACGTCACATTCGCCCTTCACTAGGGCGAAGCTACAGAAAATGGCCGACGACGCACTAAGTTTTTATTGTTATTTTGCTCTAAGGTGGCTATAGAGAGATCAGGCACAGAAACGTCAACGCAAGGTTCTCCCGAAGTGAGAGGCGACAATGCTTTTCGCCCACCCTAGGCGCGAATGTATATTTGAAATAAGAGGGGACGTCTTATGAGAGGCGCTTTTGCTGTGAAAGAAGGACGACGCAGAGGATAACTCAGAGTATTGTTTTCACCTATGGAAAATAAATATGAGGGGTGCCTTCTCTACCAGAAATTATGATTCAGGAACAAAAGTTGGGAATCGAAGAAAGCACGTTCGCTCCTTGCTCAGTTTCAGGCAAAATTTACCTTCAAGCATCAACACAGGTTCTCAAAGGCGCCCAAGACAGGTGAATGAAAAGCATTTAATGATTGGAGCGAGGAGTAGCCGAAGTTGTGAGTTTCAGGTTAAAGGAACTACAGCATTAAATTTACAGGGAGATCTTCATGAGTTCCAAAACATTCTAAACGAAGGCGAATTTCCAAGGAATAATGGAGGTTTAAAGTCAACGACCAGCTTTGCAGTTTTTTGTGCACCGACACCCAAATACGCCTATTTCCTGGAGGTTCCCCCTTAGAAGCTCGATCGTTGTTTTGAAAAGATAGATTTTCAAGGATTTCGAAGCGGAATTTTCTCGCCTATGTTCCTGATCTGTGAAAATTTTGTCTTCATGTGCATTTAATGAAATAGGCGAAATCCTCTATAAATACTAACCAATTTCCATTGTAAAAGAGGATAGACATTCTGCAGAAAAGCTATTCAAGTTTTCTGCATAATAGAAGAGACTTGGCTTCTAATTTTGCAAGCAGTTTTATGTGTGATTACTTTCTGTTTTAAGCATTTTTGTTTCATATTCATGTCTATTATCTGCTGCTAAATTCAAATTCTGCGTCTGGATTTGAATACTCCCGGTGAGGGAGTGAGTACTGGAATGCGATCCTAGGGGTTGTTTCTGTAGAACTGTAAGTAAATTCTTTGCCTTGTCTCCGTCTTATGCTGCTACCATGCTTGGTGGGAATTCCTACTGCTAGTCTGTCCCCAATCCTACACCTTCGGCCTGTGTCCATATTTCCCATTTCTCTCCGTTGTTTCCAATTTCTTTCCTGCAACTCTAGTCTTTGGTTAGTCTTAAACCAATGTAGGATTTAGTAAGGGAGCCAACCCTCTCTGGAGATTGGCACGGAGGACATTTCTTTCCTCCAGCCTTTCAATGTTGACCGTGTCTAGGGCACACAAACGTATGTTTGTATTTTAGGCAGATATTTGACCAACAAGATGTTCCAGAGAAAAAAAAGAATAAGAGTTCTTGTTAACTTCAAAAGTTTTATCTTCTATCTGCACGATCCCTCTTTCTCTATGGAGACATCTATAGATGGCCAAAGACTTCTGGGAATCTCCGCGAGTATGCAGGGTGTCTAGTGTCTTTATGTCTCCCATCACTGAGTTACATCTCAGTCTCAGGGAACATGTCTCTTGGGTACACTACTAGAGCAAACAAGGTTGGTTGTAAGACTTGTATATGCAATCATTTCTGTAACAGCAACCCAAAAGTACCTAAGACATCTTTGTTCCTATGGGGAAAAAAATAAAATAACGACGAGAAGTTAGAGGAAGAAAAGATGGTAAGGAAATGTATGCAAATGTTAAAAAGACATAACAAGAATAAGAAAAGGCAGTGATTTTAAGTATTGGTTTTTCCAACTTTCAGAAGGGGATATTTTATTAAGACTATTTTGCAACAAGAATGATAACGAACTTGGGGTGGATTTCAATAAAGTTGGAGAGACGCATGTTCTGCTCCAGAGCATAATATTCAGCATGTTGGCCAGCGTGTTTGATAACTACAATTCTATTCAAAATTTAAACAAACAATAATATATTCAATATTGTGCAGAAACAATGGTAATAACCCAAAAGGTGAAAAGAGGAGGAGGAAGAAAGGTAATTGATAGCAATAAAGAGGAGGGAAAATGACTCCAAAAAGAAATAAGAACCTACACTATTCAATAGAAACAGGAGAAGCTTACCAGATGAGAAGTGATGGTGAAAGTGGCATAAGTAGCCTGAGCAAACTTTAAAATAAGAAATATACCTTAATAGAAATCACAAGAGAATTTCAATAACTTCATTCTATAATCTTATTAAGGAATTTTCATATACTTTAGTCTTCACAAAAAATAAAATTTAAATATAGATCACAAAAGAATTTCAGTAACTTCATTTTATAATAAGGAATTTTCATATACTTTAGTCTTCATAATTTGATACTCGTGGTCAATCTCTAATGTATTACTTAGTTTGACCTATGATGATGTGCTTGGAATATGACATAGTATTATTTTCAATTAAGTAAATTCCTCATTTTACATAAGCCCCTAGCAATTTGCACCATTCCATGTTGAGTCTTTGAGCAATTTGGATCTAGTGCAAAATTTCACATGTACTGTAATTAATCAATAAATTCAAACAATATTGCAAGCATAAGAAATATCAAAATTCAGATATAGGAATGAAATTGGAGTACAACATGCCACTATTTTCATTTAAATAAATTCCTGATTTTAAATGACACCCTAGCAGTTGGCATTATTCCATATTGAATCTTTGAGTAATTTGGCTCTCCAGAAACATTTCCCAAGTATTGTAAATTATTGCAAGCATAGAACAATCAAAAGTCACTGATATAGGTATGAAACTTACTGTCACAGCCCAAAAAGGAACTGTGTTTGCTTTGAGTGGATAGCGAAGGTCATCCAGCATGTATTTTCCAACGAAACGGTTAAATGGATGAAGACTAGCAAGCACCCTGTCCAAGATAAGAAGTACAATAAGCACTCCCCAATCACGAAGATGTAATTTTGCCAACCTTAGAGCCCTATGGCTTGTTCTTCCTGTCTCACTGTGACCTATATTTGTTGTTCCTCTCATTGCTGCCACCATCAATGATGATTCACAATGGTTTGTTAGTAAATATAATGCCATTTAATAGAAAAAACAATGCAACATATGATGAACTATACTCTGCATTGCACTAATGCCAGAATACAAAATTTTCACTTTTGTTTCTATATGCACAGCCTACAGACAATAACGCAATAAAGTATCAATACTAATAGTAAAGTGCAAGTCTGCTCAGTAACAATCTACTGGGGCTAGGCTTGAAAGAAATCAAACATTTAAACAAATCTTTTACATGCTAATAAGTATTTTGTCAAATACAGTCCCAAGGGCTGGGTGGATTGGTAAGTTCTGGTGCTTACCAAGAGGAGACCCAGGTTCAAACCTTGGAGGCAACACTGTTTGGGGCAAAGGTAGTAGACTGTCCTGACTCCACTGAGTGCGCGCCAGCGGTTCCAATCCCGAGCCACTAGTGGTCTCCCTCACGCGGTTGCTAATAACGAAGTGAGGTAGGGGTTATAGAGGCAGCTCCAAGGATTTGAACCCACGTCTAGTAGTAGACAATGAAGGAAAGTTACTGATTCTCCTATGTATTAAAAAAAAAGTATTTTGTCAAATACATGGTAAATGCTTTTAGTGGGATCCCTTACTTAAAACTGTTGGGAAGTGCCTGTTGCCTATAACTAAGATAAGGCAGATAAAATACAAACAGCACAGTGATCCGGAAAACATAACCATGGATATCTTGTTCATTTTTTAATACGCAGAAGACCAATAAGGACAGAAGCTGATTTTAATTATTTTTAAAATAAAAAAGTTAAATTATGTGTTGCATAATATATGAAAAAATTAATTAATTTTTACATTGTATCATTTTTGATGATTCTCATCCAGTTTTTTCTCTAAATCTTGCCAATTAATTGCTGATTATGATTTTTCAACTTTGGCCAATACAACATATTCCTGAGGAAATAATGAACTGAGGTAAATTAATGTTCACCAATGGAAACAATGGATTGTTCTTGAAGTACTCCCCTAATATGGAAATGAAACTTCTTTCATCATGACACAAACTATCAAATATTATCATAAACCTATGTTCCACAGAATTCTGGGACAGGGATTCCCCAAATCCCAGGACGAGTCCCCATGGAAGACAGTCATAAACAGATTTTATTGGGCTTATGCTTGAAAATATTAAACGGATTCTATTGGGGTTATGATTGAAAATATTCTAATAGACCACATAAATGTAAAATCTACAGTGTAAACATGGAACAACCATTGACACCAAACCAATGGGAATTGATCAAACAAGCAAGGTTTTTTTTTTCCAACCTAAAAGATCAAAGCAATAAACATAGGCAACAGTAGAACCTTGTCCAAGGAATAAGTTGCTACATTTGGTTGGCACACAATTTATCTCCTTGCATTGAGTGCACCAGTCAGAGCATGGATGGCCTTGTTCAATATTTACCCTCGATATAAAGAAATATATGCCCAGGAAATATCTCCTCTAACTTGGGACTTCCTTGGATTGTTAATCACCCATAACCGACCATACATTTCTCCATCAAATGCATATGAATTTCCCATTGCAAACTCACCATGTTTACTTCATCGTTTGTTTCATCCTCACTTATCAAAGTGTAATATTTTAAATGTTTGGGGTCACAGCATAGAGTTGAATTACCTTTTCTAATGATGCTGAATTTAATTCCTTCTTTTTTCCCTTTGCCATTGTTCTTCTTATCAAATCTCACCATTTTCTATTCCTCTGTCTGTTACTTTGATGTTTGATTCTTTGCTTTTCAATCTTTTCTGGTCACACCTTTTTGCTGTCTTTCGTTATGTGCGTATTCACTAAATAATATTTTCTCCTTCACTATGCACAATTCACTCCTTCGCCATTCACTATCTGTTTCTTCACTATTCGCTATCCACTCCTATTCAATATCTGCTATTCGCTATCCATTCCTATTCAGTATCTGCTATTCGCTCATCAATTATTCGCTATCTGTAGTGATGGATATGATAGTAAAGTTGAAATGAAGCTTAATTAGAAAGTGAATTCTTTCCAGATAAGGCAAGTATTATGTTTGCTTTTCATGATTTATCATAATACTTCATACTGGTGTATTTGATGGCTAGGTGGCAGCCTTATAAGCCTTTAATTTTTTTAAATGATACTGTGCCAGAGGTGGTACACATTCCCAGACTATTACAGAAAACAGAAATCATAACACAATTAAATGAATTTCAGATACCTCTACAAGACTTTGAAATCAGGAATTTTAGTTATCCGATATATCTCATTTGACTGTATCCATTAGGGTTATTACCGGAAAATGTTAGATTTTAATAATATGTCATGGATAGTTGATATTTTTGTATCAGATGACTTGGAAATTTATCGTATCTGGGAAGTATGGTTTAGTTTTTACTTTAAGACTGTCTATAACGTTTGAGTCATAGTCATAGAATGAAAACCACAGGTTGTATGGAAGAAGACAGCATCATCTTCAGAGGGTTTGAATAAAACATTATAGCACATCTGGACTCAATTTGGAGATAATAGAATACATATTCATGAAACGAGTTTGAATTTGTGTTTGTAAACCACACCATGCTTCTATATTAGACAAGCTTGTATCAGTTCAAATCCACCTTAAACGCCATTATGTCAGATAGGATAATCTTTTATTCATTGTTGATAGTGTCTGTTTCAGTGTTACTCATTTGCAGCTGCTACAAAAGTGTATGCCTTTGACAACCTCCCCATAAACATTTGAAGTTGGGTGTTACTTATTTAAAGCAAGCAACTGGTAGGTTTTGGTCTATCCATCATAACAATTTGAAGTTCTTTTTAACCTTAAGATATTTATCCACCCCATTTGTACTCCAACACGGTCCTAAAAATAAATGGAGGATCCATGAGAAGGCAGTTTCACCTTTTTGAGACCCAAGTTTCAATAATGACAATGTGATCCCCTTGCCATAAGGAGCGGCTAATGTAACTAAAAACAATGACTCCAATTTCTCTTAATTCAAGGGCAATTAATGATGGTCTCATTCTAATGAGACCTTTATTTTTTGTTTCCAATTTCTTAATTTAAAGACAAAGCCCCTGCTTAACATGCGAAATATAACCTCACTCGAAAGTTCTAGTGTCAACGAAAATGCCTATTGAGAGAACCCAATACAGACCCCCTCAATAAATGAAAAATATAAAAAACAAGTGATTAAAGTAAATGCTACCATAGGATGCATTTACACAAAAGAAACAGAGATTTACAATAGTAAACTAGTGTCATAATAAAAGTCACACCTATGCTTCCTCCCAATAATCATAACTTTGGTCTCAAGTCAGCCGCCAACACCACCTCTCACAATATGTCCACGTCAACATGTGCACTATTAATGTCTGTTATCCGTTACTGTTCTGAAAACAAATTGAAACATCCAGTTGTGCCAAAAGATAAAGATAGAATGCTTCTACCATGGGATTGACCATATTGAGAAGACTCAATATCAAAGAGACGAAACAAAATTGAACGTATAGATAGATAGATGGGGTAAAGTGAAGGCATTCACTTGCTCCCACAAGGGGTCCTCATGTCCAAGAGGCGCGCTGGGTTGACAATGACCCTAAAAACCACCGTTATCTTTATATGAGATACAAGATAATCACGAAGTCTAACTGCTAACTAGCTAATCCAGCTAATCCTCTTTTAAACAGCGTCCTAAATACTAGAAAAAAGCTTCCTATGAGCCATGGTCTAGCGGTACATTATTCTTTCTTTTTTGGATACATAGGGGAGTTGGTTACATCTACATTATTTTTAGTAACTGTCAAGTACAGGGTTCAAACCACAGGTGTTCTTCCCAAAAAAACTATATCACCTCATTATTGTTGACCCGACGTGAGGGGGACTACAGGTCGCGAACTCGTCGTCAGTCTGGCGTACCTCATCCGGCACGCACTCAGAGGATTCAGATCAGACTACTACCTTTGCAAACAAATAGGTATGTCCCCCAGGTTTGAATCTAGGTCTCTTCTTGATAAGTGTCTAGCCAGACATGCCCCCAAAGTTTGAACCTAAGTCTTTTTTTAGTAAATATCTAACCAAACAAACAACTACCAATCTACTAGCTTTTAAGATGGTATACTATTCTTACTACTAAATACAAGCTGTAAGGATATTCCAAGTTCAAACCTCCTAAAACATGCTTCAATGTGAAATTACATTTACGCTGTCTGTGAAAATACTGGTCAAAAAATTGGTCGGGCTACGTGCGATTCCGGGTGAATTTTAACAAAATAGATTTAAGATGGTTATGAAAATGCTGTACAAAAAGTGGTTTGAGGCTAGATGCAAATCCTGTTTAAATTTTGGTAAAATAAATATCCTCAGGAAAGACTTCTTAGCTAGACGATATCCTAAGTTTAACAGTGCACTTCCCAATGGGCAGTGCAAGTGCATTCCAGTAATAGATACCCTCAGAAAAGAATTCTTAACTACTAAGGATCCTTAAGTTTGATGGTGCATTCCCATGGGGTGGTGCAAATGCCTTTATTTTCAGCAAAACAATAACATAAGAAGAGTAGTTTTTTAATATATAGAGACAAAAATTACGTTTGACAGAAAACTTAAAATAAAACAATTAAACATAAGAAGAGTAGTTTTTTAATATATAGAGACTAACAAAATTACGTTTGACAGAAAACTTAAAATAAAACAATTAAACCTAGTGCATAAGGAAGCCAAATGCCAAACCCGTGCTCAGAAAGACCTATTCGAGTGTTCGACTTCGAATGTAGTCGTTCCAAAAATTTCAACCTCGCAAGAAATCTGCACCTCTAAACAATGCTAGAGACTCGTTTCTTTCAACTAAAGAATAAGAGGTTTAAGCCGGTGTTGATAAATAAAACTTTAAAAAAACAAAGTGGGCATCTACGAAAGTAAAATTCCTCATTGTCGAACCAAAATCCCCAACACACTTTATGAAGGATTTCCCATCTTTTCTTGGGAATTTTAATCCAAAGTTAATAAACAAAAGAGAGGTAAAATTAAACATTGTAATCAAGATGGCCGTGAGATATACAAAGCTGTGTTTTTCTTTTACCGTGAAACCCACCTGGGCCAGAAATTTAATTTGCTTTACGCAACCAAATTCTTCAACAAGAAAGAATTACACCTTTCTTTTCTGGTCTAGGGA
Organism: Wollemia nobilis; assembly: GCA_028583015.1. Lineage (NCBI taxonomy): Eukaryota > Viridiplantae > Streptophyta > Pinopsida > Araucariales > Araucariaceae > Wollemia > Wollemia nobilis. The sequence goes on from JAQPPZ010014634.1 coordinate 7,861,211, forward strand.
TTCGAACATGCGCCAACTTTTAGCTTCATTTTCCCATTCGGACAGTGCACTAAACTTTAACAAAAATTGAAGGAACCCACAGGTCCGAGGCCCCGGGTCTATTCCCCAGCAGGCGCTTTTCTCTGGAAGTGCACATGAAATTGTCTGGGAAGACGTTCTGCTAGCGCGGAGAATCGATGCCTCAACTCCCATTTGTGTGAAACCACCATGTTGGTGTGTTTTTGTCCTGAGGTGGCTTCAGTGATGAGTAGCAAGTTGTATGGATTTTAATTGATAATTATTCTTTCCTTTATGAGCAAAGTAGGTTAAATATATTATCTTCCCTATTGTACTTTAAAGAAGGTTATTATTTTATGTTAAAAGAATATTATTGTGTTCGTTCATGGACCCTAACTAAGCTTAAAAACAATGGTTGGATAAGGAAGCTTCTATTTAAAGTCAGTTGTTATAGAGCTTCTAAAGTTAATAAGATTTCATTTAAAGTATCAATTTTAGCTGTTATCACCTACAAAATAAAAATAAAATCAATTATTTAAAGTATCAATCTCTGGCTCCTATCAAACAACTTAACCTACAAAATAAAAATAAAATCAATTATTCAAAGTATTAATCTGGCTCCTATCAAACAACCTATGTTCAAAACATCATAGGATGGTGACAAATAAGTTTGTATTTTTGCTGCCTCATTTTTATTTATATATTTTTTTTTCGATATCGCATCAATACCAGGTGAGGTCGACTTTGATTTGTACAGTTATAACATTAATAGGCATGTTTCAGATGGGTTTGGACATGGACCAAGCCCATTGTAGCTTATATGTCGTAGTATAATTTGGATTCTGATGCTTATAGAATTGACATTGATAGGTCATCTTTGAGTTTTAAAATTAGTTATTAACTTCAAAATTAAAATAGTAAACCATAAAGTAGATTTTTATTTTTGATAATTATTTTCAAAGAAAACTTCAACCCAACCTTGATATGTGTATATTAAATAAATATAAAAATAAAAATAGAAGACTATAAAGTAGATTTTTAACCTTGATATGTGTATATTAAATAAATATAAAAATAAAATTAGGAGACTATAAAGTAGATTTTTAACCTTGATATGTGTATATTAAATAAATATAAAAATAAAAATAGCAGACTATAAAGTAGATTTTTATTTCTATTTGATAATTATTTCGAGAAAACTCGAACCCAACCCTTAATATGTGTATATTAAAAATATTTATAAATAAATATAAAACTAAACTTTAAGAGGTAGATCATATTCAACCGATGTTGATGTGATAAACTTTTTTAACTTCCAGTTGATCTTACAATTACTTAGACTATCTAAATTTCATATTAAGATTATAAAAATATTATTTATTTATATTTATTTGGCCAAACTTCTTCTCTTATTAAATTTTAAGCTTGAACCTCCAATAGTAAATGTCCAGTACACTGTTATGCCCATTTGCTCATACCCTCAATATCAAATTCTTCGTAACCGGTCTCCATTGAACTGTTCTAAATAACTTAAATTATTTTCAGAGGCTGAAAATAAAAACAGAACAAACAACTATGAAGAGCCCCCCTTGACAGAAAAACTAATTTAATGTCCGGCTCAGAACCTGCTCGCCTACAAAAACTCACTAAATTTCAGTCTAATCTCTCCCCTTCACAAAACAACCCTGGAAATAACAATATACTTCAAATTTAAATAGGCACCTAAGAAAGTGAAACAGCAGAATTCAAGCAGTGATTCTCTCTTGTTTTTCCAAAGGAAAAGAGCAGTCATATTAATGAGGGAAACTTAAAACACATACACAACAAAACCGACCTGGAATGGATGACTTTGAATTTCCGCGGCACAGCTAAATCTTCGCCTTCGATTTTTCGTTATACCGAGCTAAATTTTAGCAAGATAGGATGTGATCTCCGTTTTGTTTGGCGGTGGCTTTGCTCCGAAAGTGCGTGAAGACATGTCTGGGGATGTGTTGCGCGAGCAGGGGGAATCGATCCTTCGCCTTCCACCTGCCATGTTTATGGTCTCTGTCGTGGGTTTTGTCAGATCAGTCACCCAGGTTGTCTCGATTATTAATTATTGTTGTTTTGCTTTATTCAGGAAAGGTGAAGTATTTGGGATAAGATGAGCTTTGCGTTTTCGTGACACCCGCTCTATCCCTTTCAGATTCCAATAATGTGGTTGAATTTGTGTTTATTTAGTGAAGGTTTATAGAGGTTTTTTATAAATAAATTTATTTTTATAAAGATAAATAGTGATAAAGATTTAGTTTATTTAATTTAGAGAATATATATTTTTTTTTTAATGCAGAAAAGAATGTTGAAATTGTGGCACGTATAAGATAAAAATAAAAAATAAAAAAAGATAAAAATAAAATAATTATGAAGATAATGTATTGAGTAGTATTAGCTTACACCACTAGATTCTTCGACCTTTTAAGGAGGAGATCTAGGTTCGAATTTTGAGAAACACTACATGGATAATATCTAAATTTTGTTGTAATACTGCTATGTGGTGAGGATGTAATCTAGCATCTCGTATAACCCATTGAATAAAAATTATGAAGAGAATGTGAAGCATTGCGAGGTTATAGAGACGAAATAATTTAATAATTTTAATTGGTTATTTGAGATTGAAATTTATTTCTATCTGTATTATATTATAATCGCTTAGTAGTATTATAATAGTTTGATAATTATGTATGTATGGTTTGAAACTTTGGTTTGCGTATGAAAGTTAAAAAATATAACCAATTAAACTAATACCATTTGAAAATTATAATATATTATATTATAATTTTTTTTTTTATTAAATCTCTATTTTAAAATACCAAAGTGTAAGTTTATTAAAGTGGTAAGGGCTTTGGTCTTTTTTCTTTTTTAAATTCAAGATTCAAACCCCACTCAGTATAAAGAACGTAAACCCTTATAAAAAAAAATTATAAAATCATTGAAAAAACAAATAACAAACCATTTTACAATCTCCAAATATCTTTTCATTATCCCTCTTTACTATTTTTTTAACTGTTTTACTTGAAGTTTCTTCCAACTCTATCAAAGTTAAAATTTATATTCCTTTAACAATGTTCCTAATGTTACTTTTGCCTTCTCTTACTTGACCTTATTATGGTGATTAAGAGGATGCAATTTTGGGGTAGGTTTTAATGTTTATTTTAATTTTAGTACATTTGTAAATATAAATTTTATTAATGAGTCTATTTTTATTTTTTTTAAGGAGATTAACGAGTTTATTGATTTTTTAGTTAAAATTTATATTCCTTTAACAATATTCCTAATGTTACTTTTGCCTTCTCTTACTTGACCTTATTATGGTGATTAAGAGGATGCAATTTAGGGTAGGTTTTAATGTTTATTTTAATTTTATTACATTTGTAAATATAAATTTTATTAATGAGTTTATTGATTTTTTTAAGGAGATTAACTAATTTATTGATTTTTTGGGGGTTTTGTTTTCTCTTACTTCTAAGCTTATTACAGTAACTAAGAGGAATTTGGAGGTAGGTTTTAATATATTTTTTTGAAAAATACTTCTTATAAATTCATAAATGAAAAACCAAAGTACAATAAAACTATGCAAGTTTATACAACATCAGTAAACATTCTGACTTGCATAAATAAAAAATTCCTTTCAGATCTTTTAACAGTTCTACTCTAAACATTCTTACCTGATCTGAAATACAACTCACAACTTTACTTACAGTGCTAGTAACAAGAATGGAACCTACACTAAAAACAAGAGAGCACATGTCCTTCCAGATAGCAAACAAAATAGAGACCCTCACCACTTGCCAGATCCCCACCAGATGAGGTGGACAATCGTTGACATCTCCAAGAAGTGCAATACTCCACCAGAGGTGTCCCCCCAAAAAAGGGGTAATAACTCCATCCATTCCTTTCCATACTGCTTTGGCATGAGAGCAATCCCAAAAAATATGCTTTATTGTTTCCTCTTTGCCACAAACCACACAACAACCAGAAGTGAAATTCAGTTTTGTCAACCTGGCTTTGCAGGGTAGGCCTTGGAAGGCTAATGACCAAGCAAAAACCTTAAGCTGAGCAGACATTCTGAAATGCCAAATTTTAGATAATCATCTTTTCCATTTTTTGTAGGTGCAGTTGACATTCCATCTGTGATTCAATACAATATCTATAGGGGCCTTAATCAACAAAGCCTCATAAATCTTAGTAGAGTTAAACTGAAGCATAGGGCAACCAAACTTCCACCTCCAATCTCTCCAGACAGGTCCTGGCAGTCCTCTATTCAATTTGTAAAGTTGATCAGATGGCAAAAGAGAGTGAATTTGGGTGATAGCATCTTTATCAGAGTACCACAACTTGTACTTAAAAACCAAGTCAGACCAAGAGGACCAATCACCAGTGTCAACATTCCATAAATCTGCCCAACATCGAACCCCTTTTTTTACCAACCGCTTACAATGGAGTCTTGGCCTGTCAGAAGCATACTCCCCATTCTCTTTCCATAACCAAATTGACCTATAAGGAAGCACCCAACCTCTCCTGTCATCAAGAAATTCCCAATGCAGCACATGGGCAACCGACTTCCATGCCTCCCAAATTCTTTTAATAAGAATACTACCACCTATTTTAAACTTCCACGGGTTGCCAATTATGTCCTCCAAATGGAAGGAGCTCTTAATGCCATCAATATGAGTACAAGTCTGAATTCTATGTCGTAACAAAAGTTTCCACCCTTCATTCCCTTCCAAAGCCCTCACAATCCACTTAGCAGCTAGAACCTTACCCTGAGTATGAATATCCAAGAGCCCCAAACCTCCCTCTTCTTTAGGAATGGTGCAATATTTCCATGCTATAAGCGGTAATTTATTTGAACCATCAAAGTTGGACCATAGAAACGATCGAATGATCTTCTCAAGCCTCATGTATTGCGAAGTATTAGGCAGCCAATAGGAAGAATAGTAAATATGACAGGCCTGCATAATTTTTGCCACCACCACCAGCTTACCCGCAAACGAAAGTAACCTATTTTTCCATACTTGAATTTTTTTTTCAAATTTAGCCAAGCACCAATTCCACATATCAACCAATGAGACTCTCTTACCAAATGGTATTCCAAGATATCTAACAATATCACCATCTGCAATATGTTTCCACGTAGGGGAAAAGCCCTTTGGTAAGGAATCAACACCAACTAACCAAAATTCAGATTTAGATTCACTGATTTTGGCACCTGAGGCCAAGCAAAACTGATCAAGGGAGCATATGGTATTTTCAATGGATTGTCTATCTAGTTGGACTGAAATAAAAGAATCATCTGCAAAGTGGTTGTTAATAATTGTACCCCCTGGAATCGAGATGCCTCTTAAATCCCCTGCCTTCATTCTCATTTCTAATAGATATCCCAAAGCATCAATAGTCAACACAAAAATATAGGGGGCTAGAGGGCAGCCTTGTCTAATTGACTTAAACAAAGTAATAGATTCTAAAAGCTTACCATTAACCATTACCTTTGTCGAGGCACATGAGAACAACACCTTGATCCTCCCAACCACTACTTTGTTGAATCCCAACCACTCCAACATATTAAAAATAAATTCCCAATCAACCCTATCATAGGCCTTATCAAAATCTATCTTCAAAAACAATGCTTGTTGATTGCTTCCTTGTGCCCACTCCATTGTCTCCCATATGGACAACACGGTGTCTAATATAAATCTTCCTTTAACAAACCTTGTTTGCTCTTGTCGTACAATTCTTGTTGCTATAGGTTTTAGTCTAAGAGCTAGTGCCTTGGCCAAAATTTTGTATGAGACATTGAGCAAAGTAATGGGCCTCCAACCTCCAATCGTGTCCTTCCTATTATTCTTAGGGATCAATTTAATCAACCCTTGATTCAATCCTAGAGATAACATGCCTTTGTCAAAAATTTCCCACACCATCATTGTGTAATCATTACCAATCACTTCCCACATTTTCTTGTAAAATTTTGTAGGGAGTCCATCTGGACCAGGGGACTTACCATTGCCCATAAGAGAAAGAGCAGTATAAAGTTCATCCTTAGTGAAATCCTCCACCATCTTGTCATTCTCAAAACTGAAAACTTTCCTAGGTACACATTTTTTAACTTCTTCTCTAGCTAGCAACACACCTTCATCTGCAGGATACTCCACAAATATCTTCCTAAAATGAGATTCAAATATAGATTTGATCTCATCTTCCTCTTCAACAAGAGAACCATCATCTATCTGCAAAGCTACTATCCTTTCCGAAGCAATCTTTCTTTTGATGTGACCAAAAAAGAACTGAGAGGGTGTATCACCCTATTTAATCCAATTGAGCCTACTCCTGATTCTCGCTCCTCTACCAACATAGTCTTCATACCCTCTAATTTCCTTTTCTTTACTTTCTACTAGTTCTTGTAACTAGATATTTGAAGGATCCAATTCCAATTCCCTTCTTGCCTTTTCTAGTGATTTTCTTAAACAATTGATTTTACCCCTCCTTTTTTTGGCCACCAATCTCCCCCAACCCCGCAAAAATCTAACAGTCCTTCTCACTGTTGCTTCCCACCATCCTAACCACCCATATTTTTCTCTAGGCCTAGGTTCCAAGTTCCATACATATTTGATCATAGTTCTGCAGGCTTCAGATTCCAAATGAGAAATATTCAACTTAAAAGTCAAAGCACTATCTATTGTAGAGACCTTACCAATGTAAATGGTTGTGCTGATAGGGAAATGGTCAGAACCTATTGTTGAGAGATCCACATCACCAACTCGTTTACCTAGCCCTGTACAAGTGAAGACATTGCTATCAACATAAAATCTATCCAACCTAGCCTGTACACGATCAACACCCCTTCTCCTGTTAGACCATGTAAACCAACCCCCCTTTTCTAGGTGCTTTTGTTTAAAATTTATGTCAAAGACCTGCAAAGAGGCCTTCATTTTGGCCCATTTTTCTTTTTCCTCACCTGCAACACATCCTCCTGTTCCTCCTTCCCTATCCCCTATCCATTCAACCATATTAAAGTCCCCTCCAATAATCCAATTGGCATTTGGCATATTAGAGGTCATCTAGTCCCATAGCTTGCTTCTATCATTTGAATTATTGGGAGCATACACTGAACAAACACCAACAACCTACCCGACTATCAAAAAGGTTACCCACACTACCCATCCTTGAGGATCCTCTCCCTTATCCATTAACAAGGAACCCCATGATGGACTGACTACTAAAATTACTCCTCTAGAGCCACTATCATGAGAGGAAGCCCACCAACATCCCTTCCAACTACTATCCATACAACTCTTTAATGCAAAACCACTAACTTTAACTTCTTGAAGACAAACTACATCAGATTTCACATTTCGTAAAAAATGACTAACTAAACTCCTTCTCGATGGGATTGACATCCCTCTTACATTCCAAGAAAGGATACTGAACTTCATTGATTCACATCAACATTCAACACCTCAAATCTATTACCTGAGTGGCTCCCACCTGCATGCACATCATTCCTGAGACTACCAGTCACTTCCTTTCCATGGTTTAATATTTATTTTAATCTTAGTAAATTTGTAAATATAATTTTTATTAATAATTTTTAATATTTATTTTAATTTTAGTAAGTTTATTTATTTTATTTTATTTGTCCCAATGGGGACACAACAATGGCTTAAGGTTTGGTTTTTCTTGGAGAGGTTCAAGGTTCAAACCGTAACATATGTATAGTTTTAATATTTATTTTTATGAACACACACCCACCCCCTCACACACTCACCCATGCCACGGTTTGAACCTTGGACCTCTTGAAGAAAAACCAAAGCCCAAACCATTACGTTGCCCCTCAGAATTTATTTTTAATCTTAATAAAGATGCAATTAGAGATAAATTTTAATATTTATTTTAATCTTAATAAATTTTTGCAAATATAAATTTTACTAATAATTTTTATAAATTTATTAATTTTTTTCCGAGGAGATTAGTGTAACTGGTTTTACCTTTCTCTTACTTCTAACCTTATTACCATGATTAAGAGGTTTGCCTTCTCTTACTTCTAACCTTATTACCATGATTAAGACGTTGCAATTTGGAGGTAGGTTTTAATATTTATTTTAATCTTAGTATATTTGTAAGTGCAAATTTTATTAACAATTTTTAATATTTATTTTAATTTTTTTTTTCAATCTCCATGACAGATGTGTATAAGAAATATTTATTTTAATTTTAGTAAGTTTATTGTTATTTTTCTCAATGGAACACGACAATGTTTTTTTTTTTTTTTAAAGGTTCAAGAAATCTCCATGACAGATGTGTATAAGAAATATTTATTTTAATTTTAGTAAGTTTATTGTTATTTTTCTCAATGGAACACGACAATGTTTTTTTTTTTTTTTTAAAGGTTCAAGATTCAAACGACAACGTGTGTATGGTGCAATTTGGAGTAGGTTTTAATATTTATTTTAATCTTAGTAGGTGATTAAGAGGATGCAATTTGGAGGTAGGTTTGAATATTTATTCTAATCTTAGTACATTTATAAATATAAATTTTATTAATAATTTTTAATATTTATTTTAATTTTAGTAAGTTTATGTTTTTTTTCCAATGGGGACACGACAATGGTTTAGGGTTTGGCACTTGTTGAGAAGGTTCAAGGTTCAAACATCAACCTGTATGTTTGTGTGATAAATTTTCTATTGATAAAGTTCATTTGTCACGCTAACAAAATTTACTTTTACTTTAATAAATAAAATAAAATTATTATGTTTTCTAAATCTTAAAAAAAAAAATATTGATGGTTCTATGATAAGGTTTTGTGGTTCTTCTTAGATAAAATAATGGAGCGAATGGGTTTCAGTGAAAAATGGAGGGCATGAGTTGGTTTGTGTATTTTTAACCCCCACTTTTTAATCTTGATAAATACACAATCTGTTGGGTTCTTTCCTTCTACCATAGGAATCAGGCAGGGAGATCGTTGTCTTCATATCTCTTTATCATTATGGGAGATGCCTTGGGAAAAACTTTGGAAAGAAAGAAAAAAGATGGTAATATCAAAGGTCTAAAATATTCATCAATTGGTGAAGCTTTGTCTCATCAACAGTTTGTGGATGATACTTTCTTGCTTGGGGAAACTATAGAGGAAGAAGCTTTGGAGTTTAAAAAAGTTCTTGATTCTTATGAAAAAGCTACAGGCCAAAAAATAAATTATGAAAGAAGCAGGATTATGTTTTTAAACACAGAGGAAAGTAGAAGAGATCAAATAGTTAAAGTGTTGGGTTGTAAGGAGGAAAAGTTCCCTATCACCTATCTTGGTTTGCCTTTGTTTATAGGCAAGATGAAAGATGAACTTTGGAATCCAATTATTAATAAATTTAATAGGAAACTTCAAGGTTGGAAGGGATCTTTGTTATCCTCTGCAGGGAAAGTACAACTCATAAAACACACGCTTCAAAGCCTCCCTATTTATTTTATGTCTTTCCTAAGGATGTCAAGGAAAGTGGAAGGGACTTTAGAAAGACTACCAAAAAAAAATTTATGGGATGGCACTGAATGCAAAAAACTTATACATCTAGTAGCCTGGGATACCTGTTGCCAGTTTTTACAGAATGGAGGTCTTGGTTTGAGGAAGTTGAGAGATCTAAATAGAGCCCTTCTAGCTAAACATGGTTGGAGGCTTTGCACTGGAGCATCAGGGAAATGGGCTAGCATTATACAAAATAAATAACAGGAAATTTCTATGGCAAGGTCTAAAATGGAGAGTAGGCAGGGGAGACAAAATTAACTTTTGGAAAGACCCTTGGATTCAAGAGGAGCCTTTAGCAAACTACAGAAAATTCAAATATATTAAAGAAGATTTAACCAGAACCTATGGTAAGAAAATTAATGGTTACATTCATAGGGTGGGTGATTTTCAGGAGTGGAAAATTGTGCAAGAAGATATGCAAGGCTTGGGGGGTAAAGATCTACAAAACCTCCTAAGGAGTTATTATTTAGGTAGAGGTTTAAAGGAGGATCAAATAATTTGGGGAAAAAACAACAAGGCCAGTACTTGGTGAAGGATGGATATAGAGTCTTGGGCAAAGAAACCTTAGAGAAACCCGAGCTTAAAAGAATTTGGAAGCTAAACATCATTCCTAAGGTTGCTATGTTTTTTTGAACTGTCATTCTCAATAAAATCCTTACAAAAGACAATATGTTCAAAAGAGGGATTGTGGTTCCAACTGTTTGTGTCTTATGCAACAAAGAGGATGAGTGCGTGGACCACCTGTTTGGAACTTGTGATTTTTTTCGTGATATCCTAAATATGTTATTGAGAGAAGTTAATGTTGCTTGGGTCATTCCAGATTCTCTAGTCAGGATTTGGGAACAGTAGCACTTAGGAAGCAATATTTTTTGGCAAAAATGCATTCCACATATTTGTGGGGATTTGGTTGGAAAGAAACAGACGAGTGTTCAAAAACAAAACCAGAGGAATAATTGGGGTTTATGCAGGATAAAAACAACCCTATTGGAGGATTGTATTAAAATCATTGTTGGTTAGGAAAATCTTGCAATGATCCTCTTTAGAGATAAAAATATCTTAAATATGAAAAAAATCAATAAGGTGAGACTAGATACTAGATAGGAACGTCCCCACAAAGACTGGGTAAAAATTAACTTCGATGAAGCTGCAAAAGGTATCCCGGGTCATGATGGTGGTGGGGGCCTCATTAAGAATGACAGAGGTCAGGTAGTGGCTGCATATGTTGAGGATATAGGAATTACCACAAATCACCAAGCTGAAGCAAGGGCAATGCTTACGGGACTCCGAATTGCGGTGAATTTGGGTTTTAGGAGAATTGTTCTTGAGGGGGATTCCAAGAATATTATAACTTCCCTTCAAAAAGAGGAGTTAAATAATTCTAGCATTTTCCAAATAATTACATATGCGAGGACTATCTTGGGAAACCTAGAAGAAAGTCAAGTTAAACATATTTATAAAGAGGAAAAGAAAGTTGCTAATAAAATGGCGAATATGGCAGTTAAATATGAGAATTTCAAGGTCTGGTCATATGCTCCCATGGAGTTGGAAGAGATTTTAAAAATTGATAATGAAGCCAGCAAATAAAAAGGGCAGAGCAAAGCAGAATACTTATTGGGATCATGCGATGAAGGATTTGAGCACACTAAATTACATTATTGTCAGCAATTTCTTTATCAGTTATGTAAAGCATTGAGCACTGCATCAGCCATGTTAAATAGAAGGATAACGGGAAGAACATTATTTCAACTTCTCTATCAACAGGTTTAGCCCAAGTTTGTTTGTTTTAGTAAGATAAGGATATCTTGCATTTGTATGATCTTCTCTTATTTTTTTCTTGTACATCTTTTGAGCTCTGTGTAAAGGGTCGAGGCCCTTCAACCCCGTTTTTTATCAATACCAAAAAAATATATATATTGATTTTTTTAAATATTATTTAATAATTAAATAGTATAAAAAAAAAATTAATAAAAGTTTAAATTTTTTTGGCATGAAAATTCTAGCCTGTTAGATAAAGACTAAGTCAATGAAACCTACCAACCCTTAAAAGTAAATCAATAAAACTTAACCATCATAAAAAAATTAACCATCATCGTTAATATAATATTTATAATAAAAATTAATTATTAAAAAATAATATTTAATTTATAAAAAGCACTATATATAAATATGGAGATAAACACGAGTGTGTATCTTTCCTTTAAAAAAAAAATCCACAAACCAACCCACCCCATCGAATAGTTTTATGCAATTAAATTTTCATCCAAATAAACTTATTGTTAAAAATAATATCAAGAAGTGATTGACATATATATTTAGAAGTCAACGTGACCTTCCAATAATTATATGCAATAAAATTTTCAACAAAATAAAATCAAGAAGTGATTGACATTTATCTTTAGAAGCCAACGTAATCTTCCAATAATTATATGCAATAAATTTTTCATCGAAGTATAAACTATTTTTTAAATAAAATGAAGTGATTGGCATTCATGTTTTAAAAGTGTGAAGCAGCATTCTCAACTTAAAGGAAAGACTTACATTAATAATATTTAAGCACTTATTAATTTCTCATTTGTTGATAGGTCTAACTCAAAGCAATAGGAGCCAATGAATCGATGTCGAGCTCTGAATTATAAAGCTAGTAGAGTGAAGAATATATTTGTCCATGGCAATGATATTACACTAATGATTTAATCTATTTATACATATATAAATAAGTTAAGTATGTGTCCATCTCACAATGATATTACACTCATCCTTTTATATATATATATATATATATATATATATTAACATGACATGCAAGATTCACAAGAATATCTAATTATAAGCAGTTCTAAGTCGTAAGAATCTCTGACAAATTTTAACCTAAAATTTACATTTAGGTTGTGTTTATATGATTATATTTTATTTATTTAGTTTTAATTTTTATGTTAATTTAATCCAAACATATATATTTTAAATTAATTATATGATTTTTTAAAAATATTTTATTGATGTTATTAAATTTTTATTCTCAAAAATTAACCTTTTTATATTCATGAGAAGGTGACTAGTAGTTATATTTCAATTTAAAAAAATATTATACAAATTTAAAACTATCTTAATTATATTATAATTATTTTATTCCCAAGGGTTAGGTGGATTGGTAAGTGTTATTTTAGTTGGACGGTTGCACACTTACCAAGAAGAGACTCAAGTTCAAACTTTGGGAGAAGTAGTCTGATACAAACGACTAAGAAGAAACCCAAGTTCAAACCTTGGGAGAAGTAGTCCGATACGAATCCTCTGAGTGCGCGTGAGATTGATGATGACGCACAAATCCCGAGCACCCGGTGGTCCATTTCACGTTGGGCTATAAAACAACAAGGTACAATAGGTTTGGTGGATGCAACCCATATGGTTTGAACCCAGCCTGCCAGCTACTCAAAATAGTGTGGTTGTGACCAACTCTCCTATCAAGCAAAAAAAGATAATAATATATATGTACATATAATATTTTTTTAAATCAATCATACCATCATATAATCATGTACTATTTTATTGTAAGAGTTCATTGTAATAAGCATATTTCAGATTGAGTTGATTATATTTGCATATATATATATATATATATATATATATATATATATATATATATATATATATATATATATATATATATATATATCATTGGAGAGTATGGTTGGGAATAACCATATATTGAGCTCATATGACCTATGGCTTTGTGGATTACCTTTGGATGTCAACATTCCTTTAGTTAGTAGTCTAAAACAAAATTCTTACACGTAATCTTAAAAAAAAGTCTGTGAATAGAAATATCAATCCATCTACTTTTTCATTATTTTTTTGCTTACATTGTTTGAAACTACTTTTTAAGAAGAAATAATTAGATGTTCCATCAACATTATTAAAAAATATTAAATTATTTGTTTAATATTTAAAACATGGATTTGTGATATTTTGTTAAAGTTTATGGCTTAAAAGGAATAAATGAAGTTGCAAAGCCAAATCTCAAAATGGAATGAAAGTGCATATGAAATTGTCTGGGAAGACGTCCTGCTAGCGCGGAGAATCGATGCCTCATCTACTATTTGTGAGAAACCACCATGTTGGTGTGTTTTTGTCCTGAGGTGGCTTCGGTAGCAAATTGAATGGATTTTAACTAATAAGTATTCTATCCTTTATGAGCAAAGTAGGTTAAATATATTATCTTCCCTTATTGTACTTTAAAGAAGGTTATTATTTTATGTTAAAAGAATATTATTGTGTTCAGTCTTGGACCCTAACTTTTGTTTTTCACAAGCTTAAGAAAGTTTTTATAAATCCTGCTGATAAAAATAAAATTAATAGGATTTAATTTAAAGTATTAATTTTGGTTGTTATCAAGGATAAAGATAAAGTCAATAGAATTTTATTTAAAGTATCAATTTTGGCTGCTATCAACGGACCTATCCAGTGGAAAAACTTGCTGAATAAAAATAAAGTTAACAAGATTCCAAACATTCAAAGTATGAATCTCGGCTGCTATCAAACAACCTATCTATTTTAGCTGAAAAACATTAGACCTATCCAGTAAGAAAACCTGCTGAATAAAAATAAAGTCTAACAAAATTAAAAATGTTCAAAATATCAATCTCGGCTGCTATCAAACAACCTATCTATTTTAGCTGAAAACATCATAAGATGGTGATAAATAAGTTTGTATTTTTGCTGCCTCATTTTTATTTTTATATATATTTTTTTCGGTATCGCATCAATACCAGGTGAGGTCGACTTTGATTTGTACAGTTATAACATTAATAGGCATGTTTCAGATGGGTTTGGACATGGAACAAGCCCATTTTGGCTTATATGTCGTAGTATCAATTTGGATTCTGATGTTTATATGGAATTGACATTCATAGGTCATCTATGAATTTTAAAATTATTATTAATTTTAAAATTAAAATAACAAACTATAAAGTAGATTTTTATTTTTATTTGATAATTATTTTCAGAGAAAACTTCAACCCAACCCTTATAGTTGTATATTAAAAAAATTTATATAAATAAATATAAAAATTAAAATAGCAAAGTTTATTTTTTATTTGATAATTATTTCGAGAAAACTCAAACCCAACCTTTGATATGTGTATATTAAAAATATATATAAACAAATATAAACCTAAATTTTAAGAGGTAGATCATATTCAACCGATATTGGTGTGATAAAAGTTTTAACTTATTTACACTATCTAAATTTCATATTTAGATTATAAAAATATTATTTATTTATATATATTTAACGAAACTTGTTAAATTTTAAGCTTCAACCTCCAATAGTAAATGTCATTTGCTCATACCCTCAATACCAAATTCTTGGTAACCGGTCTCCATTGAACTGTTGTAAATAACTTAAATTATTTTTAGAGGTTGAAAACAAAAACAGAACAAACAACTATGAAGAGCCCCCCTTGATAGAAAACCTAATTTAATGTCCGACTCAGAACCTGCTCGCTTACAAAAACTTACTAAATTTCAGTCTAATCTCTCCCCTTCACAAAACAACCCTGGAAATAACAATATACTTCAAATTTAAATAGGCACCTAAGAAAGTGAAACAGCAGAATTCAAGCAGTGTTTCTCTAAAGCAGTCATACTAATGAGCTGAACTTAAAAATACACTACAAACCGACCTGGAATTGACGACTTTGAATTTCGGCGGCACAGCTAAATCTTCGCCTTCGATTTTTCGTTATACCGAGCTAAATTTTAGCAAGATAGGATGTGATCTCCGTTTTGTTTGGCGGTGGTTTTGCTCCGAAAGTGCGTGAAGACATGTCTGGGGATGTGTTGCGCGAACAGGGGGAATCGATCCTTCGCCTTCCACCTGCCATGTTTATGGTCCCTGTCGTGGGTTTTGTCAGATTAGTCACCCAGGTTGTCTCGATTATTAATTATTGTTGTTTTGCTTTATCCGGGAAAGGTGAAGTATTTGGGAAAAGATGAGCGTGCTTAGGACTTCAATAACGCGGTGGACAGTGGGCTTAGTTTGAAGGTTTATAGAGGTTTTATAACTTATTTTTATAAAGATAGATAGTTATAAAGATTTAGATTATTTAATTTAGAAAATAATTTTTTTTATTTAATGTAGAGAGGAAGGTTGAAATTGTGACATTTTTATAAGACAAAAATTAAAATATAAAAAGAGATAAAAATAAAATAATTATGAAGATAATGTATTGAGTGGTATTAGCTTAACGCACTAGATTCCTCAACATTTCAAGGAGGAGACACCCAAGTTCCAATCTTGGGAAACAATACATGGATAATATCTAAACTTTGTTCCCTACCAGCTGTGCTGGTCGTTACTAAAAATCGTGATTGTAACCATTGCTTCTATATATCAAAAAAATATATATATATCTAAACTTTGTTGTAACACCACTATGTGGTGAGGATGTAATATAGCATTCCATATAACCCATTGAATAAAAATTATGAAGAGAAAATGGGAAGCATTAAGCTTATAGAAACAAGACAATTTAATAATTTTAATTGGTTATTTGAGATTGAAATTTATTTAGTCTATCGCAATATTATTAATAGTTTGATAATTATGTATGTATTGTTTGATAAAATTGGAACTTTGGTTTGCTTATGTAAGTTTAAAAATATAACCAATTAAACTAATGCCATTTGAAAATTATAATATATTATATTATAATTTTTTTTTTTCCTTTTTATATATTATATTAAATCTTTATTTTAAAATACCAAGGTGCAAGTTTATTAGAGTGGTAAGGGCTTTGGTCTTTTTTTTTAAGTTCAAGGTTTAAACCCCACTTAGTATAAGGAACGTGGACCCTTATAAAAACCTTTATCATAGTAAACCATTTTACAATCTCCAAATATCTTTTCATTATTCCTCTTTACTATTTTTTTAGCTGTTTTACTTGAAGTTTCTTCCAACTCTATCAAAGTTAAAATTTATATTCCTTTAACAATGTTTCTAATGTTACTTTTGCCTTCTCTTACTTGACCTTATTATGATGATTAAGAGGATGCAATTTGGGGTAGGTTTTAATGTTTATTTTAATTTTAGTGCATTTGTAAATATAAATTTTATTAATGAGTTTATTTTATTTTTTTTTAAGGAGATTAACGAGTTTATTGATTTTTAGTTAAACTTTATATTCCTTTAACAATATTCCTAATGTTACTTTTGCCTTCTCTTACTTGACCTTATTATGGTGATTAAGAGGATGCAATTTGGGGTAGGTTTTAATGTTTATTTTAATTTATTAATGAGTTTATTGATATTTTTAAGGAGATTAACTAATTTATTGATTTTTTTGGGTTTTGTTTTCTCTTACTTCTAAGCTTATTACAATGACTAAGAGGATGCAATTTGGAGGTAGGTTTATATATATATATATATATATATATATATATATATATATATATAGGTAGGTTTATATATATATATATATATATATATATATATATACTTTTTATAAATTCATAAATGAAAAATCAAAGTATATAACATCAATAAATATTTTGACTTGCATAAATAAATAAAAAATTTCAGATCTTTTAACAGTTCTACTTTAAATATTTTTACCTAATCTAAAATACAACTCACAACTTTACTTATAGTGCTAGTAATAGGAATGGAACCTACACTAAAAACAAGAGAGCACTTGTCCTTCCAAATAGCAAACAAAATAGAGACCCTCACCACTTGCCAAATTCCCACCATATGAGGTGGACAATCGTTGACATCTCCAAGAAGTGAAATACTCTACCAGAGGTGTCCCCCTAAAAAAGGGGTAATAACTCCATCCATTCCTTTCCATACTGCTTTGGCACGAGAGCAATCCCAAAAAATATGCTTTATTGTTTCCTCTTTGCCACAAACCACACAACAGCCAAAAGTGAAATTTGGTTTTGCCAACCTCTCTTTGCAGGGTAGGCCTTGAAAGGCTAATGACCAAGCAAAAACCTTAAGCTGACCAGACATTATGAAATGCCAAATTTTAGATAATTATCTTTTCCATTTTTTGTAGGTGTAGTTGACATTCCATTTGTGATTCAATACAATATCTATAGGGGCCTTAATCAACAAAGCCTCATAAATATTAGTAGATTTAAACTAAAGCATAGGGCAACCAAACTTCCACCTCCAATCTCTCTAGATAGGTCCTGGTAGTCCTCTATTCAGTTTGTAAAGCTAATCAAATGGCCAAAGAGAGTGAATTTGGATGATAGCATCTTTAACATAGTACTGCAACTTGTACTTAAAAACCAAGTCAGACCAAGAGGACCAATCACCAGTGTCAATATTCCATAAATCTGCCCAACATCGAACCCCTTTTTTTACCAACCGCTTACAACAAAGTCTTGGCCTGTCAGAAGCATACTCCCCATTCTCTTTCCATAATCAAATTGACCTACAAGGAAGCACCCAACCTCTCCTGTCATCAAGAAATTTCCAATGCAACACATGGGCAACCAACTTCCATGCCTCCCAAATTCTTTTAATAAGAATACTACCACCTATTTTAAACTTCCACAAGTTGTCAATTATGTCCTCCAATTGGAAGGAGCTCTTAATGCCATCAATATGAGTACAAGTCTGAATTCTATGTCATAACAAAATTATCCACCCTTCATTCCCTTCCAAAGCCCTCACAATCCACTTAGCATCTAGAACCTTACCCTGAGTATGAATATCCAAGAGCCCCAAACCTCCCTCTTCTTTAGGAATGGTGCAATATTTCCATGCTATAAGCGGCAGTTTATTTGAACCATCAAATTTGGACCACAGAAACGATCGAATGATCTTCTCAAGCCTCATGTATTGTGAAGTATTAGGCAACCAACAGGAAGAATAGTAAATATGACAGACCTGCATAATTTTTGCCACCACCACTAGCTTACCCGCAAACGAAAGTAACCTATTTTTCCATACCTGAATTTTTTTTCAAATTTAACCAAACACCAATTCCACATATCAACCAACGAGACTCTCTTACCAAACGGTATTCCAAGATATCTAACAATCTCACCATCTGCAATATGTTCCCATGCAGGGAAAGAGCCCTTTGGTAAGGAATCAACACCAACTAACAAAAATTTGAATTTAGAATCACTGATTTTGGCACCGGAGGCCAAGCAAAACTAATCAAAGCAACATACGGTATTTTCAAAGGATTGTCTATCTAGTTGGACTGAAATAAAAGAATCGTTTGCAAAGTGGTTGTTAATAATTGTACCCCCTGGAATCGAGATACCTCTTAAATCCCCTGCCTTCATTCTCATTTCTAATAGATATCCCAAAGCATCAACTGTCAACACAAAAATATAGGGGTCTAGAGGGTAGCCTTGTAAGTAATAGATTCTAAAAGCTTACCATTAACCATTACCTTTTTCAAGGCACTCGAGAAAAACACCTTGATCCTCCCAACCATTGCTTTGTTGAATCCCTACCACTCTAGCATATTAAAAATAAATTCCCAATCAACCCTTTCATAGGACTTATCAAAATCTATCTTCAAAAACAATGATTGTTGATTGCTACTTTGTGCCCACTCCATTGTCTCCCATACGAACAACACGGTGTCTAATATAAATATCCCTTTAACAAACCTTGTTTGCTCTTGTCGTACAATTCTTGTTGCTATAGGTTTTAGTCTAAGAGTTGGTACCTTGGCCAAAATTTTGTATGAGACATTGAGCAAAGTAATGGTCCTCCAACCTCCAATCGTGTTCTTCCTATTATTCTTAGGCATCAATTTAATCAACCTTTGATTCAATCCTGGAGATAACATGCGTTTGTCAAAAACTTCCCGCACCATCATTGTGTAATCATTACCAATCACTTCCCACATTTTCTTGTAAAATTATACAGGGAGTCTATCTGGGCCAGGGGACTTACCATTGCCCATAAGAGAAAGAGCGGTGTAAAGTTCATCCTTAGTGAAATACTCCACCATCTTGTCATTCTCAAAATTGAAAACTTTTCTAGGTACACATTTTTAACTACTTCTCTAACACACCTTCATCTGCAAGATACTCCGCAAAAATCTTCTTAAAATGAGATTCAAAAATGGATTTGATCTCATCTTCCTATTCAACAAGAGAACCATCATCTGTCTGCAAAGCTACTATCCTTTCAGAAGCAATATTTCTTTCGATGTGATCAAAAAATAGCTGAGAAGGTGTATCACCCTATTTAATCCAATTGAGCCTACTCCTAATTCTCGCTTCTCTACCAACATAGTCTTCATACCCTCTAATTTCTTTTTCTTTACTTGATGCCAATTCTTATAACTAGATATTTGAAGGATCCAATTCCAATTCCCTTCTTACCTTTTCTAGTGATTTTCTTAAACAATTGATTTTACCCCTCCTTTTTTTGGCCACCAATCTCCTCCAACCCTGCAAAAATTGAACAATCCTTCACTGCTGCTTCCCACCATCCTAACCACCCATACTTTTATCTAAGCCTAGGTTCCAAGTTCCATGCATATTTGATCATAGTTTTGTAGGCTTCAAATTCCAAATGAGAAATATTCAACTTAAAATTCAAAGCACTATCTATTGCAAAGACCTTACCAATGTAAATGGTTGTGTTGATAGGGAAATGGTCAAAACCTATTGTTGAGAGGTCCACATCACCAACTCGTTTACCTAGACTTGTACAAGTGAAGACATTGCTATCAACATAAAATTTGTCCAACCTAACATGTACACGATCAACACCCCTTCTCTTGTTAGACCATGTAAACCAACCCCCCTTTTCCAGGTGCTTTTGTTTAAAATTTATGTCAAAGACCTGCAAAGAGGCCATCATTTTGGTCCATTTTTCTTTTTCCTCACCTGCAACACATCCTCCTTTTCCTCCTTCACTATCCCTTATCCATTCAACCATATTAAAGTCCCCTCCAATAATCTAATTAGCATTTGGCATATTAGAGGTCATCTAGTCCCATAGCTTGCTTCTATCATTTGAATAATTGAGAGCATACACTAAACAAACACCAACAACCTACCCGACTATCAAAAAGGTTACCCACACTACCCTTCTTTGAGGATCGTCTCCCTTATCCATTAACAAGGAACCCCATGATGGACTGATTACTAAAACGGCTCCCCTAAAGCCACTGTCACGAGAGAAAACCCACCACCCTTCCAACTACTATCCATACAACTCTTTAATGCAAAACCACTAACTTTAACTACTTGAAGACAAACTACATCAGATTTTACATTTCATAAAAATTGACAAACTAAACTCCTCGATGGGATTGACATCCCTCTTACATTCCAAGAAAGGATACTAAACTTCATTGATGCACATCAACATTCGGCAGCTCAAATCTATTACCTGAGTGGCTTCCACCTACATGCACATCATTCCTGAGACTACTAGTCACTTCTTTTCCATGGTTTTAATATTTATTTTAATCTTAGTAAATTTGTAAATATAAATTTTATTAACAATTTTTAATATTTATTTTAATTTTAGTAAGTTTAATTATTTATTTTTTCTGTCCCAACGGGGACACAACAATGATTTAAGGTTTGGTTTTTCTTGGAGAGGTTCAAGGTTCAAACCGTAACATATGTATGGTTTTAATATTTATTTTTATGAACACACACCCACCCCCTCACACACTCACCCACGCCATGGTTTGAACCTTGGGCCTCTCGAAGAAAAACCAAAGCCTAAACCATTACACTTCCCCTGAGACTTTATTTTTAATCTTAATAAGGATGTAATTTGAAATAGTTCTTAATATTTATTTTAATCTTAATACATTTTTGTAAATATAAATTTTACTAACAATTTTTATAAATTTATTGATTTTTTTCCGAGGAGATTAGTGTAACTGGTTTTGCCTTTCTCTTACTTCTAACCTTGTTACCATGATTAAGAGGTTTGCCTTCTCTTACTTCTAACTGGTTTTGCCTTTCTCTTACTTCTAACCTTGTTACCATGATTAAGAGGTTTGCCTTCTCTTACTTCTAACCTTTTTACAGTGATTATTAAGAGGATGCAATTTGGAGGTAGGTTTTAATATTTATTTTAATGTTAGTATATTTGTAAATACAAATTTTATTAACAATTTTTAATATTTATTTTAATTTTTTTTTCAATCTTCACGGCGGATGTGTATAAGAAATATTTATTTTAATTTTAGTAAGTTTATTGTTATTTTTCTCAATGGAACATATAAATGGTTTTTTTTTTTTTTAATTCAAGATTCAAACGACAACTTGTGTATGGTTTTAATATTTATTTTAATCTTAATACGAATGCAATTTGGAGTATGTTTTAATATTTATTTTAATCTTAGTAGGTGATTAAAAGGATGCAATTTGGAGGTAGGTTTGAATATTTATTTTAATCTTAGTACATTTGTAAATATAAATTTTATTAATAATTTTTAATATTTATTTTAATTTTATTAAGTTTATGTTTTTTTCCAATGGGACACGACAATGGTTTAGGGTTTGGCACTTGTTGAGGAGGTTCATGGTTCAAACATCAACGTGTATGTTTGTGTGATAAATTTTCTATTGATAAAGTTCATTTGTCACGCTAACCAAATTTACTTTTACTTTAATAAATAAAATAAAATTATTATGTTTTTCAAATCTTAAAAAAAAAATATTGATGGTTTTATGATAAGGTTTCGTGGTCCTTCTTAGATAAAATAATGGAGCGAATGGGTTTTAGTGAAAAATGGAGGGCATGGGTTGTATGTGTATTTCTAACCCCCACTTTTCAATCTTGATAAATACACAATCTGTTGGGTTCTTTCCTTCTACCAGAGGAATCAGGCAGGGAGATCGTTGTTTTCATATCTCTTTATCATTATGGCAGATGCCTTGGGAAAAACTTTGGAAAGAAAGAAAAAAGATGGTAATATCAAAGGTCTAAAATATTCATCAATTGGTGAAGCTTTGTCTCATCAACAGTTTGTGGACGATACTTTCTTGCTTGGGAAGGTTATAGAGGAAGAAGCTTTGGAGTTTAAAAAAGTTCTTGATTCTTATGAAAAAGCTACAGGCCAAAAAATAAATTATGAAAAATGTAGGATTATGTTTTTAAACACAGAGGAAAGTAGAAGAGATAAAATAGTTAAAGTGTTGGGCTATAAGGAGGAAAAGTTCCCTATCACCTATCTTGGTTTGCCTTTGTTTATAGGCAAGATGAAATATGAACTTTGAAATCCAATTATTGATAAATTTAATAGGAAACTTCAAGGTTGGAAGGGATATCTGTTATCCTCTGCAGGGAAAGTACAACTCATAAAACACACGCTTCAAAGCCTCCCTATTTATTTTTTGTCTTTCCTAAGGATGTCAAGGAAAGTGGAAGGGACTTTAGAAAGACTACAAAAAAAATTCTTATGGTATGGCACTGAATGCAAAAAACGTATACATCTAGTAGCTTGGGCTACCTGTTGTCAATATTTACAGAATGGAGGTCTTGATTTGAGGAAGTTGAAAGATCTAAATAGAGCCCTTCTAGCTAAATATGGTTGGAGGCTTTGCACTGGAGCATCAGGGAAATGGGCTAGCATTATACAAAATAAATAGCAAGAAATTTTTATGGCAAGGTCTAAAATGGAGAGTAGGCAAGGGAGACAAAATTAACTTTTGGAAAAACCCTTGGATTCAAGAGGAGACTTTAGCAAACTACAGAAAGTTCAAATATATTAAAGAACATTTAACTAAAACCTATGGTAAGAAAATTAATGGTTACATTCATAGGGTGGGTGATTTTCAGGAGTGGAAAATTGTGCAAGAAGATATGCAAGGCTCGGGGGGTAAAAATCTACAAAACCTCCTAAGGAGTTATTATTTAGGTAGAGGTTTAGAGGAGGATCAGATAATTTGGAGAAAAACCAGCAAGGCCAATACTTGGTGAAGGATGAATATAGAGTCTTAGGCAAAGAAACCTTAGAGAAACCCAAGCTTAAAAGAATTTGGAAGCTAAACATCATCCCTAAGGTTGCTATGTTTTTTTGGACTGTCATTCTCAATAAAATCCTTACAAAAGACAATATGTTCAAAAGAGGGATTGTGGTTCCATGTGTCTTATGCAACAAAGTGGATGAGTGTTTGGACCACTTGTTTGGAACTCGTGATTTTTTTCATGATATCCTAAATATGTCATTGAGAGAAGTTAATGTTGCTTGGGTCATTCGAGATTCTCTAATCAGGATTTGGGAACAATGGCACTTAGGAAGCAATATTTTTTGGCAAAAATGCATTCCACATATTTGTTGGGGATTTGGTTGGAAAGAAACATACGAGTATTCAAAAACAAAACCAGAGGAATAATTGGGGTTTATGCAGGATAAAAACAACCATATTGGAGGATTGTATTAAAAATATTGTTGGTCTAGAAAATCTTGCAATGATCCTCTCTAGAGATAAAAATATCTTGAATATGAAAAAAATCAGTAAGTTGAGACTAGATACTAGATAGGAACGTCCCCACAAAGACTGGGTAAAAATTAACTTCGATGAAGCTGCAAAAGGTAACCCGGGTCATGATAGTGGTGGGGGCCTCTTTAAGAATGACAGAGGTCAGGTAGTGGTTGCATATGCTGAGGATCTAGGTATTACCACAAATCACCAAACTAAAGCAAGGGCAATGCTTACAGGACTCCGAATTGCAGTGAATTTGGGTTTTAGGAGAATTGTTCTTGAGGGGGATTCCAAGAATATTATAACTTCCCTTCAAAAAGAGGAGTTAAATAATTCTAGCATTTTCCAAATAATTACAGATGCGAGGACTATCTTGGGAAACCTAGAAGATAGTCAAGTTAAACATATTTATAAAGAGGAAAACAAAGTTGCCGATAAAATGGCGAATATGGCAGTTAAATCTGAGAATTTCAAGGTCTGGTCATATGCTCTAATGGATTTGAAAGAGATTTTAAGAATTGATAATGAAACCAACAAATAAAAAGGGCAGAGCAAAGCAGAATACTTATTGGGATCATGCGATGAAGGATTTGAGCACACTAAATTACATTATTGTCAGTAGTTTCTTTATCATCTATGTAAAACATTGAGCACTGCATCAGCCATGTTAAATAGAAGGATAACGGGAATAATATTACTTCAGCTTCTCTATCAACAGGTTTAGCCCAGGTTTGTTTGTTTTACTAAGATAAGGATATCTTGCATTTGTATGATCTTCTCTTATTTTTTTCTTGTACATCTTTCGAGCTCTATGTAAAGGGTCGGGGCCCTTCAACCCCTTTTTTATCAATACCATATATATATATATATATATATTTTTTTTTTTTTTTTTAATATTATTTAATAATTAAATAGTATTAAAAAAAATTAATAAAGTTTCAATTTTTTTGGCATGGAAATTCTAGCTTGTTAGAAGTCAATGAAACCTACCAACCCTTAAAAGTAAATCAATAAAACTTAACCATCATTAAAAAAAAAAAAAAAAAAAATTAACCATCATCAATAATAATATTTATAATAAAAATTAATTATTAAAAAATTAATATTTAATTTATAAAAAGCACTATATATAAATATGGGGATAAACACGAGTGTGTATCTTTCCTTTAAAAAAAAATCCACAAACCAACCCACCCCATCCAATAGTTTTATGGAATTAAATTTTCATCCAAATAAACTTATTTTTAAAAATAAAATCAAGAAGTGATTGACATATATCTTTAGAAGTCAACGTGACCTTCCAATAATTACATGCAATAAAATTTTCAACAAAATAAAATCAAGAAGTGATTGACATTTATCTTTAGAAACCAACGTGATCTTCCAATAATTATATGCAATAAATTTTTCATCGAAGTATAAACTATTTTTTAAATAAAATGAAGAAGTGATTGCCATTCATGTTTTAAAAGTGTACGTGAAGCAGCATTCTCAACTTATAGGTGTCATGACAAGGAAAGACTTACATTAATAATATTTAAGCACTTATTAATGTCTCATTTGTTGATAGGTCTAACTCAAGCAATAGGAGTCAATGAATCGATATTGAGTTCTGAATTATAAAGCTAGTAGAGTGAGGAATATATGTGTCCATGACAATAATATTACACTAATCATTTAATTTATTTATACTTATATGTCCATCTCACAATGATATTGCACTCATGCTTGCTTACTTATTTATTTATTTATATATAAATATCTATATATATATATATATATATATATTAACATGACATGCAAGATGCACTTTGTCACAAGAATATTTAATTATAAGCAGTTCTAAGTCTCAAGAATCTCTTACAAATTTTAACCTAAAATTTACATTTAGGTTGTGTTTATATGATTATATTTTATTTATTTAGTTTTAATTTTTATGTTAATTTAATTTAAAAATATATTTTTTAAATTAATTATATGATTTTTTAAAAATATTTTATTGATGTCATTAAATTTTTATTCTCAAAAATTAACCTTTTTATATTCATGAGAAGGTGATTCATAGTTATATTTCCATTTAGAAAAAATTGATTATACAAATTTAAAACTATCTTAATTATATTATATTTATTTTACCCCCAAGGGTTAGGTGGATTGGTAAGTGCTATTTTGGTTGGGTGGTTGGGCACTTACCAAGAAGAGGCTCAGGTTCAAACCTTGGGAGAAGTTTGTTGCAAAGGTAGTAGTCCGATACAAATCCTCTGAGTGCGTGCCAGATTGACGATGACGTACAAATCCCGAGCACCTGGTGGTCCATTTCACGTTGGGCTATAAAACAATAAAGTAGAATATGTTTGGTGGATGCAAGCCCTGTGGTTTGAACTCAACTTGCCAGCTACTAAAAATAGTGTGGTTGTGACCAACTCTCCTATCAAGCAAAAAAAGATAATAATATATATATACATATAATATTTATTTTAATAAATCTTACCATCATATAATCATGTATTATTTTATTGTAAGAGTTCATTGTATAGACATATTTCAAATTGAGTTTATTATATTTGCATATTTACGATATATATATATATATATACCATTCGAGAGTATGGTTGGGAATAACCATAGAGCTCATATGGCCTATGGCTTTGCGCATATTAAAAATTATTTTACCTTTAGATGTCAACATTCCTTTAGATAGTAGTCTAAAACAAAATTCTTACATGTAAGAGTCTTAAAAAAAAGTCTATGAATAGAAATATCAATCCATCTACTTCTTCATTGTCTTTTCGCTTACATTGTCTGAAACTACTTTTTAAGAAGAAATAATTGGGTGCTCCATCAACATTATAAGAGAATGCTGAATTATTTGTTTAATATTTAAAACATGGATGCGTGCTATCATTATTTGTTAAAGTTTATGGCTTGAAAGGAATAAAAGAAGTTGCAAAGCCAAATATCATAATCATAGCAAAGTTTGGGATTGCATTATTACCTTGTAGAATGTATACAAACATGATCTTAATCATAGAAAGTCTTCTGTGAAAAATGAGGTATTAGCATCTTGGTTGTAAGCTTTAACCATACATACAAGGTTCATCTACGACAATAAAGTTAATAAAGTTAATAGAGAGGATATGTGTTGATCTATAGTAATTTAAAAGTGAGTTCATTAAATTATTTTTGATGGTGCTTTTAAAGGAAATTTAGGGAATGTTTTAGGAAATTTAGTAATATTTAGGGAATGTTGGCACAGGTGGTGTTTTTCGAAATAACAAAGGTAAAATTCTCATTACTCGCTAAGAATCATATGGAAATTCAATTAATGACAATGAAGATGTTAGGGAACTTCTTATAGGAATAATGATTGCAATTTAAAGGTAAAGTAATTTTTAATATTCCTAAAGTTGAGGGAACTGTTGGTCATCAAATCTGCCCAAGAAAGGATTTTGGGAAAGTGTACGCGCCCTAGACCTGGACCAACATTGAAAGGCCAAGAAGAAGAGATGCCCCTCGTGCCAATATCCGGAGAAAGTCCGACTCCTTTACTAAACTACTTGGTGTTTTGAGACAAGAGTGCAAGAAAAAGATAAAAGAGTAGGGGTGCAGGAAAGAAATAAAAAGAGTAAGGGTACAGGAAAGAAATAAACAGAGTAAGGGGAGAAATGTCAATAATTTAAAGTGGGAAAGAACCAAAAGCACGATCGCTGGCTAATAGCTCAAAACAACAGCAAGGAATACTAAGAATAACACAAAATGAACACAATATTAACCCTCCTATGTATCCTCTGGACGAGTTCCAAGATTACCTTTCCCCTTACGTCGAAATCCAGAGTTCAGAATTACGGTGACCAGGAAAAAGTGAATATAACAGAAACGCTATCCATAGGCAGCATAAAAGAAAGTTAATACGACATTTTCCTCCCCTATGTATCCTTCGAGAAAATTTTAGGGTTCTATCCCCAATCACACACCTAAATCCAGAATGCAGAATTACAGTATGCAAATGAAGAAAAAATAATAGAAATAATCACAGAAAGCAGCATACAAGAGATAAATTAAGCCCAAAGTTCTTTTAGCATTAATCGAAGAGATTCGAGTTACAACAGCTTTCTAGTAGAAAGTTCCTCCCCCTTTTACATTACAATATCTAGTTTTTTATAGAGGACCCGACCCTCTGAGCCATCAATGCACAAGATGGAGGAGTACATCCTCAAAAACCTAAGAAGTCAGCCCTCGCAGCTCTCGCGACTAAACTTTCAAATCCCTTTCTATTTTTGGCAACTGCGATCGGGTCAGCTGGGGAAACACGCATTAATGAGCCGTCTGAACGTCCTTGGTCTTCGGGTGTGGAGATCGATTGGCCGCCATGTCTGTTGGGTTCTCCTTCAGGGACTGAGACTTCCTTTTCAATTTCCAAAAATGAGCAGCGAGTTCACCGGGCACGTAAAAATACATTTATGAAGCACTTGATTGCTTCAAAAAAATACCCGGCTTGGAGTGCGTGCACTCAAAGTGCTTTGCTAATTTTTTGTTCGCAACTCCGCTTTGCGATGGATGCAAGTCGAAGCAGGTTCTCCTTCTTGGTTTTGCACTTCGCATGAATGAACTTCGCAAGACAGCTTCGGGGATGTAAAACGTCGAAGTAAATATTCCTCCTTAAGATGGCTCTCGATATTTTACCGCTTCGATGGAAATGCGTGCCAAAACTGCTTCACTGAGGTTCTCCGCCCGAAGTGGATGCTTCGCTGGTGAGTCTTCAAAATGCTTCACCGCGATCCTTCCTCAAAACTGCGATTCGAGGGTTTTTGACCGAAGTGCATTCTTTGCGAAATGTTCCGCCCTTCACGGGCCACTACTACTTCGGGTGAAAGCGCTTCACACGAAAGCTATCCGAAGCAAATGCTTCGCAATAAATTTTGGCGAAGTAAAAATGGTTCGTCGGTGGGGAGGCTCGAAGTGGGTGCTTCGACGATTTCTTGGTGAAGTAGTTTTCAATGTTTGCACTCCTTCAAATTTCGCTTCGCGAGTTTTTTTCTCAAAGCAACTGCTTGATACGCTTCGGGTGCGAAGCTCTTTTCACGTCTCAGCAAATTCTGACCGCGATCTAGACTTCTTTGTCTTCCTTCTTCGACGAAGATGCTTCTCAACGTTTGAAATTCTTCAAATGCCACTTCGCAAGATTCTCGCCCGAAGCATCTGTTTGAAACGCTTCGGGTGCGAAGCTCTTTTCGTTCTCCACTTCTTTCTTTCGGCGAAGCTATCTTCCTTTTTTTGCGAAGCTCTTTCCTTAGCTTGCTCAGTAGCGAAGTTGTTGCATCTCCATTCTATATACAAAGGGGATGGCGATGAAAGCCAAAATTGCTGCAACTTACAAATGTTTTCAAAAAAAATAAAATAAACACTTTACAAAAAGAAACACTTTTCAAAAATTTGATTTTTCTACCCCTCTAGGCAATGTGACAAAATTGTCAACAGGAACTTCTTATATTTTTACTAAGGTATATTCATAGATTTTTATTAATACTCTCAAGAAAAATGGATGCAAAGACTAGTCAATCAATAGCATTATTTTGTTATGTTCTTCAATTATTGATGAGTATCATCTTGAAATGGTAGCATATCTATAAAGAAAAAAATAGGGTAGCATATAATGTGGTCAATCATGGTGTTTATTTATTTTGGCAAAATTAAAACATTAGAAAGTAACTAGCCAAGAGAGATTCTTTCTCTTAATGAAAATGTTGTCAAGGAATTGATACAAGAAATGAGACAGTTTAGCAAAAAAAAAGAATATCTTTTATCAAAAGGTAACCTAGATATTGTCTAATTGAGCTAGTAGAAAATGTATCATTTTGAGATTTTATGGAAGTGGTTACCACTAATATCCATATATAGTTTACCTAAAAAATCATTAAAATAAGGAGATAGATCTATTTTTGCATCATAAACTTAGTTTTGTTCACTATTTCACATCAATTTATATATTTAAACTCCCTTTAAAATATCAAATTTTATGAGGTTTTATATTGTTTGAAGTGTGTAATTTAACTTAAAAATATCCTCTCGATAAACAAATATTACATTTTATACCATCAAATTAGAATAATTTTATATAAATTTTCAATATGTTGTTTATTGGACAAACTAAATATTTCAAAATATTCAATAAGATAATGTGATTAAATATGTTACTTTGTCTAGATAAAGTGCACAAAATATATGATTATGATTACATATTAACTCTTTCAAATGGTTGAACTAATCTACATAGAATTTATATGATAATTTAACCATAATATAACTACAATTATGACAAGTTAAGGCTACATAAAAAGAAATGAGAAATAATATTATGGTCACTCTCATTGTAGTGGAAGACCAAAGCTTTAAAAAACAAAAAAAATCTAATGAAGATACAAACATATTATTTTTTTAGTTGAAATAATACAAGGTATAGCAATGGCATAATTAGGGCTACACTCTTCGACACATAACAAATAAAGGCCTCCCTTCTCATGATTTGAACTAAGCTAAACACATACATTTTAGACTTCTATCCACCTTTGAAAGCAAACTCTAGGATCTTTAATTTATCTTCTATAGTCACCTAAAAAATGAAACATTACCCATTGGCGGATTTCACAAGGGTGTATGTCCCTTTAAAATAAAAGGTATCAATCATCGAGGAAGGGCTTTTATAAGTAGTATGGGTTTAGAGGCTAAACAAATTTTGTTAGATTTTATATCAATTACCTAAATGAGAAAAAAAATAAGCTAATACCATCTACAATAATTGAATGTTGATATGTTTTATAGATCTTATAACATTTATACATTCCCTTAAAAAATTGTTAGTATCATTTTAGATCTTGTAAAAAATTATTTTCCTTTTTTTTAACCATTTAAATTTGATGAAGCTTAATCCAAATTAATTGGAAGAAGTATTGACCAACATGTTTAAGGTCATAAGATAGCTCGAGTGGAGATCCAACTTTGAGAAAAACTTTGTGCCATGTAACTCATCCAACAATTCATCAATAATTGGGATAATAAATTTGTCCTTAATGGTGAGCTTATTGAGCTCACAAAAATCTACACACAACCACCAGGATCCATGTTTCTTTCTAACCGATAACACCAATAAATAATAAGCACTAGTTCTAAACCGAATTACCCCTAATTTTAGTACTTCTTGTACCATATTCTCAATTTTTGACATAAGTGCATAGGGGTACCAATAGGGTCTAATGTTAGGTGGCAAGATATCTGGTACCAGTGGTATTGCATGATCATAGGAACGATGTGGAGGTTATTCTATTGTTTTTGCAAAAACTGCATTATGCTTAGTTAAAATGAATTGTAAATTATCTTGGGGATTATCTGCTTTTGAAGTTTGTGGTTGAATTGTAAATATTTGAGCTACTACCCCACGTGAAGATTTTTTAACATATCCATATGGCTAAAACTGATAACCTACAAAGATCTATCGATGAACCACAAATACTGTAGGACTTTCCATTCTGTGAGAACTACATCCGTAATTTGGTAAAGTTCTAGGCTATTGTTCCCAAGGTGCCTAGCCACTGTGCTCCTAGCACAACATCACATCCTCCTAGTTGAAGAGCAAACATATCAGTTTTGAGTTCATAGTCCTTTATCTTCAACTTAACATTGTGGTATTTACCATTACAAGGTAATGTTCCTCCATTTTCCACCATTAGTTCAAAAGAGTTGCAAGCATGTATGTAACAATTCACTTGCTTGGCTACTCAAGGATCAATAAAATTATGCATACTTCCTGAATCAATGAGAATTGTAATATGTTGCCCTTTTAAGAATCTTACTACCTTCATCATCTGAGGGGTCAAGATTCTTGCAAGTGCATGATAGAGATATTTGGTTGTGGTTCTTCTTGTGTTTCACCCTCATCCTAAGGTTGTTACTTTTGTAGTTCTACTTCTTCGTCAGGTATTTCATTCCCTTTTGATCCATCCACATCCATTAAAAACTTCTCTTGTATGCAATTATACCCTGGTAAATATTTCTCATCACAAGTATAACATAAGCCTTGTGCTCGATAAGCATATATTTCCTCCATAGTCAAACGCTTGATTGGGGTAGATTTATTGCTAGTATTGGATGTGAACTTGGATAAAAATATAGGTTTGGCTTATGGAAATTTAGATGACTGCCAATGGGTAAAAAACATTTTCTCTTCTAGTCTAGCCAACCCTATGGCTTGCATCATAGACTATGGTTTGAGCATTTTTACTTCTTCCTTATTATCATCTTTTAGCCCACTGATAAAATAACTCTAAAAAAACTTCAATCAAACCTTTTGTCCTATTAGCTAATTTCTCAAACTATGTCTGATAGTTCCAAATAGTAGAAGTTTATCTCAATTTTGTTAAGGCTCCTATAAAGTCCTTATATTCACTAGGGTTAAAATGAGTGAGTAATTGGGACTCAAAGTCTTCCTAAGAAATACTGGGAGTTGTGTTTTATAGCCATTGATACCATTTCAAAGTTAAAATATGACACGTGACCCACAAATATTAGGGAACATTATGAATTTTGAAGAATTGATCAGCTCAACACAACCAACCATCATCGTCCTTTCCATTAAACTTCAAAAAATATAATTTGGGTATCTTAAACGGGGTATATGTGTCGTAAAGAGTATGATGGTATTCTATCCTTATTGACTGAATTTCCACCTGATCCTTCAATGTTAAGATGCTTGAATACTTTTGGGGCTTCCTTTAATTACTCTTCAACCTTTAGGAATTTTTCTTCAATTACTGATTTGGATTTAATTTGCTCAATTTTCATAGAGTATATGTGATCTTTCATCTTTGAAATTTATTGTCCAATGTAAGATATTTGGCTTTGTAGGTTACTAATTGTGTGATTTAATTTCTCCATATATTGGCTTTTTTCTAACTCCTTCATTGCTTTTGTAGTCCCTCCAACCATATATGTGTGATTTGGACCACTCCCACTAACTTACTAAAAATAGAAGTGTTGTTTTAGGAGTTACTTATTTTAGCAATGGTATAGAAAAAGTGTTTTGGTGTTATATATCAAAATGATCAACTTGAAAATATGAATACAATGGGCTAGGTCTCACAATGATGTTTTTTGAAAACCTATAAAATGTGCATGGAGGCTATACACCAAATTGATCAGATTGATGATACAATCGCAATGATCTATATCCCACAAAAATATTTTTAGCACCCAAAACATTTTTTCTAGGGAACTGTTATCCATTTTTCTCCTAGAGTCTTGGTTCACTCAAAATTTTTACTTTTGTTTGATACCCGTTTAGTGGCTCTACAATATCCATTACTGACAATTATTTTATCTAACTGTAATGCGAATAATTATTATGTCTAAATCTATATTAACTGTTACAGACTTTGTAACTGGTAATTGCATGGATAACTTTGTATGGATTGTTTTTATGGATACTTGACTATTACTGATAGACCCTATCTTGACTATTACTGATAGACCTTGTCTTGACTATTACTGACTTTGTAACTGATAACTACATGACCAAAATTTGCTTGGACTATTACTAAATAATACTTGAATGTTACTGACAGGCCCTCTCATGATTGTTATTCTCACCATTAGTTTTTCTATCATCTATTTTTGTTTAGTCAATTCTATGATAGTGTAGTCTCCTCAATATGCTCAATTTCTATGGTAGGGTTTTTGACATTCAGTATAAATAGAAACAAGGTACATTAAGCCAAGGTGTATGTAGTGTCCATAGCCCTCTATTATATCACAAAGACGGATGATAATGCTTGGACCAATATTCCAATCCACTACTAAAGGAGGATTCCATGCATACCCTTGAGCATACTACCCACCTTTCTGATAGTAGGGGAGGGTGATATTATCGAGTGCTATGCTCGGTGCACTATGAAAAATACATGGTCAAAAATCTTCCCAGGGCTAAAGGTTTCTCCTAATCCTAGGGGTTCTCCCGATATACCCAAAAATATGTGGGAGCTCAATTTTGTATACAGGTATTGTTTAAGGCCTAGGTATTGGATCTTGATCGCCCCTCACTTCACTAGATGCTTTACGGGTAATAATGACAACTCCATGATATTTTAAAACCCCTCACTCAATGTTTCTAACCTATTAAACTAAAATAAAAAGAAAATTGACTCAATTTTTGTCTTT
Organism: Wollemia nobilis; assembly: GCA_028583015.1. Lineage (NCBI taxonomy): Eukaryota > Viridiplantae > Streptophyta > Pinopsida > Araucariales > Araucariaceae > Wollemia > Wollemia nobilis. The sequence continues at coordinate 7,895,395 of JAQPPZ010014634.1, forward strand.
TTTCTTTATAGGAAAATAAACAAGAAAATAAAAACACAAAATATTTATACCTAACAAGTTAAAATAGGAGAACATGAATTGTTTGTATTGCAACAAAACATGGCCCTAGAAAGTGCTCTAATACCACTTTTTAGGAGCCTTGCAGTAAAATAAAAACACATCCACACAATATTGCAATAATAATAGGAAATGAAACTCAAAATTAACAATATTACAAGATCAAATGGAAAATAATTGTTTACATTATAGAAATGAGAACACAATACAAAAACATGGGCCTCTTTGAGGGGGCAACCTCCTTAGAAGGAGAGCTTCGATAAAATATGAGAGATACCTTCATCTATATCCCATTGTATTTTTAAAGACTCTTTGTAACCCTAACTATAATGCTCAAGGGTTGGCTTCACATGCAAGTGGCCACTCAAGCTAGAATATTCTACCAAACAAAACAATTACATTATTTATAACGGTTACATAAAATGGCTTCACTTGTCTAGGCACCTCAAATGCCACATACATAATACAAAATATTACATAATACTATTAAGATGGGGTTCCCACATTAGGGATGGGATAATTACAAAATAAGGTTAGGATAGGGTCCTAATATAATGCCTTTATACTAGACACTTTTGAATAAAGAAAGCACATTTTTCACACTCATTGTTAGGTAAAGGGTAACTCTCTCCATGCCATCACTAATACAATGATCCAAAAGAATATCATTTTATAATATGTAAACAAGTTCTTCAACTTCCAAACAATGGTGCACCTACAACCTAATTTGATGGATAGGATTCACTCAATCAAAAGCATAGAGGTTCGATGCCAATGCACATTTGAGACAACATAAAATCAATTCATGATGTATTCATTTGTGACATGGATCCATTACACATATGTAATGTTCTATTAGGAATATCATACCTCTTTGATAACCAAGCAACCTACTAAGCCTATTTATCGTAATGGTCAGTGTATATGAAAGGGATGACATATCACATGCCAATATACTTGTCTTAAAAATGGTGAATGCTTGTATCTATAAAATAGTACAACAAGATATTTGCACATGCATAGAAGTTCATTTTACCATGATTTAATCTAAAAACCATGGTGCCAAAATGTTTAGCCTTGGCATGCCAACTACATCCTATTAAGAACAATATTAGTAAATGGATGCCTTCTTTATCCATATGCTATTTTTTTCCATGATCCTTAAGGAGTCCCTATATACTGCTCAATGAAGCATCAAAACGACTTGGTCCTAGGAGGATCATTTCATAAGAACTCACTCTATTGTCAATCAACAAGGAAAATAATGAAATTATATGGTAGATTCAGGTGTTGACTGACCAGGTGGTTGATTTAGGATCCTATTACCATGTGGAATACCCATTATGTTAGTGCCCAAAAAAAATGGTACTTGGTACCTCTACATCGACTATACAACACAAAATAAAATCAAAGTAAAAATTAGTACCCACTACCACAAATTGATGAACTAGTAGACCAACTCTAGGGAGGTTATACTACACCAATTTCAATCGCAAATCAAGCTCTCATCCAGCTCTTGTTAAATCTATCGAAATATAGAAGAAAACCTTCAATAATAGATAAGGATTATATGAGTGGTTGGTTATGTTATTTGGCTTGAAGAATACTCTAATTAACATGCATGCATATAATGAACAATATTCTATGACTATTCATAAAATCCTTTGTTATCGTCTACTTGGATGACATCTTTAATTTAAGCAAAATATGGTAGGAGCATCTACAATATGTGCACCAATTTTTGAACACTTTATGCCAACACAGGCTTCAAGCCAACCTAGACAAGTGCACATTCAACATCATAAAGATATCTTATCTAGGATACATCATCAACCTCTAGGGCATACATATAGATGTAGAAAATATTAGCATCATGTAAGAATAGCCAACTCTAAATAATATTATAAAACTCAGGAGTTTTTTAGGCCTTTCCAATTTCTGTCATAGGTTCATTTTAGGATTTTTACATGTTTTGTAGCCTAAAAATAAAGTCATGCATGAGGAGGTGAAGATTCATTGGACTTCATAATAAGTAGCAGATATTTGATGAACTTAAATGATGCATATGTTTAGTGTTAGTGCTTTCCATGCTAGACATCACTTAGTTGTTCAAAGTCAATTGATACATTATACTACACACTTGGCATCACCCTAATCCAAAATGGGCATCTGGTGGCATACCCTACTAAGAGGCTTTTAGAAACAACTAAACACTACTTTACATATGAGTTGTATGTCATTACTCAAGTTGTTCAACAATGGGGCCACTACATCATGGGTAAAAAACCATCATTCATTATGATCATAGGCCTCTACAATTCTTGGACTCATAATATAAGCAAAAAATGCATGCTACATGAAATGAATGACATACTTGCAACAAATCCACACTATATTAAAACATCAGAAGGAAAAGGAGAACCAAACAATAAATTTTTTAAGTCATCCCTTGGTATAGACATTATTGAATCTTCTTGACACTAGAGGACATGGTGTCGATGACTAGTTAGTGTTGTACCCTAAAGATGTCAACTTTACAAACATTCATCAAGTATTGGCATAAGGTAATTCTATGTGAGACCATCACCTTCAATATGGGTTATTGTACTATCTTAGGAAGATTTGAATACCCTTTGGTATGCCATGTTAATTGCTCATTTGGAAATCAGACTAATCTAATGTGGTTGGATGCTTTAGGATCAACAAACCTCCTACAATGCCATAATAGTATCTTCAGTAGCCTCACATGAACTAGGAAGAGGAGATTTATATTCAATCATGTGCACTATGCAATATTGCAAAACCAACCAACATGAAGCTAGGGCTCTACATCCCTTTGTTAGTTTTGTCCATCAACAGGGATTATATATCAAGGTTTCTAGCCATAAGGTATCAATATGATTGCATCTTTGTGGTTGTGGACAAGTTCAACAAAATGGTAATCATGGTACCCTATGTGACTAAGAAAATGCACCATAACATGTAAATAAACAATGATGAGACCAAGCCAAAAAATTGCCTCATTCATGGACCATTTTTGGATATTTGATAAACTATTTGATAAACCTTATGTTATGTTTTGATGCTAATTATGGTGATAGAATGCATTATGTATTAGTGTTTACATGTTTTAAATGTTGAAGAGCATATATTCTATTTTGACTATTTTTCTGTACTTTTTGACCTATTTCAGCTGAATTCTTTAAGCAAAGTAGGATTTATTTGAAGTTGTAATAATAAGTGTTGATATGTATTTAGTTCTGAAATCATTTCATTAGCTTTCCCCATCGTCTAACCATTTCAAATGGCCAAAAAGGTGCCAAAACTTGTTCAAAATAGTTTGACTGTGCAGAAACAGGAAATTGTCCATTCAAATTCCAGCCAGCTGTACATATACAACATGGCTTGGAATTGGTCCACTCCAGCTCATGCAAAGGATGGAATAAGTCTTCTGGGAAATTATGGAGACTATTCACGCCATCACAACTATTTTCCTACGCCTTTGGGTGCATGAATTAACACAAACTCTGTTATCCTGCCTGATATTCCGGAGCAGCTCCGAAATGAATGCAGTAAGAACAGTTTTGGTCAAAAGCGCCTACAACAGCAGTAGAAGGGTGGTAAATGGTGGTTGTAGCTATTTAAGGGATACCCTTATTCTTCCCAACACCTGTCCCTCAATGCATGAAGCTCAGTAGAAGGAATGGATAAGGAATAACAGAACAAATCCTTGCATTCTGGGAAACAGTTCTACAACAGTTGTAGTAGCCCTACATAGCAGCACAAAATCCTATCAATATTGTAACCCATTAGTATAAATAATATAGCTCCCATTTGGTTGAGCATATAGGAGCTAGAGGATAGAAAAATAGCAGAAGTTTAAATGTTGTAGCATTGTACTGTAGCAGAATAGTATTCTGTAGGTTTCCCCTGCATTGTTGTTATGCTACTGCAGATTTAATAAAAGGTGCAGTTTCATCATCTATGTTGGCATTCTGAGTTTAGTGTAAGGTTTAGTTAGTTTAGGACAGGTACTTTTCACCTTCTTCTAGTTCAGGGAGCAAGGGCCACTTCCAGGCCCAGGAGAAGGGACAACATTGACAGGTTTTCTGCTCTTTTCTTGCTGCAACAAATTAGCAGAAACCTGACTCTATTTCACATTTTTAGTTGTGTTATTTTAGAATGCATGTGATAATTTGTAATTATAGGAAGTGTGTGTGCATGTCAGCTGACCACTTAGCATAGATTCTTGCATCCCACAACATTTTATGAAATTCCCTATTTTTCAATAGTTGTTTCAGACTTTGACATTTCCAGTTTGCATCAGAGAATTTCTTGATGTTTCAGTTCTATCCTTTAAATTATGTTATTGTAATTAGGTTCTACTTCATGCAAGTGTGATTTTCAATTTTGCAAGTTTCATTTTTGCTATTTCCATTTCTGCATCCTTTCATTACTGTCATTTTAAATTCTGCAATTTAAGTAGTTTTCTTTTTCCTGCAAAATTTCAATTCCTGTAATTTCATTTCTGTAAAGGTAAATAGGAGTCAATTTCAGTTCATAGGATTTAAAGGTGACATCAAACCCCAAAAATTAACTGCTCTACCAATAAAGCCCTCCTTTGAATGAACTGATCCTTTAACTGCCTGACTTTCCTATCGTATACAACCATTGGACACCACCCTGGATTGACAAGAATAATGATTAAATGATGAATAATTGATGACACTCATAATTTTTGGTGTCATTGTTGGGGATAACTTTAGGTGTTGTTAGGAAAAGCATAGCAGTCCAGGAACTATCCTGTTACAGGTAACAGTTCTTGAAAACTGAATTCTAGTTCATTTAGTGGATGAGCATGGATGAATAGGCCAAGAGATGAAAGAGGAAGGTTTATCGAAACCGGCTCTTTTCCACCAAGGCGTTCTTCATGATCTGGTGAAGATCTGCCTATGTATGAACTTCTTGAAAGACTTAAAAGAGAATCATCTTCTTCATCAACTAAAATTTTAGGATCTTTGCAAGAAGAGCTCTTAGAGGCACTTGCTTCTAGACATACCCATAGGGCTGATCCATCTGAACCAATTGAACAAGTCAAAACTGAAGAAGCACCTATGGCAGAACAAGGAGAACGTGATAGGGAAATTGTTGGTCATGATGCTGACAATCCTCCTGTTAGAACTTTTGAATACCCTATTCATCTGAATCCTACTCAGAATGCTCCTATGAAAACAATTTCACCCTCAGTATTGCCAATATTTAGGGGAATTGTTTCTGAAGATCCTGATCAGTTCTTATTTGAATTCAAAGTTTTGTGTCAGACTTATGACTATGTCAATGACAACCAAAAACTGAAGTTATTTCCCTCTACACTCAAATATGCAACCTTACAATGGTTTATGAGCCTTGAACCAGATTCAATCCGCACTTGGGATCAAATGGAAACTGCATTTTTGGATAAGTATCAAGAGTATTGTAGAGTGAGAAATAGGAAGGATGAGTTATTTCAGATTAGACAAGAAGAGGATGAAAACTTAGAGGATTATCTTGATAGATTTACCTTTATTCAAAAGAGATGTGGTCCTGTGGAAACTGACTTATTAAAAACTATATTTCTGAGAGGTTTGCAGGATGATTCCAGAGAAGTATTGGATTTAATGGGAAAAGGAGATATAAACCAACTTGAGATTAATGATATTGTAGAGTTATGCAGAAATTATTCCCGCACTAGGCAAAGAAGAAGGAAGCGGAATCCTGGTAATACTGATATAAAATATTTGATGGAAGAAATGGCTAACATGAAAACTGATATTCTTGTTCAATTAAATTCTGCATTAGGGGAAAGGAATGCAAAATCCAATTCTTCACCACCCCTAGCTATCTATTGTCCTAGATGTAGGAATAAGCATGCCCTACATGATTGTCCTTTGGATAGAACCTCTATCTCAACTATTTGTGGCATATGTTCAAAAGAGCATAACACTGATAAGTGCCATCTCCTGCCTCACCTTAAAAATGTTTTGCAAACCCAAATTGAAGAACTTAATGTTATTGGGCAGAGGCCAGGTGGCAACTTTTCACAATACCAGAATGCCCCTCATTTTCCTATAGGTTGGGGACACAATCCTTGGAATATGCCTTGGGGATATTCAGAACCACCTTCACAACCATGGAATCAATCTTGGGCATCTTCCCAAGATTGGTCACATCCATCAACCATGGAATCCTGTTAATCCACCTTGGACACAGAATCAACAATATGGGCAAATATGGGGGCCATAATACCCATCATATCAAGGGCAACAGAGGTATCAAGGATAGACTCAAAACCTGCTGCCAGCTCCTAATCAGAACTTTCAAGGAAGAATACAACCTCAACAAGCACAACCAGTTAAGCAACCCCCACTTCCAGCTCAGCCTGTTGCTAACCCAAATAATACCAGACAAGCAACCCCTATTTATGGAGCTGAGTCTGAAGATTCTGTTGTAGTTCATGTACTTGATTGTAGTAATATCCAGTTACATTCAGGGAAAGTTTTACCTGACCCTGCTCCACCCACCATTGAAGAGATTGATGGAAAGCAAGAATCTCCACATTCAAAACCAGTGCAAACAAAAGAAAAAGAAGAAAAATCAAAAAATGAGCAAGAAAAACAAGAATCCCCTACAGGAGAAGTACCATACCCTAAAAGATTTAAAAATCTTGCAACTATTCCTGAATCAGAATTAGTTACAGAACTTAAGAAAATGATAATTTCTCTTCCTTTGTTGCAAGCAATAAAGGATGTGCCCTTAATCAAGAAAACCATTCAAGATTTATGTATCAAGAAACCTGGTAGAAAGAAGAAAGCCTTTCCTAAAACTGTGCAAGTAGAAGGGAAGTTGGTTGACCTGCTATCTGGAAAACTAGTGCCTCCCAAATATAGTGATCCAGGAAGTCCAGTAGTCACAATTACTATTGGGTTAGTGCAAATTCCAAATGTACTAATTGACCTTGGAGCTGCAATCAATGTAATGACTAAGGAAACAATGCAACAACTGCATCTCAATAATCTCAGTCCTACCACTACAGTTTTGGAAATGGCAGATAGGTCAGTTGCCAAGCCAGAAGGAATCCTAGAAGATATTGCCATTGAAGTTTCTTCCTGGGAGTATCCTATAGATTTCTTGGTGTTGCAGCCTAGAAATTTAGTTAGTGGTTATCCCATCATTCTAGGGTGACCTTGGCTTGCTACTGCAGCTGCTTTTATAGACTGCAGGTCAGGAGAAATGACTATTTCAAATGGCATTGACCTTAAGAAGATTTCCCTGTATCCACCAGCCCAACCTTCAACCAAATTTTTTGGACAAATATGGTATCCTGAGTCTGATGAAGAACAAGAAACTATTGCCACTTTGGCTACAGTAGTAGTGAAGGAACACATTGAGGAAGTCAATTCACCAGAAAGGGAAATTTTTGAAGATGAAACTGTCCTAGTTGCAACATTACAAGAAGAGGGACTTAAAGATGATCAAATTCTTGTTCATCGCCTGCTATGGAAGGATGAAGAACAAACTTTAGAACATCTATCACCTATTCCCATACAGGAAAGCTCTTTCACATTGCCACATGGATGGCATCATCATCTTCTTACCTCTTTCACATGTCCTATGCAGGGAATGATTCCATCTGGCATCACTTATGAAATAGAATCCAGAGTATTTCATACTCTGCAGCCACATCACTATCCATTAAATTCTTTAATCAACAGATATGAAGCAATCAATTCTATTTATCCAGGGATTAAACAAATTGAAATACAACCAGGGAAATTTCTAAATATTAATAGTTGGTTGACTAATGAACAGGAAGCCAAACTATTTGTTGTCCTACAAAAACATGTTCAAGCTTTTGCTTGGAATTATAAGGACATGATTGGCATTCATCCTGATGTGTGTACACATAGGATATACACTGAAGATGTCAAACCAGTGAGACAACCTCAAAGGCGCCTGAATCCTGCTCTGAAAGATATTGTTAAAGAAGAAATTGAAAAACTTTTAGATGTAGGATTCATTTACCCAATTTCAGATAGTAAGTGGGTTTCTCCATTAGTCATTGTTCCAAAGAAAAATGGGAAAATGAGAGTGTGTGTGGATTATAGAGAGTTAAACAAGGTAACACATAAGGACCATTTCCCATTACCTTTCATAGACCAAGTGTTAGATACCCTTGCTGGCAAGAAATTTTTCTATTTTCTTGATGGATTCAGTGGTTATAATCAGATACAAGTTGCACCTGAAGACCAAGAGAAAACTACTTTCACATGTCCTTGGGGAACCTTTGCTTATAGGGTTCTACCTTTTGGTTTATGTAATGCTCCAACAACATTTCAAAGAGTTGTTTTGGCCATATTCTCTGATTTGACAAATGAGAGTGTAGAGATTTACATGGATGATTTCACAGTATTTGGGGATAGTTTTGAATATACTTTAGAACAACTTGAAAAAGTTTTAATACATTGTGAAACATACCATTTGTCTCTTAATCCTGAGAAATGCTTCTTAATGATGGAGGAAGGGATTGTCCTTGGTCATCATATCTCCTCTTATGGGATCAAGGTTGATCCTAAAAAGGTGGAAGTCATCAAAAACCTTCCTCCTCCAAAAACTCAAACTGATGTGAGGAGTTTCTTGGGGCATATTGGTTTCTACCATAGATTTATTGCCAATTTTAGTACCATAGCCAATCCAATGTTTGCATTACTAATGAAGGATTCTAAATTTTCTTGGTCTACTGAGTGTCAAAAGTCTTTTGATGAATTGAAAGAAAAATTAACCACTCCCCCTGTATTGAGAGGACCTAATTGGGAATTGCCCTTCCATATTCAAACTGATGCTTCCAATACTGCTATTGGAGCTGCATTAGGACAAATTGACAATGGGGAGCATTATGCCATTTACTATATCAATAAAAACTTGATAGGAGCTGAAAAGAACTACACTACTACTGAGAAGGAATTCTTAGTTGTAGTATATGCTATCAATAAGTTCTGACACTATATCACAGGATATCAGGTATTCATTCATACAGATCATGCTGCCATTAAATACCTGATGAATAAACCTCTGGTTAGTGCAAGAATTATTCGTTGGTTAATACTGTTGCAGGAATTTGATATCACTATAGTTAATAAACTAGGGAAAGCTAATGTAGTTGCAGATTTTCTATCAAGATTGCAAAATGCAGATACAGGAGAGTTGGTTGAAGATGCATTTCCTGATGAGAAACTGTTTGCTATTTTTGTGCAGTCTCCATGGTTTGCAGATATAGCTAATTATTTGGCTACAGGAAAAATTCCTCTTCACTTTACTCCTAAACAAAAGAAATAGTTAATCAAGCAAAGTTCTTCTTTCAAATGGATAAGAGGTTTACTTTTCAAATGCAGTCCTGACCATGTTTTGCGTAGGTGTATCCACAAGGATGAAGTATATGATATCCTACGGGCATGTCATGATGAACCATCAGGAGGACATTATTCAGTAAAGAGCACCATTCGAAATATTTTGGGTACTGGTTATTACTGGCCATATTTACATAAAGATGTGAAAAGGTATGTTGGACATTGTGATGCATGCCAAAGGATGGGAAAACCTACCTTCACTAGTGAAATGCCATTACAACCTCAAATAGGAACATAACCATTTGAGAGATGGGGGTTAGATTTTGTAGGACCCATTGACCCTCCTTCCCAAGGGAAAGTGCATATCTTGGTATGTACTGACTATGTAACCAAATGGGTAGAAGCCCATGCTTTTAAGCATGCTCGAGAAGACAAAGTTGTTGATTTCCTGTATTCATAGATTTTCCTACATTTTGGGGCCCCACAATCCATCACCACAGATCAAGGACCTCAGTTTACTTCAAGAGTTGTTGAAGCCTTCACTCAACTATATGAAATCAAGCACAGGAAATCCTCACCTTATCATCCACAAGCCAATGGTCAAGTTGAAGTAACAAATAGGGAACTAGAGAGAATCTTAACCAAAACCATAGCTTCCCATAGGAGGAATTGGATGGACAAACTACCTGAAGCAATTTGGGCTTACAACACTACTTGGAAATCCACTACTTGGATTCACACCATATGAATTGGTTTATGGTAAAAAGCCTCTTTTGCCTATTGAATTTGAGTTATTAACTCTTCGAACTACTTTGGATGTAGGTATTGATTTGTCATAGGCACAAACTAACCGAATTCTGTAGCTCAATGCATTAGATGAGCTACGGAGGGATGCATTGCACCAGACTGAGATGATCCAAGCACAACAAAAATTATGGCATGATAGTCACATTCAGCAGAGGAAGTTTCAGCAAGGCGACTGGGCTTTGTTGTTTGACTCACGTTATGAAGACTATCCTGGAAAGTTGCAAACTAGGTGGCTTGGACCATATCATATTGAGGAAGTATTTGAAAATGGAGTTGTTCGCCTTTCACCCATTGATGATTCACGATGAAAATTGGTGGTTAATGGACATCGCCTTCGGATATATCATAAACCACTATCAAAGGAGGAGTTTCTCAAGCAAGTGGAGAACTTGGATGTACACATGTTGGAAGAAAACACTTCTTCCACACCGGACTCAACAGAGTAACATAAAAGAAATTAAAAAAAAAAAAAAAAAAAGAAAAAATGATAAAAAAATGAATAAATTCAGAAAGTGAAAACCTCTTTGAGGCGCCTCTGAATTAGGCTTGCATGAAAACCGGTCTTCCGGCATGTTTGCCTTAGTGACTCACCATTTGTACCCACCATCATTGTTCCATATTTTCTCACAATCACTGTTTCACCTATTTTTAGATTGCACCTGTCTTAGTCCATAGAGCAGCCAGCTGAGAATCAGTAGAAACAACCACTGTACAATTGTGGATAAATGGTTATATCAGGTATGTGCCTTTTTCATTTTAGAACAATGTTGATATCTAGTATGTAGTGTATAATATCCCTAGTTAGTATATGAGGCATACATAAGGTTAATTCAAAAAGTTATCCATCTAGTCAATGGAAGATGTGAAAAGGGCAGAAAACTTTTATCCATAACCTTCAAATGTTTCAGCATGATAATGCTCCGGAATAAATGGTACTCATAACTACTTTGGAATGATGATAACTCCGGAACCAAAACAAAGAGAAAAGATGAGAACAACTTCAGAATAAAAATAAACATATGCTTCGGAATGAAGGAATGTTCATACTTCAAGAAAAACTCTAGAATGAGTAAGAATAAGGACGAAACGACATGTGGCATCACAATCAAATTTCTATTGTTCGGAGTAAGGAAAAATTATGGCACAGATTTCAAGACGCAGGTTTCCAACACAACGATGGAAACGAGGTTGTTGGGAATCATCGCACATTTCGCGATATGCAAAATCTTCGGCACACTTCACAAGGACTTCGGGAAAAAGGGAAGTTCTGTACATTGTCCATAACCCAGCCAACAGACAACTGCCACATCAACGCGTCGTAATCATTTAATCAAACACAACAGATCACGTTCCTATGGGAAATAGGAGTCTGCCACATGAGATAGGAGAAGGAAATTTAATTTCCAAATGTTCCAACACGTTTTGAAGCATTTTTTTGATGCTATAAAAATTTAATTTCGTAGCCCAGAACCATTTTGAGCCCTACAGTTGCAAATAGTTTGATTCAGACCCAAGAACGACGTTGTCTTTCGACACTGAGAAGAGATAGAACACAGGAAGATTAAAAATGGGGGGTAAGAAGAATCGGATTGAGCCAGAAAATGCAGATTGCCTACAGGGAGATCCTGAATCGCTACGTATTTTTATAGAAGGGGGATTTCTGCCCTTTTTGCGCAAGTTCGATGGGCATTCAGAAGGATTGGCCACTGAGTTTGCACGCACCTTTCGCAACAATCAAATTCACATCAGTGGCATGACAATCCAGGTAAGCCCCAAAATTCTCAATCAAGTTACTGAAATGCCATTGCATGGGGTTCAAATTGGGAAATCTAGCAAGAATACTTTAAATGAATTAGTAAACCAGTTTAGGGGAGATGAGGATAGGCCCACTGAGTTTGTATTGAGTAATAATATCTGCAAGGGGGTCAAAAGAACAAGTTTACAACCTCCTTGGGATGAAGTTGCAGTATGGGTCATTAGGTTTTTGACCTACGATGGGCAATTCCCTATCCTATCTAGACATCACATGAGAATTCTGACCCATCTACACCATGGCAACTCAAATCCTGAGCTTAGGGTAAACCTTCCTCTGTATTTATATCAAGAGCTGGTAAATATGGCCAAAAAGTACCAAGCAGGAAGAGGGTCTCCCAAACACCATGGGCTCATCAAGATCATCTACAAACATCACTTTAGAGGAAACCCTAGGAGTTTTGAATGGTTCTTCTCTACCTGGAATGAATTGGAGAGTGAAAGCCCTGAATCTGAGGAAGAGGCAGAAGGTGAGAAGTCTGAATCTGAAGATGAAGCAGAAATTACAAGATCTGAACCTGAAATTGAAACTGAATCCTCTGAAAAAGAAATCCCCTCCTCACCACAAGGACCTCCATCCTCTAGGACTAGGAAGCAAAGGGAAAAATAATCTAAGTCTGGTCCTATGGGAAAAAGAAGGAGAGTTACATTTTCTGAGAATGTAACTATTTTTCCAACACAACCTATTAGGCAGCCTAGTAGTTCAAGAAAGGAAGGGCGGCTAGAGAAAGAAACACTTGAAGTAGGTTCTGCTCCAGAATCATCAAAATTTGTTCCAGAGTCACCAAAAAGGGTTAAACAAACTCCTGTGGGGTTACGAAGGTCTTCTAGACTTCAAAAACAAAAATTAACAGAAGAAATAGTGGATGAAGAAGTGACACCACTATTTCAGTAGTTAAATACAGAGCAGGAGCAGGAAGTGCTTGTAGAACAATTTATAGAAGAAATATCAGAGGAAGTATATATGGACATAGAAGAATTGGAGGTAGAGACAACAATCACAGATACAGAAATACCTATAGTCTCACTTGTTGACTATTCAGATTCTGAAGATTCTGATTCTAGCAAAGAATCACTAAGAGAAGAGGAAGAGCCTGATATGCAAACCCAGTTACATGCTGCTAAAAGTGTCATTAAGACACAAATGGGTTGGATTGAATAACATGAAGCCTCTATCATAGAAAAAGATAAGCTTATTGCTGATTTGTAGGAAGAAGTGAACAAACTAAAGGCTCGGTTGTCCACTCTGGAGCAACAACCTACAGAATCTGATTCTAAGGATGAATTGGCCAGAATTTTGTTAGAATTGGTAGAAGATCATAGGGAGATAGCCCTACCTGAGGAAGAATCACCCATCAGAGGAGTGGAAATAGAAGAGACAACAACACAAATCTTCCAGCAGGATGTCAGCATGACAGATTCAAGAGCTTCTGCAGAACATTCTAAAAATTTACAACAAGGGGCACAAACATCACAAGCAGCTGAGGAGGCCAATGAACAGGGAGAAGTGCAAGAACAGGTAAATATACATTCTCCTCAATTATCTATTGAATTAATTATAGTTGAATCACCTCAAGTTGAAACAACAAAATTTGGAGTACAAGTAGATCTACTCTCTGTTAACACATCAAAAATTGGTATACAAGTGGACTTACCTCCAAAAATACAATCAATCATAAGGCCCCCACAAATAGTTACAATGAAAAAATATAATGAGGACATAGCACATTGGATGCTGTAGTGTCAACAGATGGAGGCACAAATTTCAGCCTTAAAACCTTTGAAGCAGAAGCTAGAAGCCCAAACTACAGATATAACTAAGTTACAGGAACAAATACAGGATATGTGCCAAATTGTAGAGTACTTAGTTCAGTGCAGAAGGCCTGCAAGGTTTTATACTTTGATCCTAAAATAAAAATACCTCCATTGGCAGTTAATGAGGATTATTTCCAAACTTCCTTACAAACTGGACACTACTGAGGAATTTGTAGAAACATATCTGCATAGTCCAGAGGAACAGAGAAATCTACTTTGTGAATTATTTTTGCATAACTTCTTCTTACCTGAGAATGGAACCTTCTTGCCACACATATTTATAGGAGATATCCAGTTGAGAGCCTTCATATCTCTAGTGCAAAATCAGATTCATTGGGAGGAGGAGAAAAAGGCAAGCAAGGAAATGGAGTTGAAAGCTGAGTTACTAATAAGACGGACCCATACTAATTATAGGGAATCCATAAACCAACATTTCACTATGATGAGGGAACAAAAAATCAGAGAAGTATATAAGAGCAATCTTACTGATTGTATCAGGAGTTTTTAGGTCTTTTGTAACCAACATTTTGGTAATGCTCTATCAGCTTGTAAGAGCAGGTGGGGAGAATTACCAATATCACTTCAGAAAAGGGAACCTATCTCACCCAACAATTTGTTGTGGTCCAGAAGAAGAGCAGAAGGCATAGTGCAGGTCATCCACAAACTGCAAGATCATTGGGTAGGTTTGAGGTATAGGTTGCCAAATGTTATAACCCCTGTTCCATATTTCTTTGATAATGATCCCCAATCAGATGAGCAGTTCCAGGAGTGGCTCAAGAAAATACAAGAAATCAGAGGATATTATAAGGTTCTAGGGCCAAAACTGAGTTATGAAGAATGAAATCTGGACATAGATCTATGTGTTGTTGTGGCTTCACAGAATGCATGAGGACATGCATTATAATAGGTTGGGGGAAAATGATGAGGCCATAAAATTGCCTCATTCATGGACCATTTTTGGATATTTGATAAACTATTTGATAAACCTTATGTTATGTTTTGATGCTAATTATGGTGATAGAATGCATTATGTATTAGTGTTTACATGTTTTAAATGTTGAAGAGCATATATTCTATTTTGACTATTTTTCTGTACTTTTTGACCTGTTTTAGTTGAATTCTTTAAGCAAAGTAGGATTTATTTGAAGTTGTAATATTAAGTGTTGATATGTATTTAGTTCTGAAATCATTTCATTAGCTTTCCCCACCGTCTAACCATTTCAAATGGCCAAAAAGGCGCCAAAACTTGTTCAAAATAGTTTGACTATGTAGAAACAGGAAATTGTCCATTCAAATTCCAACAACATGGCTTGGAATTGGTCCACTCCAGCTCGTGCAAAGGATGGAATAAGTCTTCTGGGAAATTATGGAGACTATTCACGCCGTCACAACTATTTTCCTGTGCCTTTGGGTGCATGAATTAACACAAACTCTGTTATCCTGCCTGATATTTCGGAGCAGCTCCGGAATGAACGCAGTAAGAACAGTTTTGGTCAAAAGCGCCTACAACAGTAGTAGAAGGGTGGTAAACGGTGGTTGCAGTTGTTTAAGGGATACCCTTATTCTTCCCAACACCTGTCCCTCAATGCATGAAGCTCAACAGAAGGAATGGATAAGGAATAACAGAACAAATCCCTGCATTCTGGGAAATAGTTCTACAACAGTTGTAGCAGCCCTACATAGCAACACAAAATCCTATCAATATTGTAACCCATTAGTATAAATAATATAGCTCCCATTTGGTTGAGCATATAGGAGCTAGAGGATAGAAAAATAGCAGAAGTTTAAATGTTGTAGCATTGTACTATAGTAGAATAGTATTTTGCAGGTTTCCCCTGCATTGTTGTTATGCTACTACAGATTTAATAAAAGGTGCAGTTTCATCATCTATGTTGGCATTCTGAGTTTAGTGTAAGGTTTAGTTAGTTTAGGATAGGTACTTTTCACCTTCTTCTGGTTCAAGGAGCAAGGGCCACTTCCAGGCCCAGGAGAAGGGACAACATTGACAGGTTTTTTGCTCTTTTCTTGCTGCAACAAATTAGCAGAAACCTGACTCTATTTCACATTTTTAGCTGTGTTATTTTAGAATGCATGTGATAATTTGTAATATAGGAAGTGTGTGTGCATGTCAGCTGACCACTTAGCATAGATTCTTGCATCCCACAACATTTTATGAAATTCCCTGTTTTTCAATAGTTGTTTCAGACTTTGACATTTCCAGTTTGCATCAGAGAATTTCTTGATGTTTCAGTTCTGCAAATTCTGTTATTGTAATTAGGTTCTACTTCATGCAAGTGTGATTTTCAATTCTGCAAGTTTCATTTTTGCTATTTCCATTTCTGCATCCTTTCATTGTTGTCATTTTAAATTCTGCAATTTAAGTAGTTTTCTTTTTCCTGCAAAATTTCAATTCCTGCAATTTCATTTCTGTAAAGGTAAATAGGAGTCAATTTCAGTTCATAGGATTTAAAGGTGACATCAAACCCCCAACATTAACTGCTCTACCAATAAAGCCCTCCTCTGAATGAACTGATCCTTTAACTGCCTGACTTTCCTATCGTATACAACCATTGGACACCACCCTGGATTGACAAGAATAATGATTAAATGATGAATAATTGATGACACTCATCAAACAAAATAAAACTTGATATTGCATTTATAGACTTTGTTACAAATCAACCCTTTTTATTACAATGGACCTCCCAAAAGGGAGGGTTTTATTAGCAAATGAGTTCAATGGTGCTATAAATCATCTTCCTGATCATGCAAAAATTGTAGGGAGGATGTCTTGTTGCTTGACCTATCGAGCCTCTATGCTAGTCTCAGTACCTGCACACAAGTCCATAATAAAAGAATTAGTAGCATTTTTTGGGCCTTTCAAGATAAGGCCCTAAATCATGAAAATGAGAGTTACAAAACTCATCAATAGACTAATAAAAAGTTACAAAAACCATGTAAACAATTACCAAATAATTCTAAAAAAAAAAAATTACCTTCCTAACTACCTACTATTTATTCTAGGTCTTTGTCTACATTTTGGACCCAATCGTCCAGGGTGGTTGGCTCTATATAGCCACAGTGGATGGTTGTCTCTATGTAGCTACACAGGGTGGTTGGCTCTATGGATTTATATTACTCCAAATGGGCTGAAAATTTATTGAAACCTTATTTTTATTGTCAAGAACCTACCCTCAAAATTTCATGGCAATCTAAGTTTGGATGAGGAAGTTATGCACAAAACAGTGAGGGTGGGTTTGGCTCCTATGTGGCCACCTTGGGCGGTTGTCTATGTCTGTGTAGCTGTTATGGGCAATTGTCTATGTCTATGTAGCTGCTATGGGAATTTGTCTATGTCTGTGTAGACACCTAGGGATGTTGTCTTTGTATTTTTTCAATGGCTTAAAACTTAAATTTGGACCTTTCTGGAAGTGTCTTGGGGCTTTTGGTGGAGATCTGATGCTATTTGATTGTTGGAGATGAGCACAACTGCAAAACAAAGATTACCATACATTCCAAAGAGACTCCATTATTGATGTTCTTGAGATCTTAAAATGAGTTACTTGCATTCACAAATTCAGAGATCCATAAGGAGGGCCAAATGAAATCTAGGTAGAGTTTCGAAAGTGTTTTATGCTCTCTTCCTTGAAGCGAATGAAATGGGAGCATATTTATAATATTTTCCAAGGGTGAAGAGAGTGATGAGGGGGATATAGGATGACAAACAAGTGGTTTGGGTGAAAAAAGGAAGGAATCTTAAGTTTCCCCACTTGGTTGCTTGGATGAACAAGTTTGCAATAATCTCTATTTGGGCTAAGACACACAATGGCGTGTTATGACATACCTCATTAATTCTCTTGGGTGAAGAGATTCCTCACCCACCAAAATGGTATGCTTCATCAATGTGCTTGGATGGAGAGATTCCTCACCCACCAAAATGACATGCTTCATCAATGTGCTTGGGTGGAGAGAATCCTCACCCATGTGCATTAATGAGCATGGAATGTGGAGGAGAGAAGGGAGTAAATGCCAACTAGAGTGAGGTGGACCTAGGTTAAAATAGAGGGATGGTATCATGATGACCATGGGTTAGGCGTATAAAGGTGCTTAGGATGGTCAAAGGGGCTAGGATAGTCAACGTTAATATTTATAAGATTGCAATGTATTAATTAAAATAATTGCAAAATTTATTAAATATTAACATTTAACCAATGCTAATATGACACTTTTTAGGTGTCTACACCCTATAAGAAGAGCACTTATTGATAGGGATTAATATTTAATTATCCCTATTCACACGGATCACATTTAATGCTCCTACAGATTGATGCATTAAATGCCGCTTTTTGTAAAGGTAGACATACTTATAAAAATAATTTTGGTGTGAATGCAATCTTCAGTTTTCATCAAGCTCATTCTTGTGCCTTTGCTCTCGAGTGTTCATTCCATATTAGTGGTATCAGATTCGACTGTTGGACTGGAAAGTATCCTCTTTCCCTAGGCCAGGCTGGTTCATAGGGGGAACGAGAAAACCACTAGTAGATCTGGGCTTAGAAGGAGCACTCTTTTTCTTTGCACGGGCCTTCGAGCACTCCTCATTTGAAAACTCTTACTGGGGTCCATCTGGCCACTGACCTCCAGCTAGCTAGGGTTCCTCTGACATTGGCCCTCGGGTCTTGATCCAAGTTTTCACACTTGGATTTGTCACCTCTTGACAATTTGACACAATCCTCCACAAATCCATGAACAAATCTTTGTATAGGCCATTCTTCATTCGGCCGAAGGGTAGCGATAGCAAGAGTATTCATGATGAAACTTCGTTGGGTTTTCCCTAACGTAGCTTGAAGGAGAATTAACAAAAATGAGATCCAACATCAATCAGATCTATTACCTTCGGTGACAAAACCATTTCATTGATGCAGTCGTGCCTTGATCTATCGCACTCTACGTCTTTGACGTTTATCAGATTTCTCAGTGCCGATCAACCACTCGGACGTGATCTCCCATTTTTTCTCTCAGAGTGGCTCGACTACTTAGCAATGTGTTCCACATATTTCAAGTGTTGTGCGCGTTCTGGCGATCTCAGTGGTTGTTATACATTGCAAGGTGTCCTTTGCCTCTCATCGCATCTAAAAAAAAAATCGCGTCATCGCCAACTGCTCCCTTGTTGAGAAGTTGCTGGATTACTACACCTTCTGATGCGTCGATCTCTGAAGTGGCACCGTGATTTCACATCCAACACTACATTTTCAAGGTAATCTGATTCCTCCATGGCATTGAAGGTTTTTCTTAGAGCCATTCGGCTATTCAAATCCTCACGGCATTCTTCGACGACGTCAAGACCAAATCACATTTTCGACATCAATTATTTTGGGTTTCCTAAGGCTTAAAATTATTATTTCCCGTTTCACGATGATGTCTTAACATTTTCGACAGGGTTGGAGTTTACGGTAATGATTCTCGGTCACTGTAGTCTATCCTTTATCCCACATCGCCCATACCTTCATCCTTTTACCTGTATTTAATCATCCTCGACCATATTATAAGGTACCCAACGTACGCTGGCTACCTGACCTCTCCTATTGGCCTCCCTCCCCCTCATAGCCACTTGTTATCGGTATTGTCAATCTGTCGTTGGGGTTAGTTTTAGCCACGTTATCGGTGTTGCCAACGACACGCTCGTCGTCTCCCTTTTCGATCATCGGTCGCCTTCTATTCGTTTTTCGATCACCGTTCGTCTGTCGATTTTTGGTCGTCGTCCATCTGCCATAGTCAGTAGTCGTGCATCCATTTGTCTCTTTTCGATCGTCATTTGTCTGTCGCTTTTCAATCGTCGTCCGTCTGCCGTAGTCAGTCATCGTGCAACCTCCGTTCGTCTACCGTAGTTAAGCATGATTTTTTTATCTTCGTTCGTCTTGTCAACCATGCATGTGATGTTGGGATTTGTGAAGCCTTAGTTGACTTGTGGTGATAGTTGTTGGCGTGTCTAATTTGGATGGTGATAATAGTCATTGGCATTGGTTTGTGATTATAGCCGTTGGCATTGGTTCATGCTTCTAGTCGTTGGCATTGGTTTGTGGTCTCGTGGGTTACTATGCTTGCCATTGAAAATTTCATCTCCCCATTGATTGCATGATAATTGGTTTCGAAATTGTTCATGGTTAATTGTGCTTACCATTGAAAATTTAGAAAAACCCTCGTTGATTGCATGATAATTGGTTTCTACATTGTGATTACCTTGAAGTAACCTTGGCCGAAAGACCCACTCAAGTTGAAAAAAAAAAATTGCAACCCACACTGGTGACTAGGAAATCTCTGGCCACTTCTAGTAGACCTATGGCTACAAACATGACCATTGCTGAAAAATTGGCAAAAATGACGACAGACCATGATGAAAAAATGGTAGAAATAGTGGCAACCAACAATGAAAAAATGGCAGCCCACGAAGAAAGAATGGCGGAAATGACTGCCATATTGCAAAACATCCATTGTTCTTCCCATCCTCCTCGTCCAAAGTGTGACGTAAAAATATATGAAGGCTCCCAAGACCCTGATGTACTCAATAACTGGATCTTGGACATGGAGATATGGTTTGAATATACTCGCACTCCTGATGAGGATAAGGTCCCAATAGCAAAACTCATAATTTCTAACATCGCCAAAGTCCTCATCGCCAATCGCAAAATTACCACATGGGAGGAATTGGTAAGAGTGTTGAAGGCCTCATTTTATCCATCAAATTATGAGGATTTATTGCATCAATGGCTACGACTACATCAAGGAAAAAGGGATTCTATCCAAGATTACATTCATCACTTCAACCGCCTTCGAGTCTTGCTTGACATCTCTGATTCGGATGCTGTCTTGATTGCAAAATTTAAAAGTGGTCTTCAAGCACACTTTTATAGGGAGATCAAATACACTACGTGCACTACTTTGGATGATGTCTTCAAATATGCACAACTGGCTGAGGAGAAACACGGGGCACAACGGAAGGAACCGCGCTGCTCGTCCAATGGATCAACAGAAGAAGGAACAAAGAATCAGCTAGACAAAAATAGATCTTATCACTTTTCTTCTGCTACCCCCACTTCTTACTCATCCTCTTCTTCTAAAAATAAATTTCCTTCTTCCCATTCTTCTTCACTTTCTCATGTTCAAACAAATAAATTTTGTAACTATTGTAAGAGGTAAGGTCATGATAAAACTCAGTGTCCACAACTACAAAAGAAGAAGAATCTTTTTGTACAGTCTGATGAGGGGTCTTGTGATAACCCCATTGAGACTTCGGGTGAAGAAGAAATTTATGAAGAGTTGAGAGGGCAACTCAATAATGTAACACTCATGAATCACCATTCTAGAGCCGATGACCGTGACCATCTATTTGTCACTCGGGCTCACTTGCTCCATAACTTTGTAGTTGATTGTATAATCGACAATGGATCGTAGAAGAATCTGATTGTGCAGTCCATTATCGATAAGCTTAAGCTCCCTACATCAAAACATCCTCACCCATACTCTCTTGGGTGGAAGGACAACACAAACACATCACACATAACACACACGTGCACTCTGGCTTTTGCATTTGGCCCCAAATTTCAAGATTCAGTAACATGTGATGTCACACCAATGGATTGTTGTGGGTTACTTCTGGGTAAACCATATCAATATGATAGGAGAGCAACATATGATGCATATAAAAATACATACACACTACAAAAAGATCAAAAATATTTTCTCATTAAAAGCACTCCAATATCTGCAAAGCAATCCACTAATCTTATGCTTACTTGTCACCAATCCAGAAAAGCCAGTAATAAACCTCAAGCACTTGCACTAATTTTCATTTTTGTAAAAGTACAACAAGCACAAGAAAAAGGGCACAAGCACACCACTACTTCTCAAGTCAACAATTCCCAAGTAAATAGAATACTGCAAAAATATGAAAGTGTGTTTCAAGAACCCACTTATTTACCACCTGAAAGGGCAATTAATCATACAATTGAGATCATTCTAGCAACACCTCTTCCAAATGTGCCAATGTACATGAAATCCATCATATAATATGATGAGATAAAAAAATAATTACAGGAATTGTTGGATAAGGGCTTCATCAAACACAACACTTCTCCTTGTGCCTCACCAATTTTACTTGTTCTAAAAAAATATGGCACTTGGCGTTTCTGTATTGATTTCAGGGCACTCAATAAAATCACTATAAAAAATAGGTATCCCCTTCCAAGAATTGATGACCTGTTAGATCAACTACAAGGGGCTAAATTCTTCAGCAAACTTGATCTTAAAAGTGGATACCATCAGGTGAGAATACAAGCAGAGGATACTTGGAAAATAGCTTTCAAGACCAATATGGGTTTGTTTGAATGGTTGGTTATGCCCTTTGGCCTCACTAATGCTCCAACTACATTTATGAGGCTCATGAATGAAGTATTCTAGGAATGCCTAGATGAATATGTCATTATTTATTTGGATGATATCTTGATATTTTCCAAAACATGGCCAGCACACTTGCAACATATAGAGAATGTCCTTGCCATCCTTCAAAAGAACCAGTTGTTTGCCAACTTGAACAAGTGCTCATTTGCCCAAACTTCCATTTCATACCTCGAATTCATCATCAATGCCAAATGAATCCAGGTGGATCCTGTCAAAGTAGTTCTACTCAATTGGCCTTCTCCAGCAAACATCACTAAACTGAGAAGTTTTCTTGGTCTTGCTAACTTCTACTGTAAATTCATTCCAAGGTACTCAACCATTGTTGCTCCATTGCATTCTCTGACTAAGGCTAAATCTGTGTTTTATTGGACCAATGACCCACAACCAAGATTTTGCCACTCTCAAAGACAAGCTTTGCTCCGCTCCTGTCTTGGCCATTCCTGACCTTCGACAACCATTTGAAATAGAAATTGATGCCTCTCAATTTGCTCTAGGTGATGTTCTCAAACAAAATGACCATCCTATCACTTATCATTCTGAGTCCTTTTCCACAACAAAACAAAATTACTCCACTTATGATAAGGAACTCTATGACTTAGTCCAAGATATAAAATATTGGCGTCACTACCTTCTGGGTAAAGAAACTATTGTCCACATAGATCATTTGCCCTTGCAATTTTCTTCAATCCCAAACAAAAATCCAAGAAGCATGTCACATGAAATGGGCCTCCTATCTACAACAATTTCATTTAGTCATCAGATACAAGAAGGGTAGTCAAAATTCTATAGCCGATTGTCTCAGTTGTCCCCCATATGCAAAAGCCTTAACCATTGTCACTACCTCTCATTTAGCCTTCCAATATTGGCCTGCTGAGTATCCTAATGATCCCGACTTTGCCACAATTTATCACAAATTATAGCATCCATCCTCCTCCAATTTAAGTCCCTTTCAGGATTTCCATCTCAAGGAGGGGTTGCTTTACCGTCTAGATAAACTTTGTGTTCCTAAAGAGAGCAGATCATCCCTTCTAAGAGAGGCTCATTCCACCCTCTATGGTGGCCATTTCGGCAAACATAAGACCCTTCACCATTTGCAAAGATTCTTCTATTGGCCACACATGTAGCGAGATGTTCTCAAGTACTTAAAACATTGTGTCCCATGTAGTTGGTCTAAATCGTCCAACTGTAGACTTGGTCTTAGTATACCCTTACCCATTATGTCACGCCCTTGGGAAAATATATCTATGGATTTTGTAAGTGGTTTTCCCATAATTTTCCATCAACATGATTGTGTCTTTGTCATAGTCGACTGTTTCAGTAAGATGGCTAAGTTTATTCTATATCGAAAAACAAGTTCTGTTGCAGACTTAGTCAAGTTGTTCTTTAATGTCATATGGCACTCCTTTGGTCTCCCCACAAGTATTGTATCCGATTGTGATTCCCGTTTTGTCGATCATTTCTAGAAGTCCTTGTGGAAACTATTAGGTTTGTCCCTTAATTTTTCCATAGTATTTCATCTTCAGTCTGATGGTCAAACTGAAGTCGTCAATCGTACACTTGTCCAGAGTCTTCGAGTCTACCACCATGCATCACCAGCCAAATGGGATCTCAGTCTAACTCATATTGAGCATGCATATAATAGAGCCATCCATACTTCCACAGGTCATAGTCCTTTTGAAGTATGTCTAGGGTTTCAACCTGTCGCTCCATATGAGTTACCCTTGGCTCTTCCATATCCAATCACAGTTCACATGCAGGAAGAGCAGGATAAAGCGCAATCATTCATTCAACACCTACACAGCTCTAGTACAAGGTTGTACACATCCTCCAATAGATGTAGAAATAGCAAAAACAGGCAATGGATCACCATCGCGTTCCACATTCCTTTCAGACTGGTGATCAAGTCTGGTTGTACCTTGATTGTAAGATATTTTTAGAGAAGACACACAGCAAGATCAAACCGCTCCACTATGGGCCTTACACCATCATTCAACAACTGTTTGAGAATGAATTCAGATTGGACTTGCCAGCACACTTGGGTATTCATGATGTTGTTAATGTTGATCTCCTTCGTCTGTATCATGATTCCACACTAGAGAGCCCACTGGCCATAAGTCATCCTTTTGATGTTGTTCTAGATTTCCAGCTTCCTTTGCAGGAGGACCGTATGTTCGACACCAGAACTTGTCACACTCACTAGGGTTCATACATTTCGTATCTGGTTACACGTCACAAAGAGCTTCCTCACCAGGCCAAGTGGATCACTTCAGCATAGCTAGCTCATGATTTCCCCTCTCTTTTGAATGTATTGGAGCCCAATGCTTCTAGTGTGGGGAGGAATGATAGGGATTAATATTTAATTATCCCTATTCACATGGATCGCATTTAATGCTCCCACGTATTGATGCATTAAATACCATTTTTTGTAAAGACATACATGCCTATAAAAATGTTTTTGGTATGAATGCAATCTTCAGTTTTCATCGATCTCATTCTTGTGCCTTTGCTCTCGAGTGTTCATTCCATATCATTGATGCAACTGAGATCACCCATTTTCTCTTGTAGCAATTCTAGGCCTATTTTTGCCTTATAAGATCAATTGTAGTATATAAGGATTCTAGGTTTATCAATAATTTTTGGTGTCATCTTTGGGATTAACTAGACATTAAGATCCAATACTCCACCTTTTATCTACAAATAGATGAGCACACTTAGGTTGTCAATAGAATGTTAGTGCATCTACTCATGATGTACAACCATTAACATCATAAAAAGTGGGAGGAGAGTCTACCATACATCTAATGTTTCCTACAACCGAGCTCTTCACACCTCCATAGGTCATCATCCATTTTAGGCATATTTTGGATTTCATCCTAGGACCTCCTTGAATGACATGTTCCACATTTTGACTATACCATGATGCTAGAATAGGTTAAGGAAGCAATTAGGGATGGATAATTTCTATAGCAAGTGCAAAACATCCAGACTCAAGTCTGGGAGATCCAATAGTGCCAACAACAAAAATATAGTGTCATGATCAATACAAGACACTCTCAATTTTAGGTTAAGGTTTGGTGCATGGCATGTGAGAACACTTATGTTCTTAATTATCCACCTTAGTTGGGGATATTTCTAACATTTTATGTTAAACTCCTCAAGCCATGTCATCCTCGTCTACTAGATCTCATGGCAATACAACACACAATAGTTATGGACTTGACTTACATGCGATAGTAGATCAACTCATTGATACTAGCAAGTGCACTTACTAGGGGATACACAACTTGTTTATACTTGCTCAACAAGTTTAGTTTTTGTCCTATGCTAAGTAGCACACATTTAAATAAATTAAGCATTATTTTCATATATGGAGGATGATGCGATCAAGACCATTGCTTCCCAAGGGGGATGAATGATCTAAGCAAATTAGGGGTTGCTCAAGGTCCCAAGGACGATGACACCAAAGCCTTGGCACATTTTTAGACTCTTTGTTTATTATTTTAATGCGAACTCTTTTTGTGGCATCAGAATTCCTCGTGGCTCTAACACAATATTTAGCATCATGACCACTATGGCACCAACCTTCTTATGGAGCTAATCTCAATGGCACACTAATGCTTAGAGATAGACAAATCTATGATGGCTACTCCACATGTCACTAACAAGCATCAAAATAGATTAAAGAAATCCTTCCAATGGTAGGCATCAAGGATACTTTTGCACTTATCCAACCTTACCACATGGTATTTCACGATCTAGTGCCAACTACATAGGAAATATAATGGACAATTCTCTAACTAACCATGAAATTGCTTTGTGATTAGTTTGAAGTTGTACCATTTCACCCTCCAATTGTTTGTAATTGTTTTACACTTGTATAAATCCTGAAGTATGGACTTCATTTCAACTTCTTTGATTATGTTTCTTACATCCTCTTTTTTCTTTTTGCACCCTATTGATTTATGTTGTGCCTACATACCTAAGATTTTGTTCTATTACTTCTTTCCATGCATTGGAACAGAATGTGCAACATCCTAGAATGCCACGTACCTCATGTATTAAGCCTATGTACTTTTGTCAATGTGGTTATATGAGCCTTGTATTATATACCATTATTTATATTCACATTATCTATAAATAAAGTTTTATTTCTTGTGAAGAGGATTTTGTTGTGTCCTATTTTCTGTTGCACAATTCTAAAGCATACCTTTCGGGTGTCACATGCAAGTTCTAGAAGTTGTCCTCTATACAATCACATCATAGACCCCACGATGTGGATCAATTGTGCTTGACTTGAGAAAAGAAGCATTATAACCCACAAATATTGTCCTTTTAATGAAAGAAATCAATAAATGAAAACTCAAGTTTTATAGTTGTAAATTCTTTGATCAAATATACACTTAATCAGTACTTAAATTGAAGAATATAATGAGATATATGCTTCATCTCATCCTTCACACCATGTCATTTGTTCCAATATCTTAGTGCATGTTAGACATATATAAACATATATATAGGTCTATCAATGTAATAATCAACCACCTACATTACCTCAACAAAAGGAATAAAGATGCATGATCACACTAATATCCTTATATATTTAGCTACCAATATTTAACATAGATCGAAAGAGGTATAATGAACTAGTTAATTATGAGTTCGTTGTTCACTTAATGTAAAACATTGTTTCTTTTTAAAAAAATTATAATTTAAACTTGTTAATTAATAAATTGTCAAAGGTACCCAGGTGTTGTAGGTGAGTTGGAGAGGAAAGGGCAATCCTCCAAGGGAGGTCCCAGGTTCGAATCTCCACCCTACCAAAAAGCTGAATTGGGTACCCAAAATCCAATTGGTAATGTTGGTGCGGGCAGGGTCAGGTGCGACTCCCGGGTGACTTTGACGGTATAGAACCCCTAGTTCGTGGTCTCTCAGACCAAGGCAGCCCCGCAAAGGGTTTTTCGCTAAATAAATAAATTGTCAAAGGTTGAGCGTTCGACCCATTGGTTAAAGCGCTCCCTTGGGAGGGTGGAGACCACAGTTCAAATCCCTTTGACCTCGTAAAACTGAAGGCATGTCACGCTAATGCCACCGACTACATTAAAAAGTTTATCCGACACAACTAAAAATTATAATGGCAGTAAGAAGCAAGATTTGAACCCACAACGAAAGGATAAAAAAATGTAATAAATTACCAATTCCTTTAATATACACTAAAAATAATAATAACAAAAATTTATCAAACATAAAAAAAATAAATTATAATAAATTTAAACTAATTCTAATCACTAAAAGAATTATTTATATATCCTTTACTTAAAAAATAAATCAATTGAATTAAATATAACAAATCCATAACAACAATCCAAGAAGTAAAACCTTTGAAATGAAAAAGGCTAATTATTTTTATCATAGTTCTATATACATATACTATAACAAACTAAAATTCACCTCCCCTTCAATAAGGTGTCCATCTCAACCTCACAAAATTGTCCTTCATAGCTTTTTTGAATATTTACCACGATCTTTTGTTGGTCACTAATGACTTCATTTTATTTGCCAAATGTCGTGAAAATGTTCAACCGTTAAGGAGTTAATAGTTTACTCTCAAGGCACTTGGTATGCTTTTTAAATTCATAAAACATTTTTTTTGCATAATTCCTTTGTGGATTCAAGTTAAGGGATATACTCTTTAAAATCTAATTCGAACTGTAAACAATATTCAACCTAAAAAGTGACAAATAGATCAAATATGTATAATTATTTAATGTTCAAATAATCGGAGACAGCTTATAAGGAATGAAGTCTTCCACCATGAAATGAAAGATTTTAATTACGTCCGGGAGACCCAAATATGGTTTATGGGACCTCAAATATGGAAGTACAACTGCTCAAATCATATCATATGATCTTTAATATATTTGAGAAGGTTGTTCCTTCTCATGCTGATTTGGGTTAGCAATTTTCCAACTTCTTTTATTTTACTATCTTCAAATAACTCTGTCATAGACTCGTTTTCAAGTGTTTCTTTGTATTTGCCACGGATGTCTGAAAAACTCGAACACTTATAGATGAAGTGTTCCTCTGTTTCTACTGCCCCTGTGCTGCATAAAGTACATATCCTTTCTTCCCATTGTTCCTTGGTTGTTGTTCATCTCCTTTTCACATCTAAGCCTATGAGAGCTAGTCCTTATCTCGAGCAATGAGGATTTTTTCCTTCCACTTGATTTCAGCGCCTATATATGCTTTTTCCTTGTGATCATATGTTGGGTTAAACTTTGCAATATAATATTGTCTTTTCTCGCTTGCATTTTTCCACATTCCACTTCTAAACTTTTTATTCACATAGCTTTTGATGCCTTTGTTGAAATTTGGGCATTCATTTATGTTGATTTCCCAACGTTTCATCCATTTCTAATTTTGTTTCATCCATGTGTTCTTCCGCCTATGCAACTCTTCATCCTTAGCTGCCCTTGGCCATCTGTCGTTTTTCATGTTTTTTGTTTTTTCAAGTAACATAACAGCTTGGTCATAGCAATTGCTTCTAAAGGAAACATTCCAGTTTCAGCTAGAATAATTTCATAAGGGGTTGTGGCCTTAATTTTGAGAAAATTTGTGATTAGATATTTTTGATTCCTTTCTATTTGCCTCCATTTTTCCTTTGTTGTGCCACTAGCCCACACCTCGCAACCATACAACAAAACCGGTGTAACAAGTAGGCCAAATAAAACCCTGGTGATCTTCCAGTCCCACAGCTCGACATTCCTACACCTATTTTGAAGTGCATACAGTGCTCTCCAACCGCTTTGAGTTCTTTTCATCCTACATGTATTCCAATTGAGTTTGTCATGAAATTCTATGCCCGGGTATTTGTATTCTACTACTACCTCAAGTGGTTCTCCTACAAACTGAAATTTGAGTTGTTGCTTCTTTTTTGCTGAAAAAATCATGATTTTTGTTTTGCTTGTGTTTACCTCGCATCCCAACTTCCTTACAAAAGAGTTCTAGAGCTCGAAGGTGATCTCCTAGATCTTTGGCTGTTTTGGCCACAAGAATTACATCGTCTGCGTACATGAGGAGTTTTACCACATATTTGGCTAAGTGCACACCCTCTCCCCAAATTTGTTTATCCATTCTTCTAACTTGTCAATGTACAACCCAAATAAGGAAGGAGATAGAGGGCAACCTTTTTTGACACCAATGTCACTACTAAAACATTCAGATAACCCTTCATGTGTTCTGATTCTAGCTTTTACATTCTCATATAATCTGTGAACTGCTGCCCTGTAGTGAATTGGAACCTCTAGCTCTTCCATTTTGCTCCATAATTTTTTCCTTAACATTGTGTCAAATGCCTTTTTGAAGTCTACAAAACAACAGAAAGCCTCCTCTTTTTTGTCCCATATTTTTTCCACTGTGTGTCTGAGTGTGATAAAGTGATCAATAGTTGAGTGCTTGGACCTAAAACCTGCTTGTCCCTTTGCTCTCTTTCCCTTTTCTTCCGCCCATATACTGATCCTACGCTCTATCATACTCCCAAACAACTTTGCAAAGAGAGGGTTGATCATGATAGTTCGATAGTTTGAGAGATTATTTACATCTCCGCTTTTAAACAAAGGAATGGTCAAGCTAGTTGTCCACTCGGTAGGGAAACCATTTTGTATGACCTCATTGAAATTTTTTTTGATCTACGGTGCTAGAATATCTACCCCCATTTTATATGCTCTGCTTGAAGATTGTCTATGTCACGGGCTTTACCAGTTGCTAACTTTTTTATCCCTTGAATAATGTCTTCATTTGTGAAAAGTTCTTTCTTGACAGTGATAATAGGGGGTGTCTCCTTTTGGTTACTATGTTGATACAATTGTTTTGAATACTCCAACCATTGATTAACTGTTATGCTATTTTCAGCTTGCATCCTTTTTATGCTTAGCTCCTTCCAAAATTTCTTTGGTTCATGCTTTCCTAAGTAAATCAGTTCTTTCCTCCTTGTTCTAGTGTATTCTTCTTTTTTTGCCCTTACCAATTTCTCATATGCTTTTCTGTTTTCTCTTGTTTTACCCGTTGGTTCCTTTAGTAATCTTCGCGCTTCTTTGCAATCTTCATCGAACCATGGGTTGGTTGGGAAGTTATTCTTTTCTTTCTTTTGAGGTTTAGCTCTCTTGCATTTGTTTAGAGCTTCTTGGATAATGTGCATTAACCATTCACTCTTACTGTAATCCCTGCGACTATGAGGTAGTTTCTCCCTTTCCTGTAACTTGTTATTTAATACTGCCCTAAAATTCTGTCGATATTCATCTGTTAAGAGAATGGTTCCCTTGTTAGGATATTTGTTTTGATTGCTTTGAAAGTGTTTTTCCCTTGGTTTGTCTCCTTGCATTCGAAGTTTCATAACAATTGGGTTGTGATCTGACTTAAGTTCCATTGGAGAATCTTCCACTTCAAGCTCCTCTATTTTTGGTATGTAATTTTGTGAGCATGTTACATAGTCTATTACACTTTGTCCCTTATATGTTTTGCATGTATACCTTCCTGATTTTTTCCATTTGTTCATCCCATTGCAAATAATCAAGTTGTGTATGCTGTAGAGGCCTAACAACTCTTCTTCATATTGCGTGATAGCCCCATGCTCATCTTCTGAAGTCCTGGTCCACTGCTGATTTTCCTCTTCTGGCATCCAAAGAGCATTCATCTCAATATCTTTACTTCCTTCTAAAATGTTAGCTTGTTTATTTGTTGTCCTTGCATTGAAATCTCCAATTAATATAATCTCCCCCGACTCATCGTATATTGAAATATCTCTTTTTAGGGAGGAGTATGGATCTTCTCTCTTAAGGTCATGTTTCTTATAGAATTTAGAATTCTTGGGAGCAAAATAACATGCTGCTATGCTAATAACTGACTTATTTTGTAGGATCTTTATCTAGATGTATTGTTTGTTTTCATCCTGTTTTTCAATTTTAATGACCCTATCCCATTCCTCTTTTATTAAAACCATAATACCCCCATGCCCTTTGCCATTTTCTACTGCTTTATTCCATACTGCTATTTTTTTGTATCCCACAAATTCTGGAGTCCTACATCCATCATGTTCATGTGTTTCCGTCAAGATGATTATATCTTTGTCTCTAGCAATGGGCCCTAACCCGGGTCCTCTTCTCCAAAGGTAACCTCTACAGTTCCAGCTTACCATCGTAAGATGTTCCCGGGGGGGCCATACTTCCTATTTGTTTTGTTTAGATGTGATGTATGCCTTTCCATTTCTTAAATATGTCTGTTTCCCTTCATTCCTTGTTGCCCTCACCTTTTCCCATTCCTTGTTTCTTTCTTCCTGCTGTAAAAATGTTAGGTCATCATCTAAATAGAATTGTAACCCTCTCAGCATGCCTCTATTTTTTAGTAACCTTGTTTTGTCCTCGTAGCTCATCAATGTGACCCGAATATGCCTATCTCTGTCGCCTTCTCTCAGCTTGCCAATTCTGCTTGTTTTTTTTACTTGACCTTTCTATTGTAACCAATCTGACAAGAAGTCCATGGTTAAACGGTTTGTGTCTTCCCTATCCCCATAATCTTTCAACCTTTTGATGATTATATTTGATAACTTCTCATGTCTTTCTTTCTCTTCTGTTATTTGAATTTTTACTTGCTTCTCTATCAACTCTTTTTGTTGATTGATTGGTTCTTTTACTACTTGAGACCATGTCTTTGCCTTTGCTAATTCATTTCACAACTCATTTTCTCTTGTTTCCATGTTTTGGAGTGTTTCCCGTACCTCTTTTATTTGACTTGCATTTGTTTTTCCCACCTCTATTGCATCATTGTTTGGGGGTGGATGGCTTGTTTGAGGACATGCCATTCACGCTGACCCATGTTTCCAAAGTTCATTCTTATAGGTAGTTTTAAACATTTTCCAAAGCAATTTGTGAAGTGAGTTTTTATACCATAACTTTAAGTTGATTATTAATATTTTATGTTTGAATTTTGAAAATTTAATGTAATTTTATTACTTCCACATCTTAAATAAATGTTTAATTTTATTGGTAAACCTTAAGTTCAATTATTTAAATATATCAACATTTAAAAAACCAACATTCAAATCTTATTAAACAATATATACATAATTATCAAAATAATATTATTAATAAAAAAACATAAACACAGTTACCAAAATATTATTATCATATGTTGAAAATGAATGTTTTTAAACGTAAATACATTGAAGTCGGTTAATTTTGTGTTTCTTTGTACCTGCAGCCTGGAGGGTATATTTGAAATGGTCTTGGATTTATAATTTTAAAATTTTCAAGTGACTCTTTTAAATTTATTTATAAAATAATATATAAAATATAATATATATATATATATATATATATATATATATATTCTTAAAATCAATTAAATACATTGTTTATTTCATTTGTCCATGTTTTTTCATAACAATATACAATATACACCTTCAGTTACTGAAGTTACTTGAAAAAACAGAAAGATGAACAGAATTTAGGATATTAAAATCAATCCATTAAAATTTACTACTAAGGTCCATATATTTTTGGAATATTAAACATTATCTTTCAAATAATTTCTATCATACATAAAACGGGGCCAAGCTGACTCTTTGATAGCCTCTTATGGGTTGATAGCCTCCCCACGAGAGGGATGCTTATTTTATTTGGAAGACAAATTTTCCATTTCTTCCTTAAAACTTGTCCACAGTAATCCATTAGAACAATGATGATAATATAAGACTATCATTAAAAAAATAATAATAAAAAATATACAATCCATTAGAACGATGATGATACAAGACATCATTAAAAAATATACAATCTATTAGAACGATGATAATACAAGATATCATTAAAAAATAATAAAAAATATTTTTAATTATTCAAGAAAGGATAAGTTCCTAGTTTGATTTTTTTTAGAGAGTAGATGTCCTGATTTAATAAGACATCATTAAAAAATATACAATCTATTAGAACGATGATAATACAAGATATCATTAAAAAATAATAAAAAATATTTTTAATTATTCAAGAAAGGATAAGTTCCTAGTTTGGTTTTTTAGAGAGTAGACGTCCTGATTTAATTTCCTAGTAGTTTAATTTCCTGGAAGGTCAGGATCACATTGACTTCATTTTTAGTCTGTTTACCAACAGACTAAAGATTATAAAAGGGACCTGTACTAATCAAATAATTTAAAAAAACAAATTTAAACCTTGAACACAACAATCCATTGGAACAAGGCCACAAGGCCACAAATTGTTAGCATAAGACAATATAAACAATCTTCGTCAAACCAGGACAATTCAAAACAATCCTAGTGAAACTAATACAACTCTAAACAACGATCTCATGTAACAAAATGGTTTGCTTATGCCAACAATCTTCACAGACGTGATTCCTTTATTGCAATGATCATACAAATTGAGACCAACTGTTGAACAAATGATTGTAGAAGAATATAAAACTCTTATCACATAATAGATTAACTCTATTAGAATTATCCCACAGAAATAATATTCTCTACAATCTCAATATTTATCCTTTTCATGTTTATATTCTGCATAACAATTTTTCATGATCATGTATATTATATATGCTGCATAAATTGGTTCATTCTTTAGGAGTAAGAAAGTATAATTGTCTATGCTACTACCTCCAAACAACATTACATTTTAGATTTCTGTGCTTCAGTTTTTGTTTTCTTTTCTTGCATTGGGTCATAAGTAGAATCATCTAATGGTATAGGTCCCACACCTGTAACACTACACACCTGCTGAATCTTGAACCTAAGTCTTGGCCAAACAAGTGTTTGGTCCTACCATTAAGGTATTGTCACAAGGGCTAAAATAAACATACAGATGTCATGAG
Source organism: Wollemia nobilis (assembly GCA_028583015.1). Taxonomy (NCBI): domain Eukaryota; kingdom Viridiplantae; phylum Streptophyta; class Pinopsida; order Araucariales; family Araucariaceae; genus Wollemia; species Wollemia nobilis. The sequence continues at coordinate 7,929,597 of JAQPPZ010014634.1, forward strand.
TTCTACTAATAAACATACAAATGTCACGAGTTCTACTAATAAACATACAAATGTCATGAGTTCTACTAAGATCTGTAAATGCAAGTATGGAGCAACAAGCATTTATGAACAAAGCAACCAGAACATATGAAGCATGGAAAGTAAAGCATTATACAATCATTTATGAATCTAGATGGAAGAGTCACCATCTCTTTGGTAAAATGTTTATTTAGATAAAGTTGTCAAGTGACCTATGAGACCGCTAGATTAATCTTCAAAACTAGAATTATTTATGTTATTCAATAGTCCTCAAAATTCACATTACCAATGCCCTTAGTTGTCAAATAACTATTGTTAAACAACAGAATGCTGTCCTTGTTCCCTCCATTGTCCTTTACAGTCAAGCTGTATGCTCTCCTACCAACCTTAACCATATCATGGAGATCAAGTATAACGCTCCACCACAGACGAAAAAGGACAATGACCAAGTCTAAATTGTTTGTAGGATTAAGTAATGTGCTTATGAAGGTTGCCTAATAAAGCTAAAAATAGTCAAAACCAGATGTAAAAGCTAAAAACTTGATTTAATTGCCAACATAGCACTTAATAAGACATTCATATAGGGCGCAGAATTCATGTTATATTACTTAAAGCGAACAATAAATCTATAATATAGGGACTTCACTCCAGGAGACTGACAAGATTCATACTACTGGCAAAACAAGATGATCTTTTGTCATAGTAACAAAGGAACTTTTAGACTAAGCTATGACTTTGTTCTAAAACAAGATGATCTTTTGTCATAGTAACAAAGGAACTTTTAGAATAAGCTATGACTTTGTTCCCTTTATTATCAGTGATCTTTGCTCTACCATCTAGGGTTTTCATGTCACATTTAATATACCAGAATTTTCTTCGTGATAAAAAAAAAAGAACTAATCCAATCTCTTGTACTCAAAACCCTCCCAGGTGATTCACAACTCATATGGGATTTCCATTTACAGACGAACAAAATTTAGTAGAAAAATGATACTTGAATTACATACTGAATTTGATGTAGAGAATTGTTGAAAAGTTAAGACAGAAGAAACAATGTTTACAACCAGCACTACTCTCAAATAAGCTGAAGGTTCACACAGCTTTATAAACAATACAAGAAAAGCAAGGTGCAGACTCCAAGCATCTGCTTATAAGGCTATTGTTATTCATCCATATTGCATCCAAGGCATTCAAGCTTATGAGTGCATGCTACTATCACAGTTAAACATTCCGATTAGAACATAATTCATCCCTTGGCTAGCCCCATAATGCAAAGACAGTATGCCTCCTTGTATAGTTTGAAATTCTTTACATTTGATGATACTAGTTTCCATAAGACAATAAATATAATAAAAAGAAATGAAACAGGTGACAGTTCTACTAAGTGTTTCTATGCATGTAATATCTTGCACCTATAAATTTGTAGATGAATCCAGAAACAGAAAGACAAAAGCATAGAATTGCATATACACCCCCCCCTGATATTGGGTAAAAGAACAAATAAACAGGTAAAGTTGTTATCTACAGCAATTATCTTCATAATCCAATCACTACTTGATCTGCAATACAAATGAAAATGATGACTTGATCCTTAGCATCCTAGCTTTGAAGGCTGATAGAGTGTGGCAACCTGTGAGGGAAGCTAAATAAAACGTGTCTTTAGGAGGTATGCATATATATCTTCAACATAATTAAATGAAATAAAAGTACGTAACAGGGCATATAATAATTATTTAAAAACCATTTCAAAAACATACATGAATTCTTTGAATAGTGAGATAAGTTTTGAACTAACATGTATTAACAGGTCACAGAATTATTTACATGGATGAATTTGGGAAACTTTTATACCATCCTAGACAACTACCTGATGAATTACAGTTACATGATGTTGTACACGTCACAGATAGAAATTCTAAAAAATAATTGAAAAGTGTAATGTCCATAATAGAAAACTCTATCTATCTTCAGTTTTTTTGGAGTGTCTTCAGTTCATAATGCCATAGGGTAACATATGACCCTCATCTAAAGCCAAGAAGGACGAACGGACATTCTGTTTTGCTCACCTTGACTTGGTTGTCCAGCATCTCCAATTCTTCGTTCCATGGATAGCATAGCCATGAGACTTCCCCCATGGACTCGTCCCTCAGGAAGGGATAAAGATTTCTCATTCAAACCAGAAGAACTGCTTGAAGGAATGTCAGTATTTTTCATTGACAGAGGAACCAATACCTGAGCTGGAATAAGCGGTTGGTGAGTTGCACATCCAAGCCCTTGTAAAGAACTGACATTACCAAGTTCAGCATGCAAAGCAACTCCAGGAATGTGTTGCCCAATAGAATGCATGCCCACATGTCTCCCAATCATTGTGCCTCCTAAATTGAGGTTGCCATTGCCATCAACAGTGTTCTGCATGAATGAAGGATGTCTAAAGGAAGCAGGAACCCAAAATGTATGATATCCCTTATCCCCAGCAACTAATGCATCAACATGCTGCTTTTCAACTGACTCTATTGTGGGTGGTGAGGATTTGTCCGCTAAGCAATCTTTGTTCTTGTCCATGAAGTCCACCATGTCAACATCATTGACTTCATTATTAACAGCCTGTTCAAGATTGAATGTAGAAGCAGATGAGGCTCCCATGCTATTAGGAGACTCAGATGTGTAACTGCCAAAGAATTCTGATGGAGTACTTCTGAACTGTGGCAAGGTAAGATTAGGAGGTGTGTTAGGCATCGAAGCCAGTCCCTTGAAGAGACCTGGACCAATGCCTGAACCAAGAGTACCCCCACCATGTACTCTCCCATCCTGAACAAGAGCACTGTGTGCTGCGCAGAGACCAGTTTTTCCTCGTGCAAACCTGTCACATGGGCCTTGTATGATTTCTCCATTCTTTCCCTGAACCACTTCTTTAGCATAAATTGAGCCCTCTGCACCCCAAAGGCATCTCTTGCCTCCTCCATGGGCCTTGCAAAAATCAGTACTCCCTTGTGCACTTTTCCCACAGCCTTCAAACTTGCACCGCTTGCCTCCACCATGTCTAACACAGAAATCTGTTCTTCCTCGGGCACTCTTGGTGCACCCCTGAATAGCGCATCTCTTACCACCTCCGTGAGCTACACAAAATTTGGTACCTCCATGGACACTTTTAGGGCAGACCCCCCCTCCCTCAAACAAACATCTTTTACCGCCTCCATGTCCTTTGCACAAAGGAGTGCTGCCTTCTGCACCCTTATTACATCCTGTGACAATACATCTTTTCCCACCCCCATGAGCTTTACAATACATAGTACTCCCCTGAGCACCCTTTGTACAACCAGAAGATTGGCATCTTCTGCCCCCTCCATGAGAAATACAAAGACCAGAATAACCTTCTGCACTTTTTGTGCATCCTTCCTTTTGGCATCGTTTACCACCACCATGTCGTATACATAGTCCAGACTTCCCCCTAGCAGCTCTATCACAACCATCATGACTGCACCTCCTGCCACCTCCATGGCCAATACAATAATCTGTTCTTCCTTCTGCACTTTTTGTACAACCAAGCTGCTGACACCTACGGCCTCCACCATGAGCTTTGCAATATACTGTCCTGCCTTCAGCTCCCTTGTTGCATCCAGGTTTCTGGCATCTACGCCCTCCACCATGGGCTATACATAAGCCTGATGCACCTCTAGCTCCCTTGCCACATCCTTTGAATTGGCATGTTTTGGAACTTGTAGTGCGTTGCTTTTTTTCTGTGATCCCAGAAGCACCACTTGCAGATGATTTTGCAAGGCTGCTTCCTGCTTTAGTGTTCATTAATAGCATCGATTCCTCCTGAGTGGGAGGTGTAGTAGATATAGGCATTGATCTTGAGGTCATGCCTAGACAAGGACTCTCTGATCTTCGTGCCATTAGAAGATTGGGGATGTATCCCCCAGATTTCCACTTTGCCGAAGTGGATCCTTCATCTACAAGTGGAATATTGTTCATGTTTATGACTGTCTCTGTTTCATTCAGTGTTTGTCCCAATCCTAAGGCACAACTGGACTCTGATAAAACACAAGACTTCCCTGATTCTGTAGGGCCTCTTGAAAGACTTAACTGAAGGAGGCTACTAGAATCCATATCCATGGATTTTGGTGTCGTGTCTGCAGATTGTTTTTTTAAAGAATTACTTTTTGCATTTCCTAGATTAAGCTGGAAACCCAATTCCAAATCCATCGAGGACTCATCCTCGGTACTCTCCTTACCAGAAGTACTGGTTGAGGAGGTTCCTGAACTAGCCTTACTGTCAGAAGAGCTTGTAGCCGTAGGACCCAGTCCCAAAGCCAAAGAAGAACCATCATCAAAACCAAACATTCGAGACTTGGTTCCAACCAAGTCAATGTCAGACCACTTTCTTTTCGTACCCTTTGGAGATGCAGGAAAGCTATTGGCACTGCCAGGTCCGTTCAAGGAGATAAATTGGTGATCATGACTCCTTTGAGGTTCACCATGATCAGCAGCGTCTACTCCTGTTTTTGCACTGCCATCCAATCCCACTGTTGCATTTATTGGTGGGGTTGTCCCCATGAAGCCCAGGTACGGGAACTTATCCATTCTCCTTATTTAAATCTGGGCTTCTTTATTCTATTTTTTGAAGATCAAATTATAAATACTAAAAAATAATATGAGAACTACAAACAAGCACAGAGGGCTTGGCATCCCCCGCTCACAAAACCAGATGTATCACACCTATCCATTGTTGTAAAATACACGCTGCTCAAAAACTTCTGTCCTAATCTGTCATAAAGCTTGCGAACACCGTATATATAAAATTCTCATGGCAAGAAAGTGGCCTGCGCCTCTTCAACACGCGATATAGGCCCTTTCATCACTGTGCATGCATCCTTGATCATTTCCAAGTCCCTGCCAAACAGAAAGAAACTTACACAGAAATTAGATTCCACAGGAAGATGACACAAATATTCCGAAACTGATGCAAGCTAGCAAATTGAAAATGACAAAACACAAATTAAGCACCAAAATCGCTATGCTTTTGTCAATACAGTGGATAAGATTCAATCAGTTTCTACCAACAGTGGATATAAGCCCTCAAGCATTTTCTACATAGAGGATACATAGCACAACCACTTTAAGGTCTAGGGATACATAGCACAGGCACTGTAAGGATATAATATATCTCTCTCAGGACTTAAATACAGGATAAAAGTTGATTGGCAGGGCTATCCATCAGTGTGAAATTTCAGGAACCCTTTGTAATATAACTTATCAATTACAAATTTTGCTTCAAATTGTTTAAACATTAACCAATCACTACAATTTGTAAATAGATGATATTTTGATTTCCATCTTAAGAATATATTATTTGAATTCCACCAAAGGTACTAATCCAAGTACTAAATAGAACAAAAGTGGCTATCGCAGCTTACTAAAGAGAAACCAAAGCCGTATTATACAAAACAAGAATGAAAGCCAACGGGTAGAGTTCATCATCTGCAGCAAAATCAGATGGTGACATATGTAACAAAAAATGAGCGCTCAAAGCATGACCTGGACAATACAGGGTGTCAAATGATACCTGATCAATTGGAAGAAAGCAAGAACTCGTGATTCTCTTGCACAAAACTCAGAGCAACTACTATTTAAGACAAAAGATTTAAGAACTATTTAAAGGAAGACCTGAAGCTTTGCAACACCTCATCAAGATATGTCCCGCAAGTGGCAAGATTATTTTATAGATTCCATCCAAACAAATTTCACAAATATCCAGTTCCTGTGTTTTGTGTGCAGTTATTGATAATTTAGGAAATCCACGGGAATATTTCCCTGCAATCTCTGCTCTTCATAAACTACTAGATTAGACCATGACTGAGCTCTGTCATGCCAAAAATACGAAAACATATACTAAATTTAAAAAAAAAAAAAACATAAGACCTTGCCCAACAAGACCAAGCACAGGTGAACAGATTCCATGTCTGATTTGATCACCATACATATTATGCACTAAGAAACGAATAGAAAAGAGACACATCCTTACCCAAGGGCCAACAATATCAAGCATGTTAAAAAAAAGCATTCCAAATCTTATATCGGAACTACACAGACATCTCAGCCACACTGTAGTCTCCACAGATAATATAAGCATGCAATAGCTTTGGCTTCTGTGCTGGGCCACCTTCAAATCAAGATGATATATTTTCAAACTGATTGTAAAAAGTTAAAAACAGTGAACACAGTTTACATTTCAAATTAGTTTTCATTAACAAGCAATCGTTCAATATGCTTCCGTCGACTATGACATGCTACTCTGGACTAAAACCGCAACCCAAAAAGCAAAAAAATTATTCTGCATGTATGGAAGTTAAGAAAAGACAAACACCCTTCAAACATTGAGAAAAGGGCAAGTATTTTTTATGGATTCAAATAGAAAGCTCTTTCTTTGAAATTAAAACAAGATACTAAGCAACAACATCCACATAAGCCATGCCCTCGTAGAGAATCAAAGACTATGGTACTTCATCCATAAAATCTCCATGACCTACATAGAAAGAATAAGGAACTCCAGCCATGAAATCTCTATAACAAAGAATAATTCACTTTAAGCAATAAAATCACTATGACCCACATGAAAAACCACAGACCAAGGAACTTCAACAACAAATCTCAATGACCCACATAAAAAACAAAAGAATAAGAGCCCCCATCCATAAAATATCTATGAGCCACAGAAGAAAATACAAAGAATAGTAAATCTCAAGCATAAAATATCTATTTCAGGTTCAAATTCACAGTACACCTCTGTTTATGTTGATCTTTGAAATCCTGTTAGGGATGAAGACTCCTCAAACTGTGGACCTCCCCAACCTTCTATTCTATAATCCAGTACAAAATACTTGTTAAAGTAAATACTTCTTAATGCAACGCAGAATACCCACATATAAAAATCCAGGGCTAGAGGTCTCAAGTTCGAATCACAACAAATTAAAACCTCCATACAGATTAAGAAACAAAAATCTAAAAGAAAGGTCTCGTGTTCGAATCACATCAAAAGTAAACATCCACAAGAATTACGAAAAATCCAGTCGAGATGTTTCAAGTTCGAATCACAGAGGAGAAAAACCACCAAAAAAGCAAAGGTAAGAACAGAGCTTATTATTCCCCTTGACACTTCAGTATCCATTTCCCACACACAGCCTCCAAAATGGGTGCCCAAAAAACACGGAAACCTCCGTCCCCGCTCCCCAAAACCGATCTCTCCGTGAGAAATCCCGATCCAAAACCCTAAACATCAAAACCAATACCACAAACAAATCCGGAGCAAAAACACACCACAAATTCCAAATCAACAAAATTCCTCAACCTCCTCAGACCATGCATGCATCTCGATCCAAAAACTCAAAAAATCCTCATCAAAACAATATTTCACAAAAATCAAAGTCTGTTCCGACCTGTGAAAAGCCCGGGTTCTCTTCCCCTCGAGATCATCACCCTCTCTCTTTACTCCCGCAATTCCTCGCTTCTCCTCCTCCTCCTCCTCCTCCTCCCCCTGCTTCTTGCAGTCGCCCCCGATAAATAAATATCACTGTGTATATACACGCGCGCTGCCTGTTTATGCTCCCCACCGTGTATATATTCCCGACGTATACACACAAATTCGGCGAAAACCCGACGCCGATGAAGACCTAACAAAGAAATCAGCGTGCCGATCAAATCCAATCCAACGTAGTACTAATAACACCAAACCCGCCCCAAGCCCAAGGAGGCGGCCTCGATTCTCTAGGTCTACAATGCGCATAACGAGCGACGACCACCACCACATAACATTTAAAATATCCCCTGACCACCACACCAACATATACACAGTACATATCCCCGCCACACACGAGAGAGGTTATTTATTTATTTATTTTTATTTTTAATAAAAAGTTTGTATTTCGGAAAAATCATCGAACCAAAGTAGTATATGATCAAGCATTCAACTCATAGAAACCTGCCGTTCCACCACTAGTAAGCACTCGACCACCACCACATAACATTTAAAATATGCCCTGACCACCACACCAACATATACACTGTACATATCCCCGCCACACACGAGAGGGGTTATTTATTTATTTATTTTTATTTTTAATTTTTAATTAAAAAATTATAGTTGGTTGAATAAAGATGATTCTTCGATTGTTTGGAAGAAACATCAAACCAAAGTAGTTTATGGTCAAGCACTCAACCGATAGCAACCTGCCAGTTCGACCATTAACAAGTACTCACCACCATCACATAACATTTAAAAAATTTCAGTTTAAAGATGAATCTCGACTGTTCAAAGAATCATCGAACCAAAGCAGTTTATGGTCAAACACTTGACCGATAGCAACCTGCCCGGACCACTAGCAAGCACTCAACCGATAACATCCTGCCCTTTGACCACTAGCAAGCAACCATAAATAGAGAGGTTATTAATTCGAGATAAAAAAGGAAAAGGTTTAAAAGAAAAAAAAAAAATAATCGAAATTTCCTGTGTAGCAGGAGGTCACGTGGGGGCGCGAATGTGACCGGCGTGATTTTGTGGACTCCCCGCGGCGATGCGATCGGCAGGTGAAGGCGACGCGAGTTTCGCCGCCGGCCAATGGGATCGATGCGGGCCCCACAGGGGGGGCCGCTACGTCGGTTAGGCGACGTCATCTCGTCCGTCAGCGAGATGCGGACGTGTGGGCCCTACCCCGCTTTCGCAGCGGCCCGCGTGCCCTTTGTCGCGCCCGTTGCGGGGCCCACGTGGTGCCTCGGGGGAGAAAAAAGAACTCTTTGCTCATACGGAAAGCGGGTCCTGCCCCTTACGACGTACGTGTCCGCCTTTGTTTATGTAAACTTCTGTCGTCCACGAAGTTTTTTTTTATTTTCTTTTATTAAATTATATATAAACATTTATATTTTTTTTAGTGGAGGAGAGGCCACTTTGGGGTGCAGGTCCTTTTTTTGTTTAGGTCAATCTTGTATCATGCATACAGCTGTCAGTAACAGTCAAAGCATACAGTTGTCAGTAACAGTCATACAGTTGTTATAGTAGTCGAAGTATTCAGCTAGAGATACATCTGGGTCGACCTTTTCCATCTTTAAATTATATACTATTACGAAATAAAAAAGTTGAAAAGTTGTAATGCTAAGAAAGAACAACCTTTTAAAAGGTATTAATAATCATATAATTTGAATAACTATGTTTTCATATTAAAATCTTTCATTTCATTTCTTAACGTATTGAAATCCACCAAATTTAATAGAACTCAATACAGGACAATTGTATATACATTTTATATTTACGCACATTTTATATTTACGCTTTAATTTTAGTGGAGGCCAGTTTGGTGTGCATGTGATTGGGAGGGTAATTTTCTTTTTAAGGTGGAAGGACAAAGAAATTTCAGGCCATGCAATATTTGTGTTTTATTTATTTTTAATTATAAAATTGGGAACAGCAGGTTGTCACGTCGTCAAAAGCAAGGGGAATTAAAGTTACGTACAAATGAATGCCCTTCGTGGAATGGATGGACGGGAGTGAAACGCGCTTCTAAAGTCAATTGGGTTGTGAGTGCGTTCTTCTTTGAGAAGTTGACTTGTATAATGCCCTATGATAGGGTGTTTCTATCAAATATATAATAGTGTAAAGTATAATTGGATTATAATTGTGGTTGTATTTTTAATTTGAGGTTATATTTTTTTCATGTTATTTGAATTAAAGTAATTGAAATAAAATAGTAATAATATACAGTTGAGACAAAACATCACTGATTTTGAATTGAAGTAATTGAGATGAAACGTTAATGATATAACTGAGATGACATGATAAAAACATCTTTATCAATATCATTTTATTTAATAAATAATATAAAATAATTTAAAATATATGTATTTAATATAATTTTTAAAAAAATTAATTGGTTATATTTTTTCATTTTTAAAAAGATAATCAAAATTCAGATCTTGTTAAGAGATATAAACCTAATTGTTTGTAATACTATTATGTGATGTAATATAGGCAAAAATCTTCTCAATGCAATATAACATAACATAATTAATGTAGTTTCAATTCCATATAACCAAATAAAAACTAATAATTTTTTATCTTTTTAATATATAAATTTTAGTTTGCTTAAGACTATATATATATTTTTTTGGTATTAATATAAGCAATATTTAAAAAAAAAACTATGTATTAAATGTTATATAATCGTGAATAATAATGTTTTTTCAGCCTTGAATGTTGGGAGTAATCCTTGATCCACAAATCTTGTATATCTATGTCATTCTGTTTACTGTTTTTCTTACTTTATTTTCTCTAGAGCTGCATTAGGCACTCCCGTTGCTTTGTATATGTCTTACTTTACAGTCTATTGATCTCTTTTGGTCACGGGTGAACATTAATACAAATTCAATTTTATTCTATATAAAATCATATAAGATCAAGTAGTTAATTTTATGAACTTTAAAGAACAAGGTATAGGAGGTTTGAATCTACCCAAATAATACATGTATGATTGTCAAAATTATTGTAATACTATGGTTGTGATGTCATCAATTAAAAACAATATTATCATATGAACATTTTAAAGTATTAATAAACCCTCTTAACTCTATTAAATAATTATTACTATTTTAACATATAAGTGTTATATTAAAGACTTTGAATCTAAAGAAACAAGGTTATACATCAATAATTAAAAAGTAAAATATTGAAGTATAAACATCACCATTCTATATAAGTTAGTTTAATTTTATAAAAAAAAAATTTTGAAGAAGTTGAAAAGTCAAGAACATCAGGGGCCACCTTTCCTATGAATTGAACTTGGGTCTCCTTTAGGAGAGCCCAATGTCTTTTGTCATTACAATGTTTTTGTCAACAATTTTATATAAATTTAAATTCAATGTTTTATATTTTTAAATTTACATTTTATATAATTAATTAAAAAATATTAATAAAATAAAATTTATTAATTTTTATTTTATAAGTATTATAATAAAGACTTTGAATAATTTTTTTTATTTTTGAGGGAGACCTAAAGGGATTCACTATTGAAACCACCTACCTCAAGGAGATCTAGAAGGATTCAGGATTGGAACCGTAATAACTAGAAAATAAAATATTGAAGTTTGAATAAAGTTTTCTATTTTTGAGGGAGACCTAAAGGAATTCACTATTGAAACCGTCTACTTGAGGAGACCTAGAAGGATTCAGGATTGAAACCATCTATATAACTAGAAAAAAATTATTAGTCTTTTTCAATGAAATTACAAAAAAAACATATCAGTTTGATATAGGAGACAAATATTTTTTTAATAAATAATTTTATTTGAGCATTGCAATTATAGTAGGTAATTAATTTTATAATAAACTAATTTTTAGTGAAAATCGACTTAACCAACATACGTCAACAAAATAAGTTACAACGGTCAAAAAGAACCTTGCAAAATATAATGTCTATGAAAGATTTAGAATTCCAGATTTAATATTCCAATGTAAACCTAACGTTGGTCTTCACGTTTTTGAAATGGAATACAAATAAAATAATATTAGGCAAAGGTATTGTGAAACAATAAAATATTATATTAATATTTAATATATATTTGGACAACTCTCAAATATTCCAAGGGGCGTTAAAACTGATTTCATGATATAAATTATTAAATCTCTATAGTTCTTGTAAACCAAACGACAAGGTAACGAAACTTCCCCACCTTCTCATTTGTAGCATCTTAATTAAAAAATTAAACCATATATTTATATTTTATTGACATACTTATCCATGAAACCTTGAAATCTCAGTCTAAAATAAACTATATTTATCCTATTTCTACAAGATTTCTATTTTTATAAAATTTTAATATTATAATTTCAAACCCTAAACATGAAAAAATATTATTTTCATATACACAACTCACAAAATATATATATATCCAACTAAAAACTGGTACAAACGACAATAACTGATACTATAGTGCAAGTTTACAAGTTTGCATGAACACATGGTTTTCCACGTCACCTAAGAAACCCTAATTTCATGGAGGTTAGGTTTTTCAATGGAGAAAAATTTCTGATTTTACCTTAAATGTGATGTAATTAGAATCCTTAATGGTCAAGGAGACCATTAAAAGTATCTAATAATAATTTTGGAATGGGTTTAAGTCAATGGTATATGGTTTTAATTAAATTATTATATTTAAAAAATAAATAAAGTTTTCTATTGGGTTTAAAAGTCTTGCATGTGCCCATTTTATAATAAATAATAGAAGATATGATTTGTGAATCCGTGCTGATAATTTAACATAAATTTCCTCCACACATGGTGTGGAAATATTCCTAGGTTTTCAAGTACTTCAATTGTTGTTATGGAAGGTTGAAAACAGAAAAGGAACATATCCTAAAGTATCACGAATAGAATAATTTTGTTGTTGTGCTGCTTTATCTTTTTGCTGTTATTTTGAAAGCATATTCTTTGTACCTTCATTTTTTTTTTTTAAATGGCTTTTAATCCTCAATCACTTGTATTTCTCACTTAAAATCTATATAAACAATTGCATTAGTTTTCATTTGACCGTTTAATAGGTTTAGAAAGGAATACAAAAGAACTCTTTATGGAGCAGTCTCTTCAAAACCCTTTTTAAATATTGGTTATATAATATAATTTTTTTTTAAACCTTTTTAAATATTGGTTATATAATATAATTTTTTTTTTAAATAAGGTAAAGTACAATAGGTGGTATAAGGGGTCACATTTTTTAGGGTATAACAAAGGATGAAAGTCCAATGATATACTATTAGAGTGTTGGGTATGTGAATGGGACATAAATTTTAATTTAAAATATATAGGTTATCAGGTTGTTTAATAGTATTTTTAATATTATATTTAGTTTTTTTTTATATTTAACATCATTTACAAATATTTACAAATATCAGCACTAGTTCGAGCAAACACAAGAGGAATCGACCTCACAACCACATGGATGATAATAACTAGGCAACTGCCATTACACCAAATGCCATTCGGCTATTTAGTTTTTTTATAAATTAAATAGAAGCAAAATAGATAAGATTTTTTTTTTGTTGAAGTAATATGAAGTACATATTGGGTGATACAACCGTGGATATAAATTTTAATTTAAAATATATAGGTTATCAATTCGTTTAATAGTATTTTTAATATTATATTTAGTTTTTTTATAAATTAAATAGAAGTAAAATAGATAAGATTTTATTTTGTTGTTGAAGTAATAAGAAGTACATAATGGGTGATACAACTAGGGGGCACACTTCTTGGGGTCTCTTGGTTTCCTTTCCTCGTGATTCAAATTCATGTTATCGAGATAAAACATCAACGACATATCATTGGGTGTCTTTGCAAGGATTAAAATAGATAAGATTTAAACTTAAGTCTTTTTTTAATAATTTAGTTGATTAAATTAATGTTGAAAATGTTAAGGATCATCTATAAGAATTGAACCTTAGTTTTAGGATATAAAACTCTTCACATCTAAAGGGATGTTGTTTACCTAATATATGATTATCCAACCATAATTTGATTATTAAAACATAATATACAGATGTGTAGGTGTAGGTACAAGTATAGTTAATGGGAAAACACCAACACCAAGGTATACAATGAGGTGCAAGTGAAGGTTGCGGTAGATTTTGATCTTTTGCAACAAGTTCCAGATTTTGCTCTTGGGGTTGTGATTTTTTATTTTATTTGTTGTTGCAAATCATATTATTTTAGAGTGAATATTGGGACAAGTAACCAGACATTGAAAATTTTACATGGGATGTGAGGTTCCAATGATGGACCAAACTCCATCCCCCAATGTCCTTCAATCTCAGGTTTCCCAGACTCTTTTTTGGAACCCTATAAGCAGTCCTATAGGGCGCATAAATCCTGAGAGTGAGAGGAGGGTACTAGAGGGTTTCACTGTTGACTCATCAATCCCTGATCCACCAAAATATCAACCAAATGCAAAACAAGGTAAGCCCTTTTTGGTAACTCTTCCTAATTCCTTTGTTGACTTGTTAGAATGCACTATTATGTTTTTTTTTACAAGGGATTTCCTTTGAGTCTAAACTTCTTAAATGGGTTAGAGGGGTTTGGGAAAATACCAAAGGATGGATAGTTGAGGATATTTGAGGATTGGGAAGGGGGTACATTGTTGTCTCTTTTGTAAATATTTAACATACCCAAAAAGCTCTCCAATACAAAACATCAGTTATTTATGGGTAAACTAGTTGTCTTCAAGGTCGGTCTTTGGATTTTCATCTGGAAGATCCCTCTAAGGAAAAATACCCTCTTTGGATTGAACTTCCCTTTTTATCTCTTTCATGTTACCCCTTTCTTGATAAAATTGCTTCTCTCCTTGGTAGGGTTTTGTGGTCTCATCCTATTTTGAAAAAAATGTCTAATTATAGAATTCATCCCCGTATTTGTGTGGAAGTGGACATATCCTAGTCATTGCCACCCTCCCTCAACCTAAATGGGCCAATATTCCATGTTAATCAACCTCTCATCTACCTAAACTTACCAAATGCCTATTTTTACTATAGAGAGATTGGACACTTTATAAGGAATTTCACAAAAAAATTAGTTAAAAAGAAACAGATGGAAGCCACCACTCAAAAAATCCTTGCAAATGGCCCTCATTCAAAAGTTGTTGCATAGAAATTACTTCAAAAATTCCCTGTTGATGATTCTCAACACCTCCTAGCTTCTAAAAACCCTTCTCCACTTCCTTGGGCCATACCCCCCGAGAATACCCTTGTCTCTTTCTCATCTCAAACTCAATCCTTGGATATTCCTGTTAATCCCCAAGCCTTGTTGGGTTTAGTTGCGAGCCTTGAGTTAGCTCTCATTCCTTCACCAATCCCCATCAAAGATAACCCTGTGACAAATAGGTGGATAATGGTAGGTAAGTGACAATGATTTTCGACCCCCCCAAAATCCCTCCTTCCAACAAAAGGAAAAAAACCTCTATCAAAGATCTTGCTCGATCCTTCTCTCAAGTTGTCCAAAATATAGTTCTAGCTCAACATACCTACAATACACAATTGTTGTCCTATAATGAAAATAAAATTTAGTTTTTAATTCATGAGGTCGATTAGCCTCTAAATCAACCCTCATGAAATTAAATCTTCTTTCTTGGAATGTTAGGGGACTCTCCCTCCCTTATCATAAGTTTCAAGTTTTAAAGGTTACAATAGAGAATCATATTTCTATTATTTTTCTTCAAGAATTGGAAGTCTCTGGTTTGGCTCTCTCTCATCGTATAGATGTTATTAGTAGGGGATATACATCCATCTTTACTACATCTCATACCAATGGTAAAGGAGGTGTTGCCCTCTCTATATCCAAGTCTATTTGTTATGTTATTCTAGACCATGGTGAAGAACTTGCTCATCATTGTGTCTAGGTTAGATTGACTCTCAACTCTCTGGTTCTTGGATTTTGCTCTTTTTATAATCCTACTAACCCTCTTAGTCATATAGCTCTCTAGGAATGGTTAGTTGTTTCTTTACCTCTTACAGAATGGATCATAGAAGGTGACTTTAATATGATTGAAAATCATAGTGACAAAAGTTGAGATGGTAGCAAACCTATTTCAACAACTAAATTTAGTATTTGGTTATTTTGTCACAATCATTTAGGTGTGCATGAACCTCTCTTTGGTAAATCCTCCTCTCACAAGGATAATTAGTTAACGTGGTCCAATTATCGTCAAGGTTCTTCCAAGAAGCTTGTTTGTCTTGATAGATTTTATTTTATTTTGATAAATTTTCCATCCATGAGCAAGTCCATATTCTTTCATACACAACTTTATTTGATCACCTCCCTATCTTTTCTTCTATACAAACTTCCTCAATCTCCTCGATTCCATGCAACTTCCTTTCAAATTTAATGTTTTTTCGATTTGATAGCCCTACCTACTTCCACCTTGTAGAGCATGTTTGAAATAAATTTACCAGACCAATAGGTAATACTAGGTGGATCAAATGGTTTGAAATAACTATTTTCAATATTTTTTCTTCCCTTAGATGGTATGGGCACTCTATTTCTAGGATGAAGAGGATTTACGAGAGTCACTTTCATAAAGAGATCTCTCATCTCCATTCCATGCTTATGAAAGATCCTACTAATGCTGCTATTCAATGTGACCTAGCTAATGTTAAAAGCCAAACGATAGGTTCTGAGTCATACTGTGCTAGAGGAGCACGAATTATATCTTACCTCAATTGGATCTCTCGAGGTGACAAGGGAACTAAATTTTTCTTTAACTACCTCAAGCATAAGAATATTTTGGAAAGGATTACTGAGTTGGAGGACCCTTCAGGTCATTCTCTTTTCGACTCCAATGAGATCATGAATATTTTTGTAACCCACTTCTCTCAAATTTTTATAATGGAGCCAAGGGATGACATCCATCTTCTCATAATGGAATATGTGTAGGAATATATTTCCTTCCTAGTAGATCCCATTATTCAGGATCAACTTGAATGTCCTCTTTCTATGAATGTTCTATATAATGCTATTTTTCCTATGAAGAATGAGAAAGCTCCTAGTATGGACAGTCTTCAAGTGGAGTTTTATAAAAAAATGGTATATCCTTTCCTTAGATCTTCATCGTGTCTACCTGAAAGCTCTCCAAAACAATTCTCTCAAAGCTTCTATCAGTGTAGGGTTAATAAAACTTATTTCTAAATGAACATCTTGTAATAAAATCTTCAATTTGAGACCTATTACCCTCGTCAATGTTTCTTACAAGATCATAGCTAAAGCTATAGCTTAAAAAATCAAACTTGTTGCACAAGCTATTGTTCGCCCAAAATAATTTGGTTTTCTTAAGGGTTGTTATATCTTAGATAATCTTATGATGGCTTGGGAAACAATGCAATGGACTATCAACTCTAATCAAGATGCCCTCTTGGTTAAGTTAGATTTTAACAAAGCATATGACATAATCAGATGGTATTTTATTCTTCGTATGCTTTCTTGGATTGGTTTGGTTCAAAATTTTGTAATCAACTTGGTATGCTCTTTGGTGATGCTTCGGCTTGTGTTTAGGTTAGTGGAGCTCTATCCCCCTCCTTCTCTCTGCAATGATCTATTAGACAAGGTTGCCCTCTTGCTCCTTTTTGTATATTTTGGTTTTCAATGCTCTTGGTTATCTTCTTCATAAGGATCAATCTAATGGTCTCATTTAAGGTATTAAGCTTCTTGGGGATAAATGTGCTCTCAATTCACATTTTGCTGATGATTCTATTATTTTTCTTCAAAATACCTAATAGGAGGTGGAAATGGTTAAAGAGATTGTGCAATTGTTTTGTGATGTTTATGGCTCCCGTATCAACCACTCTAAAATAGAAGTCTTCTATACTTCTTCCAATCCTAATGGTTGCACTTCTCGATTGAGTGGAAGATCATCCCTCATGAAATGATCGTTTGTTGCTTAGGAATCCCCATCGGGATTAATATTTCTCCTAGAGATATGTGGAACTAGATTATGGAAAGACTTCAAAAGAAGTTTAGTGCATGGATGACTCAGTTTCTCTCCTTAGAAAGAAGAATTCAAGCTATGAATAAAGTTATGACAACTTCTCATGTTTACTACTACTCTTGTTGGATGGCCTGAAAGGATGCCTTTAACAAATTTACTTAGGTCGTTCATAATTTTTTATGGATCAAGTAGGATGGGGAAGTAGGCATGACAACCATCTCATGGAAACTTTGTACTCAACCAAAGACTTTAAGAGATCTAGGTATTAATGATCATCTTACCCAAAGCAAAAGTTTAACTGCAAAATGAATTACTTAAACTATTACTAGAGATGAAAATGAAAAATACTTGTTTCGGTACAAAATCGTCTAAGTTACTCACAAATATAAATAAAAAGAAACCCTATAAAAAATTAAGGTCCTTATTGGACCATACTTTACACTTGAAGAATCTCTTACCTATTACTAAAAAACTTAACAATCAATTTCTCGTTTATTAACTTAAAATTCCTAATAGTGAATATTACATCTCATTTATTTATGGCTTAATAACAGCCTTTGCCATGATATTCCCAAACGTTGGAATATATACACGTACACTAAAGGCTAGTTCATATGTCAATTTTTTTTCCAAAGAAGGGCGTAGCTTATTTTTCTATATTGGGCATTAATAAAGTAAATTGATATGGACCCTTATAGATTTTGATTTATGTGCGTGGACTTCACAAGCACCAACCAATAAGTCATAGTCTTTGCCTTGTAGGAATCTACCACTAAATCACCTTTTGTCTATATACAGACCCTAAAATGTATTATGTTTTATTTTTTGTTTTTTTTATTGACACAATTACTTATACTTTTATTCTAGTTTAAATTTTAAGTAAAAAACTCTACCACTATATTATCTCACAAAAACTCCATATTTTATTTTATTTTAAACAACCACCAAATTCATATTCTATAGAAAACACGTCATAGAAAATTTCCTAATCAATTAGAATATTTCATGTGAAGCTTCTTACTTTCAAAGCATTTTGATATCTTTTGACTATATTTGTTTAAGATTTTACCTTTAAATGCTAACATATAAAATTGTATTGTTTAAAATATAAAAATGCGGGTTTTAATCTTAATATGGTAAAAGGAGAGGTGGATCTTTTTTTCAATCTGTTTTCAAATTAAAAATTATTTTAATTATATTTTTAAAATATAATATTATCAATATAAATTTGAATATAATATAAAAGTTAACTCTACCAAAGCATGGGTATAATGAATATTATTAATAAAAGTTTTATAGAATTCAACGAGATGTCCGTAAATATAGTTAAATAGATGATAATGTTTGAAAGTATGTTTTTGTTAGAAATAGAAAGCATAATTGATAGGTATTTAGTTTTTTGTCTTACATAATTTAAATTTGAAGGTTAAGCATAAAAATATTAAATAAAATTTGTTTGATGAAGACAGTGTAATGGTTTAAAGTTTGAATTTTTTTGAAGAGGTTTAAGGTTTAAGTCACGATATATTCAAAAAAAGAAGGAGATAGACTGAATGGTATCACAACATATTCAGAAGGAGATAGACTGAATGGTAGCAACTGAGGTTCTCATGACTTAGTCTAATCCAATGGACTGGTGGGTTAGGGTTTAGAGTGATAACATCCAATGATGTTACTAGCAACTGAGGTTCTCATGACTTAGTCTAACCCAATGGACTAGTGGGCTAGGGTTTAGAGTGATAACACCTAATGATGTTACTAGTTCTAATATGTAATAAAAATATATATATCAAGTAAAATTTGTATATTATAAGTATTATAGAAAAGATTTTATTACAAAGAAAAAGTGACTTAGTCTAACCCAACGAGCTAGTGAGCTAGGGTTTATAGTGGTAACATCCAATGGTGTTACTAATTCCTCTATGTAATAAAAAATATGTATCAAGTAAAATTTGTATATTATTATTTTTTTTTAAGCGAAAAACCCCTTACGGGGCCGCCTTGGTTTGAGAGACCACGAACATGGGGTTCTACATCGTCAAAGTCACTCGGGGGTCGCACCCAGCCCTACGCGCACCAACATTATCAATTGGATTTTGGGTACCCAATTCAACTTTTTGGTAGGGTGGAGATTCGAACACGGGACCTCCCTTGGAGGATTGCCCTCTCCTCTCCAACTCACCTACAACACTTGAGTAAAATTTGTATATTATAAGTGCTATATAAAAAATTTTATTATAAAGAAAAAGTTTATAACCTTTATTATTTTGGAAAATATATTATTTTAAATATAAATATTTAAAAGATTTAAAAATTTAAAATGGTATAAATACAACCTTCTTCGTTATAATGAAAATTATGATAATATTGTTGTATAATAATAAAATAAGAGGTCTTGATAAAGTAGGGAAAGGCTATAGCGACGAGTGTGAGTGTGAGTTGAGAGTAAGTGCAGCAACGAGTGTGGTCGCAAGCCGAGAGTAAGTGCAGTAGCAAGTGCAAGCGTGATCTAGGAGTAAGTGCAACAACAAGTGTAAGTAAGTGTATCCAAAAGCGAGTGCGAGTGAGTGCAAGTGCAAGTCGGGAGTAAGTGCAGCAACAAGTGCGAGCATAAGATGAGAGTGAGTGTGCAAATCAAGAGCGAATGAGATCAAAGAGGGAGTGTGAGCCGAGATTCAATCATGGAAGAAGAGCGGCGGGTTCATCTGGAATGCATCAATGCTTCAAACCCTTACCATGAATGTGTGGAACATTATTTCCAAAAAATTATTGAAGCTAAGGAACACTGGTAAAAAGAAGAGACAAGGGTAATTGTGATCTAAGAGGGAGTGCAAGCTGAGAGTGAGTGTGATGCAGGAGAGAGTGGAACCAAAATGGAGTGCAAGCCAAGATTCAATCATGGCAAAAGAGTGTCAGGTTCATTCAGAGCGCATCAATGCTTCAAACTCTTACCACGAATGCGTGGAACATTGTTTCCAAAATATTGTTGAAGCGAAGGAACGTCGTGAAAAAGAAGAGACACAAGAAATTATGAGCCATGAGGGAGTGCAATTTGGGAGTAAATGTAAGGTAAGAGAGAGTGCAAGCTAGGAGCAAGAGTGAGTGCAAGCAGAGAGGGAGTGCAAGCCAAGAGCAAGCCAAATTAGCTACTCTAGAAGGAAAGTCATTTTTGAAAGCCCTAATGGAAAGTCAGGATGCCCTAGCTAGAAATCAAAAGGCCCTAGTTGGAAGTATGAAGGCCTAAGATAGAGATAAGTGAAAGAGCAAATACATGGCAAGTTTGATCTAGGCAGCATATGGTACACTAGAAGTAAGTATCAAAGATGAGATGATTGAGCATGATATAATGGTTCTTAAAAGTAAAGAGCTAATATGTAAGTTCCATAGATAATGGTCAAGGTTTTTGGATATTCAAAATTGGATCAAGTGGACGTGGGGATTGAAGTCAAATTATTCTATTAACTTTTCTTCCTAATTTTTTTTTCCTCATTATCTTTTCCAGTTCAAAAATTAGGGATAAAATAATGGTTGGTGGCCCATGGTTTAGGGGAAGAGATGCACTTTATTTGAGACCATGGAAGGAAATTTTTTCCATTGAGTCAAAAACTATTAAGAAGCTTCCAATGTGGGGTAGACTTTTTGGACTTTCATATCAACTTATAAATAAAGATATTTCAAAAATATTGGAAATACCCTAGGGAATTCATCAAGGAAGGACCAACAACTAAGGAGCGAAAACATGCTATATATACTTGAATATGTGTTGCTATGGATATTTCAAAACCTTTGCCACAATCCATTAAGATTAAATCTGAATCAAGAGAATGGGATCAACAAGTAGATTACAAAAATATTGTATTTTGTTGCCATAATTATTTTAATATTGGACACATGGCAAGAGTTTGCAAAGTAAAAAGTATGAAGAAAGACACACAAAAATATAGCCATGACATCAACTTCAAGATGAAGCAAGGAAATCATTCAATAATAGAAGCTAGATCAGATGAAGGATATTCCACTCCAAAAGAAGAGGTAAATAAATCCTATCGACAATATCAATTGGTAAGTTTAGAAGGAATTAAAGGTGCAAAAGAAGATGTGGAGATAAAACCCAAAACAAAGACAACAAAAAAGGTCAATTTTATTCCAAGTAAATCGTCTTCATTTTCCTCAAGTAGTATAGAATCCTCTTCAGCTAAAAGAAGTGAAAGTGGTGAAGATGTTATCCCTTGCACTTTAAGGTTTCAAGAGCAGAATAATATAGAAATGAGATTGGAGGAAACCCATAACAATTTAGGGTTTTTAGGGCAGAATAAGAAGGTAATTGCTACATAAGAGCATCCTTGCACTTTAAGGTCTCCAGGAAAATATAAAGAAGATTACGCTTTTGAGGTTATTCCTTGCACTTCAAATCCTTCAAAACAAGGTAAACCTAAAGATGATAAGTCTTACTATGAGCAGTGTGAGAAGATTGAAGAGATTGATAAAGATGAAAGTATTGTTGAGAATGGGAAAAAAAAAGACCCAATAAGCAAAAACAAAGAGAAAAATAAACACAAAGGGATATTAATATGGGAAAACAAAAGCAAATATCACAAGTGTTAACAAGAAGTGGGGCTAAACCTAAAAATAAAATTAAAAAATAATAATGAAAGTAATATCTTGGAATATTAGGGAATGAATAAGAACCCTAAAAAAAGACATTAAGAAATTGTGAGGTTGTTATAGACAAGATATTTTTGGATATAGAAGCCAAGAAACAAATTTTTTTAGCCATTTGAAGTGTTGAATTTCATCTTGACAAAATTTAATTTTTTTAAGGTATTTGATATAAAAGGAGTTGATTGTGGAAACTTAGTAGTTTGAGGAAGATGAATATCTTTGATGGAAGCGTAAATGAAGAATATTTTCGATAGAAATATAAAGTTGTATATGCTTTAATTAACTTGTTAAAAATGTAACGAGAGCAATGTAATATTTTAGTTTTGTAACGGGAGTAGCCCCCAATAGAAGCCACACATAGCTTATTAATTTTTTTTTTGTCAAATGGTTATATTCCTCAACATTAAAAGAAGGAAACTTAGGTTCAAATCTTGTTAAGTGGGTAATATCCAAGTTTTGTTATAATACCATTACTTGGTCACGATGTATTATGGGTGGGGCCTAACCAATTGAAAAATAAAATTAAATAAGAGTTTTTTTTAATAAAAAACATACTTAGTTTGAACTTGGGTCTCTCAAGTAAAATTTGTATATTAAAAGTACCATATAAAAGTTTCTATTATAAAGAAAAAGTTTATAGCCTCTCTTATTTTGGAAAATATGTTATTATGAATATAAGATCTAAAAGTTTTAAATATTCAAAAAGGTATAAATACAACCTTCTTCATTATAATGAAAATTATGATAGTATTATTGTATAATAATAAAATAAGAGGTTTTATCAAATGACATTAGTTTAACTAGTTAGATTCCTCAACATTAAAAGGAGGAGACTCAGGTTCAAATCTTGTCAAGTGGATAATATCAAAGCTTTGTTGTAATACCACTACTTGGTGATGATGTATTACGAGTGGGGCCTATTTTAATTCCATATAACCAATTGAAAAAATAAAATAATATTTTTTAAAAACATACTCGCACACACCCCATCGTAGTTTGAACTTGTGTCTCTTGGATGAAGGCCTAAATTCATACCATTGCAGTGTCCCACAAGGACAAAATAAGATATTTTAAAAATAGAAAGAGTGCAAGGCTATATTGACTCCTTCATAATAAGATTATTAATAGGGTTTAGACCTATTTACTTAGAAGTTTTATCTTTAATCAACTTAACATAAGTTAAATTTCCAAGTTATAGTTGCATAAGCCATTGTTTGACCATTATTTGTTATATTATCCAGGCACTTGACTGCATATGTGATTTATCCAATCAATAGTTCGATTGTACATTTATATATCAAATAACCTTCATGTTCTTTGAGAGAGTATAAACATACAATATAATGTTAAAGTAACAAAAAAATCAACTTTGAATGATAAATGTGAAGTATTAAACTACACATAGCATATTATAAACCAAATATGCTTAATAGTTTTTAATTTACCACATGAATAACAATTAGAAGAGGAATATCCAACTTTTCTAAAAATGCATTAGAGGAAATTTTGTGAGCTTGCACAAATATGCTATTAATAATAACTTGAAAAACAAATTGAAGATCCTAGAAAGATCTATTATTAGATTTTTATCTCATAGCATCACATTTTTCATTGGGCTATATCGAGAGTTGTTTTTATTTTTTGGATTAATGTAAAACTTTGCATTAGGATAGCACCATTGCAACAACTCTAAAGCTAGGTCAATACTATATTTTTGGTGCTATGACAATTCTAGATTCATGTTGGTTAGTACCGAGCTAGCAACATTGTGGTACCATCATTAATTAATAATTGTAATTAAATATATTTTTAAGTGAGTTTATAGCTAAGCTACTCACTAATGAAGTTTGACTAGTCAATTTTATTTTATTTGAAAAAATAATATCCACGGTTAAAAATATAAGACTCTTCTCCAATTTTACTAAACAATATTCTTGGAAGAATAAGTTAAAAAGGTTGCTTATTATTAAATTGTAATTTATTCCTTCTTGGTAACAAGCAAATTGTCACTAATGAATTTTAATTTGTCTAATGTATTCTACCTTAGACTTGTCAAAGGCCGATCCATTCCAAATGGTGCACTTCATAGGATAATTATGACAATACAAACAACTATCAAATCTAAAAGATATAAGAGCAAGCCTTGGACAATGCAAGCACTAAAAAAATTGGCTTAAGACATGCAAATACAAGTAATAGAACTACAACACGAAATAAAGGCATTGAAAAAGGGAAAAGAATAATTCAAGAGGGAAAATAGGAGCAAAGGAGAAAAGGAAGAAACAATTGTTAAAGTTGAAATAGTAATGAAACTTAGCATAGAAGAAAGATCAATTAAGGTAACAAAAGAATAAATAAGATTTATGCCTTCAACTTGATCAAAGGTAGTGTTGTGCATGATGTTTTCAATCAAGAGCACAAAGGTGATGAACTTGTTGGACATGTTAAAGTGTATAACGGATCAATGGAAGAGACCCTAGAAGGACCAACATGTGGAGTAGGCATTAGATGATGAGATGTTGGACAAGTTAGAACTACTTACTAATGTGGATGATATAAACTTTTGAAACTTGTTTTCTTAAACCTAAATATAAGTGACCTAAAATTTTGTTATAAGTTGACCCAATTTTGAATACTTCATTCCTATAATAAGGCATCATTTGGGATCTTTTGCCAATCAAGCTTGGCACCCCATGAAGTCACAAAAAATGTAGTAGCTTTGCTACTACCTTAAAATTCTTGCAATAAGTTAGACAATGGATGGCAAGGGAGAAGGAACTTTCCAACCCTAGAAGCAACAACGTGAACTAGAAATTTTGGAATTTTATTAGAAAAATGGCTAAGTATAGGAATTAGCAATTTGTTGACAAACTCTCAATCCATCAACAAACTCCAGATCCATTAACTATTAGGAGTTATGACATCATGGTCTATGTGAAATGGCATGTGGTATAACCATCCATCATAATGTCTATGTGTGCACTATAGGACAAGGGTAGTTGCAAGTTTAGTTAGAGGTTTGTTATGCCAAAATTGGGTATTCTATGTATTTTATTATCTAGCATTTCATAATGAAAAGCATCGAAGAATTGAGTTCCAACATATAGTATCAAAGCAAGTAGAGGAAAGAGTAATATTTCCTTCTAATCCTTCTCAAGCTTCAACACAAATAATTTGTAAACAACTATCTATTAAAAATAGTTTTCAAGGATAAACAACTAGGACCTACCAGTAAATACTTTGCAAATATATTTACAAAATATTCTTAAAGAATGTAAGGAACTAACATTCCAAAAAGAAAAAAAAATACCTTACTATTTGAAGAACTTAAAAGAATTCTAGTATTCTAAAAGAATCTGGTGAAGTTACAAGTTATCAATCCTCTCAAGAAAAGAATATTTAGTTTATGAAACATGCATACAATATTGGACTAGGGCATTTAAAATAAGAACAAAGTGCTTCCAAAGGTTCTCCCATTTTAGCAGTTCTTAAGACTGGTGAGGATTTGATAAAGAAAAATTTATTTTGGATCATTCGTAATGGTCAACAGACAAATTTTTGGACAGATTCTTGGGATGGTCACAAGCCTTTGATAACTCAGTTTCTTGATTAGAGGCCTTGGATGGAGGGTCTTCACCAAGCTAACTGGATAAAGGTGGCTAATTATTATCAGTACCATACTGGTAATTCAAAGGTTGGTAGACATTGGATCCCTATTGAGGATTGGCCTATTCAAATCCCAGAAAGGCAAAGACAAGATATCCAAGGCATCCTTCATATGAGATCTCTCTCTTGGTGCCATGGAAAAGATTGTTTTGGATGGAACAACACTACTAAGGGCGAGTATTTAGTTGCTCAAGGTTATTTGACCTTATGCCATAATAATCACAACCAAACTTCTAACATATTTTCTCAGTTGTGGGGTCAAAAGCTCTGGCCTAAGGTGAGGTTCTTTACTTGGCTTTTATTGCATCATAGGGTGCTTACTGGTGAGAAACTTATGAAGCATGGTTTTCATGGCCCTTTTAGATGTAAAATGTATGGAGAGAATGTAGAAACTCTCAGCTATATTTTTATTGAGTGTACTTTAGCCCTTTGAGCTATGGAGGAGAATGGCCACTTTACTTGACTTACATTGGTCCAATTTTTTTATTTTTGAACAGCTTTGGAGGGATTTGCCTAAACAAGAGGGTGTTGATCATTTTATTAGGCAGTTAGTTTGTATGGGTTCTATCATTCTTCTTTGGAATATCTAGAATGAAAGGCCAAAATTTTAATCAAGATAGGAAGGATATTCACTATATTTGGCAAAAGACCATAGCCAACTTAGTTGAATTAGTCCATCAACTCCTTAATCACCCCCAAAAATTCCACCAAATATGGGATCAAGTGATGCAAAGATTGAAGATTAAATATTCTAAGGGCAACCAACTTAAAGGGAATGTAAGTATTTGTAAGATGGATAGGACAAGAAATTGGCAACCTCATCCTAAGGATTTTGGTAAAGTCAATACTGATGGAACCTCTAGAGGGAACCCTAGAAAACTAGTGTAGGAGGAATTGGTAGACTTTTAGATGGCTCCCTGGTTTTTACTTTTGCTGAGAATTTGGGTATTCTTTTCAATAACCTTGTTGAGGGGTATGGTATCCTTAGAGGCCTTCAAGAGGCTACTAAGGTTGGATGGGAAAAGGTGTTAGTTGAGTCTGACTCTCAACTCATGATTAATATTTTGAAGACTTCTTCTAAGAATCATAAGGTTGATTGGAGAATAAAAAGAATTATTGAGAAGATTCAATTAATCTAGATGGGATTTTTGAAAGTTGATTACAATCATGTGGTCAAAAATCAAAACAAGAGTGTTGATGCTTTAGCTAATTGGGCTTTGGACAAAGGTGATCTTACTTGTTATGGCCACCCTCCTAGATGGTGGGCTTCGCAAATAAGGGAAGCTCTTCTTTCTATCATTTCTTTGGATGGCTCTAGTTCGAAGGTACCTAGTTTCTTCTTGCTTTATTTTTGCTTCTCTTTGGTTCGATCGGGGTATTTTAGTTCCCTAGCTCAAACTATTATTTCTTTAGTTTCCTCCGTTGATTCTTGCCTTAAAAGTCTTTTGGTCTAGAAAGGTCATTGTTATGTTCAATTTTTTTCTGCCTTTTTTGTTTAGTTTTTTGAGGTGTGTGTGTTTTTTTTTGTTTTGTTTTTTTTTTGTGTTCTTTGTGTTGTTTTTTGTTGTTTTGTGTTTTTTTGTTATTGTTCTTGTGTTTTTGTTGTTCTTGTTCTTGTGTTTATGTATGTTTATGTTATTTCGTGTTCTTGTGTGTGAGTGTTTTGTATATTTTTTTGTTTTTGTTTATTGCTTGTTGTTGGTTGTTGGTTGTTTTTATTTTTCTTTTTAATTTTTTAGGTTTTGGTTGTTTTTATTTTTCATGTTTTTGTTGGTTGTCTTTGTAGTGTTCTCTTGTTTTTGTCATATTTGTGTTTTGTTATGTTCTTGTGTTTTTTCTACGTGGTTCGTGTTGTGGTTTTTTTATCTTATTATGTGTGTGTTTGGTTGTGCTTTATCTTTTTGATACACTCAAGGAGCATGTTTTTTTATTTTATTTTTTTATTTTTATTTTTATTTATTTATTTATTTATTTTAAATCGTATTGTGTGTTTGTTTGCTCCTTGAGTATGTCAAAGGTGGTAGGCCAGGTTCATGCCCTAGGTGATTTTGGCGGAATGGATACCCCTGCCTTCTTAGGTCTTACCCGAAAGTGGCATCCCTTTTGGGATGTTTTCCACAAAAAAAAGAACAAAGTAAATTATGTATAGTACTCAAATATTGTGAACATGACTAAAGCAAGATAAAGAATACCTAAATATTGTTGAAGACTGCTTAATATTGACAATAGAGGATACAACATCCAAAGGGACACATTCATAGGGTTGGCATACAAAGACATCAATAAAATTTGCACAAGAAACATAGTGCTATTGAGTTCATTAGCTTCAATGATTAAATTTTGTAATCAATATTTGTATAGGATAAATGAACATCCCTTAGGTCAAATATTCATCGACCAAGTTTGGAAGAAGATATAGACTCATACCTCATGTTTCAATTAAAACTAAAAAAGATATGCTTAAGGTGGAAATAAACATAAGACGATGTTTAATTAACATCAAAATACTCTCTCAAGCACTTTGTGAAATAACAACACATAGGAGAAAATATATTTACACTTGACCAAGGAAGAAACCTGGACGAGTACTCTTGAGAAAGATGACCTAACCAACCAAGGTATAAAGGAGCAATATGTGGAAGACGTAGATTAGGGTTGAACATGCAAGCACTCATAGAAGAAATGTGGATGATTCATAGACATTAACTATCTAGTTAAAGCAAATATAAGAAGTAAAGGAAAATCAATAGAATGACAATGAGTCAAATAAAGTCACTCACAAGCAAGACATCGGTCTAAGAGGAAATCCAAGAACCAGAAACATTTATTGAAATTACACACCATATCTTAGGCATTGCATTTTTTAAGGTTCATGTAAAGAGTTATGTCTAAAAAATATAAGTGCACTTTGCTCTAACATTATCAATAAAGACCAAGGCATACACAATATTTTTCCACCAGTTAGGGAGCTACACGTGGATAAAAATGATTGTATGAAGAAACGTACACATGGATGAAGCAAATTTGCTCCATTAAGTCCACCTTCAAAATCTTTGGCTAAGGTTTGGTTTTTAAATTTTATAATATCCCACATTGAAAGTGTGAAGTCTAGTTAAAGTTTCTATATTATTGTTCTTTCCTTTTGTTTAGTGTAAGTAAAAATAATAAGGAGCATATAATTTTTTGAAAAGATTAAAATATTCTAAAGAATATATCTTAAAGGAAGGATATTCCCTCTAGTTATTATTTTTTTCCCAATGAGACACTAATATTCTTTCAGTCTGAGGCATAATTTAAATTATAAGTATAAGCTTATATACTCATCAGAAAGTATTTTTCGAGGTTGATTTAGTGAAAGAAGAAAATAAAATTTTATATAAGTTTGATATAGCTAGTGGTGCACCAAAGTTCTTATTGCCCCATTCCCAACTATTAAGGGGGAATAATTATGTTGCTTGGAAGACCAAATTCATAACACAACTCTAGTTTAAAAAAGTATGACAAGTTGTAGATGAAACCATTATCCATCCTACTATAGAAAGTGAAGATAAAAAAGTTTGACAAAGCAGATAGAAAGACAAGATTAATCATTATGTTCGGAGTAGTAGATAAAGTACAAGCATACATTCAGGATTCAACCATAACCAAAGATGCATGGGAGAAGTTACAAATATTTTTTGAAGTAAAGAATCAAAATTAAATTCTATTTCTCCAAACCTAGCTCCATTGCTTGAAAATGAAGAGTGGAGAGAAACTTGAATCTTTCATGAGGAAAATTGTTGAATTATGAGCATCATTACAAGCATTGGGAGAAAAGATATTTGAAAAAACACTAGTTCCAATTATTTTAAGATCTCTTCCTTCTAAATACAATGTATTTATAACAACATTAAATATCACTAAATAAACACCAAGGCCTAAAAAGTTGATTAACCTACTTCAAAAAGTAGAGGCCTCACATTCAAGACAAGAATAAAACACGTACTTATAAATTAAAAGGGAAAGCAACCATTTAAAAGAGGTATACGACCTCAATAGTGCTTCCAATAGAGAAATAATTCGTAAGGACATTAGCATTAGAGACATGATTCTCAACTAAGAAATATTATTTACACACAAATATTATGTGAATTTTGTGGTAGAAATGGCCACACAGTGAAGGAATGTTGGCATAACCTGTTTACAAATGGATATTATTCACGAGAGATGAATCAATAGCAGGACAAGTCATTATCAAACAAGCATAATCAAATTTATATAAAGGTACGATAAAATAATAGAGTCAAAGAAAACCAAGTTAAAGAAAAAGAAGAAGAAGAAGAAGAAGAAGAAGAAGAAGAAGAGAAAGATCATGAAGAAGAATAAGAACATGTGTTTGTTGCACAAGTAGAACTGAGATAGCACAATAAATATTGGTATGAATCTAAAGTAACCAAACATATTATAGGTCAAGAAAATTGGATTCATCCAAATTGCTCCAAGCTATAACAAAACAAGACAAATGATCAAATTTTATAGCTTCAGATGAAGTAGATTCAAGCACCCAATATTGAAGATGTGTATTTCGAATGTGATTATTCTCCATCCATAGAATGACTTGAAACATAATATAGCAAAGAGATTTAGGATTTAATACACCAGGCAATTAAGATTTAGTTATTGATAACACACCAAATAAAGCGCTAATACATCACTTTGCATAAAAAGTATTTTCTTCAAATGAAAATGATTTTACAAAGAAGAAGCAAAAGACGATTGATATCACTACATCAAGTGATGATCAAAACATGAAAGGGAGATAGGTCAACATAGAAAATACAATACAAATATTGGTTACTAGTCAATTCAATAATCGACATAAGATGCATGATAGCTCAAAAAAAATCCTCCATATGAAGGTATTCAAGGAGGCATAAATTTCTTAGATTGAATTTATAAGAATTAGTTATTTATAATAAGTGCATTTTTTAGTGCATGATCGGTAGAATCTGAAACTCCTAAGTATTATAGTAAAAAGTCTACATTGAGAGGGGAATTTCTCTCTTAAATCTATGAATTCTAACATCACCATAGAATTTTTTTGGATCATAAGCTAGAGATAGATCTATAACTATGATGTAATAAGGAGGGGTATGTTAGTAGTTATTAAATCATATTCCATGTAAAATGGATTGTGGTACAACCACCCATCACAGGTTCTATGTATGCACTATAGGACAAGGGTAGTTGCAAGTTTAATTAGAGGTTTGCTATACTAAAACTAGTCATTCTATGTATTTAAATATTTATAATT
Organism: Wollemia nobilis; assembly: GCA_028583015.1. Taxonomy (NCBI): domain Eukaryota; kingdom Viridiplantae; phylum Streptophyta; class Pinopsida; order Araucariales; family Araucariaceae; genus Wollemia; species Wollemia nobilis. The sequence goes on from JAQPPZ010014634.1 coordinate 7,960,747, forward strand.
TTATAATGCAAATCATCAAAACATTGAATTCTAACATTAACAAGCTCTTGATTCATCAAATTTTCTTCCAATGTCATCATGACATCATCCATATTTAGTAATTCATTGACTAAGCTAGCGATTCATTGACCAAGATCGCGATCCGTAAACTAGTTAGTGATTCATTAACCAAGTTACGATCCATTGATTAAGTGGAAATCCATTAGCTAGCCAACATTTTTTCAACCAACAAGTAGAAATATAAGGCATAATGGATTGAAAGCAAAATTTTATATTTTAAATAGAAGTTACTTAGGAAAAAAGAGGGTTAAATCTCTACTATAAATAGGAGCCATGGCTCATTTGTAATATTCTTAGGCCTAAAGAACACAAGCTTATACTAAGAGGGGGTGAACAATATAATACCAATTTTTACTTTTCTTTCCAAATCAATATGAAGTAATGTCTAGATAACAATATCAATAGCAGTAATTAAAGCAATACACAAATCACCACACACAATAGAGACACCACAATTTACGTGGTTCACCTAATGTGGGCTACTCCACGGAGAAAATATTTCACTAAAATTTTCTCAATCAATCTCTTGGGAATCCTTCCCAATTACAATGTTTATGGACCTCTATCCAAAGGAGACACCAATCCCCTAAATCAAGTTTGTGGATCTCTATCCATAGGAGAACTCCTTCTCCTTTGCTTTGGTTGGTGATCCTCTAGAAGACTACTTCCTCCACTACACTGGCTTGTGGATCTCTCTCCAATGAAGACTCTTGTCCCCAATAAGAAGACCTATCCTCACTGCCCTGGCTGATGGATCTCTATCCACTAGAGACCTCTGTCCTCTCTGCTCTATCACCTCCAAAGATCTGTCTCAAATCTGTACTAAACACAGTCCAGTCGATCTAGCATAAATCTGCTCAACAAGTCCACACAGAACTTGCTCAAATTTGCTCAACAAGTCCACACAGGACTTGCTCAAATCTGCTTAACAAGTCCACACAAAACTTGCTCAAATCTTCTCAACAAGTCCAAAAATACATTTTTCAAATCTGCTCAACAAGTCCACATAGAACTTACTCAAATCTGCTCAACAAGTCCACACAAAACTTGCTCAAATCTGCTCAACAAGTCCACACAGAACTTGCTCAAATATACTCAACAAGTCCACACAGAACTTGATCAAATATGCTCAACAAGTCCACACAGAACTTGCTCAAATCTGCTCAATAAGTCCACATAGAACTTGCTCAAATATGCTTAACAAGTCCACACAGAACTTGCTCAAATCTGCTCAATAAGTCCACACAGAACTTGCTCAAATATGCTCAAAAAGTCCACATAAAACTTGCTCAAATTTTCTCAACAGGTCCACTCAGAACCTATTCAAATCTTCTCAACAAGTCCACTCAGAACCTGCTCAAATATGCTCAATAAGTCCACTTAGAACTTGTCCAATCTGCTCAATAGGTCCACTCAGAACCTGCTCAAATCTTCTCAACAAGTCCACTCAGAACCTGCTAAAATCTGCTTAATAAGTCCACTTAGAACTTGTCCAATCTGCTCAATAGGTCCACTCAGAACCTGCTCAAATCTGCTCAGTAAGTCCACTTAGAACTTGTCCAATCTGCTCAATAGGTCCACTCAGAACCTGCTCAAATCTGCTCAACAAGTCCACACAAAATTTGTCCAAATCTGCTCAATAAGCTCACACCAAACTTAACCAATCTTATAGAAACATAAAATGAATTGTTAGAGACCCAATATGTTTCAACTCAAAACACTTTCTCAACTCAAATCAGAATATAGAATAGTTTTTTTACGAAACTTGAACAATCACTTCACACATCCACTTGACTAGGCTCAACTAATTCTACTCGACCAATTACTCAAGAAACAACCCTTGCTCACAAACCCTAGTCCAAGCATGTAAACACCAACTCAAAATATTTCTAACAATTCTCAACCACAAATCTCACATAACAACGATACTCATGTTCTTTTCAAACCCTAGTTCAAGTTCTTTGCACAACCAATGTCCTCAACAACAATGATTATACATATATCTTCACATAACAATGATACTCATGTTCTTTTGCACAATACTAACTCAAGTTCTTCACACAATCAATGGCTTCAACAACAATGCTTATAAAACAATATTCACATAACAATGATACTCATGTTATTTTGCACAACCCTAACTCAAGTTCTTCATACAACCAATGGCTTCAACAACAATGCTTATAAAACAAGGTTTTAATCACAACACTTAATTCTAGAAAACCTTGAAGCATTAACTCAAACACTCTCGAAAAGGAAACCCTAATCAAGTCCTTTTCACTCCAAACTTATTTTCAAAAAACCAACCAATCAACTTAACCATGGAAGAATTTGCCCATACCTTTTTGCTTGGAGATAGAAAAATAGATCTCAAAACCTGTTCCAATCACACTCAATTTTTCTTTGACAACATCAATGGTTAGGTGGCAAAATATTCACTTTAAATCCCTTGTAAATGCTTGCTCAAAGATTATTTTTCATACAAAGATACCAAGTCATATATACACCTTATAAACTCCACAATCTCAAAAATAAATCTAAAACCCACAAATAGGTCTTTAGAAAACACCTTAAAGATCCTTAATGCAAACTAATTTTTTACCTTATTACTCCAATTAAAAATAATATCTTCCCTTTTTATAAATCAAAATTCAACACAACAATTTACTATCACTCCTTATTTCTCCTAACCACTAATCTCATTACCAAATTAAAAACCTTTTAACACCCCTTATAACTCCTAATAAAGGTTTTAATTTAAACTTCAGGTAATTAAAATATTAACAAAAATTACCTTTGCCTCTCCACGGGTTTCGAACCCTTAACCTTTGCCTCCGCAAACGCCCTAGCCGCGGGCTCCACAACCACGTGCGCTTCATGCACGTTGAGAACCAAAAGGCTCTACACACACTTTATTCCTTCCCTGGTGCCTTAACCGAAAGATGTGAAGCACGAAACCTTTCCCCTTTGCGCACGTACTCAACGGGATTCGAACATGGGTTTGTCTCCCCACAACTGCCTTAGCAAAAACATGCACTGCCAATGGACCACCGTGTCCACCTTTGTCTTGGGAACCAATCTTACTCGCTATAATCCTTGCACATAAGACGAAAAAGTTGTTCGTCTTCTTCCTCACTCTTGCCTTCGAATTCGCACATGCAAATTTTCCTTGGTCGCATTAATTAAAAAAATGAGGGATAATTTGCAAAGGTCTTTTGGCCTCCTTTTTATACACGAAGCTGCCATTTTCTTCAAACTTCGGCGCTCCAAATTTTTCGATGACATCGGTGCATTTAACCTTTGTAATTTAAAAATGATTTAAATTCCAAGGAATTTAAATTTTATAAATTATAATTATAACCTTTGGCTTTTAAGGTTTTCTCTTATTGCACAACTTTGTATTGACAATATTTATTTATAAAATTTAAATTCATTTTGAATTTAAACATTTTATAAAATAAATATTAGACCTCCTTTGAACTTTGCAATAAGTCTCTTTGGGTATTTATGAAAACCCTTTTTAACTTATGCTCTCATATAATATTAAAATATTATGGAGCCCTTTTGCCTTTAACTTCTGCATTGTTGAAGCTTCTTCCTGGATATTAGTGACACCTTTGACGACTTAATTCCTTGCCGAATTCCTTGACATTAATGATGACTTCTTTTGGTGACATCAATGACAACTTTTGACCTAGGGACTCAAAATGTCCAACAAGGCCATTTTGAGAAAATTTATAGCCATACTTTGTGTTTGTAATTATCTTTTTTATATAAATAGAAAATAATGCATGGCATTTGTGTCTCAATTGTGTCTCATATCCCATACCTATTGATGCATTAATTAATGGTGTTTGTGGCATTGCCTTCTCACTTGCCAAATACTCCTATTATTGATTTTTCTATTTACTTTCATCTTTGACACCCTTACTTCTAGTTTTTATATTTTGTTATTAGGATATTTAGGTTAGCTTAGGTTAGTAGGTTGGAAAACATTTGATTACTTCTATTTCTTCTTTGAAAACTTCAGAAGATATCATGGAAGATACGACCAAAAGTTTCCTATATAACATGCTCTCCCACAGATGAGTGTTGATATCTCTGGTGTATTACAACAAGATATAACTATAGTATTTTTGTTGCTATTAATTTATGTATATTCGATTATGGATGCTTTACTCCTTATCCACTTCATTTTGTTTTTTAGTTGGTGTGTGTTAGAACCATATTATTGTAATGTCTGGTTAATGAATTAATATAATCTTAGATTTTTGTCCATAAAAACATTGTAGTCTCTTACCAATTATATGAGTTATATTTAAGATGAATCGTTTTTTTGGTGAAGGGTTTGACTTTTGAAACTACTTTTTCGGGTCTGGGGTCTTGCTAGGGGATTTTTCCCAAGGACTTTGATGATTTTCGAATAAGACTTTTGGAATTATAAAAACCTAGCAATTTTGATTAAGGACTTTATTGATTCTGGAGGGGGCCCAAAGAACCATTGTTCGTGGTTCGTAGGCCATATCCTGGATAATGTGTGTGTACCATCTCATCCATAACTACTAAGGAGCCGCTTGATCCTGCATGCATGATATATGTTGGGTAAAAACAAAGTCAAATGGACCCAACTCTCCTAGGAATCGAATCAAGGTAGTCTATAGGCTTATTGCTATAACTCACCTATTCTTTTGGGTAAAATGTTTTAGGGTAGAACATGGGTTTTGAATCAAGGTAGTCTATCGGCTTGCCACTACCAACTCGCTTATTATTTTGGGTGAAAATTATTAGGGTAGAGCATGAGTTTTGAAAGGATAATGTGTGCACTAGTTTGATCCAAGGTAGCCAACTGACAAGTAGTTGGCTGCTACCAATTGGTCTATTCCTTTGGGTAAAACATTTTAGGGTAGAGCATGGGATTTTGCAAGGATCCTAATCTCTTGTGCACTGGTTTGAACCTAGGTTTCCTGGATGAAAACTCAAAGTAATGTCACTACATTGGTTTGAATTTGGGTTTATTAGATGAAAACCTAAAGCAATGCCACTACGATGTTAGTGCCCGAACAAGGATAAAAATTTTAAGGTAAAGTGTAGGTTTTTGAAAAGGTCTAGTCCCTTATGCAATGGTTTGAACCTAGGTCTCCTTTATGAGAATCCAAAGACATACCACTAAGGTTTTCTAATAGGAACATAATTTTTAGGGTAAAGCATGGGTTTTGAAAAGATCTTGGTCCCCTTGTACTAAGATTTGAACTTGGATCTCCTGGATGAAAACCTAAAGACATACCACTATGATATCCTCACTTGATGAAATGGTGTCAGTTATATTTATATAAAAATTTTGCAACCAAATTTTATAGTGCAATTTTAATAAAAATGATATTTATATAAAATATTTGTAATCAATTTTAAAAATTAAATATATGAATAATTTTTAAAGTTATTACATATTAAATTAATTGAATTTATCGTGTGGATTTGAAAAATATGAGAATAAATTTTTATTAATGTATAATTAAAAAATAAAAATATTAATTTTATTGGAGGTATTTGAGATTAATATAATTTTGAAGAACCAAATTTTAATTGTAAAGGTTGCATATAACATTTTTAAATGGATATTAATTTTATTACAAGTTTAAGGGTCTTCTTGCCTTAGAAAATTATTTGTTCAATCTCATGCTTGATATGAGTAACAACTTACTTCACTACAACTCATTTATATTTAGAGACCATAATCCAACCAACTTTATTATGTATACTTGAAAAACTTCTAACACAATTCAAGTATATATGTTATAGGTATTTGAGAATAGTGCAATCTAAAGGTTACACAATTCTAAAGTTTTGCAACTTGAAAAAAAATTGTAAACTTTTTTCCTTTTTCTTCAAAGTAGTGTTTTGAAAGGGTTTTCCTTTCCCTTTTACATCCACATAGTCACATCAAACTCTATAAGTTATTTAGTATCATCGTATTTGAATCTTGGTGTGAGCTATGTCATCCATATATATCAATATGTAAACTTGAATATGTCTATCTCTAGGTTATATAATTCTTAATGATTATGTCAATATAGTTATAAATTTATTATTAAAAAGGAAAACAATTGTATACAAGTAAAATGGGAATATCTAATAATTTTATTATTATGTAAGTTTTCATACAACAAAAAATGAGGCAACTTATAATATTATAACAATAAGCTTATTTTTAATATGTATATGTAAAAGGTACCATACAAGAGCATCCCAACCAAATGCCTCAAACAATGCTAAAAGCGTTAGAAGTATTACATTAGTTGATACCTTGAAAGAATATTGTAATTACTATGTAAATAGTTTAGTTTAGAGTCATGCAAATATTTGAGTAGGTGTCATGTAAGTGAGGAGTTATGTAACTATTTGTCTTTTAGTGTGTATAATAATTAAAGGTTTGTTCTATATGGAGTCAATAATAGATTTGTTATTACGTGAAGTTATTAATATATTTTTTCCATGAGAAATATAAAGAGTTAGATCTCTCGTGTGGTGTTTGAAGAAATGAAGAGTTGATGTAAGTAGAGCGGTCAAGAGTTATGTGAAGAGTCTCATATTTATGTTGTGTATATATTGAAGATAAAGCATTGTAATCAGTGAGATAGTGAGAACAAACCTTGCATCACATTATTTTTGCATTGCTTGTATTAAAATATTCATCAATAATATTATTCAATAAGTGTGTTATTGAATGTATGCATTAATGTGAATATTTTATATTACTAGATCTTGTAAGAGTATAGTTAGATTGCTAATAGTGGTATCAAAGCCACCATTAGCTAATTATTAGCCACCATTGGCCATTATTTGAGAGTATTAGAGCATTTGGGAGAAGAGCAACTTTAGCCAGAAGAACAATGTTTGTAGAAGAAAAGAAGTTATTGAAGTAATTGGGAAGAAGAGCAACGTTTGCAGAAGGTGAGAAAATTATCCACGTGAAAAACACATAAGTATTATTGCCCTAAAAAGTGAGAGTTGGGAAGGAGAGCAACGTTATCCAACTAAGTGGTGTTTGTAGGAGGTGAGGAGATTTTCCACATGAAAAAATACATAAGGATTATAGCCATAAAAAGTGAGCTTTAGTAAAATGTCTCGGGTGAAGATATAGAGATTACCAATCGTTGGAAAGTCAAAGTTGGATTAGAGGAAGATAAGTAGGAAGAATCATAAAGGAGAGAACTTGAAGTTAGAGTTGAAGTAGAGGAGAAAGAACAACAACATCAAATGTGTTGGACGAAAAAGGAAGACGAAGCTTTTGCACTTGAAAACAACAAAATGTGTAGGAAACACCAATAGGAAGTGTAATATTCGGAGTAATAATTGCTAATATTATTATTGTCGAGAAGAGCAATGAGGAAAAATCTTGGAGTTGCAGAATCATCATCCTAGTTTGGTGCAAATTTCAGAATGAAATTATTAATTGAAGGAAATTATTAATATGTTTGAAGAAAATATATTATTTGATTAATTGGAATTAGTGAAGATAGTATTGAAGATAATTATTTAAAAAATTAATTTTAAGATTAAAAGATAATTGAAGAAAGAGAAACAAATTATTTGAAGAAAAAATATATTGAAGAAGAAAGAATATTTTTAAACTTTTGGAGCTAAAGGGGATTTCAACTACAAAGGAAATTATGTTGAGGAAAAGAATTTATTAAAACTCAATAAAGGAAGATTATTAAAGTGAGAAACTTGATTGGGAAAATATTCAAATGACTATTGTTAAAAGAAAGTTGTGATTATAGATATTACTAGTGAGAAATTTGCTAACATGACAATTAAAAAAAGAAAGCAAACAGACAGTCAAAAGTATGTGTCACTAGAGGTTAGTATGGATGAAGAAAAACAAATAGAAATACTAAGACATGAATTATCAAAACAAAAGAAGAGAAACAAGCTAGAAAATTTATATTTTCAAGGAGTTAAAAAATTCTTAAATGTTTGAAAACAAGATGAAGATTATAAGTATATGTCACCAGAATTAACATTTTACTCACAAATAATTCTCGAAGAAGCTAAAGATGAAGTTTTTTCAACACTTAAATACTACTTCAATGATGTTATCAATGAAGCTAATGATTGCTTTGAACATGTTATTACATTATCTATATATATATATATATATATATATATATATATGTGTGTGTGTGTGTGTGTGTGTGTGTGTGTGTTACTTAATAAGGTGAAGAATAAAAAATAAGAAGATATTTTAAAGGTCAAACCCATGATGAAAGATACAAGCTATGACACGAAGGATTTGAGACCCATAATGATAGATGCATGTTGTGACACTAGTGATCTTCATCAAAAGAATAATTGTAATACATGTAACAATTGTTATAATACAAATGATTTAGAACCCATAAAGACTCTTGTGAGTTGTGATTTAAAACCCATAACAATAGACATATGTTGTGAGACAAGAGTTCAAAGAACATATATAAAATATGACACAAGTGACTTAAGCATTGTTCATGAAGATAAAGAGTGTGCAAAAAGTATGTGACAATAGATATTATAATGATATAAATAATAGTGACAGGGAGATTGGTATAGAAGTTTTGACAAGGTATAGTGACACAAATTAAAAAAAAACTAGCAAAGAATAAAGCCAAAATATGAAGGTTGTGAACAAATAGGTCATAATGAATCAAGGATTGACAAAAAAAATTGTGAAACAAAGAAATTTAGGACAAGGACAAATGTAACTGATTTTGATACAAGAAAAATTGAGATAGGTAACAAATGTAGACATTGTGGCAAGCATGGCCAAAATATAGAAATATGTTGGGATCTTCATTGTTGTAAAATGTGCGCAAGTAACAATCATTCTCAAAGATATTGTTAGTATAAAAGTAATAATAATATGAAATATGGATGGATAAACATGCACGGATGGGATAAGATGAAATAAATGATAACAAGGATATCATTTCAATTTTTTTTTCCAATTCTAGATATGGCTAGAAAAAGGGTTTGAAGTCTTTCAATAATTGATCCAGAATTAACATAATTAGTACTAGAGTCATAACAAGCCAGCATGCTTCATCAAAGTCAAATCAAGACGACAAAAGCAAATGAAGACAAAAGAGCTTCTTACCAAATAATATTATACAAGGGTATTAGAAGTATTATAGTATTTGGTACCTTGCAAGAATATTACAAGTACTATGTAAATAGTTTAGTTTAAAATCATGTAAATATTTGAGTAGATGTCATGAAAGTGAGGAGTTATGAAAGTATTTGTCTTTTAGTGTGTGTAATCATTATAGGTTTGTTCTTATGTGGATATGTGGAGTTAATAAGAGATTTGTTATTATGTGGAGTCATTCATATATTTCTCCCATGGGAAATATGAATAGTTAGATCTTTTGTGTGTTTAAGGAGATGAAGAGTTGATGTAAGTAGAGAGACCAAGAGTTGTGAAAGTGAATATTCTCATATCCATATTGTGTATATTGAAGATAAAGTATTGTAATTGGTGAGATAGTGAGAAAAGGCCTTGCATTACATTATTTTTTGCATTGCTTGTATTAAAATATTCATCAATACTATTTTTCAATAAGTATGTTATTAAATGTATATATGTGAATATTTTATATTGTTATTGCTAACAAAAATAAATTTATTCCACTTTAATACTTGTTGTTCTAACTTATGTTTACCTTTCAAGAGACCATTTTAAGTTAGTCCAAGTGTCTGAAATATACATTTCAAGACCCAATTGTAAATTTTGGAACAACAAAGTCTTTAATACTCACACCTCAATAATGATGCTCAAAACAAGTACCCATATTAACAAATACACCAACTTACTAATCATCCAACATATAGTAAATAATAAATATATATTTTTTAATTCATATTCAACCTATTTAAAATTATCAATAATTAAGTCCAAAATTGTAAAAATATAAAACAAATATTAATTTATTACATCGTTGTCCTCTCATCTTTAACACAAGAAAAAACATTGATACTGAAAAGCACCTTATATATTCTTTTTGATATGAAAGTTCTTTTTTATATGAAAAGAAATTTGACAAGAAACCATATTATTTTGTATGTGAAGATCCCATACTTGTTGCTTTCAAGCATTTATTCTATTGCAAACATTTTTATAATTTTTGTATTATTATTTGCTAAATATCTTTTTATAAATTTTTAATAAATAATATGAAATTAAAATAAATTTTTATATTATAATTATTATGTTAATAATTACATAATAATATTATAATTTATCAATTATATATATTATATCATTTGATTAAATTTAAACTTTAAAAATAAATAAATTTAATCAATTAAATTTATTTAATATCAAATATTAATATTCACATGTTATATTTAAATCTATATTGAACTTTTTATTTTTAATTTATAATTCTAAACATTATAAGATTATCTCCTATATAGCCTATGTGGGCCTTTGCTGTGAAAATTGTAAGCCTTGGAATATATTGTCTTAGAATAAAGGCTAATGTTTATTTATGTCGTTTCTTCCTTTAACATAGCAAATTCATAATTTATACGACAAGTGATCATAGATGACAATGAAACATACTCGTACTGATTTGACTATCCTACCTCTTAGCTCTTGCTTTTATGCGCCGTGGACTCGCTATAACCAATCAATAAATTATAACACATTTGCTTTTTGGGATTCCATGTAAGGAATCCACCCTTTCAATAAGACAACCTCTAGTCTATATATCTTTATTCCATGGAGAATAAAGTGAACTAAGGCTTAAGGCTTGTTATTTCTCAAAATTATATATCATCATAATATAAATAAAAATATAAAATTATTTAGTTAAATTTTCTTTTGCATAAGATTATATATCACATGTGAATAATAATGTTATTGCATATAAAATTATATAAAATCAATTAGTTAATATTTTGGACTTTCACAAGTTCACTTGCACGGAGATTTTTGAGCTCTGGCGATTTGGCGGGAAAAACCTCTGAGCTGGTGTCGGGCGTTTCTCTAGGGTTTCTGGTGTGGAAGCTCTACCAGGGACTGTGGTGGGTTGACAGTGTGCTTGGCTGAAGGTTCTTCCGCTGCCCTGGGAGGGCCCAATGGGGTCTCCTCCAGTTCCTCTTGCTGGGAGAAAGAGTTCGTATGCTGAGATGTTAAAAGAAAACCCTTCGTCTTCCTCTGATGAAGCTCAGCGAAGTGCTTTTCAAACGTTACTCAAGAATGCTGGCAAGGGTGCATCTGCACACCGAGTTAATGGCTGCCTCCCGCAATCCGCTACCAGACCAAAGATTGTTATAGAACCGAAGCTGGTTGAAGACACAATCTCCTACCGTGCTCACCATGACCTGATTTGCAAATTCATGGGTATTCGTCCCACTCTGAACTTTCTGCACACCTGGGTTAGACAGAACTGGGAGCCACTAGGTGAGTACTCCTTATGGCCTATCAGTAATGGTTATTTCATTATTAGTTTCTCTTCTTTAGCAGATAGAAACAGAGCATTTGAATCAGAGAAGAGGAACCATGGCCCGGCTGGGTTATTTGTTCAACCATGGAGAGTGGGTTTTGACCCTCGTATTGAACCCACGGCAGTCCCGGTCTGGATCCGGCTGTATGCTCTCCCGATGGAGTTTTGGGGTGAGCAGGTTTTAGAAATGATTGGTAATTCATTAGGCAGATTTCTAGGAGTCTCCAGAGATACTATAGAGGGAAACACAGTTGTCTTTGCTAGGATCTGTGTTGAAATGGATATTAGCCAGCCTCTACCAGTCGAGGTGGAACTTGAGTTGACAGGGCTCTCCTGGATACAACAGTTAGATTATGAGGCACTACCTTTTAGATGCAGAGTCTGCCATAAGCACGGCCATCTGGCGAGGTTCTGCCCAAATATTCTGAGCACAAAAGTGGAGGCTCCGCTTGGAAATCCAAATCGCCCCAGAGAGGGCAAGTTTACCCCTGTCCAAGAACCATCTAGTATTCCTCAGGATTCTGATCTCCAGAAAGATGGTTTTGAACAACCGAAGCGAAGGAGAAATAAAAAGAAAAATTCCAAGGAGCAGGCACAACTTAAGCCAACCAATCGGTATGAAATCTTTAAATCCCTAGTGGATCAAGAGGACCAAGTTATGGAGGGAGTGGATGGGAATGTTGAGGATATTAACATTCACTCTCAGGCTTCCCCTTCTTCTACTCCTGTCTTAGAACAGGTAATGGAACCCTCTGGGACAATGCAGCCAGAGAACTCAGGGACACTGGTAATCCACTCCCCAGCACAGTCGGTTATTAAGGACGTCAATATGGGAAGCTCTGAAAAGAATAGGGAAAGGCCGGTTCTAGGGATTACCCAGGTGGAGAAGAGGTCTAAAAACAGTAATTCCCAAGGAGCAGGCAGAAAATCCAATAAGGATCTACTAGCAGTACAAGGAGACAAGCTGATCAATGGAGGATCGGTGAGGCCAATTGAGTCTTATTGCTCACAAGGTCCTCAATGATTATTCAATCCTGGAATGTTAGGGGTTTAAACAGCAGAACCCATCAATCTGCTGTTCAAGGACTTTTAGGAAAATGTAAAACAGACTTTTTGCTCATCCAGGAGACAAAAATGTCTGTAGATCTTATGTGCAAGACTGCTAACAGAATATGGCGGGGTGCTGATTATATGGATGTGGCTGCTCAGGGTGCCTCGGGGGGGATTGTTACTCTCTGGAACCCTCAGGAATGGACAACTTTAGAACACATAGCTTGGAGGGGTGTTCTCACATCTCTGTTTAGAAACAATGCCACAGCTGAACATGTTCTTATTACAAACTTCTATGGGGCTCAATGCTTTGATGGCCAGCGGCTCCAATGGAAAGTTGTACACAACATGAGGTCCTCCCGGGAAGTTTTTGACTGGATCATAGCTGGGGATTTTAATGCCAAATTGTCTGTTAGGGATCAGGAAGGTGGTGCCCCAGTTTTGGATCCAGGGGACCGGTTCTTGATTGCCCAAATCCAGGCCCTTAATCTGGTTGATATCAAAGGCCCTGGAACCTACTTTACTTGGACAAATAAGAGGAGAGAGCCACACAGCAGGAAGGTTAAGTTAGACCGGTTTTTGGTCTCTGAAGAGGCATTTATTAAATGGAATCTTAAGTTCCAGATTTTGGAAGGCCCAGTCTCAGACCACTATCCCCTTTTGTTGGAGGGAGGGCCGATGACAGGTCAACACCACAAGCCATTCAAATTTGAAAATTTTTGGTTGCAAAAGGAGGATCTCCGAAGGAAAATTCCACAGTGGTGGGAAGAAGGCCGCCTACCCTTTGGGACTGCAATGTTCAAATTCCATAAACAGCTTCATTTTGTCAAGTGTAAATTGAAACAGTGGAGACAAACCAATAAGTCGGACTTCCAGCTCCAAAGGGCCCCCTTGATGGCTAGATGGGAGGAGGTGCAAAAACACTTCAGGGAAGGTACCATTACTGAGCACCTTAAAGCTGAGGATGATGCTCTGCGCAAAGCGGTTGAGGACATTGATAATCAAGAGGAAATTTACTGGAAACAGAGAGCAAGAATCACTTGGTTACTAGAAGGTGATAGAAATACAAAATTTTTCCACCGCTCAGCCTGTGCAAGGAGACAAATGCATAACATGGAAGTCCTTCAAGATGAGAATGGACACTCTTTTGATACTCTTCCTGGAATGCATTTCCACTCAATGGATTATTTCTCAAACCTTTTTAAGGAAAGTATGGAACAAGATGTGGAAGCTCAAAATGAAGTTATTAATGTCATACCTTCTATTATCTCTCACGAAGAGAATCAGACTCTCCTTAGACCCATTGACAGTGATGAACTAAAGAAAGTGGTCTTTGGGATGAGCACTGGAAAATCGCCAGGTCCAGATGGCTTTCCTATTGAATTTTTTCAGGCCTTCTGGGATACTCTGGAGAAAGATGTTTTGGCTGTCGCAGAGGAGTCCAGAACTAATAAAAGAATGCTTAAGGCTCTCAATCACACCTTCATCACTTTAATTCCAAAAGGGGAGGGGGGGTTCATCTCTCTGATTTCAGACCGATTGCCTTATGCAATGTTATTTATAAAATAGTCACGAAGATTATGGCTGAACGGCTAAAACCTCTTCTCCATAAAATAATTTCCTCTGAGCAAGGGGGTTTTGTTGAAGGAAGACAGATCTTGGATGAAGTGGTCCTTGCTCAGGAGGCAATCCATACAATGCAAACTTCAGGCAACAAAGGAATGTTCATAAAGTTGGATATGTCTAAGGCTTATGACCGGGTGGAGTGGGGCTTCCTGGCAAAGATGCTGGCAGCCTTTGGCTTCTCTCAGGACTGGATTGACTGGGTCATGAGCTGTATCTCCACACCTTCTTTCTCTGTTCTAATCAATGGGCTCCCCTCGACTCCTTTTGGAGCCTCTCGGGGTCTTCGTCAAGGAGACCCTTGCTCTCCTTACCTCTTCCTCATCTTAGCAGAAGGATTAGGCAGACTCTTCCTGAGAAGACGACATCTAGGTTTGATAACAGGTATTAAAGTGGGGACGAAATTTTTGACCCACTTACAGTTTGTGGATGACACAGGATTGGTTGGAGTGGCCAGCCTCAGGGAAGCAAGAGGAATCAGAGATACTCTAAACATCTACCTTCGGGCCTCAAATCAAGTCATTAATGATAAAAAATCCAAAGTGGTCTTCTTCAATCTTGACCGAAGGTTACAGGAAAGAGTTACTGAGATCCTGGGATTTACTAGGACCTCTCTACCTGTTGTTTACTTGGGGGTTCCTCTGCATTTCAAAAAACTGAAAATTGATATCTGGAAGGATCTTTTGGATGGCATCAAAGAGAAAATGAATCATTGGTCTCATAAATGGTTAAGCTATGGAGGCCGACTAACTTACTTACAATCAGTTATTCGAGCAATGCCAATATATAAATTCTCCATCCTGGCTGCCCCACATTCTATATGGAAAGAGCTTGACAAAATGGCCAGAAGCTTTTTATGGGAGGGTGCAAAAGGGAAGAAGAAATGGGCCTTGGTTGGCTGGGATAAGGTTACCCAGCCCAAGGATAAAGGAGGGCTGGGACTGAGAAGCTCCAAGCTTAATAATCAAGCTTTGGCTGGTAAACTGTACTGGAGGTGGATTTCCCAGCCAACATCCCTCTTTAGCAGAATTCTTTCTAGTAAATACCTGGGCCATGCTCACCCCAATGATCTGGGACGTTTCCCTTTGGAGGGTAATGGATCCTTAGTATGGCAGACTCTCAAGCTTGGAGCTCAAGTTATCAAAGATCAATTGTTTTGGAAAGTGGGGAGAGGGGAGAAGGCCCGTTTCTGGACTGATTCCTGGGATCAGCATCCTCCCATCATTGTTGTGTTTCCCGAATTGCAACCCATTAAATCAGCCATAGAAGACAAGGGCTGGATTCAAATTGAGAGTTATTTCAATACCAGCCACATTGGGGAGTACAAGTTCAAAAAGTTCAAGAGGTTGGAAGAGTGGCCAATTCCAATCCCACCGGAGCTGGCACCCATCTTGGAAAAAATTTTGAAAGCTAGGTTTCTTACTGGGCGAGATGAGGAGGATGAACTTGCCTGGGGCTTTGGGAACCTTGGGGTTTACACTGTGAAGGCGGGATTTGATCAGATTCTTCCAGAGCCCCCCCACACTCTTTTTCGGTCCATGTTTGGAAGAAGATATGGCACCCCAAGGGCTGGCCGAAGGTGAATTTTTTTGCCTGGCAACTTATGCACAATGGAATTCTCACCTTTGACAATCTCAGACATAGAGGCATCATCGGTCCTTCTCAGTGTGTTTTATGCCGCAAGCATGAGGAAACTGCTGATCATTTGATGTTTGAATGCCCCTTCACACGGCAGATTTGGATGCGCTGGTTTTCCCACTTCAAAATTCAAGCCAACAGTGATGTGACTCGGACCAATATTTGGGACAGATGGAAGAGAGGCAGATTTAAATCCAAAGCTCTTCGAATTGGCTGGGAGCTGGGCTTTCTTTTTATTTGGTGGCAGGTGTGGTTGGAGAGAAATGCCCGCATTTTTCGTGAAACATTCTCTTCACTTGATGGAATATGGCAGGTCATATGGAGCAAAGTGGTGGAAACGGTTGCCATCTACGTTGAGGAGGAACATCAGTCTGTTTCTGTGCCACTGGTTGATGGAGTTGTTGCTCTTGAAAGACAGGCTCATGATAGATGGCACCCTCCCCCAGCAGGCTGGATCAAAATCAATACTGATGGAGCTGCAAAAGGAAATCCGGGTAGTGCTGGTACTGGAGTTGTGTGCCGTGATCATGGTGGGTCCGTGCTTTACTGGGAACTGCACGGTCTGGGTCATGCCACAAACAATGAAGCGGAGGCCTTGGCTGTTAAATTTGCTTCTATCTGGGCTGTCAAGCAGGGCCATAGAAAGATAATTCTTGAGTCCGACTCCCAAATTCTGGTGGGCGCTCTCGATTGCATGAGGAACTTTGATTTGCAAGCCTGGGAGGTTGCGGAGTCTTGTCTCTCAGATAAAGGATCTCTGGAAAGAATTAGATGATGTGGTTCCCATCTATGTGAGTAGGGATTTCAACAAGGCGGCCGATTTCCTTGCTAAGATGGGTGCTGAGAAGGAAGTTGGAGTGCAGATGCATAGTGATATGCCTGTGGAGGATGTTG